>CM030368.1:127787345-129003595 GCA_017893485.1 Hemerocallis citrina
AACTAAGCATGGATATGGCTTCTAATTATTTTTAGAAGCAAAGCTACAACTAACTAAGCATGGTAAGCATGGTAGGATATTTCTTGCAAAAGTCCTACAACATCCTAAACATAAAGTATGATGTGATAATTTTAATAAACATCCTACAACTAATTAAGCATAAAACCATGGTAGGTAAAAGTCCTACAACCTCCTAAACATAAAGCATGATGGGATAATCTTAATAGACATCCTACAACTAATTTAGCATAGAATCATGGTAGAAAAAGTCCTACAACATAAAGCATGAATATAACTTCTAATATTTTTAGAAGTGATCCTACAACACTTGAAGCATAAGTATGGCTTCTAAACATTTTTAGAAGTAATCCTACAACAATTTAAGCATAAACATGGCTTCTAAATATTTTTAGGAATAATCATACAACATGTAAAGCATAAACATGGCTTCTAATTATTTTTAGAAGTAATCCTACAACAATTGAAGCATAAACATGGCTTCTAAATATTTTTAGGAATGAGCCTACAACATGTAAAGCATAAGCATGGCTTCTAATTATTTTTAGGAATAATCCTACAACAATGGAAGCATAAAACATGGCTTCTAAATATTTTTAGAAGCAATCCTACAATGTCTTAAGCACAAAACATAAAGGAATATTTTTAGAAAATATCCTACAACATTCTACTACTACTACTACTTCTATTTTGATTAACACATACACACAATTATCTACTATTACTACTACTTCATTCACAATAAAAATCACCACATACAACTATCTATTACTACTACTACTTTATGGACATAAACATACTACTACCTTATTAATTACATACATGCTACTACTACTTCATTTATTACATACTACTAATTACATGCATGCTACTACTATTTTATTTATTACATACTACTACTTATTATTTAGCATACTACTACTTAGTTGCTTACTAACCTTATTATCACTAGTGATAAAGAAAAGGTCATTTTTTATTTTACTTTACTTTACAAAAGAAAAGGTCTTTTTAATTAATTACAACTAGTGATTGAAGATAAAAGAAAGATCTTTTTAATTAGTTTCTACAACTAGTGATTAAAAGAAAGAAAGATCTTTTTATAGTTTCTACAACTAGTGATTAAAAATAAAAGAAAGATCTTTTTATTAGTTTCTACAACTAGTGTTTAAAAAGAAAGAAGATCTTTTTATTAGTTTCTACCACTAGTGATTAAAAGAAGAAAAGATCTTTTTATTAGTTTCTACAACTAGTGTTTAAAAAGAAAGAAGATCTTTTTATTAGTTTCTACCACTAGTGATTAAAAAGAAGAAAAGATCTTTTTATTAGTTTCTACAACTAGTGTTTAAAAAGAAAGAAGATCTTTTTATTAGTTTCTACCACTAGTGATTAAAAGAAGAAAAGATCTTTTTATTAGTTTCTACAACTAGTGTTTAAAAGAAAGAAGATATTTTTATTAGTTTCTACCACTAGTGATTAAAATAAAAGAAAGATCTTTTTATTAGTTTCTACAACTAGTGATTAAAAAGAAGAAAAGATCTTTTTATTAGTTTCTACAACTAGTGTTTAAAAAGAAAGAAGATCTTTTTATTAGTTTCTACCACTAGTGATTAAAAAGAAGAAAAGATCTTTTTATTAGTTTCTACAACTAGTGTTTAAAAAGAAAGAAGATCTTTTTATTAGTTTCTACCACTAGTGATTAAAATAAAAGAAAGATCTTTTTATTAGTTTCTACAACTAGTGATTAAAAAGAAGAAAAGATCTTTTTATTAGTTTCTACAACTAGTGTTTAAAAGAAAGAAGATCTTTTTATTAGTTTCTACCACTAGTGATTAAAAAGAAGAAAAGATCTTTTTATTAGTTTCTACAACTAGTGTTTAAAAAGAAAGAAGATCTTTTTATTAGTTTCTACCACTAGTGATTAAAAAGAAGAAAAGATCTTTTTATTAGTTTCTACAACTAGTGTTTAAAAAGAAAGAAGATCTTTTTATTAGTTTCTACCACTAGTGATTAAAAATAAAAGAAGATCTTTTTAATTTATTAGCTACAACTAGTGTGTAAAATAAAAGAAGATCTTTTTGATTAATAGCTACAACTAGTGGTTAAGAATAAAAAGAAGATCTTTTTAATTATTACACCAAGTCCTACAACCAACAATGGTTGTATATTTCAACAATATGCAATATGTGAGTCCTTTGGTCCAATATCATACAACAAAAACTACAATACTAAGCTATGAACTTTTTGAGTTAGTAGTCACTACTACTAACTTTCTTTCTCTTTCATTCCACACAACCTCATAACCACACACCCACAAAAGAACAAAGAAAACAAAACAAGAAGGTGAGAAGAAGAAGAAGTCACACAACAAACAACAAACAACCAAACAAACAAACAAAGAAACAAACACAAGAAGAAACCAAGTGTGAAGAAACCCCCACCTTCTCTAACTTTGGTGGAAGAACTAGCTAGCTATTCCTTCTCCTTCCCCTAAGCTTGTTTAGAACTCTTCTATTACCTACAAAACAAAACTCTCTAGTTAATATGTTCTCTCTTTCTTTTCCTTTCCTTCTTTCTTTCTTTCTTTTGTTTTTTCTAAAATGAGAGAAGGAGGTGAATGAGGGGAGTTTTATAAAAGAGAATGGAGGAGGTAAGTGCACCTATTGGCACAAATTAACCCCAAAACAAGGGGCCGGCCATGCTCTAGGGGGGGGGGGGGGGGGGGGGGGGGGCATGGTGTAGACTAGTGAGGTGGAGTGATAAGGGTTCTAGAAGAGTATTAGTTCTAATCTTGTGCATACAACTCTTCTTTCACCCTCTTAATCACCCTAATTCTCTAATAAAGTTACCATGACAAGAAATAGTGTATTGTCCTAAAGTACATACCATATACTAGGTATAATATACTAAGTACCATACAATTTTCATGTATGTGTACATGTATGTGTATACAAAAGTTTCTTATAAAAATCCTCATAAAATTCCCAAAAATAATTTAATTTGGAAAATAATAGTGAAATAAATTTTATTATTACTTCGGAGAGTTGCGTTATCAATTTGATGCGCTTTGGATGCGCACCGACCGATAGACGTGCGTAGGCACCATTTGTGGGCAACCCGGCGAAAAATCGCCAAAATAGTCCGATTTTGGAGTTAAAATAAAATAATAATAAAATAATAATAAAATAATAATTTATATGAGTTAATATCCGTCCGGGATATTACACTATGTATCTAAATCCTTAGTTTATTTGAATCATGAATAAAAATCAACCCATAGAGTTAGCTCTTTCCTCTATACCGGTCTTGATCAACAACTTGATCATCTTGGTCCTTCATCTCAATAGTTCATCTCAATAATTATAATTCATTCAATTGTCGGTAATAGGACTTAGCTACCCTCTAGTTCAAAATCTCATTTCATGTTCATAAATTTGTTTATTCATATTCATAAGACTTTTCATAATTCATCATGATAATTGATTTCACTTTCGTGCATGATTTTATGCATAAGACAAATAAATTCATTTTCTAACTTGTCACATTCATAATTCATTCTTTCCACATCATTTACTTATTCTCTTTTTCCAATACTAAATCAAACATTCATACTTTCGATTTTCTTTTTATCAAAAGTCTCCTTTAGAACTCTTTTAGACAATACATTTTTCTTTATCCAAAGACACTTTAAACTAACAATTTATAATATGTTCTTTCTTGCAAAATAGTCTCAATTTCTTCTTTACACTAGGCCAAGGGTTATAGAAAATTATCTCATGAAATCTGGATATCAATTAAATCGTCAGGACAGTCGACTATTAAAGCATAGTCGGTCGACTGCTCTGCGAGGATTAAAACTCAAAAATTAAAATAGTCATTACAGTCGACTGTTAAGACATAGTCGGTCGACTATTCTGCGATGATTTAAAACTCGAAAATAAACAGTTAGGACAGTCGACTGTTAAGACATAGTCGGTCGACTGTTCAGCAACTAAAATCCGAAATTTGGAATTTACACAGTAACTCAAGATTTTCAAACACCATTTAACCCTCATTTTCCATATAAAGTACCTCATTTCTCTCAATAATTAACATACAACTTTAGGATTATTTAGCATCAATCACACTAATCATGAATAAGCATAATTTACTAACCAATCTTATTTTAATAATGTAGAGATTCTTACAATTAGCATTTTCCACATAAACACATTTCTCAAAACTGCACTTTTTCTCCATAAACACAAATACTCTGACATGGAGAACATTTATTCAAATTTTAGCATGCTAGATTAATATCCAAATATGACAATAACAAACATATCATTCAATCAAGTTCACTTATTCATTTCATGCAATTTCACATATGTTCCATTTCACCTTAATCATGGTATTATCAAAGAGCCATATTTTGCACCTATTTATTCTCGCATGATTAGCACAAAATCTAGCATGGTACTACTTAGAAGTAGAGAAAATTGCCCACCTTATTGGAGAGAAAACGAATGTACCCCTAAGAACTCCTAGATTGATCAAATGAGGCCTTCTCCTCCTAGTTTGAGCCACCACAAGTCGTCTCCTCCTCGTCTTGAAGCAAACCCGAGCCTCCTTGCTCTCTTGAAGAAATCCGCCCACCAAATGGGAATACACAACACAAATCTCAATCTTTTGAACTCACTAACTCTCAATCTTTTACTCTCTAATTGTATTTCTTCGTCTTTCTTTTTTTGATATAGATTAGGTGTGAATATACCAATTAAGAGGGGGGGGGGGGGGGATATACATAATTTTGGGTGGATTGAATTGCTAAGACTAGATCAAATAGTTAGGGATTAAGGGCTAGGATTAGTTTGAAAGTTGTCATAACCACCCATGAATGAGATAACCACCTCACCACTACTCCCATTTTTCTTCTCCACTCATGCATAATCCGGCCTCACTCCAAGGGTGTGTTTTGCACTCTTGTGCATGCACGTGTTACCCATGTGTCCCCCACTTACAAGTTGTACATATTAATTAATTAATTGTCTATTATTTGAGTCTACACTATAAGTTAAACTAAAATAAAGATTAACTGAATTACATGGGCTCACTAATGGGCCAAGAGACTATGGGCTCTACTAATTTAGTTAATTAATTAACTAATGTGGGCTACAAAGAGACAAATTAAGCTTAGGATTAAATTAGGCTTCTAAGTAAATAAATGGGGATTACTAATTCATGAAATATTTTTTAGAGAAATGCATGCATAACTTTTTACGTGCACAACACGTAAAAATCAAACAACTCCAAATAAAAATAAGACTTGAAAATCCAGGGTGTTACATGCCTTCCCCTACCTCATATTTACCCATCACATTCTCCTGCTCTCTCCTCCTGTCCCCTGTGTGTCGTGCCACCCATCCGCCTCCCTGTGCTCCTTCCTGTCCTCTCATCCCCTGTCGCGATTTCGGCAACAGCTCGCCTCCCCTGTGTGCCCTGCCTCGTCCCTGCCTCCTCTCGACGACGCAGTGTCATCAACCCTCCTCCTTGCTGTATTTTCTCGGCAGCCGTGCAGCATCGAACTCCAGTCACCGCACCTTCCAGTCGCACCTCTTCGTCGCTCAGCCGCGACGACAGTGCCGGTGCCATCTCCTTCGACTGCAGAAGCCACAGCCTGTGCACTGTCATGTCCCTTTGGCCTCTGTCGTGTCCCCCGGTCGCCACCTCCATCAGAGCCAAGTCTGTGCAGCCAATTGTTTGGGTTGCTGTTTGTTTGAGTTGGATCATCTTTGATTATGGGTCGTCCATTTGATTGTGATCTTGATCTTGATTTATTGATTCCTAGCCGTCCGTTGATTTGATCTTGATCATCACCATCAGGGTGATCTTGGTCGTCCGTTGGATCTTGATCATCATGCTTAATTGGATGTGGGCCGTCGATCTCCTCTTGATCATCTGATTAGATCCTAGTCGTCCGATCCCTTCTTGATCGTCACGATCATGATAATCATCAACTTTCTTTTATCACAGTCGTTCGATCAATCAATCTTGATCTTCATCATCAGAGAAATCTGACCGTCCGATTTGATCCGATCATCTTGATCTTGATCTTCGATCTCAGTCGTCGGATTGTGTTCATGATCTCAATCGTCTTCATCTTGTTCGTGATCGTGTATTCATGATTGGTTCGTAATCCGTTCGTTGTATTTGTATTCGTGCTCGGGATCTGTTCCCGTTATTCTTGTTCTTGCTCCATTCTCATCGTCGTCTCTCAGGCAAGTAACTTGTATTAAATTCCTTTGCAAATATAAGTACTAAATATTGTTTGTAGTGTAGTTGGGTTCTAGAGAAAATTTGTGCGTGAATCTCTTTGTTGATATTGTCTCTATAGTGATGATTTGACCATAGTTGCCTCATGACAAATATGACATGATATAACCTAGGAGTGACCACTTTTTGTTGCATATATGCATGCTGTTCATGTGAGATCTTGTGCTCGTTCGTGTTATTCGTGATATACTTGTTGTGGACTTGTGTACTACCCTATATCATGTTTTTTGGACACTTAGTAGACTCTATATCATGTTTGGTTGTGTTTTGGACGAGTTTCGCATGTTGTATGTTGATTTGTTGTTAAAAGGAAAATCTATATTTTGTCAGTGATCAGTTTTGATTAGTATTTTAGATCATATTAAGGTCAGAATCTTAATTTCAGTATTAAACATAATTTTTAGAGAAATTCGTCTACTTTCCAAACTTTCTGACCTTGATCGATTTTGTTTTCGTACGTGTAAGATATGATTGTTTTACTATAGAGGTGTATTTCATTTCCAGATTTCGTTTCTTGATGATTTCGATGAATAAACTATGTTGATACTAGTGCTAAGCATATTATTTCGATCTGAATTTTTGCACAGTATTTCTATATCTATTTAAGGATTACCCAGAATTTTGATGGATTTTATTGATGAGTTTTATATGCTGCTTCATGCTTGTTTATAAAAACTATACTTGTTGGATTTTGCTCGGTGTTCTGTAAAGATTTGTATTTTCACCTACTTTTCCTGTATAAAAAATATTTATGAAATATGAAAGTTAGCGTATTTTGTTTGTTTTCATCTCCCTTTGCCGGATTTGGATTTCGTTTCACGGTTTGCGAGATATGACAGTTTTCGTACAGCAGTGTTGGGAATTCCATACTTGCCAAACTATCGTTTCTTGATGTTTTCTAATTTTGTTGGCTAAGCTAATCATACTGGAAAATTTTGAAACTTTATATTCTGATACTATAGGGGAATACCCCAGATTTTTCCTGAATTTATTTGAGGTGTTTTGATGCTTTTTTCCTGTACTTGAAAATAATTTACTGATTTCTAGCTTAACGTAATTTCTGGTTTAGATACAGTTTTGAGCTATGATTTTGTGAAACACTATATTACTTATGTATACTTGCTGGATTCGGTCGGAAGTCTGTTTTCTAGACCATTAGACGGATTCAAATTTGCATGTTTGTAACAACGGAAATCTTAGTTTTACTGCAGTTTGGTCTTGCTGTCCTGAACTTGAAATCTCGTTATTCTATCCTGTTATGAGTTACCTTTCTCCTATACATGTTTATCTTGTAATCTGAACCTATTACATGATCATGCGATATTATTCTTGATATGTTTTGCACACCTGCATGCTTGTTTGACATTAATAATAAATAACCAAGCCGGGGTTTAAGGGAAAGATCTAATAGTGAATAATTCAGAAACGTGTACTCGGAAGGGGATCCACTGATCCTACGTGATTACTTGGTACATGATGCTTGACACATGATTACTTGACACTTGCACGCAAGACACGTACTTGCCACTTGCATATCTTGACACGTGATTACATGATACATGATACTTGGAGCTTGGAGCTCGATACTTGACACTTGTCCCTGAGTACACTGCCCTCTATGGTCCACTATGAAATCTAAAGCGAAACTGTTTGTTGCAGCAACCATGTAATAAAAACTGGGATGCATGAGTGCTACCTAGATAGTAATAACTACAAGACTTGATATATGATACTTGACTACATGATACATGCTTACTTGATACTTGATTACATGATACATGATACTTGATACTTGACACATGCTACATGATTACATGATACTTGATACTTGATGCTTGTTTACACGATCCTTGTTCACTTGACACCTGATACATGCTACTTGTACTTGTTCACCTTACCATGCTAGTTGTTATACTTGATATCATCCTATTCCATGTTATTAGTTAGTTTTCTCCCTGTACTTGTATCCTGCAATACAAGCGGCCCGTAACTTGCATTAACGGGAGTTTGTTTTTTCTTTTTGGAGAACAGATTCCAGATAGTATTGGTGACATGAAGTACTAGTGCTTGATCTTGTTATTATTATTTCTTGTAGCTTGCTTTGAATAATTGTATTTTGATACTTTGATTTATTTTTGTATTTGGGCAATGTGATCCAGGATATTAAACTTATTCAGACCATTATTATTTGAGATTAATACATTTTGGTTTCAAGTATTCTTGTTGGTATTTTGGTTCATATGTGCATGTCGGTTGATCCTTTTGCTTCCGACTCTGATTATTCTTGTGAAATGTTGTAAAGATTTGAACAGCTTATGAATGATGAAAATTATTCGATGGACTCAGTCACGTATCTGTGTTCCGTATTCTCTTTTGGAAAGCGGAGCGTGACATGGAAACATGAGAGAGTTGAGAGTATAGCTATGGTCGATTTGTGACTGGGGTCTTGATGCATTGGTCAATGGTCGGGTATTGGTGTTGTGTGTATGTTACCTTCATTCACAAATTTGTATGCATCTTTTGGCGCCGATGGACAACTCACTGAGAGTCACGGGCCTGGGATATGGTCGAAGACCTGTTAAGGTATTGGAAATCAGTGAATGTTGATTCACCATGATTATTTGCTTTTTGCCAAGACCAGTCAGGCTCAACATTTTTGTGACACCGTGCACGATTTGAGTGATAACGTGTTTTCAGTAAACTGCATTTGATTAGGTTTTCTTTACTGTTCGCTCGAAGACCAAGTTTGTGTTAGGGATGATTCTCTATAATCCGACTCGTTCTAAGAGTTAGCGCTAGGCGGTGATAACCAGGATTGTCTCTTCCTGTCATTAGGGATACGTGCTGCTGTGCATATCTCACACTGTTGATTCCTGAAGTGCCGTGGTAAGAACGGGAGCTTCCTGTCGGATAGGGGGCTTAGTCCTTCGAGGCCGTCATGTTCTTATGTTAAGTTGACACAAACGGACCATGGGGCTGCTGCCCCATGAATATTCGATGCCATAGATATACGGTTGTGTATCTGTAAAATCATCATGGCATTTAGTGTGATTCATACCGGTTTGGGGAACTAGTGGCAAATGCCACTGTGTTTAGCAGTGATAACTGCCGGATTCACTAGCCACGATTGTATCTATCAGGAACAAGTTGAGTACAATAGTAGAATATGTTGCATGACAAAGTTTCAAAAACCCTAAAACTAGAGGAAACGGCTTGATCTGAAACGTATGTAGTATGGGATGCATGCATATCCAAATCCTTGCTGACATTAGACTAAGTGCATCAGTTGTCTGTGCATTGTGTACTATGCATTAGACTTCAGGACATGGCATACATTGACACTTGGAAATTAGGATGCACTTTTCTGTTTTCATTAAAGGCTGATTGTGGTTGCTAGTTGGAGATCGTTGTTTTCTTATCAGTATCTCGTCAGTAGAATTACTGTTGGCCCACTCAATTAGGTGCTGGAAACCGGAATTAGGAATGTGGGCATCCAAATGGAGGAGCGGTGTACTTACCTACCATTCGAGCAGGTGCAGAAATATCAGAGC
This sequence comes from Hemerocallis citrina, assembly GCA_017893485.1. NCBI lineage: Eukaryota > Viridiplantae > Streptophyta > Magnoliopsida > Asparagales > Asphodelaceae > Hemerocallis > Hemerocallis citrina. The sequence continues at coordinate 127,797,224 of CM030368.1, forward strand.
CGCGCAACAGAATGCTCAAGCCGAGAGGGAAATCCCAGAAAATCAGATCGACCACTCAGCAGAGGTTCGACAGTGACTAATCGATTACCATTCTGGAAGACAGCTAATAGATTTACAAGAGAAGTCTGAATGTTTTGTAATGAGTTGTAATAAGCTAATGTAATTTGTATTCCTTGTTCAAGGACACGATAATATGTGTAACTAATGATGTAATAACTCTGATGGAAATAAAAGTTTTTAATTTTCCGTGTTATTTAATGTGTTCAGATGCATTTGAAGCCAAAGATTCTGGTTGTGTCACGGATGTCCGGTAACGGGGATCCGGGGCGCTACACTAATCCCCTACCCTTGACCCTCCATCTTCCACCCTCTTCGTCTTCCTGTTCGCTGCTCCGACAATCACCGAATTCACCTGCCAATGATGTTCGCAACCCCGATCGCCGTCTTCCCACCATGGCTACCGTCATCACCTCCTTATCTCACCGCCATCGACTGCACCACCCGCAACTCCTCGCCATCATCCGCATCCCCATGCATCGATGCCCACAACCATCATCTTACCTAGTCGATCTCTCGCCTTCCACCTCTCCCCACTCATCGCCCCTGCCACCATCGACTACCGACTGCATCCCCTTCATTGCCACAACACCCCCGCCGTCCTCCTCTCTGCCGCACACCACCATCGAACCCTTGCATCCTGACACCCCTCTTTTGTTGCTCTTGACCACTGCCTCGACCACGCCCCCGCACTGCCATTGCCGCCGAGCTCCCCCGCTGTTGAACCCACTGACCACTACAACCTACACAGCTCTGATCATCCTCCTCCCTTGCTGCCGCTATCGACCGAGCCTTCACTTCGTCTTCATCGAATCTGAACAGCGAAAAAGCCCCGCTTGTTGTTGTTGCTGTGTTCTTGTTGTTTGTTGTTCATCACCGCCGCCGACCATCGCACTGCCGTTCCGCCTCCTGCACATATTGTCGTTCTGTGCTTTGCATGTGTTGCTGTGTACGTAGTTTGTATGTGTGTCACCGTCGGGACGAAATCGTCGTGTGAAATGCAAGTTTCTTCTTGAACTAGTTTAATTTATTCTTGTTCAAGAAATTATGTTTATCTCTGCAAGTAGTTCCCTTGATTATCGTATATTTATTATTTTGATACCCTTCAAGAGACTACTACGGATTCATCGGCGAAACCGACTAGTAGCTCTCTTCTCTTGCCATCCCCTTGATTATCGTTTATTGAATATTTTTATACCCTTCAAGGGACTACTACAGATTCATTGGCAAAACCGAATAGTAGATCTCTTCTCGCGCCATCCCCTTGATTCAAACCCAGGCCTTGTTACATATCATCATATGCATACACCACACAAATACGTAGACTGGAAACATACATGTAAAGAATGATGATTGGGTGCTTGTTTCAATTAGATGTGATATTTATGATATGATGTCTTGTTAAATAGTAGAATTCCACCACAATGACTGAGATTAATTCCCTGTTGATTGTTGTCATGAAGTCATATGCATGTGTGTACCGTTGTCGCTAATTAATGATTAATCGACTTGCTGGCCTGCTGGTTACTCCATGTTGTTTTGAAATTTTGTCCCAGTTACTCTTGGAATTAGATTAAACCTAGTGAATGAAAGTCGGAGTCCTTCGAATGTAGTTTCTAGAAAATTTGATGGATCTGGATTCCAATATATAGAAGATAAGTTATCACATTTTTTTGTACCACAGGATTTTAAAGTCCAGATTGTTATTCATGAGCACGTGGACACATTTTTACTAATCAAAACACCATGTCACTAGAAAATTTAAACTTGAAATTTACTTGAATGTACTAGACAGGATTGAGAGTCTTGAAATAAAATTTATTAAATTTTTAAATAGATTTCTAGACCCATTATATATATGCTAACTTGACCATAGACTTCTGTTAGAACACTAGACCAGTAAAAGACCCAAAATTTTAACCCAGTTGAGATTAGAATATTTTAGAAAATATTAAACAAAAGTGGTAGCTCTCGGTGTTAGGAATTCAGACCATTTGACAGACTCTCAATCCGACTTGTAGAATACAAATTATTCAAGTTTTGCTACTGCACTGTCGAAATTCCAAATTTGCTCTTTATAATCACATCACCATGTTAAATTAATTGGAATAGTAGCGTAACTTAAGAAATTAGACCTGGTAATTTTAAGAATTTTAATTAACAGTGTCAGGAACTTAATTATAACTTTTGTGAGAGTTTTAGTTAAGGTTTTAGTGGAATTACACGTATAATATCATGATGCTGAGTTGCTGCCTGAATGGTAAACTCGTGAAGAACAAACTAGTAGACAAATTTACTATAGTCGAAATGTATCGTGTGAATATACATCGAAACCGGAAGAGAGTCTAGTTTCTATAATCTCTGACAGAATTTGATTCCTTTCCCCTTAACTGTAGAAAAGTCTACTTTTGTACAACGTCTTGTTGACCAGAAATTACATTCTTCATGTTGGTAGTAAATTGTTTAAACTTTGCATTGCATTGCATATCATTCATTGTACAACCATTGATACATCTTTCATATCGTTTCTTGACACTATTCTATTGATTGCACATTCATGTTTCATGTTAATAAATTAATAAGAAGCCGGGGTATAAAGGTCGACCTAGTAGTGAACAATTAGTGATTGTGCTCAGATGAGGGAACCGTGTTTCCCTATCTTGTTATCTTGTTATTTTATGGATAAGGCTTGTTATGGATCGTGGATTGTGGATTCTTGTTATTGTTATCGTCCCAAGTACATGATCTGCAGAGTTTACCACTATAGTCTAAATGTTCACTGCTTGTATGCATCGAACCTATGGTATGAGACACAGTACTACGTACATTAGATTGGATAATAAAATATGATAGACCTAGGATTGATAGTGCATTGATCTCGATTATTGTTACCAACTTGAAATCTTGTTTTATTGTATTGTTACTCGTTAAAATGTTGACTATAGAACTTGCCTCGTTATCGATTTTTTCATTGTCACTTGATATAGTACTTGTTCCTCGTTCATTGGTGTTTAGATGTCCTGTTTATTGTTCCTTGCATGTACTACTTGTTGTTCGTGACTTTCTCTAACGGACATTTTCCCCACTCTATACAATGTGCTCGCAGGTACACAGGAAGAATTGCCCGAAGTACTTAGTGAGCAGACCTTCTAGAGATTGGAGCCAAATTGTTGGCCACAATAATTGTCTTGTCCTTGTCTTTTAAATTTCAGTACTGTTGTTGTTATCACATTTTGTATTTTGGGCTTTGTTGACCCGAAGTTTGTTCTTTCCAGTTGTTGGTTATTCTTTTGATATTTCATGCAATATCTATGTTATGTGATTTCATTTTAGCATGCAGGTTGAATTTATATTGCATATTGTTGAGTTAGCTTTTGAATGATGCAAATCATTCGCTGGGCCTTCGTTACGTGCTCGTTTTCCTATATTTTGGGAAGCAGAGCGTGACATCTATTTTCATTTAATTATATATACAATGCATAATTTTTTTATCTATAAACTTTAACACTCATTTCAACTTAATTACGTGAATATTTTCTTAAAAAGAAATTCATACATGACCTAACCACATGGGCCCGAACCCAGCCCAAATTTTTCTCGGGCCGAAAAAATTAAGCCTGAGCCCGGCCCGAAATCTATACTATTATTTGAGCAAAGCCTTATTTTAGGGGCTTTTTACTATCATGCCCTCATATACATAACACACCTAAAAAAATAATATAGGTTAAATTTTTCAATTTTTACCCCTAAACCATACACAAAAGAAGGTCACAACCGTAATTCTCACTCAAATCAAACAATCTCTATCAAAAAATACGGGCCAATTTCATTAAACCCGTCCAATCCCAGTTCCCAATGTTTTCCCTCAAAATCTGTGTGACAAAAACCCAACATCCCCAAAATTAATTCTCCAAAACAAGAAACCCATCCACGCTTAGCTGTCCACCACTCTCCTCAAATTTCAAAAACTGTTAAACCATCTTCCGAGTCAAAAACAAAATCTCAAATTTCAAAAACCAAAATACCCAAAAAAATCCACGCGAAACGGATTTTCGAGGTGACAAACCTCACCGCGTCATCGCCGCATCATCACCGCGTCATCGCTGCTGCGCTCCCCTCGCCATCCGATCTGATACATGATGAGCCACTCCCACCCCGACGTCGAGAAAATGTTGCTCCACGGCGGCTCCAACCCCGGTGGATCCCCTCTCCAGCTCCACAGCCAGCACCACCGCTACGTCGTCAGCTCCCCCATCCACCACTCACGTGAGTCCTCCTACACTCGCTTCTCTGCCTCCCTCAAAACTGGTGGAGCACCGTGGCTCAAACTCTTCCAGCCCACCGATAGCAGTACGAATGGCGGGTGGGCTTGAATTGAAGCTTGGGGTGGAGAGTTGGAAAGTGGGGAGAGAGGGGAAGAAAGAGGAGGAGGAGGATGGGGTTGTAATTAATAGTAACAAGAGGAAGAGATCAATTGATGATATTGGTATGTTCACTTCAACTATTACTACCAACAAGAAGCCCTTTTCGGAGGTGATTAAGGTAAACCCTGGCCATGTTGAAGAGCTGGATCTTGAGCTTAGGCTTGGAGATCCACCCAAGGTGAAGTACTAGAACATGCAATTGGAGGTGAGCTTTGTGTTTGATTATTATTCGATCCATCCTGCAGTGTGCAATTTGTGTTCTTCGATCTTCTTCTTTGTAATCTTCAATTTCTTCCTTTTTGTTTTTAACTTTTTTTGAATTGTTGAAGTATCACTCTTTTGAGTGAAGATTGTAACAAAATTTCAAGGCTTTGTTTATGGAAAAATATATTAGAATGTCAAGTTTCATCCTTATTTTGATTTGTAGGGTTTTTCTAACATTTTTTTTAATTTTTTTTTTTTCAGAAATTTTGATGAGTCGATGGAGGCGAGTTCGGGAGGCGGATCGGGTTTCTAAAGACTGTTAACGGGTCGGAGTTTGGGTTCCTTCCAATCTCGATGGTACTTCAGGTATCTTCACGACGCTTCTTTTCTATGGTGAATTCATTTTTCAGGGTACTCTTCATAAATTTCTGAAATATTGTAGCAATATTCATGCATTCAGTGAGGATACAAGAAACAAGCTTTTTGCACAATCAGAGGACAACCCAAGCTTCTTTGTTTCCAATGTTTTTTTTTATTTTAAACTTTCAGTTTTTGGATTGTTTAGTTGTGGAATTCATTTTTCAGGAAATTGTGGTGAATTTGGTGATCACAGACTACTGCATGTCTGGAATGACTGGGTATGATCTGCTAAAGACGATAAAGGTACATTAAATTTTTAATTTTTTTTAAAAAATTATATTATATAATATAATTTTCATATAAAATTGTATTATATTATATAATTTTTTTTAAAATTATAATATATAACACAGGGGTGAGGTAAAGAGCAGAGAAGTGCCTTGCATTTATTCAAAATATGACCGACCTGCTAATGAACTGGAGTAGAGAATTGGAGAGCTTTGTTACTTTAGAATCACCCATCACTGCTTTGGAGTTGTTCAAAAAAAAGGTTGCCAGTGGAATTGCTCTGTTCCTACATATTAAATAAAAACGTGCATCGTACGTGCATATTACTAGTAAGAATTATTAGACCTAGCCCACTAATATCAGGTCAGACTTATCAAAATGTTACATCCAAACATCCACCGCGTTCCCTTAGCTTCATTCTTTGTTTTTTTCTCGGGTTAAGTTAACATCTTCATTTATCTCCTACTATGCCAATCCAAGTGTCAAAGTGGGCCAGGTCAGCTCACAGATCAGGCAGCGGCGGACCCACCAAAAGAGCTCCCCGAATGTGCCAAATTTCTAAAAATGGAAGGCCTACTTAATAGATTTTTTTTTCCCGAAATATGCCAAATTTTTAAACTAATTTTTAAAATAGGCAATTTTCGAAACTAATTTTTCAAATAGACCAACGCAGTACCCAACTGTGGCCTCTTTGATTTCAAGGCATAGTTCATAACTGCGGCCTAAGTATATATCATACATATTTGACTAATAGGCTCGGTGACTTCGAAAAAAATTACCCATGTGTAAAATGTGAAAAATATGATACCGCAATTAGGTGCTGCGGTCTCGAAATTACATAGGCCGCAGTACTGACTGTAGTCTTTTCGATTTCGTGACCGCAATTAACAACTGCGGCCCAAATATATATCATACATATGTGAAAAATAGGAGGCCGCAGTGTGACATTGCGGCCTCGATAATAAATAAGCCATAGTTCACAACTCCTGCCTCAGTTATATGGTCGATGAGGTCCAGTTCTTAAAACCTTCTAATACTCATTCGACCATATAACAAAGGCTGCAGTTCAGCCTCTGTAGTATCGAGGCCGCAGTGCCCAATTGCGGCCTCTTATTTTCACATATGTATATTATATATTTGGGCCACAATTGTGAACTGCGGCCGCGAAATCAAATAGACCGCAGTAATCAACTGCGGCCTCCTATTTTTATATTAGTATTGCGACATCTGTAATATCGAGGCAACAGTACCCAACTGCGGCCTCCTATTTTTCACATGAAATTTTTTTTTTAAAGTCTCCGAGCCTATTAACCAAATATGTATGATATATACTTATGCCGCAGTTGTGAACTGCACCCTCAAAATCAAAAAGGCCACAGTTGGGTACTGCATTGGTCTATTTTGAGAATTAGTTTTGAAAGTGATCTATTTTGAAAATTACTTTTAAAAAGTGGCTTATTTTGGGAAAACTCTCCTACTTAATATACCACACGATAACCTTCTTTCGGACATTGTGCTACAAGTAGAAAGTAAAAGCATTAAAAGAAAAGATAGTATATTTAGTAGTAGCTTTAGCATTACCTAAGTGAGAAATTCAATTCTTCCCCTACAACCCCCCTCCACCACCAGAAACGTTTTCCATCCTGACCCACTTTTTGAAATTAATTATCAAACTAACACACTTTCGAAAATATTTACCAAACTGTCTCACTTTAGGACAAAAACGCTATTGCCAATAACGGCATATATTACTTTAATGTAATTATTATCAATAGAGGTGCCTGTAAAAAAGATATTCAGATTCCGCTATTGGAAGTAACGACATAGGTACATTTCGTATTCAATTAGGAGCTCTATGACTTCAGAATTTTTTTTTAAGTGTGGAAACATTTTATAACTGATGTCGTCATTCTCAATAAAGGCAACCTTAAGATGATGAAACTATTTGCAATAGCAACACTAATATAATAATATATTCAAATAAATAGTGGCCTCCTCTATTCGTTCCTTTTTTTACTTTAACTCTCTCTTCCCCCACCCCTGAACCCAAAACTTTAATACCCTAAAACCATGTACCCCACACTTCTCCTGTATGTTTTTCCTTGTGTTCTAGGGTTGTTGGGTTTTGGGTTCGGGAGTGGAAGGAGAGAATGATAAAGTGAAAGAGGAAGTAGAAGAGAGGGCTATTATTTATGTGAATATATTATAATACCGATGCCGCTATTGTCAATAGCGGAATCAGCTTAAGGTTATCTTTAATGGGAATAGCGGCATGCCGACATCAGTTATAAAAAGTTTCCACACTTACAATTTTTTTCAAGTCAGAGAGGACTTAATTGAATGTGAAATGTACATATGTCATTACTTCCATTAGCGGCATTTAAAAACTTTTTTTTACAGACGTTTCTATTGAAAATAACGGCATTAAAATAACACATGTTGTTATTATCAATTGTGTCTAATACTGACATATTCAAAAGTGAGCCAGTTTGATAAACTTTTCAAAAGTGGATCAGTTTAGTAATTATTATTAAAAAGTGGAACAGTTTGGTAATTTTTTTAAAAGTGGGTCAGTAAGAAAATACCCACATCTAACCATTATAAAATGCTCAAGGCCAAAGAAAACTCACACACTACAAACAGTAATAATATCGCCGGCGTTTTTTACCAAAATGGCCGGCGTTTTTAAAACGTCGGGGATTGGTTAATGACGTTTCGTGAAATGCCGCTGCAAGCGCCGTCCTTGCCGCTGCCGGAAAATCTTATTCGAATCCCAGACGCAAATGAAACGCTGGCTATGTTTTGAGAAATCCCCGGCGTTTGCAAAACGCCTGGGATTTACCTTTGAATTTTCATAATTTCCTACCGTTACTAAACATACCCCAGCATTGGTAGACGCCGGAGAATGTTTTATTCTTGCTTCCCACTCCTCCACAAATTATGAAACCCATAGAATGATAACCATATTGTTGAAACTCACAAATTATCACAAACCCCACTACTCCACAAATTATCACAAACTCCACTACTCCACAAATTATGAAACTCACAAATTATCACAAATTATCACAAACTCCACCACTCCACAAGTTATGAAACTCACAAATAATCAAACTCCTTGAAACTTTCATAAAACAAAGATCTTTCAACTTAATTTCATAGTACTATATATGCATCACATAAAGTTTTTTCAACTTCAAAATATAGATCACATAAAGTTCTTTCATAAACTATAGTGAGAACTACAATAGTGAGAACTCCAACCATTCAACAAGATGGATCACATAAAGTTCTTTCATAAACATAAAGTTCTTTCATAAACATAGATCACATAAAGTTCTCCAACCATTCAACAAGATCCCAGTGCTTCCTAGTCAATACTGTTAGGATCGGGAGAAAAACAACAGAGATAAATTTGAGAAGAAAACAACACAAATATTATTTCTCAATCTCAAAAGATTTACAAAAAAAACTCTCAATACTTTATAAGCTCTCTGTGGCTATCAATCTCTATTTTTTCTCTTCAGTTGAGTGTATCTTCAAATGAAGAAAATAGTGAGAATTTATAGGAGGGGAAGAGACACCATGCTTTCGAAGAGACACCATGCTTCGGAAAAGACACCATGCTTCGGAAGAGACACCATGCTTCGGAAAAGGCACCATGCTTCGGAAGAGACACCATGCTTGGGAAGAGACACCATGTTTGCACCAAACGTTGTCATGCATCAGCATGCACCAAACGTTGCATGCATGAGTGCATGCTCTTTTGTGGCGGGACCTACAATTCTCCCCCTCACGCCACATCTGCACCAATCGTCATCTCTCATCCATTCCAGTTATGTCTCTGCATAACTCTAGTTTCTCCCGAGACACAATCTTTGTCAACATGTCTGCTGGATTCTCCTTCGTGTGGATCTTCATCAGTTTCAACAATTGTTGATCCATCACCTCACGTATCCAGTGATAGTGAATATCAATATGTTTTGTTCGGGAATGGTACATTGAATTCTTGCTCAAATCCAGAGCACTCTGACTGTCAAAATGTACCTTGTAGTCATTCTGCTTGATCCCGAGTTCTTGTAGAAATCGCTTTAACCACAACATCTCCTTGCCAGCTTCAGCGGCAGTAATGTACTCTGCTTCTGTCATAGATAGTGCAACGCACTTCTGCAATCTTGACTACCATGACACAGCTCCCCCTGCAAAAGTGTAGATAAAACCAGAAGTCGATTTTCTACCATCAAGATCTCCGGCCATATCTGCATCTGTATAGCCTTCCAAAACCGGATCAGCTCCCCCGTAACACAAACATATCTTTGAAGTACCCTTAAGATACCTGAGAATCCACTTAACAGCCTCCCAATGCTCATTTCCTGGATTGGAGAGAAATCTGCTTGCCACACCCACTGCATGTGCAATATCCGGCCTCGTACACACCATTGCATACATCAGACTTCCAACCGCTGAAGAATAAGGCACAACTTCCATTTCCTCGATCTCTTTCCTGGATGAGGGACACGAACTCTTGCTCAACTTGAAATGATTAGCCAGTGGGATGCTAACTGGCTTGACACCCTCCATGTTGAATCGCTTGATCACCCGTTCAACATATTTCTCTTGAGATAACCACAATCTTCGGGCCTTTCTGTCTCGAGAGATGTTCATACCTAAAATCTGCTGAGCTGGCCCAAGGTCCTTCATATCAAAGACCTTAGAGAGTTCTATCTTCAGCTGTCTGATCTTCACTGCATCTTGTCCGACGATCAACATGTCATCGACATATAGTAACAGTGCAATGAAATTTCCATCAGGGGACCTTTGAATGTAGACGCATTGATCTGCAACAGTCCTCTTGTAGCCTTGACTCACCATGAATGAATCAAACTTCTTGTACCATTGCCTTGGTGCTTGCTTGAGGCCATACAAACTCTTCTTCAGCTTACATACGAGATTCTCTTTCCCTGGAATCTCGTATCCCTCTGGCTGCTCCATGTAAATTTCTTCATGCAGATCACCGTGAAGAAATGCAGTCTTCACATCCATTTGTTCAAGCTCCAAGTCTAGGCTAGCTGCTAATCTGAGCATGACTCGGATTGAAGTCATCTTTACAACTGGAGAAAAAATCTCACCAAAATCGATGCCTTTCTTCTGAAGGAATCCTTTGACCACTAGCCGAGCTTTGTGCTTCACCACCTTTCCACTGCCATCTTTCTTGAGCTTGAATACCCACTTGTTCTTTAGTGCCTTCTTCCCTCCTGGAAGCTTAACCAAATCGTAGGTTTGGTTCTTCTCTAAAGAGTCCATTTCATCCCGCATAGCGTGCAGCCAGTTGTCTTTGTCTGGATGAGACAATGCTTCCTGGAAATTCTCTGGCTCCCCTTCATCAGTAAGAATAATGTACTCTGATTCTGGATATTTAGTAGACGGAACATGGCCTCTTTCAGATCTACGTAGCTGAGGCTCACTCGTCTCAGGCGGTGTATCATTATCTTGTACTGGTTCTGCAGCTGTGAAAGGTTGCGGCACCTCAGGCCCATCAATCCCTTCTTCCTCCTCCTCTGGTTCTGCTTCTAGTTCTTGACCAGACACATCATCATCAGCGGCAGCTTGTACTGGTACTGTATCTGGAACAAAGTCCTGAGTACTGACAGGACTTTCAGCAATTGTAGGCTTTTCAGTGTCCCCATATGTCTGATTTTCATGGAACACCACGTCTCTACTTCTGATGGGCTTCTTCGTCTTTAGATCCCATAGCCTGTATCCAAACTCCTCGTCTCCATAGCCTATGAAAATGCATGGAGTGGTTCTCGCATCGAGCTTCTGCCTGAGCTCCTTTGAGACATGTGCATAAGCCAGACATCCAAATGTCCTCAGGTGAGAGTAGGAGGGGTTCTTGCCAGTCCATTTCTTCTCCGGGATGTTGAAATTCAGCGAGACTGATGGAGAACGATTGATCAAGTAGCAGGCGGTGCGAACAGCTTCTCCCCAAAATGGCTTTGGCAGCTTAACTGTGCTGAGCATACTTCTGACTCTTTCCATGATTGTTCGGTTCATTCTTTCTGCTACCCCATTGTGTTGCGGGGTACGTGGAACAGTCTTCTCGTGCCGAATGCCCTGACTCTTGCAATAGGCATCAAAACTCCTGGATGTATACTCACCTCCGTTATCTGAGTGGAGGCACTTCAGCTTCTTCCCCGTTTCACGCTCTACCATGGCATGAAATGATTTGAAGCTTTCCAAGACCTGATCTTTTGTCTTCAGAAAGTACACCCACACCTTCCGAGAAGCATCATCAATAAATGTCAGAAAGTATTTGTTACCGCCTAGCGACTCCACCTCCATAGGACCGTAAACATCAGAATGTATCAGACTGAGCAACTCTGATCTCCTTGTCGAAGAGGAACTAAAAGAGACTCTTCGCTGCTTGCAAAATAAACAGCTGCTGCAAGGTTGAAGCTCTGCATTCTTGGTAATGGAGATAAGATTTTCCTTCATCAAGGTTGATAAACCTTTCTCACTCATGTGACCGAGTCTTTGGTGCCACAGTTTCTGCGAAGCTTCATGTTCAACAATATTGAGACTCTCCACATTGATCTTCACATGAGTCTTGTACAAAGTGCTGCAGAGATGTCCACGAGCGATCACCATTACACCTTTCAGCATCCTCCACGAGCCATTGCAAAAACGGTTATCATAGCCCTTTTCATCTAGGGCTCTCACCGAAAGAAGATTTTGTCGAAGTTCAGGTACATGGCAAACATCCTGCAGTGTGATTGTGCACCCGGCATCAGTCTGCATCCGAACGTCACCAATTCCGACAATCTTAGCAAAGCTAGAATTGCCCATCCTCACCGAGCCAAAGTCCCCAGCTTTGTACGTCGTGAAGATGTCCTTTCGAGGAGTGGCATGGCAAGATGCTGCAGTATCTACCACCCATTCTATGCCCTGATTCGACACATTGAGGCATGTCTCATCCTCATGAGAGCAAAGAGCCACATCTTCTAGTACTGTGACTTGTACATCTCCTTCCTTCTTTGGTTGTGACCTTCCCTGACCGTCTTGTTTTTGTAACTTCCAACAATTTCTTTTCATGTGGCCTGGTTTGCCACAGTGATGGCAGTTGTATGCAGGCCTCCTCCCATCACTTGATTTGCCTCTCGATCTGCCTCTGCTTTGGCTCCTGCCTCTCCACCTGCCTCGATCTTCCTCTCGCTGTCTCCCACGGACTTCTGTGACGCAGGCTTGTGCTTCTGTGCCAACATCCTTTCTCCGAGCTTCCTCATTGAATAGGGCATCCTTAACCATAGACATGGTAAGATTGCCAGTCGAAGCCGAGTTGCTGAGGGAGACCACCAATGTCTCCCAACTGTCTGGAAGAGAGCTGAGAAGTAGAAGTGCCTGTAACTCATCTTCAAGTGGTAACTTCACTGAAGATAGCTGATTCACCAGGCTCTGAAACTCGCTGGTGTGTTCTGCTACAGAAGTTCCTCCCTGTAGCTTCAGGTTCACCAACCATCTCATCAGCAGGGCCTTATTTCGAGCTGTCTTGGCCTGGTACATATCCGCCAGCTTCTTCCAAAGGGCAAAAGCATCCGTCTCCTGGGCAACATGATGGAAGACACTGTGATCGATCCACTGTCGAATCTGACCGATCGTTTTTCTGTTCATCTTCTTCCAGTCCGCCTCATTGGTAGCTTCAGGTCTTTCTCCCTTCTCCTCAATAGGATCAAAGAGATCTTTACAACTTAGGAGATCTTCCATCTGAGGTCTCCAAAGTGTATAGTTGGTGGCAGTAAGCTTGATCATGGCTCCAAATGATGATGATGATATTGATTCCTCCATCGACATCTTGATCTGCAAAGGCTTTTGGCACTCAACAACTCAACCTTGCTCTGATACCACTTGTTAGGATCGGGAGAAAAACAACAGAGATAAATTTGAGAAGAAAACAACACAAATATTATTTCTCAATCTCAAAAGATTTACAAAAAAAACTCTCAATACTTTATAAGCTCTCTGTGGCTATCAATCTCTATTTTTTCTCTTCAGTTGAGTGTATCTTCAAATGAAGAAAATAGTGAGAATTTATAGGAGGGGAAGAGACACCATGCTTTCGAAGAGACACCATGCTTCGGAAAAGACACCATGCTTCGGAAGAGACACCATGCTTCGGAAGAGACACCATGCTTGGGAAGAGACACCATGTTTGCACCAAACGTTGTCATGCATCAGCATGCACCAAACATTGCATGCATGAGTGCATGCTCTTTTGTGGCGGGACCTACAAATACAAAGGTTGATAAACAATAGTGAGGACTCTAGTCGGGTGGTAATCCTGCAAAAAGAACAAGAACAAATTCTATAGTTAGAGAAAAATTTATAAAGAATTCATGCAATCACTCACTATAGATTAGAACTAGAAGTAACAGAATTTGGTCCTTATCATGGTTATAGTTCCAGAAAACTTTCCGTTATGCTTCGGTGTAATATTTCCCCTAGGGTTGTTCAAAGTATACGATATAACATGGGCCCTTGATTGATTAATTTCAGTTCAGTGAGACTCACATACAGCATTGTTTACCAATAATATCCATCTAGTGTAGGAATTGATGTTGATGATTCCGATTGAGGAATGCGATATTTACAAAGAAACCAATGCATGCTATGTTGACTGATTCAGTGGTCCAGCATTATATATATGCCCAGGAAAGATTGATAAATACCAAGTCCGGTAGATCCTATAAACCTCGCAGTTTCCAAATAGCCGTCTTGAGATTAATGTCTTTTCTGAGTGGAATGTACCTATAACAAGCTTCAAATTAAATTGTGTCTTAATTAAGTCAAGCTGATACTATAAATCTACTGCATGCAGAAGCAGTACAGCACAGTTCAAGAGTGCAATCCATGGATGTGAATTTGTGTTTCTTGTTGCAACTCCAAAGGAACACTATGCTAGTAGCAGTAAGGTGGGGTGGATTATTCTCTTCATATTAGAAAACCATGAACCTTAAACCTCTCCAAACTATATATATATACACTTCAGAATTCTCATTCACTGTTTTTATTCGACATTACAAAAGTCGTTATACCTGGTTTCATCCTTTGAAATTCACCAATAATTATAATGTTGCCGCTAATTTCGGTGTGGGGGCAAACAGATAGTATTTGTGAGTTCTTGGAAAACCTGAATAGCAAACACCTAACCTGTTCCGCCGGAGCTTGACCGTTGACTCCCGCCGTTCATCTGCAAGGAAGTGCGAGACACCGGGGTTGATCCCGGCGACGCACCCTCCGACGCTCAAGTCAGTAACCAGAAATGATTATGAAAGAGTGTTTAACTAGAAAAAGATTGATTACCTCTTAATGGAGATGGGTGTGGGGTATTTATAGTCGCCGTTGGGATCAGATAAGGAATGTGATTCCCGTGATCTGATAAGGCATAAAATCCTCGTAATCAGATTAGGAATGTAATTCCTTAATTCCCGGTGAAAAGATAAATGTGAATCAGAGCTGTTGATTAGGATTAATCAGAAACCCTAATTTTATCTTTTCTGGACTGGGTGTGTTTCGGGTTAGGACCCGTACCCAGTTGAGGTGGACCCGTTCGTAGGTGAAATTACCGTTTTACCCCTGAGCTTTAAGATTCGTGTCCGATGTGAACGGTCCCGATTTAATCCTATTTTTAGCCATATCACGAGCCCCCCACTCCCGAAGACTGAGTTTGATCAGCCTTTGAGGAGTAGTTTTACTGTTTTAATGGCGTACGAGATTTTATCGGTGTTCTTAAGGGAGTTTGGAATCTTGCTCGGGGTGTAACAGTGTTATTATGGGCTTGTAAAATGCCCAAAAATATTCTCAGAATTTTCTGAATTTTTGGTGATTTTTCCAGATTTTTCTGAATTTTTTCTCATTTTTTGAATTTTTTATTCCTTTCCCGAATTAAATAATTAATTATCAAAAATATTAATTAATTATTCTAATTTAATAATTAATTTTTCAGAATTTAAAAATAATTTTTTCTGAATTAATAATTATTATTAGAATTTTTAATTAATTTTTTCGATTTTTAAATATAATTTTTTGGATTTTTTAAATAAAAAAAAAAAATAAATAAATAATTTAAATATTACCTGGACACGTGGCAGATTTCTGGCCGTCCATCATGACCAGATGAGCATGCATCGTGAGGCAGATCACGATCGGGACACGTGGTGCGTTTCTAGCCGTCCATCATGATCAGATCTGCGCGCATCGTGAGGCAGATCACGATCGGGACACGTGGCGCGTTCCTGAGCGTCGATCGTGTCGCGACGTGAATTTTGAGACGATCGGACGGATCGTGTTGGTCGGTCACTTTTTTTCTCAATTTACAGCATCGGCACTTCGGTTCGGCGCTTTGGCGAAGGCACCTCAGCTCGGCGTGATGCCACGTGGCAGTGCCACGTGGCGCCCCCTCCCCCCTTTTTTTCCTTCTCTTCTTTTACTTCGTTTCTATCTTCTTCTCCGCTCTGCTTCGACTCTTCTTTGTTTCTTTCTTCATCGAACTCTTCTTCGTCCTTCGTCAGCTCTCGGGAGCGTGCTCGAGCTCGGAGCTCGTGAACCTCGGTAGCAGAGTTGAACGTAGGGGACTCGACGTCGGAGCTCGCGAGAGGGGCAGCGCGTCACAGGGCGAGGAGCTTCGGTGGTGATTCGGCACAACAGCTCGGCATCGAGGCTCGATAGAAATGGCGAGGCAGTGGGATTCTCGACGAGCTAGCTCATGGAGGGAGAGGTCGGCGCTTCGGAGCTTCGACAAGTGGAGTTCGGCTCGGCATGGCGAGTCGACGCTTCGGTGCTTGACGAGGCAGAGAGCTGGAGCTCGGAGGTTGAGAGGAGTTTGGAGCAGCGAAGCTTGGCACTGTGGAGAATTGGGTTCGAGCTTGGGGATGAAGCTCGACGAGAATGGAGCTCCGGCGAAGTGTGAGTTCGGAGTTCGATGCTTCGGTATATTTGAATGGATCTTGACGCTTCGGAGCTTTGTGAGCTCGTGAATGGAGGCAGGCGAGGAGCTCGACGTCGGAGGCAGGCGAAGAGCCCGGCGACGAATGGAGCTCGCTGGCGTTAGAAGTTTTCGAAGGAGAAGTTGGGTTTTTCTCTTGTTGGTTTTGGCGGGAGAGCGTAGGGGAGAAGGAGGAAGGGTTCGGGTTCGGTACCCTAACGGGTCCGACCCGACCTTTCTATTTTTTTCTTTTCTCTCTCTCTCTCTCTCTCTCTTTCCTCGTTGCTCGGCTAATGCTTCTGGTTCGGCAGATCCGAGCACGGACTTTGAGGAGAATTTTTTTTTTCCACTTTGCTGTTCGGTAGGTCGGTAGCTCGGATTTGAGATCCGAGCTACGTGGTTCAATCTGGACGGTTGATCACGATCGTGGCGCAAATCACGAGACAAGAGGCACGAGTTTTGAGAAAACGTTATCTTGTCGTTTTGTGGAGACGTGGCGAGATCTGAGCCGTTCATCATGTTTTAGCACGAATTTTGAGATGATCCGACGGTGAGATGGGATCGGCCGAATTTTTCTCCATATACGAGGGTCGGTACCCCGGCACCTCGACTCAGATCGGCACCTCGGATCGGATCGGCAGCACTTCTGAAGAGAAAGAGGAAGGGGAGGAGAGGCATTTGGGTTCTCTCCTCTGCCTTGTTCTTTCGCATAGTGGAGAAGAGGAGAAGAGGAAGGGGAGGAGAGGCATTTGGGTTCTCTCCTCTGCCTTGTTCTTCCGCACGGTGGAGAAGAGGAGAAGAGGAAGGGGAGGAGAGGCAATTGGGTTCTCTCCTCTGCCTTGTTCTTCCGCACGGTGAAGAAGAGGAGAAGAGGAAGGGGAGGAGAGGCAGTTGGGTTCTCTCCTCTGCCTTGTTCTTCCGCACGGTGGAGAAGAGGAGAAGAGGAAGGGGAGGAGAGGCAATTGGGTTCTCTCCTCTGCCTTGTTCTTCCGCACAGTGGAGAAGAGGAGAAGTGTTGGGGAAGAAGGAGAAGAATGAAGGAGCTAAGAAGGGTATGGGTCGGACCGTGGGTATCGGATCCGACCCCGACCGTTAGCCTCTTTTTCTTTCTTCCTCTTCATCTGCTTGCTTTGTTCGGCGAATCCGAGCACGGATTTTGAGGCACATTTTCGCCGCTCCGCGGGTTGGTAGATTGGCAGATCCAGGCTACGCAGCTCGATCTGGACGGTTGATCACGATCGTAGCGCGAATCACGAGACAAGAGGCACGAGTTTCGAGAAAACGTTATCTTGTCGTTTTGTGGTGACGTGGCGCGATCTGATCCGTCCATCACGCTTGAGTGCGAATTTGGAGATGATCTAACGGTGAGATCGCCTTGGGACGATTTTTTGCCATATACGAGGGTCGGTACCCCGGTACCTCGGCTCGGCGCATCAGGGCTGTTTGGCCGAGGTGCTGAGTTGGCTGTTTTGAGAGGAATGTTTCTGGGGGTTCCATCCTTCCGTGCCTAGTAGATCGGAGAAGAGGAGAAGAGGAAGGGGAGGAGAGGCATTTGGGTTCTCTCCTCTACCTTGTTCTCTCGCATAGTGGAGAAGCGGTGCTGGGAAGATCCTCGTAAGAGCCATGGGAAGACCCATTTTTTGAAGTGAGTGCAGGGAGCAACTCTAGGGGAGAGTTGTGCTCCAATCTCGTCGAGAAGAGCTATTTGAGAGACAAGTTTGAGGAGGAACTCTAGGAGAGAGTTGCTCTCCGATCTCGTCGAGAAGAGCTATTTGAGAGACAAGTTTGAGGAGGAACTCTAGGAGAAAGTTGTGCTCCGAACTTGTGGAGAAGAGCTCCGCTTTGGAAGTGAGCGGAGTGAAGAGCTTGACTTGTAGAAGAGCCATCTGGAAGAGGAGTTTGAGGAGCAACTCTAGGAGAGAGTTTTAGCTCCGAACTCGTTTGAGAATAGCTCCGCTTTGGAGGCGAGCAGAGCGGGGAGCTCGACTTGTAGAAGAGCCATCTGGAAGAGGAGTTTGAGGAGCAACTCTAGGAGAGTTTTAGCTCCGAATTCGTTGGGAAGAGCTCCGCTTTGGAGGCGAGTGGAGTGGGGAGCTCGATTTGTAGAAGAGCCATCTGGACGGTTGATCATGATCGTGGTGCGAATCACGAGACAAGAGGCACGAGTTTCGAGAAAACGTTATCTTGTCGTTTTGTGGTGACGTAGCGCGATCTGATCCGTCCATCACGCTTGGGTGTGAATTTTGTGATGATCTAACGGCGAAATTGGATCGGTAGAATTTTTTCCATATACGAGGGTCGGTACCCCGGCACCTCGGCTCGGAGGGTCAGTACCGTTGGCCGAGGTGCTGAGTTGTCTGTTTTGAAGGAAGTGTTCTCTGAAGGTAGCTCCCTTCCATGCCCAGTGGCTCAGCTGTTCGGCTGAGCTGTTCGGTAGCTCGCCTGAACAGGCCGATGCAGACAGCTCGGAAGAGACGCGTGGCTGGATCTAGGCTGTTGATCATGGCGCGCATCACGAGGATGGGGTTCAGATCACGAGAAAACGTTATCTTGTCGTTTTGTGGGCATGGCACGATCTGAACCGTCCGTCAGATTGTGTTGCGAATTTTGGAGAGATCCGACGGTGACTTCGCCTCGGGGCGATTTTTTGCCATATACGAGGGTCGGTCCCCCGGCATCTCGGCTCGGAGGGTCAGTACCGTTGGCCGAGGTGCTGAGTTGTCTGTTTTGAAGGAAGTGTTCATTGAAGATTCCGCCCCTCCGTGCTCAGTGGCTCGGCCGTTCGGCTGAGCTGTTCGGTAGCTCGGCTGTTCGGCTGAGTTGTTCGGTAGCTCAGCTGAGCAAGCAGGTGGCAAGCAGCTCGGAAGATACGCGTGGCCGGATCTGGGCCGTTCATCATGGCGCGCATCACGAGGACAGGGTTCAGATCACGAGAAAACGTTATCTTGTCGTTTTGTGGGCGTGGCATGATCTGAACCGTCCATCAGATTCTGTCGCGAATTTTGGAGTGATCCGACGGTGACTTCGCCTCGGGACGATTTTTCTCCATATACGAGGGTCGGTACCTCGGCACCTCGGCTCGGAGACTCAGTGCTGTTGGCCGAGGCACTGAGGCGTTTTGGAGGAAGTGTTCCTTGAAGATTCCGCCCCTCCGTGCTCAGTGGCTCGGCCGTTCGGCTGAGCTGTTCGGTAGCTCGGCTGTTCGGATGGCTCGAGCGTGAGGAGAAGCTCAGTGAGTTGATGAAGGGGATGGGTCGATGAAGCTCTGCTCCTCGGCTCGGGAGGATGGGTCAGCATATGGGAGAGGTGAGGGGCTCTGAAGTTGTCTCTATTCTGTTTGGTTTTGGAGATTTTTGAAGAGGAGCTCCACTCCTAGGAGAAGAGGTGCTAGGAAGAGGTGCTGGGAAGACCCATTCTCTGAAGTGAGTGCAAGGAGCAACTCCAGGGGAGGGTTGTGAGCTCCGAACTCGTAGAGAAGAGGTCCGCTTCGGAAGCGAGCGGAGTGAAGAGCTCGACTCTAGGAGAGAGCCATCTGGAAGACGAGTTTTGAGGAGCAACTCTAGGAGAGAGTTGTGAGCTCCGAACTTGTTTGAGGAAAGGTCCGCTTTGGAGGCGAGCGGAGCGAAGAGCTTGGTTCTAGGGAAGAGCCAGTTGTAGGGGGAGTGTGAGGAGCAACTCTAGGAGAGTGCCATTTGTGAAACGAGTCTGAGGAGCAACTCTGGGAGAAGAGTGGTGAGCTCCGAACTCGTTATTTAAGTGAGGGAATCAACGGTTGTGGGAGCAATTCCGAATGGCGAATCACTTCTAGGTCGCTTAACAGCGAACTTGCAAAGTAGAATCGAGCCAAGTGTTGGACTCCGAAACTATCGTTAGAGTTATTCAACGGTTGTGGGAGCAATTCCGAATGGCGAACCACTTCTAACCCGCTTAAGAGCAAGTTATTCGAAGCAGAATCGAACCAAGTGTTGGACTCCGGAACCATCGGTAGAAAAGTTCAACGGCTGTGGGAGCAATTCCGAATGGCGAACCACTTCTAACCTGCTTAAGAGCGAGTTATTCAAAGCAGAATCGAACCAAGTGTTGGACTCCGGAACCATCGTTAGAAAAGTTCAACGGCTGTGGGAGCAATTCCGAATGGCGAACCACTTCTAACCTGCTTAAGAGCAAGTTATTCGAAGCAAAATCGAACCAAGTGTTGGACTCCGGAACCATCGTTAGAAAAGTTCAACGGCTGTGGGAGCAATTCCGAATGGCGAACCACTTCTAACCTGCTTAAGAGCAAGTTATTCGAAGCAGAATCGAACCAAGTGTTGGACTCCCGAACCATCGTTAGAGTTATTCAACGGTTGTGGGAGCAATTCCGAATGGCGAACCACTTCTAACCCGCTTAAGAGCAAGTTATTCGAAGCAGAATCGAACCAAGTGTTGGACTCCAGAACCATCGGTAGAGTTGTTCAACGGTTGTGGGAGCAATTTCGAATGGCGAACCACTTTTAATCCGCTGAAGAGCAGGTTATTTGAAAAGGAATCGAGCCAAGTGTTGGACTCCGAACCATTGGTGTTAAGGGTTAGTAAGTTGCGGGAGCAGCCATGTAGAAGAAGCTGGACTCCGAACCCACCATTTAAGAGAGTCGTGACTCGGAGACATAGAGAAGCAAGAGCAATAATTTTCCATGAAAAGATGTAAAATTTTATTGAAATAAACTAAGTGGCTGCTCCAATAGGGCAAGCCATTATTACATGCTGTTGGTCGAGTTACAAACATCGGCCTTATTGAAAATTAGAATCCTACTTCTACAATAAGGTGAGGACCTCTTGGGAGGAGCTGAGTCTTGAAGCTCGGTGGGCCTTTCTGTTCGTTTGGAAGAGGTGATGGTCAGGGGAGGAGCTCGGCCCCGTCTTTTTGGATGAACTTGGTCAGGTATCCCCGCTGTACGAGTTCTTCGATTTCCTCCTTGAGAGCCCGACAATCATCCGTGTTGTGGCCGTGGTCCATGTGAAAGCGGCACCACTTATCTTTGTCCCTCTTCTTGCCAGGGGTATTCATTCTAGGGGGAGCGCGGAGTAGTCCTTCCTTGTCCACCTCCATAAGGACTTCGGATATATTAGCAATGAGGGGGGTGAACTTCTCAAACTGAGGAGTCGGGCGGCGCTGGCCATTGCCATCCTTCTGAAGCTTCTTAGCCTCTTCTTCTTCGGTCAACTTTCGTTTCGTCCCTGAGGTAGACCCTCCGAAGCTTGGAAGGTAGGCGGCCTCTTCGGCACGAATGTACTTGTCACACCTGAGAAGGAGGTCGGCAAAGTTCTGTGGAGGCTTCTTAGCAAGAGAGGAGCGGAGGCTGGAATTGAAGACGTTGGATTGGAAGGCGGCTGTTGCGACGGATTGGTCGAGGGAGGCCATGGACCTGACCTCCGCAGTGAACCTCTTCACATAGTCTCTTAATTTCTCACATTTCTCCTGTCTGAGTTGGAGGAGCGAGATGCTGGTCTTCTCCGTGCGTCTGCTGCTCACAAAGTGGGTGATGAAGATTGTTTCGAACTGCTCGAAGGAGAATATGGAAGACGGTGCGAGGCGGGAGTACCATTCCCGAGCCGAGCCTTTAAGAGTGGCAGGGAATGTCTTACACAGTAGGGCATCGGAAGCCTGGTGGGTGAGCATGAGGGTTTTGAAGCTTTCGACATGGTCGACGGGATCTGAATCCCCTGAGTAGGTTTCGAACTGCAGGGGCTTGAAACCCCACGGGATGGGAGCCTCCATGATGGTCCGGGAGAAGGGGGGTCGGCTCGGACGGATGGCCTTACCCCTTTCTTCTTCGTCTCGGTCGATCGGGCCGATGCGCCTCTCCACTTCGTGGAGACGGTGGTAGAGGGCATCGTCCCTCCGGTAGTAGTCGAACGAGTCTCTGGACTCGTCTTCGTAGGAAGGGGAGCGAGGACTGTGGCGACGATGACCTTGGGAGCGGCGAGGGCTATGAGTACGCTGCCGGTGGTGAGGACTCTGGACCCGCGGGGGTGTAGGATCCCGTTGGGCATTGTTGTTATGAGGATGGAGGTCGAGAGCCTGTTGTACCATTGCTTGGAATTGTTGGAACTCGGCACGGGTGATGGGTGCCTCATCGTTCCTGGGGTGTTGCCGATCGGCGGGGGAACGATGTCTTCTTCTGTAATGCTCGGGGGACTCCCTCCTTCCCCTTCGGACAGGAGACCTTCTATAATCTCGGTGGTGAGGGGACCGCTCACCCGGACGTTGTTGGTGGGAGGCTCCCTCTCGGGCCCGCTTCTCGTCCAGACGGTGGCGTAGGTCCTCTTCCTTCTTCTGGTTTTGGGGATTGTGAGAGGCCATGGAATCCTTGGAGGCGTTGTGTATGGAGACGTGGTCCTGATTGAGCGGTTGCTTCATACGAGAGCCCCCCGCACCGGCATGCTGAGGACCAGTGGGAACCTTGGGGGGGTGCTGATTCTGAAGAGGAGGCTGATCTTGTTAAAGAGGGTCCTCCACTTGAAGCGGGGGTTGTCCCTACTGCGGAGCGGGTTGGACGGGGACTACTTCTTGCTGATCAGCGGGGTTGGGCCCGCGGTTGGACCCTCGGGACCTGACTTTTCTCGGAGGCATGGCTGGAGAAGAGCTAGTCGACGAGAAGAGGAGGAGGCTATTCGTACGGTTTTCCCACAGACGGCGCCAATCTGTTGCCGCTAATTTCGGTGTGGGGGCAAACAGATAGTATTTGTGAGTTCTTGGAAAACCTGAATAGCAAACACCTAACCTGTTCCGCCGGAGCTTGACCGTTGACTCCCGCCGTTCACCTGCAAGGAAGTGCGAGACACCGGGGTTGATCACGGCGACGCACCCTCCGACGCTCAAGTCAGTAACCAGAAATGATTATGAAAGAGCGTTTAACTAGAAAAAGATTGATTACCTCTTAATGGAGATGGGTGTGGGGTATTTATAGTCGCCGTTGGGATCAGATAAGGAATGTGATTCCCGTGATCTGATAAGGCATAAAATCCTCGTAATCAGATTAGGAATGTAATCCCTTAATTCCCGGTGAAAAGATAGATGTGAATCAGAGCCGTTGATTAGGATTAATCAGAAACCCTAATTCTATCTTTTCTGGACTGGGTGTGTTTCGGGTTAGGACCCGTACCCAGTTGAGGTGGACCCGTTCGTAGGTGAAATTACCGTTTTATCCCTGAGCTTTAAGATTCGTGTCCGATGTGAACGGTCCCGATTTAATCCTATTTTTAGCCATATCATATAATAATAATAATAATAATACTGACAACCAAGTAAAATAAGATAAACACCATGTAGGTGACATATCTGTCAGGTAATTACTGATCATAAGAGAATGCAAAAAATGTATGCTTCCATTCATGTATTTCACTCAACTGAAAGCAGTACAAAGACACAAGTGAAGCTGCAGAGAGTGCAGTGAGGAGCATTCTGCACTCAACTGAAAGCAGTACAAAGACACAAGTGAATCAGTCAACATATGCAGCATTGTTTATTAGTTTGGTATACACTAGATGTATATTGGGTGCTAAAGACAAAACTAGTCGAATAATCGTGCAAGTGTTTTAAGGTTTTGATTTGCTTGCAAGAATGGCGTCGAGAAGAATTATCAAAGAGCTCAAAGATTTGCACTGAGTATTATTATCAGTTGTAAATTACTACTGATACTGTGATACCAGTGATTGGTAATTCATGAGTACGAAAAGAAAAGAAAAAAGGTATATTATCAACTGGTTCTTGCATGTATCAAACATGTGATTTCCAGCTCATACAATGTTAGTGTATAAGAATATCAACAAATCTCCGTTTGTATACTTTCAAATTTTACTATAAGAGACTTATATGAGGTTTTTTAAATGATGAATATAAACCCATTAACCCTTCTCACTACTTTGACATTTTCATGCGTGTTAAGTTCATTTAATTTGGTGTAGAGCCTCACAGCTACAAAAGTTCCAACTCCAACCAAGCCAATACTTAAAGACAGAGAAAATGCTGTAATACATAAAGAAGTGAAGCTAATAAGGTTGTAATACCTAAGAGATGAGAAAATCCCGCCTACAGTGTACGTCTAGCGATGCGGTTGACGGGATTACGATCGTCGGCTTCCTCTTCATTCAGACGACTGGATGATGTCGGGTCTCTATCACCTTGTTGTATAAGAAATAAGTATGAAAGATGCTTTGAGTCAGATTGGTATAAAATGCTAATGCAAATAAAATGCATAAGCAATTGATACACACAATTAGATAAGAACAATACTGTATATACTTTCTAACCTGTCTCGGTATGTTAGCTGGGTTTTGAACATTTGTTTCCCTCATTATTTGAGCTATATGTGCAACTGTTGCCTTAAGCTCTGTGACTTGCGTCTCTAGAATAGATATCTTCTCATCTCTAGGATCTAGCTGTGTTGCTGAAGAAGCACAAGTTCGAGAGGGGGTTGGTCCTAACCCCTTCCCACGCACACGGCCACGACGCTCCGGACCCATATTTTCGACCAATGCCTGGTGTTGAAACTGCACTATATCAACCGCTGTTGTGGGAAAGCCGGCGATGGAAGCGGATGATAGTTTGGCATACCTATTTCGAGCAGTTTTCTGTTTTAAAAAAAACAAATTCCAAAAACATGTGATATGTGATGAATTCTTAAGGCATATTACACATCAAATAAGCACATTTAAGATAGAAAAACTATTACCGATATCGTCGCTGCCTTTGAGGATGGAAATATGCATTGTGAGTTCATGTGGGTTGCGTCGAAGAAATCTAAATCGACGTACTGATCCGCACCTCCTCGCCCCACATCCTACATATATTAGAATACATAGGAAATTATAAAATCAATTACGTATACTATTCAAATGACGAACAAAATACTTAGATATACCATTATTGCGCGTCGCCTTGCAAAGCTTGTACCTCCTGAAGTGTGCAGCATGTCTTGTGCATCCCTACTTGCACGACCTCTTTCATCTCTCTTCTGTACATAAATAAAATTATTACATTCACAATAAGATTTAATAAGCCAAATATTATATCAAAATATATTGCATCATATACTACATTTTTTTGATTACCTTCCCTTCAGATATACTCCAAAAATGACAAAGAAATTCTTAATCAGAACGCACGACACCTCTCGGGACTACTCTTGTGTTCTCAACCATTGTTCGGTTCTCGTCATAATATTCTGCCTTAAGCTCAACCTTATAGTCTCTCCATTTCTTGGACATAGATTTATTTACCCAATCGGCATCAAGAACCGCCGGGTAATCAAATTTTTGCTGCAACAGTCATGAATCAATATCATATATCTAAAAATTTACGGCACAAGATAACTACCTCAAAGCATTAAACTACAACTACAAGATAATGACTCAGGTTTACTACAACTACCTGCATACCTGCATACCTGCATTAAACTACAACTACAAGTGATATGCATTAAACTACAACTACAAGTATTGCTTGGTACTGCTGGTGCTATCTCAAACAACCAAGAAACCATCAAGTTCCAGGTTCAATACAGGTTGCTTTTCAACTCCATTTCAAGCAATTTATTTGCAATTATGTCGTGCGCTTGTTAATCAGACTGAAATGTTTCTACAAGATGTCAAACCTGAAATCAATTCAGTATTGAACCCAAGATCTGCGGTACCTGACGGATCATTAATTGGAGTTCTAGGTACAGTTTTTCACGTTGTTCTATGTGTCTAAATGTAGCAAGGTTAAATTTAAAAAATGTTTCGCTCTATTCATTTGTGCTCTAAACAAAAGCTTTGCAACAGAACTTTAAAACAAAAGCTATCTAACAAATGCATAAATCTAGAGATGCCTAAACAAAACTAAAAAAGCTATGCAACAAATGCATAAATCTAGAGTTCAATGTAAAAAAAAATAGCACAGTTAGGAAATAATTTCCCCTCGCGCATGGAAATTATTATACTCCCTCACCCATAGCCTTCACTCTCATTCCCAGCTTCAACTCTCATGTTCTTCTTCCCCTATTTCGAAGCGAACCCATACTGCTTTTCATATATAAAAAATGCACAAATACAATGTTGGAAGCTATAGCCAACATTGGAAACAAGCTAACATTGGTTGCAAGCTTAGAGTAGATGTTGCTACTACTTGATGTCAATGCATGTTTGCTAGCATATGCGTGCTGTTGTGCATGATTCTTCTACACTCTAATGCCTACTACTACATGGTACATGATCTCCATGCTGAATTCATTCTTATCATTCATCCATAAACATATATCTCCTTCATTCATTCATCAATTCATCAAAGATATCATATTTTAACTCAACTACAAAGTCAATTAAAGTTGATTGCATAAGTGACAACTGACTTTGCTTAGGTGCAAACTTGGTCACTGGATGCAAACTTGAAGGTGTTTACTAAATGAAGATGATGTAACTTATATGTTGAAACCATAGCTTGGTCATTGGCACAAAAACAAGAAGCTATAAGACAAAATAGATATAAGTTGGCACATAATAAGACAAAATAGAATTCGAAAACATACAATGCAATCTTCAAATAGGTATCAAACGAGACAATACAATGCAATCTTGTAAACACATAATTAACAATTCAAACATGTTTCAAAAGTTATTGTTATTCAATACTATCCAATACATCCCCTGGCTCTCCATCCGTGCGTAGCCAATTAGGTTTACTGTTGTCATTTGATATATTTACATCAAACCTAGGAAATTTAGCAGCAACAAAAATATTAGTGACATCTTCGTCCTCATCATCTGATGTCTCTCCCAACTGATATACATCTCTTGGTTGCATAATAAGAGCCACGTAAGATTTAAGCGAAGCTGGATCTTCAACATAGAACACTTGGAGGACTTGAGATGGGAACACAAATGGTTCATGGCTGATGTGTGTGCCAGTATGAATCAAATTTGAAACATTTACAATTGTGAAACCTAAAGTATCCTTGTTTTGGGGATAATTCTTATCCATACCAGCCCAGTCCGCACGAAATAAGACAACTCGAAAATGACCAAAATAGTCTAACTCGATGATATCCGTGAGCACCTTAAAATAGTCAACATCTTCATCAACTGAATTTGTGTCATTCTTAGAAGCATAACTTCTTGTCTTTGACGTCACTACAATTCCACTATTCTGGGACTTCAAATAACGTTCATGATCCTTAGTATGCAATCTGAATTTGTTATATATATATCCCTTAAATCTTCTAACCATCTTATGGGGACCTGTAGCAAGAATCTTGATTTCAAGTGATACCAAATCATCATGCAACTTCGGAACCTATAGGATGTGATGATAAACCGTATTAGTAAAATTAAGATTATTCTAACAAAAAAAGACAGTACTTCGTAATTTGGAACACTCTTACATAGTCTTTAAGCCACATATGAAATCTTTCATTCATCATCTTATTTTGGTCACGTGGTCTTAATTTCCTTGTTCTAGAATTCCTTTTCATTTCACGGATAAATTCTCTGTAAATATTTAAAAGAATAATAATATAATTAGATGTACATTGTTCAAATCGAGTTTAATTAAACCAACCCAATTATGACTTACTCCCGGAATGGCTCAACTGTTGCATGATGATCTAGCACATATCGATGTGCTTGTTCCCATGTTAAGTTATCTAACTCAACCGCATCAACTTTACCAATGGTATTTCCAGCAATTTGAAAGAGATAATGTGCCTCACCAAGGTTTGACCCAACTTGGTTTCTCCTTGGTCTAGTAAGACATGTCTCGACACCCTGAAGATATCGGGAACAAAAATTAGAGCACTCTTTCGAGAGATAACCTTCTGCTATTGAGCCTTCTGAATGTGATCTATTTTTAATATATCCCTTAAGTCGATACCTATACATGTAAATGGTTAGATCAAAAAAGTATGCACATTATCCAAATTCGAGGTATATAATTAACAAATATGAATAACTACCTCTCAATGGGATACATCCACCAATAATGTACCGGCCCACCAAGTCTTGCTTCGCCTACTAGATGAATGACCAAGTGAATCATTATAGTGAAGAACGAAGAGGGAAATATTCTATCCATTTGACAAAGTACCAAATCAGCACGTTGCTCCAAGAGGTTAATGTCTTCAACACGTAGAACCCTTGAGCAAAGTCCTTTATAAATGCTACACAGATCCTTGATGACGGCAGTGACTTGGTCGCATAATGACAACCTTAAAGCCACAGGAAGGAAATCCTGCATCAAGATGTGGTAGTCGTGTGACTTTAGACCATGAAGCCTCTTCTTCTTATCATTGACGCACCTTGCTATGTTAGATGAATAGCCATCGGGAACTTTAAGCTCCTGTAGAACTTTGCAGAATGATTCCAGCTCCTTTTTAGACATGCAGTACATTGCTGGAGGAAGGTGCACTCTGCCATTCTGTAAAAATTCGGGGTGCAACTCGTGTCGTATGTCCAACTCAGTTAAATCAAGACGACTTAAGATTGTCTTTTATCTTCTGATCATCTCCCATGATAGTCCCTACACAATTTTCACCAATATTTTTTCCGATATGCATCACATCTAAATTATGGCGCAATAAATTGAATTCCCAGTACGGCAGTGTGAAGAAAATGCTCTTCTTCTTCCAGGACCCTAACTCAACAATATCATCACATTCATCTTCATCGTTGTCATCATCTCTTTCCCTTTTCTTGCCCTTTTTTATGGCTTCTACTTCCTTACCATAATTGAAATGGTGACCATGTAGCCGCCTTAACACATCGGACCCAAATGATATTTCAGGTGAATGTTCCCACTCCTCCACCCCATCAAAAATTGTAGTTTCCGTCCTGAAATTGTGTGTGTCGGGCAACCATCTTCTATGACCCATGTAGCAGAACTTTCTCCCATTATATAGCCATCGTGAAGTAGTTTTATCAGCACAACAAGGACATGCATTACGCCCTTTGGTACTGATAAATTTGCATATGCAGAAAAATTATTGATTGTCGAAGTCAATGCAACTCGAAGACGGAATGATTTCTTAGTTGTTATATCATATGTTGGAACACTCTCCAACAACTGTTGGAGTTCATCTATTAAAGGCTGGAGATAGACATCTATATCATTTCTAGGGCTTTTCGGTTCAGGAACTATTATGGACAAAATAAATGACGATGGCTTCATACACTTCCAAGACGGTAGATTATACGGTATCAACACTATAGGCCATATGCTGTATGTACTATTCGTTTGCCGAAATGGGTTAAAACCATCACTGGCTAATCGAAGCCGCACATTGCGAGTATCTTCAGCAAAATCAGGATATCTTTCATCAAAACTTTTCCATGCAGCAGAATCCGTCGGATGTCTGAGAATTCCATCATTCTTCAGCCCTTCAGCATGCCATCTCATATCAGAAGAAGTCTTAGATGACATAAACAACCTTTGTAGCCTAGGAATCAAAGGAAAGTAGCGCATCTGTTTTGCTGGCTTCTTTTTCCGCCTTGATTTAACTATCCAACTTGCATCTTGTTCTTCATTCGGAACACCTTTCCATTTTGAAGTACCACAAATTTTACAGTTCTCCAGACTCTTCTTATCCCCCCCCCTAAATAACATACAATCATATCGACATGCAACTATCTTCTCATACCCCAGATTAAAGTATTTAAGGAATTGTTTTATTCCATATGCTGAATTTGGGAGACAAATTTCAGGAAATGCTTTATTCAACAATTTAAGTAACATTGTAAAGGATTTGGCAGACCAACTATTCAAACATTTGATCTAAAATAACCTCACGATGAATGAGAACTTCGAAAATTTGATGCAATCACGATACAAGGGTGTACTAGTATCCTCCAACAACTTACTGAATGCTTCAAATTCTTTGTTAAATTCAAAGTTTTGCCTACCCTCCTCCACTCCACCCTCGTCTCCATCAGTGTGCGAGGTTTCGGTCGGTTCATCATGGACTTGAGTTGTTGAACTATTTGTGTGCATTGGATTGTTGTGAATCCCAAAAGCATCCCGCACTAGATTTTGCATCTCATCGGCAAGACTGTCGTCGCCATTCACTAAGGGTTCATTTTGCTCTTCCAACAAATCTTGTCCAACTGGAACCGATGTGTCACGCTCTCCATGGTAGAACCACAGTGTGTACCCTTGTAGAAAACCATTAATCACCAATTGTGTTGGTACTTCGTAGCATGGAAGCAAATGACAGTTTATGCATCGGCGACATGGACAAAGAATAAAGTTGGGATCACGAGAATGTTGCTTGGCAAAGATAATGAAATCTTTAACACCATCTCGATACTCTTTGCATAATCGTGACTTACTCATCTAACTTTATACATTTCAATAATATCACTCAATCTGAAAATTAAATTTCATAAAAAATAGCTTTTCAGAAAGAGAGATTGAGACCTTCACAAATTAAAATATTATTTTTTAATGAACACTTGGTCAAATATGGAGTGGATGAAGGTTTGGTATGCTTTTGAAAACAATCAAATTCATAATTCACATTGTAGGTGAGATGGTGAACTAAGAGTGAAATAGAAACTGACATAGATGTAATACAAAACTTGATCTGAGTGTTCATCCTAAAACTTTGTTCTGCACTAGTTTTTGTAGTCTTGCAATTAGTTCTCCTTTAATAGTATAAAAGCATATTTCGATGATGTTACTGTATACTTCTACAATTCTTCATTTAATCCTCAATTAAATCTATCTTTGAGTAACCCTCAATCCTCAATTGCATTAACTAACCTAGCTAGCTATTTAGCTGTTTAAATCACTATGTCCGTGTTTGAAGTATCATTCATATATTGTTCAAATTTAGTTATACACTACTATATATGTACACGGTAACATCAAAATGAAATGATTACATACACAGTATCATCAAAATGGAATGATGAACAATCTATTCATTGCAAAAATACAGTTAATCATAATTTTATCCATTAAAAAATAAAATTAGCATGTGCAAATGAGTCATTCTGCATTTAAGAAGAAAAAACATGTGCAAATGAGTCATTCTGCATTTAAGAAGAAATCCTCTCATTCTATTATTTCTTCTCCTTGAAAGTGTCAACATGAGTTCAGTTACCAAAGAAAATTTTGATTAGCACTGACATTAGCATACTTCTAGAACCCCTCATTAGTTGAATTCACTTTCCTCACTCTTTTTGAACTCATCTCTTCACTTCCTAGTTCATTTTATTAATGAAATTCTGTCCTTAAATTTAATAAAGTGGAAGATCTTATTGCCTTTTTTCTCTAAAATCCATACGGCTTGTCATCAGAACATTAAAATCTTACTAAAATGTAGTACATGTATTGGTAGGTTAGATGTTTATAAATGGTAGTCAGGTTGTTCTGAACATAACCAGAATAGTCTGTATATAATATGAAACCTAGCTAGTTTAAAGTTTAAACAGAAGGAATTTACTAAATGAACCTAAATCTCAATATTTATCAATGGTGGATACTTAATTTTAGTTTACTTGTGTCTATATATACACTCCGTGTCTTCATCTTGTGATTGAAAATTGAATGGTACGATCATGTCATTTGCATACATTTCTGTCGACAAAACTCTACAAAGCTAAGCTTTTGTTTATAATTGATGTGCAGGTGATCAAATGGTGTTCTTCATATTGAACATTGTAGTGTTCATTGGGCTCCTCATGGCCTTCAACCCGTTCCTAGCTACAACAAATTGTAACTAAAACTTTGAGATTTTATATCAAAGCTACAAAATTTTGAAGACAATGTGAATGTAGTCTACATACATGAATCCGGATGTGCGTAAAATATGTAAAGTTGTATATAAACCCATTTATTCGTATCAGTTTTGCATCCTAATGAGTAAAATTGGTCTGGGCTTAGTTTGATTTGTCGAGCTTACTTTCTTTTTCTTTTTCTCTATTCAGATGTTTTTGTTTCTCTATTCAGATGTCATTTTGCAACAAATTTTTGTACAAGTAGGACTCAAATGGTGATTCATTTCCTCTACTTGCAACAACGGTGAACAACCTACAAACAACATTATAGTTATAATGAAATAAGAACAAAATGAAGACCTTCTGCGAAGATATCCTCAACCAAAACATTTAATAACTGTAGTCCTGTATAAATAGAGATGAACATAGATTGCTATATATCAATTTCAACTTAAACAATACTGAAAATGAATTCAATATTTAAGTTGGTCATCATGTACGTCGTGGTTTCAAATTGTTTCAAATTTAAAAAGATGGTAACAAAATTCATTTAAAAATTAGGGCAACGCAGTTCATCTATTTCATAAAAAAATAACTTAACACGTCAAAAACAATTCTCTTGCATCAACAACACATCAAACTAAAACCAATAAACGATAAAAAGGGATCCATCTAATTAATTTAGCACAACTATTGGTTACTTAACAATAAATATTCAGAACCAAATAAACCCTTCCACATCCTAAAGAGCCCTATTCCTCCATAGTGAATATACTACCTTTCTAAATAATGTAAAGACATGCGTAAAAAAATAAACATTCATTCGCATCTTATTCAACCAATGTTTCAGCCAAATAAATAAACATTCATACTGCCTTGTCAAAATTTTGAACCATACTAAGGGTAAGAAAGTCACCTTATAAACAGACCCAAATCCACCTTGCGCACAATATCTCAGAGTCTCGTCGTCATTCACTAACTAAACTCCTACCTGTTATATAATCAATCAAAATCCACACCATAAACCAACAAAATTCAAGAAAATAATATCCGCAGATTGCATAGTAACTAACTCACCATCTTCACCAATCCAACGGCGGTGGCGACGAAATCCAACGGCGACAGCGACAAGATCCAACGGCGGCAGCGACGAGATCCAACGGCGGCAGGCGGTGAGATTGAACGTAAGCAGGCGACGATATCGAAATCGAAGAAAGAAAGAGGAACGAAGTGGAGATTGGGGCGTCAAAATCGAAGAAAGAAAGAAAGGGGTATGGTTTTCGTCGAATTGGAGATTGGAGATTGGGGCGTCGAAAGAAAGAAAGAAAGAAAGAATTGGAGATTTGTTTTGTCGAAATTGAAGAGGAATGAAATCGAAGATTGGTTTTCGGAGAGATAGGGTTTTGGAGATTGGGGCGCGGGTGATTAATAGGTTTAGGGCGCGAGTAATTAGGGGCGAGTGAAAAAAGAGAGAGGGAAGTGGGGAATTTAGTGCACGGGTGGGGGGGGGGGGTTGGCGGGCATTTCCCCGCGCCGGGGATTTGAGAAATCCCCAGCGCTTTTTAATAAATGTCGGGGTATCTCCCAGCGAAATACCCCAAACACCGGGAAATTCACGCCAGATATTCCTGTTTATTTTGTGGTGACACCACCCTCTCAGCCTATCAACCCTTGTAAATTCTCCTTCTCACACCATGAACACCTCGAACAGCAGCTCCCTACCCCCATCTTCAAATGCGAAGCGCAAGGCTATAGCTGACCTCACTGTAGCCCCAAAGCATGTGAGTGGAAAGAAGGGAAAGTTTAACGTAGCTGACTCAGGCAAAGCACAGTCTGAGCAGAGCTTTACACTGAACATCCCACCATTGAAGGTAGTCCTCCATTTGCCATCACACTGGGCCCACATACACAGCCAATCCAACTATACACCCCTAAACTCCTAACTGACCTTGCTAAACATGTTTGAAGAGGTAGTGAAAGCCCTTGAAGAATCTCAGGCGAGTTCGGGAGACAAATGTGATTATGAAGGTTGCAGAGGCAGCAGGCAGGGGATCAGCAACCACATCACAATGACGGAGCGCTCGCTACAAAAAGAGATCATCCAAGAGGCAGGTTTGACTACAATCTCCAACTTCCTACCTCCCTACCATCTTCCTGCTATTTTGGTTAAAAGGAACTATAAAGAACCCACTTTCAGCGAACAAATTGTAGACAGTAGAGCTGAAGAGAACTAGAGCGCACAATAGGAGGTGGTGGGGATGGCTAGAAAGAAAGCAAAGCGAGCACCACGAGTTGGGAGAGCTAGAATGAAGAAGAAGCAAGCAGAAGAAGCAGGGCTTTCACAGGATTGCACACTGAGTTTAGATGAAGAGATAGTTCTTTTCATTGAATGTTTGGGAGCAGCTAGAGCTCCTCTTCGCAGATCACTCGCTTCAACAATAAAGCAACGTGATCCTTGTGCTACTTTTCTTCGTGAAACTACATTGTGTGCTGAGAAGTCTGGTTGGTTCATCTTTTTTGGGAGGGAGGGAGTATTATTATTATTATTATTATTATTTTGGAAATATAAGTGACCCCCGGTCATCCTTTCAATCAATGACAATTAACGAAACATATGGTATCAAATATTTTTATCAAAGTCCAACTCTCATTTACTACATCAAAGTGCTACGAAAATACATCATAAACATACAAGGAAATATGTATAAATATATCAAAATGACTTGTCTAGCTTTTTGGCACATTATTCAGCATGATTTGAAGTACATGCAAACAACTCCTCCTTGTCTATTCTGTGTCATCCATGCGTAGCCTCTTCCTCGACCCTACCTGACTTGCCCAAGCAATAATAAGAGATAAGATTTTATGCAACATAAAATGGAATATACAGTTCACATTGCGAAAGCATGCCTCATTGCTATCACGCCAAAAGATCCACATAACCGCCGCTACCGTAATATCTTACGCTACCCTGTAATCTTTCGTAATCCATCTCTCTCTCCAACCCCCCCAAATATCCTCAACATTGTTAGGTATCTCAATAATATCAAAACTCATACTCATAACTTCCCATGTAAATCTAGCTTTAGAACAGTAAAAAAAATTACAGTTAACATCTTCTCCTAAATAGCATCAAGGGCATCTAGTTTCGATCATTATGTTACGTTTCCTAAAGTTTAGCTTGGAGAGGATAGAGTTGTTCATCATCAACCATTGGAAGGCTTTCACCTTACTTGGGACCTTGAATTTCCAAATTGTGTATGCATCTAAGCTCCTTAAACCTCCATCATTCAATCATTGCTACAACGATCTAACTGAGAAAGTCTTGGTAGGCTCTAGCCTCCACTCCCTTTCGTCTTCCTCTCCACTCTATCGTTTCCTCATATCAGCAACTATACTATTAAGTCTCTGTAGATGGCTCTGGTTCTCAACGGAAAGACTTCCTTGAAACTAATTTCACAGCCTATTATATCTCCACACGTCCAAGACTAGCGCATCCTCCTTTATCGTCTTCTTTCCTAGTTGTGGGAAGAGTGCTTGTATTGAACTTTTCCCTCACCATTTGTTCTTCCAAAACTTAATGTTTTTCTCGTTCCCCAATCTGTATCTGGTAGCATGCAGCAGCTACCCCACTTTGCCAATACCTTTCCAAAAACATGTTGTCTTCCCATGAGTACTTTATCCCTCATATCTAAACTTTTTCCATCTACGATAAAGCGCGAAAGATTTGCACCACCAAGACCTTCGTTGATTTTGCATTTTTCACCACTATTTGGAAAGTAGCGCTATATTCATGTCTCGGAGATTAATTATTCCAAGACCCCCAAATTCATTCTTCTTACACGCTTTACATCATCTCACCAGTTGAAACCCTTTGTTATCTTCAAGTGTCCCTTTCCACAGGAATCGTCTCCAACATTTATCTATTCTTTTGGACAACCCGTATGGACAATTCATATAAAGAGATTAAGTATGTTGGTAGACTACTCAGAACCGAATTAATTAAAGTAATTATGCCCCCCGAGAGATAGAAACTTTCCTTTCCAACTAGCCAGCCTATTTTCAACTTTTTTTTCCACAGGAATCCATTATTCTCTATGCATTCTTCCTGACCTAGTTGGAGTACCGAGATACTTGATGGAGTAGTCTCCCTTCTCGCATTCCAAAAACCTTGATATCATCTCTATTAGGATCAATATCTTACATGCTCAGTGCCATCACACAACTCTTGTGTAAGTTAACAGACAGGCCCGACCAGAACTCAAAACATCTCAATAACATTTCAATCGCAATCATCTCCTCCACTTGTTCTAGTCCAATCATTAGAGTTTCATCCGCGTATTGTAGGATGGCCATAAGTATATAATACCTTTCACCGTAACTACCTTTGATTAATTATGTTTCTCTGGCTCTTCTCGTCATTTCTGCAAGTCTATCTGTGATTAAGGTAACAATTAGCAGAGGGAAGGGATCTCCCTATCTGAGCCCTCTTGCACACCTAATTTTCCTTCCATATTCTCCGTTCATTTGTACGAATGATTTCCCACATCTGATACACTTTTTCATCCACATTCTCCATTTATCCCCAAATATTTTGAGTTCCATTACCTCTTC
The DNA here is from genome assembly GCA_017893485.1 of Hemerocallis citrina. Lineage (NCBI taxonomy): Eukaryota > Viridiplantae > Streptophyta > Magnoliopsida > Asparagales > Asphodelaceae > Hemerocallis > Hemerocallis citrina. Next base: position 127,833,878 of record CM030368.1, read on the forward strand.
AGCACATTCCCATTCGATCTTATCATAAGTTTTTTCGAAGTCTAATTTATGAATAAAATGCATAAAACCATCTACATTGTCCTAGTTTTCTCTAAAAGCCATTATGTGGGCCGATGCGATGATATTCATGATATCTTCACCTTGGAGAAATCAACTTTGTGTGTCTTGAATGATATCCATCACATGCAAGGATAGTCTACTGTCCATGACTTTTGTAATGATTTTGAAGCTTCCGTTCAAGAGAGTGATGGGTCGGAGGTCTAACACCCTTACTTCTTCCGCTTTCTTTAGTATTAGGATAACATTCGCATAATTTAACCTATCCACCTGTGCCACCCCCGATGTAGCTCCTGGAAGATATTTATAAGGTATTCCTTTATGATAGTCCAATACAGTTTATAATAGATGATCTGAAAACCGTATGGTCTTGATGCCTAGTCTTCTCCCATATTATTAATTGCTTTTAGAACGTCTTCCTTCGATGAGATCTCCTCCAAACACTCCCCTTAATTCTCGCTTCGTTCCACATATCTGGATTTAGGTCGCATTTGTGGGTCTTTTCTTTCCAAGCAAATCTGTAAAGGTCGTATCAATCTCATGTCTAATTTGTACTCTATCCTCAATCCAATTTTCCGCTACAAACAAACTTGCGATGTGATTGTGGCATTTTCTACTACTTGCCACCTTATAAAAGAAAGCCGCATTGGAGTCGCCCTCTTTAAACCATTGAACCCTTAACCTTTGTCTCCAATAGCACTCCTCCATCTCACCTAAATGATGAAACTCACTTCGACAAGAGACCACGTCCTCATATTCCGAGCCTTCAAGATTGCTATCCACCTCCAACGTTTCTAGTTCTTGTGCTCGCTTCCCCAAGCTCTCTTTCACCCTTCTTAGTTTTTCAAACTCTTGGTAAGACCACTTTTTAGGTGCTTGTGCAGTCACCTCATCTTACCATTCCATTTGGAGGCAGCATAAGCAGTGTTGATTGGTAATGACCACGACTCTTGGATGATCCTTCTAAGGTTGTCACTTAGGGTCCACGCCTTCTCAAAACTGAACTGTCACTGCTTTATGGGCCTACACACGTGCACGCGAAAACAAAACTTAGTGTCCTCGCTAACCTCGGGACATACAATCTAATTCAGGATCGTCTTTCTAGCAGATGTGGAGTGGAGTACCATGATTCTACTAGTGTATATTTCTCTAGTCTATTTCACCCAGTGCACATTTCTCTAGTCTATTTTGCCCAGTGCACATTTCTCCAGCTCCATCTCAGGCATACATCTCATCCACAATTGGTGTGAAAGTCGGCTTTGATTCGGAGGGGTAAATGCGGTATTTTGCCCTAAAATAACGCTTCGACTTGTTCAATCCTTCACTCTCTCTCGCTCACCGCTGATGAACTTGTGTTTTGTTGGGTGAAAATTGAACCTATGCAACAACGGCCTAGGCACGTCGAAATGAGTTTTAGACCTTGGTCGTTGCTTCACACAACGGCCTATGTACAACCTAGGCCGTTATTTGGAACAACGGCTTAGGTTATACAGGTGTTTTAAAATACTTGTACAAATTTAGCGCTCCTCCTACATTCTCTCACGCTCAGTATACTTTAACTCTCTCTCTCTCTCTATTTCTTTCTAGCGCACTCGAACCCATAGTCAAAACCCTAGCTCCTTCTTCTCAACTTGACTCTCTCACTCACTCTCTCCATCTTCTCGAACTCTTGCCCTGTAACACCCCGCAAAATAGTATATAGCCATTTTGCATTGTAATCCGTGCACGTTTAAAAATTGCATGCGATTATATATTTTTCGAATAATTATTAGTTTTAATTGAGATATTTCAGATATATTAGTAATTCTGAACCCGATAAACTAGATTCAAGATATTTTCTCAATTAAACTGTGATTTTGCCCCGATTGTTTTAACAAGACAATCTTCAGGAATATAATAATTTTTATAAACGTATATTTTTATAAATTCAAATTATCTTATTTTTAAGTATGAAGATAAATATCTATATATATATATATATATATATATATATATATATATATATATATATATATATATATATATATATATATATATATATATATATTGATTGGATCATATTGGATAATTTTTGATATATGATCTATAATTGCTTGAAATGTGAATATGACCATATATATTTTATAATGTGAATTAAATATGGTATGCATGGTCATATTTGTGCTTAAGGGTTAGGGTTATTTCTTTTGGTGACCTAGGGTTAGGGACTAACCCTCCCATCATCATTATTGCCCGTGATCATTTTTTATGAGATCCATTGGTTGGAATTAGGCATAAAGAAAGATCTTCTTGAAATTCCAAGTGTTGTCTTGAATGTTCTAGTAACATTGTGTGTTGGCCATCATCCCCACCATCCAAACTCCTCCATTTCATCACCACCCTACACCTCACCCCCACCCTACCCTTCTAAATTTCAGGCCAAATAACCCCGCCCCCCCTATTTTTCTCATTTTTTAAATCTTTCTACCTTTCTTCATTTCTTCACTTCTTCTAGTTCAAAAAAAATAAAAAAGTAAGGAAGACAGAGAGTGAGAAAAATAAAGATAGAAGAGGATTTCAATTATTTTGTAGGTTACTCAAGGTAGAAGGAAGCCAAGGAGGAGTAGCAAGGAGGAGGAGTTGGCAAGCAAGAAGCTTGAAGATTTTTCATCAATTTAGTGGGTGTTCTCAAACTCTATTAGTATTTTTTTTATGTGTATGAATTAGTATGTAGGAGTAGATAAGAGTAGTATGAATTCCCTGCTTGAGTGTTGTTATGGTATGTAAAAAAAATAGAACTTGTATGTTAAACACAATTTAGACCATGTTTCCTTTTAAGAATATAAGTACTGTTGTGACTTAGGAATTCCTATCATGCAAATGGCTTAGAATTTGATCATGAGATTTTTGTGGCATGTTTTAGGATGAATTTAGAGCATCCTCGATTTTTTTCATAATTTTCTGGGTTTGTTTAGTAGCTCAGCAAAATTTATATTTTCGGAACAGAGAGCACGAAGAAAACCATGTTTGTGCTTTATATGAAGTCATGTTTGAAAGGTTATATTATGAACATGGTAAGATATTTTGAGCTTAAATTTTTATTGGAGATACTTGGATGTGTTAACAACCTTTGTTCCAAATTTAGATTTTTCTAAATTTATTTGATATATTTAAAAAATCTATTATCTTAACTAGTCCAGAGCCCAGAAATTGGTTCTGTTTGTTCCAAAGATGAACTTTACCAAATCATAATTAATTCTTGGAGAATAATCTTGCAATAAAATTTTTACTGTAGTATCTCATATGGGTCTAGATCATGTATCTAAAATTTTAGAAAATTTGGACAAAATTTGATGGTATTTCAAAATTAGTTTGTAACCAGAGGTTTTGCTCATTATTGAGAATAAAAGGAATTTTTCTACTAGATTCAAAAGACTATAACTCCCTGTATATTTTGTATCTGGATGTAATTTTTGAATATGTTAGACTTGTATATGTCTAGTTATTGAATCTCAAATTTTATAAGTATTGGACTTATGGTTGAATTGATATTGAATTTTGATTAAACTATAATTTCAGCTCTGAGTTAGTTAGGCTGTGAACTTGTGAAATTCTGGAATTGTATGTTCAGAATCTACAGAAATGATCAACTAGAGACTGGTATCATAGAGTCTTAGCTTTCAAGAACATCTTGAATCATGCAATTCCAGTTTGTATATCAAAAGATATATTTTTTTCTAGGTTTGGGGCAGAACCAGTCCTAATAAAAAGACCTTATTTTATAGAGTAACTCATTTCTTGTGTACATCTGATAAGAAATAGGGATTTTTCAGTGTTTTAATGAATGAATTTGAGGATGTGATAAACTAGGAAGTTATAGTAGACACTTCCAGCTTTCTATAGAATCCAAGATATCATATTTCCGATAAGTGAGCGGGTTTTAATGTTATTAGCAAGATGCAGCATTTACATTGAAGATGTATACAGCTGAGAAGATATAGAGATTTTAGAGCATCTATATGGCTGAATCTGAAAGAATGGTTATCTAGAGACTTGTAGCATAAAGTCTTAGCTTTCCAGAATGGTTAAGATCATGCAATTTCAATTTGTGTTTTGAAAGTTATGAATTTTTCAAGGTGCATCAACTGCATTTTTTTGAACTGCTTATTATTAGTAGATTGCTAAGGGGTTTTCTCACTCTAGTTGGCATAATTTGGGATAGTTGTCGACTAGAGAAGCGAAGTAGATGATTATACCTTGATATAGGATCTAGAATCATCAAATTTGGGTTAGTAGATGAATTGATATGGAATTTTCTACATGCTACAGGATTATGACTGAGTTTATTTGAGTTTTTAAGATGTTGAATAATTATCCCTATTATGCACTTCATTTGGAACTTAGATAAGATTCTTGTTCTTAGTACTCATGGTGGACACATGAGAAAGTTTAGGAGAATAGATATTTGGTAGATTTGTTGTATTGTGGTGCACGTATGTAATATCCCGAATGGATATTATATTTGTATTATAATTATTTTTAAAATTAAAATATTTCTTATGAAAATTACTTAGTTTTAATAAATAATCATTATCTGTATATATATACTAGTAAGTATATATATGTATTGTATCGATTTTGTGCACTTGTACAAATCCTGTAAAATACATTTTTGAGAAAATATCTGTAATATCCCGGGCTGATATTAAAAAATATTATTTTATTATTATTTTCATAATTGAAATATTTTTGAGGGATAATACCCGATTTTACTAATAAACATTATATATATATATATATATATATATACACCAGTCTGTATACATTTGTATTGTATCAAATTGGTACTGAAATCTTCCGAACCGGTAATAAAATTATTTTTAATATTATTTCTGAATTAAAATATTTTTTGGTTGAGATTATTCGTTTTAACTAATAAAAATTATCTGTATATATAGATGTATGTACGTTTAAGTACTGTATCAATTTCGTACGTTTATATAGAAATCATGTAGTATGTGATTTTCAAAAAATGTCTTTTATTTTTAGTCAGTCATAATCAAATAGAAGGTTAGGATTGGATTAGGGTTTGATTTCAATATTAATTTGCAAATATAACATCAAATTGTTGAGCCACGAATGAGAACAACACTTGTCTATCTTCTCAACCACAAGATCTCCCCTCCTCCTCCTATAAACACCCCCCCCCATCGGTCGGCCACACCTCAAAGGGCAAGTCCCATTTACATTTAGTGTTCCTCAATCTCCTTCTCATCTCACTCTCATCTCATATTTCTTCCACTCCTTCTACTTGTTTTGTTTTAGAAAAAAAATTGAGAAGAAAAGAAAAGAAAGAGATATCAAAATCAAAAGAAAAAGGAGTGGGTTCATTCTTGATTTGTTCTTGAGAGGAGTAGCAAGAACAAGGAGCAAGCAGGAGAAGGCTAGCAAGTTCTTCCTACACTTTGGGTGGGGGTTTCTCAATACATTTGTTATTGTTTTGTTGTTTTATTTACTTGTTATGTGAAGAACTTGGACTAAATCTTGTGCATAATGATGTTTATGGACTAGAGTAAAAGACATACAAGATTGAAGTGGTAGAACACACATAAAAATGCTAAAGATCTAATTTCTTATACTAGTATGTAGTTTTGATGATTAGGAATTAATTACTGATGCTAAAGTTTGAATTTTGACTCTAAATTAATTTGAAAGGTTCTTATATGTGTTATTACCATGCTCTAAATTTTATAGATTTTTTTGGGGTTATTTTGATAGGTCAAATAAACATTTTCCCCAAAATAGTGAGTTTTCAGCAAAAACAGCAAAACTGCTGTTTTGGGGTTAACTTTGACATGTGTTCAAAGAGCTGAATTTTGAGCTTTATAAGGTATCTGAAAAGTGGTCAACTCGAAAATTTTAGTAGATTTTCTCCCATTTCCAAAATGTCCAATTTTGTAAGATTCCGATAAGTATAGCAAAAGTTGTGAGCTTTACAAGTTTCAGCTTTTGTTTTTTGTTGTTTTTGAACTATGTTCAAAGAGCTGGATTTTGGGCTCTATAGGGAATCTGGAAAAGTGGTCAACTACAAAGTTGTATTAGATGTTCTTGCCTTTCCAAAATGTTTAATTTTGTTAGATTCTGATAACTATAGCAAAAGTGTGAGTTTTACAAGTTTCAGCTTTTGTTGTCCTTTTTGTTGTTCTTGAACTGTGTTTAAAGAGCTGGATTTTAAGCTCTATAAGGAATCTAAAAAAGTGGTCAAATAGAAATTTGTAGTAGATGTTTTCCCATTTCCAAAAAGCACAAATTTTTTAGATTGCAATAAGTATAACAAAGGTTGTCAGCTTTACAAGTTTCAGCTTTTGCTGTCCTTATTGCTCTTTGTATTGTATTTAAAGAGCTGGATTTTGAGTTCCATAAGAAATCTAAGAAAGTTATAAACTAGAGAGTTGTATTATATATTCCCACCTTTCCAAAAAGTATACTTTTGTTAGATTCTGACAAGAATAGAAAAAGTTGTGAGCTTTACAAATTTCAACTTTTTTACTGTCTTTGTTGCTCTTTGTATTGTGTTTAAAGAGCTGGATTTTGAGTTATATACGAAATCTGAGAAAGTTTTTAACTAGGAAGTTATAGTAGATGTTCTGAGCTTTCCAAAAAGTCCAATTTGGTTAGATTTTGAAAAGTCTAGCAAAAGTTGTGAGGTTTACAAGTTTCTGCTTTTTGCTGTCTTTGTTACTCTTTGTATTGCGTTTAAAGAGTTGGATTTTGAGTTCCATACGGAATCTAAGAAAGTTTTTAACTAGGAAGTTGCAGTATATGTTCTGAGCTTTCCAAAAAGTCCAATTTTGTTAGATTCCGACAAGTATAGCAAAAGTTATGAGTTTTACAAGTTTCAGCCTTTTGCTGTCTTTGTTGTTCATTGAATTATAGAGCTGGATTTTGAGTTCCATACGAAATCTGAAAAAGTTGTTAACTAGGAAGTTGTAGTAGATGTTAAGAGCTTTCCAAAAAGTCTAATTTTGTTAGATTTCGACAAATATAGCAAAAGTTATGAGCTTTACAAGTTTGAGCCTTTTGTTGTTTTTGTTGTTCTTTGATTTAAAGAGCTGGATTTTGAGTTCCATACAGAATCTGAGATGGTTGTCAACTAGAGAGTTGTAGTAGAGGTTCTCAACTTTCCAAAATGCCCTATTTTGTTATATTTTTCGATAAACGAAGTATGAGTTATGACCGTTACAAGTTACAACAGCTAGCATTTTGGCTGAAGCTTCGCTGTTAAGATTGTTCGAAGTTTTTGTACCTCATATTGACTGAATCTAAGAAGGTTGTCAACTAGAGAGTTGTAGTAGAGGTTCTCACCTTTCCAAAATGTCATTTTTTGTTAGATTTTGATAAGCAGAGTAGGAGTTATGATCATTACAATTCACAGCAGCTGGCCTTTTGGCTGAAACTTCGCTGTTTAGATTGTTCAAAGTTTTTGTACCCCTTACTGACTGAATTTGGGATGGCTGTCAACAAAAGATTTGTAGTAGATGTTCTCACATTTCTAAAAAGTCTAATTTTGTTGAATTCTGATAAGAATAGCATGTTTAATTTCTTCTAGGGTGTTAGAAGACTTTCATGTTGCTTTCACAAATTAAAAATCAAGTTTTGTTAGTAGTTTGAATCATGCACTTGATTATGAGTAATAAGTATTCCTTGTGTTCATAAGTAGCATGTTTAATTGCTTCTAGGGTGTTAGAAGACTTTTATGTTGCCTTTGTGTATAAAAGATCAAGTTTTGCTAGTAGCATGTTATTTTGTTTCTATGTTGTTAGAAGACTTTTATGATTACTTCTATATGATTCATTTGTCGCATACATAGCCAGTTGGCTCATATGTAATTCGTTTGGCTCATAAGTAGCTAGTCAGCTCGTATGTAAGTTGTTTTGCTCGTATGAAGCTTATTAGCTAGTACGCAATTATTGTGCTCGTCTAGGGTGATATCATTGCCCTAGGGGACATCAACCATCAAGACGTGTACTTATTTTACTCCTCGTGGACTATGGATAAGTCACCCCTCATGCACCGTCAGATCTTAACCGGTGTAGGTTGGTCATGGGCCGTGAGTTAGACAGAATCCAAGTTCTGGGCAGTAGTATGCGAATACGTTCGTATTACTAGGGTCTTGGATCGATAGACTATGAACAGGATCCTTAGGAATTCTGGTAAGTCTAGGTTGAGCACCTAGTAGTGTTACCTTCGAAGTCTAACTTAAGACCTAGCATGTTGTGTTAGTACTGTTGTCATCCCTCGGATTGTTTAGGGTTAGTGACATCGTTAGGGTAGTAACATATGGCTATTACTACTTAACCTTTATTTATTATCATTTCGTCGAAGGAAAAGAGTTGGTATTAAGGGTGATACCTTATGATCTGACCTATTCTATAGGCCAATACTAGGTGGTGTTATTGGTTATACCCTTCATGTCAAAGGGATATGGTCTGTGCCTTCTCACGAATTGGGAGCACGAGATCCGTATCTTGTCTGTTAATTTCTAAAGTGCCAAAATAAGAGCGGGAAGTTTCCTATCGGAGCTACGGGATAGACCCCCGGAACTCTGTCATATTCTATATCAGGAAGGCGAACAAGCCATAGACTATGGTTTATAAGCTAGGGGCCATAGAGGATGCTTCGAGCCAACCTGTGTTGTAGTAAACTCAAGGGGTTCGTCAGGTTTTTTAGTAAGGTACGGTATGCCGGGCAATAGTGGCAAACGGAGACATCACTGTATGACTGCGAATAGCGGGATTAGACTGTTTCAGGGCAACCTCATCAGTCACGCTGTATCTTCAGAAACAGGTTGAGTACAAGAGTAGAAATCATGGCGCAGGTTCAAATCCCTATATATGAATAAAGGGCTTGATATGGACGTATGTAGTATGGGCTACATACTGTTCCAGAGTCTTGCTTGCATTAGAATAAATGCATCATTGCATTAGTTAATCTTGCATTAGAGTCTCCGTCATAGCATACACAGACACATCAATTATATATACACTTTTCTCTTTTCATCAATCTGTTTTTTTGAAGTTGAGAATCTGTAATCCCTGTTTTCCGTTTCTGTATTTTGGGTGTATTTTCTTTTTTCGTGTATTTTTTGTATTTAAAAAAAATTTTAAATCATTTTTCCGCATTCAAATTCTTTTTGATAAAATGTATTCTTGGATCTTCTATTTGAAATCTATTTTTTCGATCAATAATTTTATTTGTACCTATTTTCTATGATCGTATTATTGTTATTATTACCTTGATTCTTATTATTATTACTATTATTATTTTTCTTATTATTATAGTTATTATTGTTATTAATTTGGACCGGTTATTAAAGACCTTTTTATATGTACAAATTGTATTTGTAGTATTTTAATAAATTATATTTTGTAATGCAAATTACATTTTATTATAAACAATATTTTTATTTGTTATTTTATTGAATTTATAAACCCTATGTTATCCAATTGGATTTCTATTAAACCCAATAACCCATTAACCCTTTTATTATCCAATACACCTAACCACTCTTTTAATCCATATATATTAACCCAGATTTTAACCCATCTATTCACCTATTTACATCCATCCCCTGTTCACCCTATATATACCCAAACCCGTTCCCTAACTACCCCAGACCCGTAACCAACCCGAAACCCTATACCCACACCCGTTTCACCTAAAACCCCACCTATATATATTAACCCCCCTGACTTCTCATCTTCTGGGATCCCATGCACTGCTTCACCTTCTCCCTCATCCCCTTCGACCGAACCATGTACTTCTCTCCATTTTCTCTCCCTCGACCTCGACTGCCCCGCTCTTCCATTGCCCTCCAGTTGCGTCCCCACATTGCAGCAACAGTAGCCGACGCCATCTGCCCGACCGCAGTCGCGGCCTGGTGCTCCCAACGCCTGGTTCCCCCTCTCCAACGCTCGACAGTGTGACCAGAGTTGGTCGGTGCCCCCCTGTCATGCATCAGCAGCGGTAGCATTTCCCTGGCACTCAAACCTCCCCCCCCTTACTGCGCTGTTCTCTCCTCCGCGCCACAGCAGCAGCGGCAGCCAGTTGCACCCTCCGTTGCCATCCCCACTGTGCACCTCTCAGTGCCTTCCCCTGGCCCCGCAGTGCAGCTAGCTCGCCGTCACCCTCTCGCAGTGACGTCAGACCAGCCCTCGTCGACCCCATCTCTCGGTGCTTCTCCCTCTCCGACGCCGACAGCAAGTTCGGTGGCCGCGGCGAGCTTCCCTCGCTGCGCTCCCTCGCCACTTATCTCTTTGTGGGCATGTGTCCATGGATTGTGTGTTTGGGTTCGAGTTGTTCGTTGGGTTTTGTCCATCGTTGTTCGGGCGTTGGTCTGTGGTGGTTGTTGCTCATGGTTGTATTCGTTGGGTTTCGTTGTTCGTGATTGGTTCGTGATTCATTCATTATGTTTGTGTTTGTGCCCGGAAATCCGTTCCCATTATTCTTGCTTTTGCATCGTTTCTGTCGTCATCTCTCAGGCAAGTAACTTGTACTCAAATTCCATTTGTATGATACAAGTCAAAAAATCCCACCTGTAGTGTAGTTGGGTTCTAGAGACAACTCGTGTGTAATGTTATGTTTGATGGGTTTTGTCTCTATAGTGTTGACTGTAGTTGCCTCACGACATAAAAATTTGACATGGAACAACCTAGGTTTTGCCCGTTCTTGATATGATGTTTATATGAACCAATTATGAGAACTCGTGTGCTTGTGAGATCCATGTGAGATATTTGTTGTGGACATGTTTTATATCCTATTTCACGATGTTTGGAAACTTGGTAGACTCGATTTCATATTTGGTTGTGTTTTGATCAAGTTTCGTTGTATTTATGTTGATTTTAGTTTTTGAGGAAATTCTATATTTTGCGAATAATCTATCTTGATTAGTAATTTAGACAATATTAAGTTCAGAATCTTAATTTCAGTATAAAACATGAGTTTTAGATAAATTTGTCTTCTTTCCAACCCCTCTAACCTTGCTCGATTTCATTTTCGTATGTGTGAGATATGATTGTTTTGCTACAGAAGTGTAGATTATTTCCAGATTTCGTTTATTATTGATTTTGATGACTAAATTATTTTGATACTTGTGCCACACATATTATTTTTTGATCTGAAACTTTGGTCAGTATTCCTATATCTATCTAGGGATTACCCAGAATTTTGGAGGATTTTATTGATGAGTTTTATACGCCGTTTCATGCTTGTTTATGAAAGTTATACTTGCTGGATTTTGCTCGCTGTTCTGTAAAGAATTGTATTTTCACCCTATTTCCTTCTACTGTATGGAAAATATTTATGAAATATGAATGTTAGATTATTTTATCTATTTTCACCTCCTTTTGGCGGATTTGGATTTCGCTTCACGGTTTGCGAGATATTTCAGTTTTCGTACACCAGTGTTGGGAATTCCAGATTTGCCAAACTATCGTTTCTTGATGCTTTCCGATTTTTGTTAACTGAACTAATTTCACTGGAATATTATGAAACATTATATTTTGTTACTAGACATATAGGGGATTACCCCAGATTTTTTCTGGATTTATTTGAACAGTTTAAATGCTGTTTTTGTGACTGAGAATTCGTTTTACTTATTTCTGACTGAACATATTTTCTGGATTTAAACCTGTTTTGAGTTATGATGTTGTGAAATACTATATGACTTATTTATATTCGCTGATTCGGTTGAGAGTCTATTTTCCAGATTTTTCGACGGATCCAGATTTGCATTTTTCTAGCAACGAAATTCATTATTTTAGTACAACACTGTCTTGCTGTCCTGAATTAACACTTGCATGATTCTATTCCTTTATGAACTGTATATCATCTGTACCTATTTACCTGTCACCCTGAACCGGTTACATGTTTATAACATGCAATTATCACTCTATTTTCTACACATACATGCCTGTCTGCTAATAATTATAAAATCATCAAGCCGGTGTTTATGGGAAAGATCTAGTAGTGGGAAAACATAGAAATGTGTACTTAGAAGGGGGCCTGTGTTTCCCATATGATTATCTGTTATCTGTAATCTGACCCTTTCTACATTACTTCCTATAGGAAGGTGTAGGGAAGAAGAGAACCACTAGGTTCTATCTGTCTGTTTGGATCTGTTATCTGGCCCTGTCTACATTACTTCCTATAAAAGGTGTAGAGAAGAAGAGAACCACTAGGATCTATCTGTCCGATCTGATTATCTGATATCTGTCTGAACCCTGAGTACACGGCCCTATATGATCCCCTACGAAATCTAAAGCGATATTGTTTGTTGTAGCAACCATGTGTTATATTTTTGGGGCACATGAAGTACTACCTAGTTAGTAATTAATACAAGACTTAAAAAAATATGAACCTGACATCTGACATCTGTATCTGTATCTGAATTTGAATTTGAATCTGTTATCTGTATCTGACTATCTCATTATTTGATTACCTGTTATCTGTCTGACACTACCACTTGACATCATTATTGGACACTATCTGTATATCTGTCTGCCTGCTGTTGACTTTTGACACTTGACACATGTTAGTATACTATGCTAGTTGATTCTGCTATACCATGCTATATCTATTTCCGCTATTATTTAGATTTGTTTAGTTTCCTATGTACTTGTATCCTGCATTACAAGCGGCCCGTAACTAGCATTGACGGGTACTTGTTTTCTTCCTTCTTCCTGCAATTTGTCAAATTGTAGATTTTGGTGATCAGCTGCCCGATGGAGTATGTGATCTAAAGTTCTATTTGGTTGGAGATTTTGCTGTCTTCATTTATTTCCTGTTGCTCTTTTTGAACAATGTATTTGTTACTTGGATTCTTGTGTTTGGGCAGTATGACCTAGGATTTTTTACTTGTTCAGTTCTGATTTATTTAAGAGTAATATATTTTGTTTCAAGTTAATATCTGTTGATCTATTTAATTCAATTGTGCATGACTGGTTGATTCTTTTGCTTCCGACTCTGACTATTTTGTGAGATGTTGTAAAGAATCCTGAACAGCTTATGGATGATGAAAATCATTTGCTGGGCCAATGTTACGTACTTGTATTCTGTATTTTTGGGAAGCGGGGCATTACAAGATTTTTAGTGGTATCAGAGCCCAGGTTTGGCTAATGTATTAGTTGCCTAATATATTAGACAAGCTTGGCTCGAACTGGGATCTACTCAACATTTTACCAACCATGCATTCATAAATGACTTTATAATCCACATTGATCTGGATACTAGTCTTGTTCCATCCATTTTGATCCATTCTTATTCAATCCCTTGATTCCTTGATTCTTCCGTCTTTTTCCGTCATCCTCTTTGATTGATTTCATCTTGGGTATGAATTCATTCTTTTGTACCTATATTCTTTTGGTTCCGGTGCAAGCAATCTCTTATTCCTGCTTGCCTCGTTGATTCCCTCTTATTTCAGCTCGTGTGCCATTCATTGCTTTCCGTGCCTTGCATTCATCTTCATTTATTGATTCATTTTGAGTATCATGCTAGTTTTTCCTTCTCTGCCATATTCTCTTCAAATTCCACTTGTGCCCCATCGTTCCTCTTCCTTCATATTCAATTCTTTGTTTTCTTATTTTCTTTCGTCCCTTGTAGTCATCCTCCTTTGTTGACTCTTTATTGAGTATAAAACTCATTCTGCTCCTGCCTATATTTTCTTTCTAATTTTATTTTTTCCGAATATTTTGTGAATTTCAATTATTATTTGTTATGTTTTCGATCTTCTATAAAATTGTTTTCTAAAATGAAAATTTTTTATTTCGAATAGTTGTGCATTTTAATATCACAAATTTCAAAACGTAACTTCGTACTTAAATTGAGTAATCAATATCTAAGTACACATGGAAGATTGCATCATCTCATTCATCGTTTTGTTGCAACTGGATGCCGAGTTGGCAAACATACAACTAGACGTCAATGGAGGCAAATTACAACTGGATATCGGGCAGGCAAAATGTGCAACCGAATATCCAGATGGTAACCTGTAACCTGATGTCGTGGGGGCAAACCTGCAAGTTGATGTCGAGAAGACAAGTCTACAGATGGATATAAATGAGGCGAACCCACATCAAAGAATTTCTACTATAATAACCCCACTAGTGTTTTATGTATATACTACTATTATTATTATTGTATTTTCCTTATTATTATTATTATTATTGTTGTTGTTATTACTATTACTATTACTATTATTATTATTATTATTATTATTTTTACTATTTTATTATTGTTGTTAATATTGAATTATTTTCACAAAAATGATGAACCACATATTATATTCTATCTTGCATTATTATCCTTACCAGTATTGTTAATAATTTTATTATAATTATTATTATTTTTTCTAGTCTGATTATGATGATGATTATTGTTATTATTATTTTTATTATTTTTGTCATTATTATTTTATTATTAATATGTGTTGGTTTTTTTGTATTATTAATATTATTTTTGTTAACACCCATTAGTTTTGACCTAATTATTAAAATTAAAGCCCTCATCTAAAGCCTAATTTTATTCTGGTGTCTCATTCTTTTCTTCCTGCTTGGATCGTCGCTTGGTGTCACGTGGTCTACAACGACATGTCTGCAGCTTGGAACGTCACTGTCAGAGTGACGCAGCGGAAGCGTGGTGGGCCAATAACCAACAGGTCTCAGGATCCTCTTGTTGCTTTTCCTCCCTTGTATTATTTGTTTTGTTCCATTCATTGCATTTATTCTCATCTGTTGACTCTTTGCTTGGTTCGTCTCTTCCTTGTCCATCATTTCTTCGATTCTAGCTCTATCTATTTCTTTATCTCTTTGCTTTTTGGTTTTGCAAGTTTTGTGTTGTTTCTTTTTTTTTAATACCAGTTACTTCTTTCATGCATTCCATTTTTCCATCATGTACCCATTCATTATTTGATTCAACTCTTCCTTGTATTTTCTCTCGTCGATTTCAGTTCCACCTACTCCCTATCTTGCTTGCTATCTTGTATTGTTTCTTCCCTTTTGATACTGTTTATTCTCTTTTTTGCACTCCATTTGACCTCATTGTTATCTTCTTCCATCTTTTTCTGGTATTGCCCTGCTTTGTTCCTTCCCCATTAGCCTCTACTTCGTTCCTTTCCCTTTAACCCTTTGTTTTGTTGCCATACCCCAAGTTTGTTTTGCCTTTTCCTATGTACTGCCTAAGCAAATATCGAGAACGAAATTTTGTTGTAAGGTGGGTAGGATTTGTAACCCCTGTTTTCCGTTTCTATATTTTGGGTGTATTTCTTTTTTCGTGTATTTTCTGTATTTAAAACATTTTGTAAATCATTTTTCCGCTTTCAAATTCTTTATGCTAAAATGTATTCTTGGATCTTCTATTTGAAATCTGTTTTTTCGATCAATAATTCTATTTATAACTATTTTCTATGATCTTATAATTGTTATTATTACCTTGATTCTTATTATTATTACAATTATTATTTTTCTTATTATTCTTGTTATTATTGTTATTAATTTTGAATGGTTATTAAAGACCTATTTCTATGTACAAAATTGTATATGTAGTATTTTAATAAATTATATTTTGTAATGCAAATTACATTTTATTATAAACAATATTTTTATTTGTTATTTTATTGAATTTATAAACCCTATTTTATCCTGTTGGATTTCTATTAAACCCAATAACCCATTAACCCTTTTGTTATCCAATACACCTAACCCCTCTCTTCATCCATATATATTTACCCAGATTTTAACCCATCTATTCACCTATTTACACCCATCCCCTATTCACCCTATGTATACCAAAACCCGTTCCCAAACTGCCCCAAACCCGTAACCAACCTGAAACCCTATACCCACACCCGTTTCACCTGAAACCCTACCTATATATATTGAAGTCCAAATGGCATTATGACCCTTAGGACTCCTCGACAAAGCAGTCACAAAATCCTTAGTGATATGTTCCCACTTCCACTCTGGAATAGGAAGTGGTTGAAGAAGTCCAACGATCCTCTGATGTTCTACCTTAACCTGCTGGCAGATCAAGCACTGAGAAACAAACTGAGCCATAGCCCTCTTCATACCATGCCACCAGAAATGAAGCTTCAAATCCCGATACATCTTAGAGTTGCTAGGATGGATAGAATACGAAGATTGGTGAGCTTCTTCAAGCAACCTCTGACGAACTTCACCCTTAGGGACACACAACCGGGAACCAAAAAGAAGCGAACCATCGGCGTGAATAACCATGTCCGTTTTGGACCCAGACTCAACCTCAGCTCGAAAACCCTACAACTATGCATCAGCAGCCTGCACCTCTTTAATCTAATCAACAAGAGACGACTGCAGCTGGAGCGCCAAACAACTCCAACCAGAACTCGACAACACAACATCCAACTCCAACCTCCTCATCTGCTCAATGAGATCACTCTGCTGAGTAAGAAACATAACTACTGGTCTCCGGCTCAAAGAATCAAGCACCAAGTTTACTTTACTAGGATGGTATTGCAAACTGATGTCGTAATCAGCCATAAGTTCCAACCAACGCCTTTGCCTCATGTTTAACTCCTTCTGGGTGAAGACGTACTTGAGACTTTTATGGTCTATAAAGATTTCCACTCGGTCTCCAAATAAATAATGTCTCCACAACTTCAAAGCATAAATCACTGCCGCTAACTCCAAGTCATGAGTAGGATAGTTCTTCTCATGCGGCCTCAACTACCTCGATGCATACGCAACGAATCAGCCCTTCTGCATCAAAATTGCTCCAAAACCATTACCAGAAGCATCACAGTGAATTACAAATCTGCCTGAACCATCTAAAATAGTCAACACAGGCGCTGACGTCAATCTGTTCTTCAACTCAACAAAAACCTCATTGCACTCACCAGACCAATAAAACTTCTGATCCTTCCCAGTCAACTTATTCAACGATCCTGCTATCTTCGAAAGTTTTGAACGAACTTCCGATAATAGCCAGCCAAACTATGAAAACTCCTGACCTCCGAAACTGACTTGGGAATAGGCCAATCCTTCACAGCCTCAATCTTGGTCGGATCCACAGAAACACCCTCGCCTGAGATAATGTGCCCCAAGAAAGAGACCCTGTCGAGCCAAAACCCGCACTTGCTAAGTTTTCCATCGAGTTGATTCTCTCTCAAAGTCTGCAGAACCACTCTAAAATGCTCAGCATGATCTTCTCGATTCTGAGAGTACACCAAAATATCATCAATGAATACCACCAAAAATCTATCCAAAAACTGAGAGAAAACCCGGTTCATAAGACTCATGAATACAGCCGGCGCGTTCGTAACCTCGAACGGCATCACAAAATAGTGCTCGTATCTAGTCATGAATGTAGTCTTTTGTATATCTGCAGGCTTCACCTTAACTTGGTGATACCCAGAACGAAGATCCCACTTCGAGAAAATAGCAGCCCCACTCAACTGATCAAATAAATCATCGATCCTGGGGAGCGGATACTGATTCTTCACAGTGACTCTGTTTAGTTCCCGATAATCCATGCACAGTCGACGACCACCATCCTTCTTGTCGACAAAAAAGACCGGAGCATTCCAAGGCAAAACACTATGTATAATGAAACCCAAATCAAGCAACTGCTGAATCTGCACCTTAAGCTCTGTTAGCTCAACCGGTGCCATCCTGTAGGGACTCTTTGATATCGGCACTGTTCCTGGCTGAACATCAATACCGAATTTCACTTCCTTATTAGGGGTAAGCCAGGCAACTCATCTGGAAAACATCCAAGAAATCCCGAACTACTAGAGGTGCAGCCTCACAGCCTGAGTGTAATTCCATCGTACAATCCACATGTTCAACTGCAGTCATTGCTCGGCCAGGGAAAGACTCTCCGGCATGGAACTCGAATTCTGCTGACAACTTTCTTGGAACGGCAATCAATAATGGCATGGGCTTCACCCAACCAATCCATACCGAGAATGACATCTAATCCTGAATTCCCAATTATAATCAGGTTGGCTTTGAAATATGTGTCCCCTAATAACAACGGAACATTGCATGCACTCATGGGAACATATGACAACTCCACCACCTGTCACAATGTTCCAAGCCTCTGACATGTTGCTGCATTCCAACTGATGGCGAGCGACAAATCGAAAGGAGACAAAAGAATGGGTTGCCCCAGAATAAAAAAGAACATGAGCAGGAAAAGAGCAAACAAGGATGATACGTAAAAGGAATCAAAGACAAGGAGAAAGAATAGACAATTAAGGGTGAGGAAAAAACAACAATGTAGAAAGATAACATAAAGAAGCAAAGCAAGACCAAAAGATAGAAAACAAAAGAGAAACAAAACAACAAAACAAAGTATATCTGCCACAACTCCTTCAGCTGTCTCAGCATCTGCAGCAGTCAAGTTGAAATCCTGACCTCTCCTCGGAATAGCGGTCCTCTAACCGACAATCTGATACTGGGAAGGAAGCGGTAGCCTAACTGGACCACAAGCTGGAACTGTCGGCTGGACAGGACCACGGACTGGAAGAGTTGCCCTCTACTGTGGACAATCCCGCAAAGTGTGGTCAGGAGCACCACAAGCAAAACAGCGGTGATTGGCCCGCCTGCAGTCCTTGCGCTCATGCCCGGCAAGTCGGCAAAAGTCACAAAAACCACCCATTTGGGAACCAGCAGAAGAGTAAGGAGCTACTTTAACTAGATGGGCGGGAAACTGCCTCCGAACAAACCCACCAAAAGGCCTAGCAACAGCAGCGGGAACAGTCCGCTGAGAAGGAGTCACCCCACCGCGAGCCTGCTCTTGAGCTCGAGCTGTCTCAAGAGCCTCAGTGTAGGTACGCAAGCGAATAGAGACAAGATGCCTCTTGATGACTTGCTCAAGCCCATTTGTTAATCTACGAGCCCTATCCTCTTCGGTTGCCACAAGAACGGCAGCGAAGCGGTTAAGTCTAGTAAACTCAGCTGCGTACTCATCCACTGACCTGGAACCTTGTTGCAAGGAAGTCCATGTTACATATTGCATGAACAATTTTGTAACAAATCTCAAAATAGAATGATGACTTAACCTGTTTTAGGGCCAGGAATTGCTGTTCCATTTCAACTCGAGTACTACTGGGGAAGAATTTCTCCAAGAATCCCCGAGCAAAAGTAGCCCAAGCAATAGGCCTCTCAAGTCGCTCAGACTCGGCCATCCACCAGATATGGGCCAGATCCACCAACTGGTTGGAAACCACGTCCACCCGATCAGCCTCGGCAACACAAGCCGCTAACAACAAGCGCTCAGTCCGGATCAATCACTGTTCAGCCTCTAAAGAGGTCTCAGTACCGGAAAAATGGTCGGAATGCAGTCTCATAAAATTTGTAACTGTCCCTGGACGAGGCGAAAGATTTGCCTGCACAAGCACAACAGGAGGCGAAACCCGGGCAGCTTCAAGAGCAGCCATCATAAGATCACTATGGTTTTGCTGCTGATTAATCAGCCGCTCAAGTACAACAGTGACAACCTCAATCGGGTCAACCTGCGACTGAGAAGTAGAACATCTACGAGCCATAGTCTGCACAAAACCAAAAACAATTAGCATCCAGAATCAGAGTTGGTATACATTCATTTATGTATGCATGGTTGGTGAAATGTTGAGCAGTGCCCATTTCGAGCCAAGCTTGTCTAATGTATTAGGCAGCTAATACATTAGCCAAACCTAGTGCTCTGATACCACTAAAAACCCTATCACACCCCTGCTTCCCAAAAAGAATACGGAATACGGATATGCGACAAAAGCCCAGCGAATGATTTTCATCATCCATAAGCTGTTCAAGAAATCTTTACAACATTTTACAAGATAATTCAGAGTCGGAAGCAACAGATACAACCAGGCATGCATAATTGAAACAAGATACCAACGGAAATTACTTGAAACGAAATATAATAATCTCAAATAATCAAATTCTGAACAAGTCAAATATCCTGGGTTACATCCCCGAAATACAAGATAAATATCCAAGTAATCAAGTATATTTTATTCAAGTTCAAGCAACAATAATAATAATAATCATAAAGTAGAAAAATCCAGCACTAAAACATCATCTCGCCAATACCATCTAGCACCCGACCATCCTGATGTGCAATTAATTAAATTTGCAGGAGAAGGAAAAAGAAAACAAATACCCGTCAATTGCAAGTTACGGGTCACTTATAATGTCGGATACAAGTACATGGGATAGGTAAATCTAAGTAACAAACCTAGCATGGCATTATCATGATAACAGAAATATAAATCATGGCATGGAAAGATGAGCAAGTATAATAGCATGTGTCGAGTGTCAAGTAAACAAGTGTCATGAATGAAGTAACTAGTATCAAGAATCATGTAATCATGTAGCATGTATCAAGTATCAAATCTCATGTATCATGTAGTCAAGTGTTAAGTAGGCATGTATCATGTTCCAGTGTCATGTTTAAGTCTTGTAGTTATTACTATCTAGGTAGCCCTTCATGCATCCCGGTTTTTACTACATTATTACTACAACAAATAGTTTCGCTTTAGATTTTGTAGGGAACCATACAGGGCAGTGTACTCAGGGTCAAGCTCCAAGTATCATGTAATCATGTATCATGTAAAGAAGCTCCAAAACCCAAACAAGCTCCAGTGTCATGTGTGTACATGTCATATATATCGTGTCAAGCTCCACATGTAAACAAGCTCCAATAACCACTAGGTTCTTCCGAGTACACGTTTCTGCACTATCCACTACTAGATCTTTTCCTTAATCCCGGCTTGGTTATTTATTATTATTAGTGTCCAACTAGAATGTATGTGTGCAAAACATATCAAGAATAACATGGCATGATCATGTAACAAGTTGCAAGATAAACATGTACGAGTACAAGATATTTCATAAAAGAATAAAATAAACAAATCTCAAGTTCAGGACAGCAAGACCACACTGCACTAAAACAGTGATTCACAGTGTTACAAACATGCAAATCTGAATCCGTCGAAATGTCTAGAAAGTAGACTTCCAACCGAATTCAGCGAGGATAAATAAGTCATTTATTAATTCACAAAAACAAATCTCAAAACTAATTTGAATACAAAAAAAGGTTTAGCCAGAAATCAGGAAAATGTATTCAAGAGCAGGAAAACAACATGAAAACTCAGTAAATAAATCCACAACGAATCTGGGGTATTCCCCTATATGTCTAGTATCTGAATATAAAGTTTCAAAAATTTCCAGTAAAATTAGATCATTCATCAAAAATCGGAAAACATCAATAAACAGTAGTTTGGCAAATCTGGAAATCCCAACACTGCTGTACAAAAACCATAATATCTCGCAACCAGTGAAACGAATTCCAAAAATCCGCCAAAGGGAGGTGAAAATAGAAACATTACATTGACTTTCATATTTCACAATAATTTTTCATATAGTAGAAGGAAATAGGGTGAAAATACGATTCATTACAGAACATCGAGCAAAATATATCAAGTACAGTTTTCATAAACGAGCATGAAACAGTGCATAAAACTCATCAACAAAATCCACCAAAATTATGGGTAATCCATAAGTAGATATAGAAATACTGACCAAATTCTTGAATCAAAATAATATGTGCAGCACAGATATTAAAATGATTTAGTCATCAAAAACACCAAAAAACGAAATCTGGAAAAGAACGACACCTCTGTAGTAAAATAGTCATAACTCACACATACGAAAACGAAATCAAGTAAGGTCAGAGGGGTTTGAAAATAGATGAAATCATCTAAAACTCATGTTTTATACTGAAATTAAGTTACTGACCTCAAGGCAGTCCAAAACAGTAAACAAAACAGATCAGCGACAAAATACAGGTTTTTCCCTTTAACAACAACTCAACTTATATCATACAAAACTTGTTCAAAACACAACCAAACATGAAATCAATTCTACCAAGTGTCCAAACATTATGAATTAGGGTATCTAGCATGTCCACACCAAATATATTACATGGGTTTCAACCAAATCACGAATTCTCACAAAAGTCCCAGATACATGATCAAATCAAGAATAGGTAAAACCTAAGTTAATTAATGTCCATATTGTGTCGTGAGGCAACTATGGTCAAGTTTTCACAATAGAGACAAAATTCATCAAGAATAACACAAACAAGAGTCATCTCTAGATCCAACTACACTATAGGTGGTATTTTTGACTTGTATCAAACAAAGGAATTGGAATACAAGTTACTTGCCTTAACTGAAGATGAATAATGAAGAAAATCATGAGTGACGGGAATGGATTCCCGACAACAAGCAAAACCCACGAACGAAAATCAACGAAAAAAAGCAACGAACCCACGAACAACTCGCACGATCCCACGTGCGAACTCTCAATTAAGCGAGAGAAAGACCAAAGAGAGAGAGATGGCGGATGAGATGTGGGATGGATGCTTGGATGTGATGGTTGGCGACTAGGGGGGTTTGGTCGATCAGGGGTAGGGGCTGTCGGGTGTGCAGGTCAATGGGAGGGGTGGTCGGCCTAGGCACAAGGGGCGTCGGGGTGTGGCTGGCGTCGGGTTGCGGCACAAGCAAAAGAGGGGAGAGGGGTAGCTGGGATAGAGAGAGAGAGAGATTAGGGTATTAGGGTTAAAGTTTAGGGAGAGAGATTAGATATATATATAGAAGGGGATTAGGGTTAATGGGTAATTGGGTTGTGGGTAATTAGGAGTAGTAGTAGGATTTGTTTAATGGGTATTGATAAGGATTAATTGCATAGGATTAAAAATAGGATTTGTTTTAATTTCGCTTTGGTAAATCTATTAGGGATCAAACAATATGATTGGGAATAGATTGAGCAACCAACACCACCATATGCATCCAAGAGCACAAAATAAAGAAAACAAGAACCAAATGAAAGAAAGAACAATAATAGTGAAGAACAAAACAAAAGATAGCCAAACAACCACAAGGGCTAAAAAAATGAAATAAAATGAATATATATTGAAAACAAATCCAATATAAGGTTCTGAAAGAATACAAGAGAGAAAATACACCAAAACGAAAAATACACTCAAAAAAATACACAAAATGAAAAATAGGGGTTACACATAACTCTCGACGTCATCACCGGCAAAACCCCGATCACTCGCACGGAGCCGATGGATTTTATGGTGGTGGACGTGAAGGCCGCCTACAATGTTATCTTGGGCCGACCAGGTCTGGCCGCCCTCTAAGCTATTCCTTCGGCCTATCACATGAAGATGAAGTTCCCTACTCCCGTAGGGGTGGGAGAAGTGAGAGGGAGTCAGGAGGCGGATCGCAAATGCTATATGACCTCAATTGGAGGCCCGGTCCTCTCCCTAGAAGCCCTCTAACTCACACTGGAGAGTAGCCAGACCATCTCCGAGCCAGTGGACGAACTGGAAGAAGTGGCCTTCTCGGAGGAAGACGCCGCCAAGACGTTCTGGGTCACCAAGGCTCTTTCCCCTACATCAAAGAAGACATCTCCCAGTGCATAAGGGAGAACTGCGATCTCTTCACCTGGACTGCAGTCGATATGCCTGGGCTCTCCGAGGAGCTCCTAATGTACCACCTCAGCGTTGTCCCGGGTGTCAAGCCCGTTCAGCAAAAGCGACACAAGTTCGCTCCCGAGCATCAACAGGCAATCAAAGAAGTGGTTTAAAAGCTCCTCAACGCCCGATTCATCCAGGAGGTGAACTATCCCGAGTGGCTGTCCAATGTGGTGATGGTCAAGAAGGCCAATGGGAGCTGGAGGATATGCATCGATTTCACTGATTTGAATAAGGCATGCCCGAAGGACCCTTTTCCCCTTCCCAGCATCGATGCCCTGATCGATGCGACCTCCAGGCATGAGTTCCCTAGTTTCATGGACGCTTTCTGTAACCCCTGTTTCCCCAATTTCGTATTTTCTGTGTATTTTGGTATTTTAAATTTTTGTAAATTATTTTCTATGAATTTTACATTGTAATTCAAATCTTATTTTTGTTATTATTAGTCTTATTTCTGTTATTATTACTACTACTGTTATTATTAGTACTATTATTATTTTTATCGTTTTCCTATTATTATTATTGGCAGTATTATTATTATTACTGTTATTTTAATATTGTTATTGTTATTATTATTGTTTTCTTTACTACTATCAGTATTATTATTTTATTGTATTACATTTTGATTTTATATTAAAAATCCTATTTCTTTATTTATTTATATGTATTTTTCCCCCCTATTTTCCTTATTGGATTTATTTAACCCCAATTACCCATTTGCACTATCCAAACCCATTTATATACCCCAAACCCAATAATACCCATTACTTATACCCTATTACTAAACTCTACCCATTTCCTTGTTTTTATTTAACCAAAACCCTCAAAACCCAATAACCATTTTTAAAACCTATTACCCACAACTACCAAACCCCCAGACCTGTTAGTTAACCCATTTCCCTAAATTACCCAAACCCGTCCCCTACCCATTATCAACCTTAAAACCTACTCATCTACCTTATATTAACCCCCTCTCTCTCTGCACCTGTTCACCTTCCTCTTCACCCCGCCGCCTTCATGCCTCTTGACCTTCCGCCCCACTCCCTGTTTCCTCTGCCCTGTGTCGCAATGCGCCCCTCGCGACCCCTCCACGCGCCCCTCGCGGCCCTCTCCCTACCGTGACTTCGTCGACAGCACGCCCCGGTGTACCTCCAGCAACATCGTTAGTCCACCGTGCTCCTCCGTCTCCTTCCTGTATTTTCCTCCGGCATTGCACCGCCCTCCCGAGGGCTGCACATGACCACAACTCCGCTGCTGGCCTCGTCCTCTCTCTCTCGTCGATAGCCGCGTCACCTCCGCTGCAGCCACCTGCGGCCGCTGCCCTCACTGCTGTGCCGACCCCTATCGCCGTAGTTCCGTCATGTCCCCGCCGCCGTGTCCCCTGGCCACCGGTGTTCACCCTTACAGTGACGCACCAACCCCCCAAGTTGTTCTTCTTGGTGTGTTTGCTGTGTATTGGTGTAATCATGAGTTTTGATCATGTTGCATGTGGGTCATCAATCATAATGATCATTGTGGTTCCTTGATTGCTTTGATCCTAGCCGTCCGTTTGATTCCGATCTTGATCATCTTGGAGTTATTGATTACTTTGATTGGTGGCCGTCTGATCGTCGATCTGATTCGATCGTCATTATCATTATCAAGATACTGATCACATCTCGATCTTGATCTTGATCTTTGATTATAGTCATCTGATCTTATCCAATTTCCTTGATCTCTTGATCTTTTGATCTCAGTCGTTCGATCTTGTCTGCGATCAGTTGATTCTTTTTGTTTGTGATCATCTTGTTCGTGATTCGTTGCAATTGAGTTCGTGCTCGGGAATCTATTTTCGTTATCCTCTTTCTCTTCGTTGGATTCGTCATCTCTTAAGCAAGTAACTTGTACTCAAATTTCTTTGTATGATACAAGTCAAAAATACCGCTTGTAGTGTAGTTGGGCTCTAGAGACAATTCGTGTGTGAAACCCCTTGTTGATATTGTCTCTATAGTGCTTTGACCATAGTTGCCTCACGAGACAATATTGACATGAAACATCTTAGGTTTCGCCCGTTCTTGATTTGATCATGTATGTGAAACTTCTTGCGAGAATTTGGGTATTTGATGAGAACCATGTGATAGGCTTGTCTTGGATATGTTAATTAACCTATTTCATATTATTTGGACACTTGGTAGACTCGATTTCATGTTTGGTTGTGTTTGGATCAAGTTTCGTTGGATCTATGTTGATTTTGGTTTTTTGAGGAAATTCTGTGTTTTGTCGAAGATCTGTCTTGATCAGTAATTTAGAACCTATTAAGGTTAGTATCTTAATTTCATTATAAAACATGAGTTCTAGAGAAATTCATCTTCTTTACAACCCCCCTGACCTTGATCGATTTCGTTTTTGTATGTATGAGATATGACTGTTTTACTACAGAGGTTTAATTCGTTTCCAGATTTCGTTTTTTGATGATTTTGATGATTAAATTATTTTGATACTTGTGCTACACAAATTATTTTGATCTGAAACTTTGGTCAGCTTTTCTATATCTACTTAGGGATTACCTAAAATTTTGGTGGATTTTATTGATGAGTTTTATATGTCGTTTCATGCTCATTTATAAAAACTATACCTGCTGTATTTTGCTTGCTGTTCTGTAAAGAGTCGTATTTTCAACCTGATTCCTTTTACTGTATGGAAAATATTTGTGAAATATAAAAGTTAGCTTATTCTATCTATTTTCATCTCCTTTTGGTGGATTTGGATTTCGTTTCACTGGTTGCGAGATATTATAGTTTTCATACAGCAGTGTTGGTAATTCCAGATTTGCCAAACTATCGTTTATTGATATTTTATTATTTTTGATGACTGATTTAATTTTACTGGAAAATTCTAAAACTTTATATTATGATACTAGATAGATAGGGGAATACCCCCGATTTTTCGTGGAATTATTTAATGTGTTTTCATGCTGTTTTCCTGCTCTTGAACTCGATTTCCTGATTTCTAGCTGAACGTGTTTTCTGCATTCAAATCAGTTTTTAGCTATGTTTTTGTGAATTACTATATGACTTATTATATTCGCTAGATTTGGTTGGGGGTTTATTTTCTAGATGTTTCGTTGGATTCAGATTTGCATGTTTGTAGCACTGGGAATCACTGTTTTACTACAGGGTGGTCTTGCTATCTTGAACTTGAGATTTGGCTATCTTACTCTTTCATGTATTATCTTGCACTCGTACATATTTACCTTGCCACTTGAACTTGCCACATGATCATGCCATATTATTCTTGGTATATTTTGCACACATACATGCTTGTTTGACATTAATAATAAATAATCAAGTCGGGATTTAAGGGAAAGATCTAATAGTGGATAATTCAGAAACGTGTACTCGGAAGGGGATCTACTGATAATACGTGATATTTGGAGCTTGATATTTGGATATTTGGAGCTTGACACGTGATTACATGCACTTGCACACTTGACATAGAGCTTGATATATTTTGGGTATTTGGAGCTTGTTTGGAGCTTGTTTGGAGCTTGTTATTTTGTTATGTGGAGTGGAGCTTGTTTATCTGGTTATTTTGAGCTTGTTTATCTGTTTACTTGGAGCTTGATAATTGATAATTGGAGCTTCTCCCTGAGTACACTACCCTTTATGGTCCACTATGAAATCTAAAGCGAAATAGTTTGTTGTAACAACCATGTAAGGTGGGCTGCATGAAGTGCTACCAAGATAGTAATCACTACAAGACTTGATACTTGATACTTGAATATGATACTTGAACATGTTACATGCTTACTTGATACTTGACTACATGATACATGAGACTTGTTTACATGAGACTTGATACATGACACTTGATACATGATTACATGATACTTGACACATGATGCTTGTTACATGGTACTTGTTTGCTTGACACTTGATTCATACCATTTATACTTGTTCACCTTACTATGCTAGTTATTATACTTTATCATCACTACAAGACTTGATACATGATACTTGAATATGATACTTGAACATGACACATGCTTACTTGATACTTGACTACATGATATATGAGACTTTTTTACATGAGACTTGATACATGACACTTGATACATGATTACATGATACTTGACACTTGATGCTTGTTACATGGTACTTGTTTGCTTGAAACTTGATTCATACCATTTATACTTGTTCACCTTACTATGCTAGTTGTTATATTTTATCATCATGCTTATTCCATGCTATTAGTTAGTCTCCCCATGTACTAGTATCATACATTACAAGCGGCCCGTAACTTGCAATTAACGGGTACTTATTTTCTCTTTTCCTCTTTCCTGCAGTTGTTAAACTGCAGATTTTGGAGAACAGGTTCCAGACGATATTCGTGACATGAAGTATTAGTGCTCGATTTTATTATTATTATTTCTTGTAGCTTGCTTGAACAATATTGTATTTTGATACGTGGATTTATTCTTGTATTTGGGCAATGTGACCCAGGATTTTGATTTATTCAGATCATGACTATTTGAGATTTATACATTTGGTTTCAAGTATTCTTATTGGTATTTTGGTTCATATGTGCATGTTGGTTGATACTTTTGCTTCTGACTGATGATTTTGTGAGATGTTGTAAAGATTCTTGAACATCTTATGGATGATGAAAATCATTCGCTGGGCTTTTGTCGCATATCTGTTATCCGTATTTTCTTTTGGGAAGCAGGGCGTGACACTTTCTTGGGGTACAACCAGATTCGGATGTTTCCTCCCGACATCCCGAAGACATCATTCGTGATGGATCAGAATCCGTATTGCTACCGGGTTATGCCGTTCGGCTTGAAGAATGCGGGAGCTACTTATCAGCACCTCGTGAACAGGGTCTTCCGAGACCAGATTGGCCGAAACATGGAAGTCTATGTAGAGAATATGTTGGTCAAGAGCACCCGAGGGTAGGAGCATGTTCTCGACCTTCAGGAAGCCTTCGGGGTGCTCAGGAGGCAAAATATGAGGCTGAATCCGAACAAGTGTGCTTTCGGAGTCTCATCTAGCAAGTTTTTGGGGTTCATGGTCAGCCAGAGGGGCATAGAGGCCAACCCCGAGAAGATCCAGGCCATTCTCAAAATGGCTCTCCTTCCAGTGTTAAAGATGTACAGAGGCTCACTGGGTGCCTCGCGGCAATTGGGTGATTCCTCTGCAAGTCCGGGGAGAAGTGCCCCCCCTTCTTCAAGGCCCTCGGGGGGGCTAAAGGCTTCGAATGGGTGCAACAACAACAAGAGTCCTTCTACCAGTTCAAGGCATACTTAGCTAACCCCCCACTCTAGAGCAAGCCAACACCTGGGGAGGTCCTCTACTAATATCTCGCCGCTTCGGAGCAGACCCTCTGCGCGGTCCTTGTAAGAGAAGAGGAAAGAATCAGAGGCCCATCTAATATGTGAGTAAGGTCCTCTGAGACGCTGAACTCTGTTATCCGAAGCTGGAGAAGATGGCTCTCGCCTTGGTTATAGCGGCCCGAAAGCTCTACCCCTGCTTCCAGTCTCATTTGATGGTCGTTCTTACCGACCAGCCGCTCAAACAAGTTCTCCACAAGCCTGAAACCTCCGGGCGCCTTATGAAGTGGTCCATCGTGCTAAGCCAACATGACATCAGCTACCAGCCCAGAACAATAATTAAGGCCCAAGCTCTGGCAGAATTCATTATGAAGAGCACCATCCCCGACCCTTGCGAATCATCTGCCGACCCCCTGGTCTAGACCGTTTACGTGGATGGATCTTCTTGCACCGACGGAAGTGGGGTTGGCGTCATCTTGACCGGCCTAGATGCTTTCGTCCTCCAATACTCCCTCCACCTAAACTTCCAGGCATCAAACAACGAAGCAGAGTATGAAGCCCTCATAGCGGGGCTCTGTATGGCTCGCAAAGCAGAGGCCAAGAACGTCAGAGTCTTCAGTGTTTCGCAGTTGGTCATTAACCAAGTTTCAGGGGAATACAAGGCAAGGGACGAGCGTACGGCCAAGTACTTGGCGAAAGTTAAGGAGCTACTAGCCTTATTCAAAGACGTTCAACTCCAGCGGGTTCCTCGTGAGGAAAACGCACAGGCCGAAGCTCTCTCAAAGCTCGCCTCCTCATCCCTCCAAGGTCTAGAACTGACCGTCTTCATAGAGGTCCTCCTCATACCAAGTATTGATGAAGATAGCCTGGAGCCGATGGAAGCCTACCCCTAACACTTGGGGAGAACTGGATGAAGCCCCTCCTTGAGTACCTCAGAGATCGAGTCCTTCCCGAAGACCCGAAAGAGGCGAGGAGGATCAGGACAAGAGCCGAGCGGTACACACTCCTTAATGGAGTCATGTACAAATGCTCTTACACTCAGATTGACGGCCGACCCTATTTGAAGTGCTTCTCCCCGGAGAAAGCGCTTTATGCCCTAAAGGAGGCCCATGACGGTATGTGTGGCACACACTTGGGAGCAAGATACCTTGCCCGTAAAATCTTAAATTACGGCTACTTCTAGCCCACACTACTGAGTGGCTCCGAGGAGTACGTCCGCCAATGTGACTCCTGCCAAAAATTCGCCCCGATCTATTACTTGCCTGGAGCACAACTCACCTCCTTGGCGAGTCCATTCCCTTTTCCAATGTGGGGGATGGATTTTCTTGGACCCTTCCCTCCAGGGCCGGGCCAGCTGAAGTTCTTAGTCGTGGCGATGAACTACTTCTCAAAACGGATCGAGGCTGAAACTCTTTCGAGGATTACCGAGCACAAGGTCCAGAAGTTCTTTTGGAAGAACATCATTTGCCGGTTCAGGGTACCCTGCATCCTCGTAACCAACAACGGGACTCAATTCGTGGGAGAAACCTTTTGCAACTTCTAGGCCAACCTCGACATCCAGCAGCGGTTCTCCTCTATAGCCCACCATCAGTCCAATGGCCAAGTGGAGAATGCCAATCGACAGATACTCTCCGGTTTGAAGAAGAGGCTCGACAAGTACACCAAGGGGTTGTGGGCCGAGCAGCTCCCCAACGTGCTTTGGAACTATCGCACGATTAAGAGAGCTCTGACAAGGGAGTCCCCCTTCAACCTCACCTATGGTTCCGAAGCCCTCATCCCCTTAGAAGTGGGCCTGCCTTCACCCCAACTGATAGCCTACAGTGAAGCACAGAATGCGAACCAACTTCGCAATTGCTAAGACCTCATAGACAAGGTCCGTGAGAGAGCTGCCATTCAACAAGAGACCTACCGCCGTAGGATCACTGAGTCTTACAACAAGAAGGTACAGCCAGCTAATCTTAAAGAGGGAGACCTAGTACTTCGGAAGTTGTCGATCTCCAATTCGAGCAAAAAGGGAAAGTTGGCACCCAATTGGGAAGAAACGTATAGGGTCTCCAGAGTTATTCGCCCAGGTGCGTATCAACTCGAGGGGGCAGGAGAATACCAAGGATATGGATTGCGCGAGCACTTGATGAAATACCAAGAAGGTGTCTAAACACCGCTTCAAGCAACTTTCCCAAGAGTGCTCCGTAAAACATGTCAAAAGTTCTATTTTGTATTTTTTTTATAAAAGTGTAAGAGCGGCTCGCAACTTAGAAGCGGCCGCCTAATTGTTTTCAATAAAAGCCATCTTTCCCTGCAAGTTCTCTATTTTTGAGCAGTGTAATTGTACTTACAAAAAAAATTTGCATAAAAACAGCATGCTCGGAGTCCAACACTTGGTTCGACTCCGCTTCAAATACTTGCTTTTAAACGAGTAGAAAGTGGTTCACCATTCAGAATTGCTCCCACAGCTGCTGAAGCTCTTCAATCGACACACTTGGAGTCCAACACTTGGTTCTACTCTGCTTCAACTACTTGCTTCTAAGCGAGTACGAAGCGGATCACCATTCAGAAATGCTCCGCTAGATGTTGATATTTTCTAAACGACACGCTTGGAGTCCAACAGTTGGTTCGACTCCGCTTCAACTACTTGCTACCAAGCGAGTACGAAGTGGATCACCATTCGGAATTGCTCCTACAGCTGTTGATATTTTCTAAACGACGCGCTTGGAGTCTGTAACACCCCGAATTCCAAAATACACTGAATTCGAGATTCCATAGGATCTTTACGCTTCATTTAGTACAATTTTACAAGGAAATAAAACTTTTTACTTTACATCAGAGTTTACATGAGATCTTTACACTTTATATTTTACAGCGGAAGCATATGTCACAAATAATTTACATGTAATGACAGCGGAAGCAATTTACAACATTACACAAAGATATAATAGCGAGTTATCTATGAGCATCAGTTCTCCTTTAATCTTTATCAAGCCATTTATCCTGCATACAAAACTGTGGGTACGTCAGTTTATTCAACCGACCAAAATTATACATGGCCATCCTCTCTATGCCAGAAACAGTATAACGATTCTCAATTCTTAACAAAGCACAAACTTTTTCACAAACAAAACTGAAAGGGTCTATCCTGTTGATGTCGTGTTGTGATTGTGCACTTAGTCCTTAATGCAGTTATTATATTATATGACACTAATGCGCACTTGTTCGGATTCTATGCATCCCATACTACATAGGTCCGAGGGCAAGCCCTTAATCGTACTTCATTTTATAGGGTTCAATCCCTCGCCAAGACTTAATCTACTACGGTAACTACAATAAGTATCTTAGATGTTCTATGATCTACAATAAGCATATCCTCAAGAATACGGTTGACTCTCTCGGTCTGCCCATCGGTCTGGGGATGAAAAGCAGTGCTGAAATCTGTCTTGGTACCCAAAGCTGTCTGAAGACTCCTCCAGAAATGCGAAGTAAACCACGCATCTCGATCAGACACAATAGTTGACGGAACACCATGAAGCCTGACGATCTCGCCAACATACAACTCAGCTAATTTGTCCATCGAAGCAGTGAGTTTCATCGCCAAGAAGTGAGCGGACTTGGTTAGTCGATCAACTATAACCCAAATCACATCATTGTCTTTAGGACTCTTGGGCAATCCTGTAATGAAATCCATACAGATGTTATCCCACTTCTATTTCAGAATAGGTAACGGTTGTAATAGACCTCCGGGTCTCTGATTCTCGGCTTTGACTTGCTGACAAACCTCACACTTCGACCCAAATTCAGCCACATCCTACTTCAAACCTGACCACCAGAAATGCAGTTTGATGTCTCTGTACATCTTAGTACTTCCAGGATGTACCGACAAAAGAGTAGCATGTGCCTCCTGAAGAATACTCTTTTTCAGGTCTGCCTGATTCGGAACACACAGCCTCTCTCCAAACCACAGCACTCCCTCCTTAATTTGAAATCTGGGCAACTTGCTAGCACCAACCTGCTCCAACATCTTCTGAATTTCCACATCAACCTTCTGACATGCAATAATCCTTTCGTTCAGTGTCGGTTGAAGCCTCAACTGAGCTAAAGATGATCCCAACCCTTGCAGAACAACTTCAATACCAGCCCGATCCAACTCCTCTACCAACTGCCTCTGAGTTGTAATCAAACTCGCCAGACTGCTCTTGCGGCTAAGTGCATTAGCAACAACATTAGCCTTCCCAGGATGATACCTAATCTCCGGACGAATGTCCTCAAATACCTCCAGCCATCTCCGCTGCCTCAAATTTAGATCCTTCTGCTGGTAGATGTACTTCAAGCTTTTGTGGTCCGTGTACATGTACAATTTCTCACCGTACACGTAGTGTCTCCATTGCTTAAAAGCAAAGATAATCGCGGCCAACTCCAGATCATGAGTCGGGTAGTTCTTCTCATGCGGTCATAGTTGCCTAGATCCATAAGCGTTCACTTTTCCTTCTTGCATTAAGACACAACCAAGCCCACGATGTGAAGCATGGCTATAAACATCATACTCAACACCTGCTCTAGGCAAAGCCAAAATAGGTGCAGTAGTCAGTTTCTCTTTCAACTCCTGAAAGCTTGCCTCACATTGCTCAGTCCACTTGAAGTCCACATTCTTCTTGGTCAAACTAGTAAGCGGTACAGCTAACTGAGCATAACCTTGAATGAATCTCCGATAGTATCCAGTTAATCCAAGAAAACTCCTGACTTCCTTCACTATAGTAGGCCTTGCCCAATCTCTCACTGCCTCTATCTTCTGAGGGTCAGTTGCCACTCCCTCCTTAGAAAGGATGTGACCTAGGAATGCCACTTCAGATTTCCAGAAATCACACTTGGATAACTTGGCATACAACTCCTGCTCTTCCAGCTTTCCCAAAACTGCTACCAGATGCTCGGTGTGCTCCTCTTCTGACTTGGAGTACACGAGGATATCGTCGATAAACACCACGACGAAAGAATCAATGAACGGCCTCAGAACTCTGTTCATTAAATCCATGAAGATTGCGGGTGCATTCGTCACTCCAAATGGCATAACTAAGAATTTGTAATGCCCATATCGAGTTCTAAATACAGTTTTGTGCACATCTTCGGCTTTCACTTGAACTTGGTGATATCCTAATCGAAGATCTATTTTGGAGAAAACAGCTGCTCCTTGTAACGATCGAACAAGTCATCAATTCGGGGAATAGGATACTTATTCTGAACAGTGACCTTATTCAGCTCTCGGTAATCGATACACATTCTCATCGATCTATCCTTCTTCTTTACCAAAAGCACTGGTGCTCCCCAAGGTGATGCACTAGGTTGAATAAAGCCTTTCTCCAACAGTTCCTCAATCTGTCGCTTCACCTCATCCTGTTCCACTGGAGCCATCCTATACGGTGCCTTAGAAATGGGTGCACTTCCCGGTTGAAGGGTGATACTGAACTCTACATCATGTTGCGGGGTAACCCAGGAAAATCATCCAAGAACACAGTCGGATAGTCCCGAACCACAGGAATCCTTTGCACTTCCACAGGAATCTCTTCCTTGTGGATAGCTGCTACCAGCCTAGAACACTTCTTCTTCCCTTGGCAAGTGACTTCAGGTCCACCTGGAGCCTTTACTGTTACTGTCTTGGTCTTACACTCGATGCTTGCACTGTACACTGACATCCAATCAATGCCAATGATAACATCGACTTCCAAGATAGTCAGCTCGATTAGATCAATTCCGAAGATTCTGTCCCCAATCACAATCTTGCAATCCGCATAATACCGATCAGTAGTTAAAGTTTCCCCTGATGGAGTAGCTACTGCTAAGATCTTGCCTGGAAAAATCTTCCGTTCAACTCCCAACACATTAGAAAATTTAGGAGACACAAAAGTATGAGAGGATCCAGTATCGAACAAAACAATAACTTTCATTCCATTCAAATAAAGTTCCCCTGTTACATAATACATACTCATTACGTAACTGTTCACAAAATAAGCGGGAAAAAGAAACAACATAAACCTCTAAACATCCGCCCTCGTACCAGTGATGACATGATCCACCTTATCGGCATCAGCTTCGGTCAAGGCAAATACTCGCCCTGGTTGGTACGGTCTCTTTCCAGTCTGCTGCATTGGTGCATTGCGATTACCATTCCGTGGCTTGGGGCATTGAGATTGGTAATGTCCCGTATCACCATAGTTGAAGAAATTTACCGCAAGAGGTCTCACCACATTGTTCCCAGGTCTTCCAACCACATTAACAGCGTTCGCCCCTGTCAGTTTGAACCTTTGTACAGATGGTTGTCCCTTGAAATTTCCAGAATTTGCGGGCCACTTTCCAGACTGCCAGTTGTTCCTCTGGTTCTGAACAACATGAAACTGCTCCATGTCTGCTTCCGTGGCTGCTGCTCGTTTGACTAGCTTGTCAAACCTTCTGATACCGAGAGGTATCATCCGGGACCTCAAGCTCGGCCTCAAACCATGCACGAACTTACGAGCCTTCTTTGCCTCATCCATCACTAACTCAGGAGCATATCTTGAGAGTTGAGTAAATTTAGTCTCATACTCCCTGACTGACATGCCACCTTGCTGTAATGACAGAAACTCCATAGCCTTTTTCTCCTGGACATCGGAGGGGAAATAGTGACTGCGGAATTCTTCCAAGAATTCCTCCCAGCCAAAAACTGTACCTCTCATTGTCCGCTACATCGACTGCCACCAAACAGCCGCATCCTTCTCAAGCTGCAGAGTCGCCAACTTCACCTTGCTGCCCTCAGGGGTCTCTAGCACTTCGAAGATCGTCTCTACCTGACGAATCCAGTTGTCAGCCGCATCAGGGTCTGACTTCCCTTCGAACACATGTGGTTTCATTCGTTTGAACGATTCCACGAGTTTAATTACTTCGGGCACCGGATTCGCAGGTCCCCTTCCTTGATTCTGATTCATGGCCATGGTATTGAGTGTCTGATAGACCCTCGCAAGTTCCGTTGCCAAGTCCAGACCTTCCCCATTTCTAGCTTCTCTTCTAGCCATATTCTGATGCAAAAGATCCATTAACTTCGAAGTATAAGACATGAATTTTAAATCAACTTTGCATTTCATTAAATTCCAAACTTTATACATTCGAATAGAAAATATTTCTTGATGTCAGAATGAAAATAGTAGAAGCTACAACAGTCTAACTCCTACGGTTCCTCTTCGCTTCTCAAAGTTATCCCCGTAGTTCATCAACTTCTTCCTTCAGCACATCGGTCATATTCTTCCTCTTCTCGAGTTCCCATACACGATGACTGAGAACTGCAAAGTCGTCCTTGCGCTTTGCCAATTGAGCCTCCAATAATCTGACTCTCTCCCGCAGTGTTTCTACCTACCTCTGAAGAGATATCACAAGACTATTTGGAACTGGTTCTTCTTCTTTGTTAGAAGAGTCATCAGATGAATCTGGAGGTGGGGTGATCTCTCGAGATTCAGGCCATTCTTCTCCGTCAGAATCTGCTTGCCCTGGGTAGTACTTTTCCTCAGAATCTGCTTGTCTAGGATAATAATCTTCCTCGATGATATGCCAATTATCGTCTTCAGCAGGGTCGAAGTGATCAGCCATCTTAGAAATAGGAAGGACGAAGCATAAGTCATAGAGCAACACAAATGTAAGTAACTTACATTTAAATCTCTAGACTCAAACACACACTCTAATGTCCACTTCTAGGGTGTCGTTCCTTATAAATTTGTCCAACTGTGAAGCGTAGCTCTGATACCACTCTGTAACACCCCGAATTCCAAAATACACTGAATTCGAGATTCCACAGGATCTTTACGCTTTATTTAGTACAATTTTACAAGGAAATTTTTTTTTTACTTTACATCAGAGTTTACATGAGATCTTTACACTTTACATTTTACAGCGGAAGCATATATCACAAATAATTTACATGTAATGACGGCGGAAGCAATTTACAACATTACACAAAGATATAACAGCGAGTTGTCTATGAGCATCAGTTCTCCTTTAATCTTTATCAAGCCATTTATCCTGCACACAAACTGTGGGTACGTCAGTTTATTCAACAGACAAAAATTATACATGGCTATCCTCTCTATGCCAGAAACAGTATAACAATTCTCAATTCTTAACAAAGCAGAAACTTTTTCACAAACAAAACTAAAAGGGTCTATCCTGTTGATGTCGTGTTGTGATTGTGCACTTAGTCCTTAATGCAGTTATTATATTATATGACACTAATGCACACTTATTCGGATTCTATGCATCCCATACTACATAGGTCCAAGGGCAAGCCCTTAATCGTACTTCATTTTATAGGGTTCAATCCCTCGCCATGACTTAATCTACTACGGTAACTACAGAAAGTATCTTAGATGTTCCATATCTACAAGCCCATGTCCAAGCAGCCTGGAGGGGAATCCCACGCACTGACACGACGCATCGAGCAGGCAACCTATGGACAATTCAGCCTCTGCCATGGAACAATGTCACCACCCATAGCCACTCAAACATCCCACAAGCCTCGCCACCGGGACGATAATTCTGGAGTAGTGCCTACGCCATGTCTTGATGCATCAAGCAGGCAGCCTGTGGATCACACTCACACTGCCAATCCGATGGCCCTCATACTCGTGTTTTTCTCTTACTTTCATCACATCTCCACTATGTATCTAGTCCTTAATTTATTATAATCATGAAAAAAATCAAACCTCTAGAGTTAGCCTCTCCACTATACCGTGCTTAATCATTCATTCAACATAACCAAACCTTGGTCTTTCATTTCAAATTCCATTTCAATTCATCTCTTTCCAATTGCCGGTGGGAGACTTAGCTAATCTTTAGTTTCAATTTCAATTCACAATCACCAGAATTGAGCCTTTCAAACCCAATAGTTCATTTTCATAATCACAATTGATTTTCCTTTTCATGTTCACAACTTCCACAATCATACAAACTTTTCATAGGTTCAATAGAATGATTTACTTCGTTTTATGTACACATTCATGCGAAGGCAAATAGAATTTACTGCTTCTAAATTGTCACAACAAATAATCATTCACCAATAGTAGATTCATTATCTCTATCATAAAGCAAATTAGAATTCTGAGATATCAAAAAATGATCTGGATAGTCGACTTATAGCATACTCAGTCGACTTGTTCAGCTAAGGAAAGTTCTTCAATAAACTGCTCGGAAGAGTCAACTGCTGCATATGGCCAGTCGGCTGTTCCGCAGCGTTCAAATTTAATTATAATTTACGGGGAAGTCGACTTTCATCCAAACCAGTCGGCTGTTCTGTAGAGTTCAATTGAAACTTTTAATGTTCAGCAAGTCGACTGCTACATATATTCGGTCGACTGGTCAAAGTTAATTTCGAATTAAGGAGTATCTTTTCCTTCTGTTCTTCAATTAGCACACAACATTTAATTCAACTACAGTATGTTCAATTTCTAATCGTGCATTTATCCTTTACTCAATAATTGTCTACGGAGATAAATATTGATCCTGAATTAACCTGCTGGGAAAAGTCAAGATAACGGCACACATTAAAATGCATCATTTCATGGAATTTCGAACTGTACATATTTTATTTCATCGCACCAGTCGACTGTCAACATGATCGGTCGACTGTATAGGTAATCTATAGTTTCTCTAAGTGTCTTAGTTCTTTACCATTCATTCACATTTTCCACCTTATGTATAGCATAGAGGATTTCAATATGACCATCAATTCATCAATCAAATTTTCACACGTATAATAACAAAACAATCTCAATCCTAACATGATTTCTATTCTAGAAGTCATGAGAAACACCCACCTTTTGAAGAAATAAACGAAATCCCGCAAAGCTTCCTAGTGCGATAGTATGACTCCTCCTCCTTGCTCCTTGCCAAAACAAGAATTCCTTCAGTAGTGATGACCGGCCTCCAATAACACTCACTCACAACTCTCTTAAAAATATATTTTCTTCTTTCAATAAAATTTTAGTGTAGAAGACAATTGAGTGAGAGGGGTATTTATACTCAATCTTTGGGTGAGATGGAGGG
The DNA here is from genome assembly GCA_017893485.1 of Hemerocallis citrina. Classification (NCBI taxonomy): domain Eukaryota; kingdom Viridiplantae; phylum Streptophyta; class Magnoliopsida; order Asparagales; family Asphodelaceae; genus Hemerocallis; species Hemerocallis citrina. The sequence continues at coordinate 127,872,849 of CM030368.1, forward strand.
CTACGATTTAGTAGATGGTTATAGGATCAAGGGTTAGGATGAGAGTAGGAGTTGTAGTAACTACCCACACTCTAGGTAACCACCCATGCACTAACCCCACTTCTTTCAAAACCGGCCAAAATAGTGTGCTCATGCACGTGTACGTGCAATGCACGTGCATGCACTAGTTCTCTATTTAAAAAAAGTTGTACAAAATAATCTTTAAAAAGGTGTTCCACATTATAAGTTGTAATTAAAATAGAAATAATTCATGGGCTTAAATTGATGGGCCAAAATAATAATTTTACAAAAATAAATAAATTAGATTTGGGCTTATGTTTATTTGAAGATAAGGGCCTTTATAAAAATAATTAAAGAACACATATACATATACATATACTCACCATCCATAATGAAAATAATTATAAGATTTCATATTACGAAAATTGCACGTGCACACTACGTGCAAAAATAAATAAATAATTTTCATAAATGAAAATCGGGGTATTACAGAATCCAACACTTGGTTCGACTCCGCTTTAGATACTTGCTTCTAAGCGAGTACGAAGCGGTTCACCATTTTGAATTTCTCCTACAGCTGTTGATATTCTCTAAATGACAAGTTTGGAGTCCAACACTTGGTTCGACGCAACTTTTGCCACTTGCGAACGAGTGAGTACAAAGCGGCCCACCATTCGAAGTTGCTCCTACAACTGTTGACAATTGCAAATGCTAGAAAAACACACAAGTTCACGAAATAAGTAATATTTCATTAAAGTTTGAGAAACAAGTACTAATTACAAACCAACGACTCATCTTTACATCGAGATACAAAACTTGTAAAACCAAGATTACAAGATTATAGAAAGCTACTTCAACCCCTTCTAGGGGCAGGGATACTTCTGTTAAGAGACACACATGGGCGACGAATGCCATGCTCCTAATGCCCCACATCGATGGACGTCCCTAGGCCGGCGAGCCAAGAAGCATCATTCGCACCTGATCTAAGGGTGGTCCCAACAGATGCTCCGCTCGACGAAGCTGCCACCCCACTTTGCGCATCTCCGGGGTTTCGATGTATAGGGGGTGAGCGAAGAGCGAGCTCGCAGAACATTATCCCCTATCATACTCCTCCCAAGTGAAAGAGGTAGTTCTGGCAGTGCTCCCTCAGATCACGGTCGAAGATGAGCATTCTCCGCCTCAAGCTCGACAATTTGCTCTTTAAGCGAGTCGTCCGTCACAGTTATCTTCAAACGCAGTAGTTGCTTCGAGCTTGAACCACAAGAGGCATCGGTGATTGTCCGCTGAAGATGAGCAACCTCCATGCTCTTATCGAGAGCTACCTTCTTCAGTTCATCCCTCTCCGCTGTCGCCTCAGACAGAGAGCGACGAAGGTGCTTAAGTCTCAAGCCGAGGCTAACAGCCATCGACGGACACACCTCATTGCCTTTGGGGGTCGTCTCGTTAATCCTCTCTTCTAATCGTCTCCTTTCTATGTCGCGATGAACTAAGATCACTCTCAGATGACTCAGCTCCCACTCCACTTTACGAAGCTGCTCTTGGTTCCTAGTAAGCCCCAACTTAGCGATGCCGAGCTCTACGTGAAGATGGGCCACACTGCTATCCTGAAGGAGGTGAACAAAAGAGCCAAATGGCTTAGGACCAAAAAGCAAGTCCACGTAGATAACCAAAACTACGAGGGAACCCAAAAACAAAACAAACATGGCTTTGAAACTTCACCAACACTTGTTCAAAAAGATTCTTTCATTGAGTAATCAAATAGCATAGGCGGTGGCCAGTCTGCGGTTCGACACTACATAGTCGAAAAACTAAAATGAAGCAAAATACAAGACAAATCAAGGGTCGACCTCTTTCGTGCAATCCAACGCCGAAGACGCCTCCGGCCACGATAGCCAGGGGTGTAGCCTCTGACGGAGCGCCATCCTCGGCTTCGGCGACTCCTACCTCGACCTCCTCGTCCTCTTCTTCATCTCCTTCACCCTCCTCGTCCCCATCCGAGACGTCGTCGAACCCGGGGATGGGATCCAGAAAGAGATGCCAGCCGGCGCACTCCCTTCAAGGAACTTCTCCCTCACCTGATCGATGGCTCGAGCATACGCCTTCGCCTTGTTCACGATGAGGAACCCCTAAACCTTCTCCATGGCCTGCTCCTTGGCCATCTTCACCACCTCTAGCTTCGCCGCGGCCACTGCATCCGCTTTGTCCTTAGCCGGCTCCTCGGCAGCCTTAAGGAGCCGAGTGTTGCCACCCTCCATCATGGTGAACACGGCTTCGAGGTGCCCCAATCTTGAGTTCTTCGACTTGGCATCAAACCTCGCCTGCTCGAGGTCCTTGGCGACTCGGATGTTCTCCGCTCGAGCCTTGCCTACCTCAAGCTTCAGCTCCTTCTCCTGCTCGGCCATCTTCTCCATCAGATGATCAAAGTGGCAAGTAATCTGAGGGGAGTAGAACTTGAGTTATAAACAAAAAAAGGGGGGGGAGAGATTAAGTGCTCAACATAAAAAACTGTCTTCAAAACTCACCGACTTCGCCGAACGAGCGACCTCAAGCACGTCGTCTCCCAAGCTCTCCACCTCCATGGCTGCTTTGTCCTTCGGCGTTGCAAGATGCTGAATTGTCTACATGCACGTCGACGAGTCTCCTAGGACCCCGTCGAGTTTGCGGACCTGCCAGTCCAGGACGAATAGCTTCTTGTGTTCCTCGGGTAGGAACACCTCGGCATCGGCAGTTAGCGGCGGAGCCTCTAGACCTAAGGCTGCCGATAGGGGAAGACACCCGTGTCGGTAGAGGCCGATGCCACCACTGGGGTCAATGGCTTCGGAGCCAATGGCCACCTCCCCAATTGCTCGATGCGCCTTTACCCCCGGCAAGGTCGCCTTCGAAGCAACTCTCTTCCTCTTCTTCGGGGCTTTGCTGCCTAGGCACCCCTCATCATCAATAAGTCATCGATGTCCATAGACTCTGCAAGAAGAGAGAAGGAAAAAAGTTATAAAATATGGCCTACTTTGCAACTAGCGCCGATCCAATATATTATAAAAAAAGAGACAAATATAGCAAAACCATGCTAGGGTTTATCGAGCTAAGCCCCCCTCGAAAGAGCACCTCCTCGGTCAGGTCCCTCCAATCAAACTTGGGGCGGTCGAGTAGGGTCTGAACCAAGTCCTCTTCCTCGGACTCCCTTTGACTCTCTTCGAGACCGCCTCTACAAAGTTGTAGGGATCTCCCAAGAGCCCGGACTTCAGATTAAGAAATATTTATCCTTCTAATTTTTTATTGAGTCCGGACAGCTTACCAGCTTCGCCCCATACCTCGGAGCAAGATAGAAACGATAATCTGTCTTGTGTTGTTGGTGAATCTGGTACACTGTCCGGAGAATGCTCAACCTCGGCGCAAAGCCGGCCACTTGGCAGTGGAAGGTAAATCTGTTGATCATTCGCCACATGTTCGACATATACTGAACGGGGCTGATGCGGAACCACCTCAGCACTTTGATGATGAAGGGGTGGAGTGGGAGCCGAACCCCTACCAAGAACGCATCGACAGGCTAGAAGCACATGTCAACTGGCATCGGCGAGTTGGCCCTCACTCCCGACCCCAGGAGCATTAGGGCGAACTCCTTCTGAATTTGGAAGCATTCCCGAATCCGTCCCAAGTCCTCTTCGGTGAGGATGGAAACCATCTCATCTGCCTCCGTCATCTTTCTAGCTTCGTTTTCCTCGAAACTACGACCCATCCCGTACATAATCCGCTCCACCTGGTCCTCCAAAATTTCCCGAGCACTCTGCAGTCCGGTTAGCACTCCTGGCAACCATCCGAACTCTCCCATTCTCCGCTCCTCCTCAACCCTCGTCTCCATAATTACCGAAGCAGGCTCTACTACGTTCTTACCTTTAACTTTTGGGAGGACCTGACTAGAGGAGGCCTCGGAAGCCGAGGAAGGGAGGACTCCTGCCTTACGGGGTCGATAGACATTCTCTAAAGGAAGGTAATAAGCTAAGCAAAAAATTATCTTGAATTGACAGCAACGGTCGGAAAACACACCGGAGCACCGTAAAAACTCACCGGAAGCTCTCGCTAGTGAAAAGTTTGATGAACATCGAAATATTTTCCTAAACAGAGAGGGTGGATTTAATTAAAAAAATGAGTTGCATTATGACAACCCGAGCCTATAGCTCGAGTGGTCGGGATGCTTTTAATCGCAACAGTACACACGGAGTTTCTCAGAGGTTGAGGGATCGAATCCCGTTGACACCATACATTTTTGTTTCAAACACTTAATAAAATATTAAGAGTCAGCCGAGAGTATTTAATGGTCTCAGCTCTCTTTCATACCGCTGGCGCAAGTGGCCTAGTGGCTTGTGCCTATGGCTCGGTTCTCTCTGGTTGCGGGTTCGAATACTGGGCTCGGTCAGTATTTTAAGGTTGAGAAAAAATATTTTTTTTAGGTTTTTGATGATTGAAAAAAATTAGGAAAAAAATATGATTATTACTCTAAAATTATGTGGGACTTATTGGAAATTATTTGAATGAAGTGGAGTATATTTTGAGAACAAAAGTATAATTTAGAACTATAGTTCTACACTTGCATTTTTATAAAAGTTGTACTTTACAAAAGAACTTGAAATGGAATATTAGAAAAGAAATATGAATAAGAAAGGAATTATGTGAAGTGATGTGAATTATTCTCATTGGAGAATAGTGTGACAAATTATGAAGTGTGAGTATTCATTTTTGATCGTATAACTAGTGATATGGTTTTTAATATGAAAATGATATTTCATGAAGTACTTGATGAATAATTGAATCCCATGTATAGTTATGGACTATTGAATAATTTAGAAATCATGATTGGAAAAGAGAAATAATTTTGAGTACGACAACTCAACCATGTGAAGTTATGAATTGAAATTGAAAATTAGAGTGTAGCCAAAGCTCACACCGGCAAGTGAAAAATGATAAATTATGACTCTGACATTGAAAAGACCAGATTTGGGTCATTGTGAGTGAAAGAAATAAGACAGGTAGTAGTGAGAGGGCTAACTCTAGAACCTTGATTTTGTTCATGATTTCATTAGAATTAGTTACATAGTAAAGATGTGATGAAAGTAAGAGAAAAACATTGAGTATGAGGGCCATTGGATTAGCGGCGAGAGCGTATCCCAGGATATCCCATGATGAGTCATGATAGGGCGTGGATACTGCTCCAGAGTACCGTCCCGGTGGCGACGCTCGTGGGATGTTGGACGACTGCGGGTGGTGTCATATCTATGGTAGGAGCTGAATTACCACAGGATGCCTGCATGATGAGTCATGTGTCACAGCGTTGGGATTCCCTCCAGGGCGCCTAGACATGAGTTCGTATGTCAGAAAACATCTAGGATACTTACCGTAGTTACAGTAGTAGATTAAGTCATGACGAGGGATTGAACCCTACCAAGATGAAGAACGATTAAGGGCTTGCCCTCGGACCTATGTAGTATGGGATGCATAGAATCCGAACAAGCGTGCATTAGTGTCATATAATATAAACAACTGCATTAAGGACTAAGTGCACAATCACAACACGACATCATTAGGGTATTCCCTTTAGTTTGATATGTGACAAGTTTGTGTTTGTTAAATATGGAAAATTAGTCATACTATTTCCTGCATAGAGAGGATGGCCGTGTATAATGTAGAGAGGATGGCCGTGCATAGTTTGAATTCAGTTGTATTTGGGATTCGAGGCGTTACACATATACCGGCCGGTATATGTTATACCGGCTGACCATTTTATAGTTAATGTAGTTTAATAGGTTTAGTGGGTAGGTTAGGTGTAGTTAAATAGGTTTAGTTAGTGTTTAATTAGGTTTAGTTATTATTATATTATTTATTTTATTTAATTAATATAGTTTAATAGTTAATAAGTAATTAACTTTTTTTAATTTATTTTTAAAGGATGAGACGGTATAACATATACCGTTGCTCGCTTATTTTCTAAAAAATGAAAAACATATAGCAAACGACTACTGCAGCAAACATCCCTATTTGCTATTACTGTAGCTGCCATTTTTTAACATATGAGAAAAACGACTGTGGGTGCTCTTACAATTACAGCGACTTCTTTGCATATGCCCTTGGATGATAAGAGTTGCTATAAAAATATTAATTGAAAAAATTCATGGCACATGTCCTTGCACATGAAAGAAATTATTGTAACTTGTAGATAATTTACGTCCTTCATTTGGAAGGTGAAAAAGTTATATGAAAGACAGCTGATAAAAATTTCCTCACATGTACAGAACTATTGAAGGATTATTAAACGTGATAGAAGTCTACATTCATAGCAGTTAATTATCGCTACACATGCAGATTAGTTTCACATATTCGATTGTGGTTAACTTCAAAATCATGTCAGATTATTATATCTAGATGATTACGACGTGCAATGATGTATTTTTTTATATTCGTAGTTATAAATATTATGTCAATGCATAAAAATGTTAGGAAGTATGTCAAATAGAGAAGAGTTTGAGAGTTAATGATTTTGTTGAAAAATCTGTTGGATATATTGGTATATTCTCTCTATATAAATATTGCATGTGTATATGAGTAACACGTGTATTGAACGTACAATTGAATGGATATTGAAATGCGGCTTTGTGGACTTATAACCCGATACCCAAACCAGTATTTAGAGATAAATACTGGCTTATGATAGCAGTCTAGGTATTCCAATCTTGATACTTTGGGTGAATATCTCAAGCAACTTAGATCTAAGATATTAACCCTAATTCTCAATTGTTAATTTCTCACAAAACCTAATAATCTTGAGATATTTTTAATCAATTTGTGAGATTAATTAAGAGGAAAAACGGAGTTTTGTTGGATCCCGTCGGATCTTGTCGAAACCCTCAGAGCCACCGTCGCCGACCAACGCTAACGTGGTCGGAATCGTCGCCTGTTGTCTCCTCCCTTATCGTTCGCCGCCAGATCTCGTCTTTGCTCCGCCGACCGATCAGCCTTGGCGAACGCGAGCGCCGCTGCCGTCGCTGGGCGCGAGCCGCGAGCCGCCGTCGACGCCCATGTCGTCGCTGGGCGCGAGTCGCCGGAGGTCGCCGAACCCACTGTCTAGGAGTTCATAACTTTAACATCCAAGTTGTATGCTGCCTCATTACCCACCTTCATCTCCATTGATATTCATGTGAGATAGAAGGAGAAGAAGGAGACAACTCAGATCCAAATTTTGATTTTTTCAATTGGTGGATTATGGTGTCTGTGTTCGGGTGGTTAGAGCAGATCCATATTTAGATCCAGTCCAACAGCTACTCTATTGGTTGGAGATTGTTGTTTGGTGTTTGGACTGTTGGAGCAGATCCAGATTCAGATCCATTCCAACAGCTACTCTATTGGTTGGAGATTGCTGTTTGGTGTTTGGACTGTTGGAGCAGATCCAGATTCAGATCCAGTCTATCAACTACTCTATTGGTTGGAGATTTGTTGTTTGGTATTTGGACTGTTGGATCAGATCCAGATCCAGTCAAAAGGAATCAAATCTGGATCTAATCAGTGGAGACAATCCATTGGATATTATTTTGTATTCCGTATTTGGGGAGAATACTGGATTTACTACAGATATAAGTTAAAAATAAGTTCTTCACCAAATTTAAATTGTTATTTAATTATTAGTTTAAATTTTGTTGCTAAGTGCTAAAGTTCAAAACTGTATTATGCATTGTTTAATTAAATACAAATTTGAATAACTGCTTTGGCTACGTGCTAAGGATCAAATACTCATTTTGATAAATTACTGGCTTTGACTATAAAATTGAATCTCTAATTAAATTTTTGTGAATTAGATAGTGCTAATAATTTGTTTAATTGGCTAATCTTTAACGATTTGATAAATGTAGGAACTTCAAAGTTACTTACAAGCTGTGTGTATTGGAGACGATGGATTTGCATCACGGCATGATAAGTCTGCACTACGCAGGCCTCTCCATCGAATTTGGAAAATATTTCTAACTAGAAGTGTCGGTATGATCTACTCTAATTTTCTTAGTATTTTTCATGTGATGAATGTGTTAATGTTTTGTGCGTTTGATCATACGATGAGAGTTTTAGATTATAGTTATTCTCGCTTTGGAAAACTAGCATGTTTAGGATTATTAAGTGTTTTATCATACTATGTATATAGATATTTTGACAAATCCATTGTTTGCAGTTTGTGTGAGATTACATATTTGCTTCTCTAAAATTTTAGACATAAAATAAATTGTATAAGATGTATAACAAATGTCTGTAACTTAGGAGACAACATCTCTTAATGTAGAATACGACTCTACTGGTTACGTTTTGTTCATTCTCGTTCATTGTACTGTGTGTGCAAAGTTGAATTATAATATGTTAGTCATTATCTCAGTTAGCGTTATGAAGATGATGAAGAACGAATAAAGGAAAGAACTCTTCGCTCAATGTGTTTGAGCAAGTGGACATTGTTAGAACCATTAGAGAAAGCAAATAATTCTTGTAAAATGTGATAGAGTAATTTTGTATTAACTCTTATAAAGTGCATATATTGTCAATCGCATGTATAAGTTGAGTTTTACAAATGAGACAATTAATAATAATAGTTCTAATTGTGTTCTTGAACATAGCATAATTGGCTAGGATTTGAGAACTATATATATTCAATTGTTTGTGGGGAAATGTGATTTAATTATCAAAACTGTGGGGGAAATGGAGTTAAAAGCTATTGAGTAAAAAGCTTTAACATCTAAGTTGTTTTGAAATTTAGAATCACTATGAACTATATATTAAATTGTTTCTTCGTGTTAAAACATACAATTCTACTAAATGACGCTTTATTAAATATGACAAATGTGAAGTTTAAATTCTGATTTTGATCACTAGAAAATCATTTTGTTGGTCTCTAGGAGTTCATAAGTTTTTGAATCAATACATTCTGATATTTGTGATCTCATCAACTTTGTGACTATGTGAGATAATTGTTGGTCAGAAGTATTTAATCGCTTTTGTAGATGATTAATATAAGTCTGTCATATATATATATGAAGAATGAAGTACTTGTTATTCTTAATGAATTTTAAAAAAAATTATAGTTAAATGCTAAAAATCAAGGGTTCAGATTTGATAGAGGTGGTGAATATGTTTTAACAATTTAAGAGAAGTTTGCATTTGGCATAATCTCTACTGTACTCTACTTACAACAGTTAAACGATATTGATAAAAGTTAGAATCAAACACTTAGTGAAATGTTGAATTCTATATTATTGACTGTTGTTTGTCTTGTGTAATTATGAGTGATGTTGTGCTGTTAATCATATCTCTAATGTGTTACTACACTCTAAATTGAATACACCTTGTAAATCATGGCATGAAAACATAATTAATTTTGTTAAAGCAAAAATTTGTGTTGTGATACATCTGTTACAGTACATGACTTTAGAAGGCCTAAAGTAGAACCTACAACAAATATTTGTGTGTTTAGAAAGTGCAGAATGTAGTTTGGTGGACAGATGTTAGATCTATCTAATTTGTGTTAGAAGAATCTAGACTTGCAGAGTTATTTAAGGATATGTTCATCAAAGATAAATGTATAAAATGATTTAGTCCTACAGACACGGTCAATAATTCACTGTTGGAATCTAGAACTAGTCATACTGACACTTAAACCTGAATGACAAATGAGCTAAGAAGAGTCTTTAGTGGACTATGAGATGATTTTGTGTTATATAATAATATTTTAATTTAGTTGATCTATCGAAAGGGGCTAAAACTATAGTTAGTAAGTAGGGCTTTGTAGAAAAAACTTAATTTTGATTGTTCAGTAGCAATTTTAATGCATTTTAGTAGTTAACAGATTGACTAAGAAAAATGGGGTTGATTTATTTGATGTCCACTCACATATTTGTTATATTGCTACAATAAGTATTTTTCTTACCCTTACATCTATTGAAAATTTTGTCATTCATAAAGGATATTTAAAATGTTTTGTACTGAACAGTTTTGTACTGGAAAGTTTTGAACTAATATGTTTAGTGAACAAGATTTACAATTTAGTAAAATCATTGTATGTTCTTAAAACATGTATAGCCAACGAATAATAATTTAACTAATTTTTAAAAGAGCCTAGTATATGAATCAAGTAATTCAGATCAGTACCTTCAACTTTGTGGTGTGTCAAATATAGTGGCTATTATTTACTTGTTCTGTTGGTATGCATGTTCTTGGAAGTGACCTCTCTATTAAAAATGAAGTTAAAATTATGCTATCCAAAGAATTCAACATGAAAACCTAGGTATTGTGGACACCATAGGTTAAAGGTGAGTTTTCAGTTAGCAAGGGATAACTCTTAGTCAAACTCATCAAATCAAATGTGTTTCAAAATTGGGGATATGGTGATTGAAAATGTGTTTTGAAACACCTTATGATTATGATAAAAGGTTGACACCTAATGATGGTGCAACTATGAGACAGGTAGATCATTCTAAAGGAATTGACAGACTTATGTATACAAAGATCTGCACTAGAATAGACATAGCCTTTGAGGTAGGTATGATCTGCAGATTCACTAATAATCTCATACATATTTGAGTGCCTTTAAGAGGCTATTGAGATACTTGAGTGGTATTCACGAGTTTGCTTTGTGTTACTCTAGTCATTCTTCGAATGAATGGCTGATCTGATGCATTATGATGCTCAGAATTTAGTGAAGGTCGATAACTAGTAGATATGTGTTTACACTAGGAGAAACAGAAATGTTATGGAAATAAAAAACAAACAGCCACTGTGCTATCATCCATGAAATCAGACCTCTATGTGTAATCCTCTGCAGGGAAAAAGGCTGAGTGGATTGAAAAAATTGTTGCCAATTATCCATTAAGAAGTTTAAGTAACTCTCTAATTCTGTTATGCGACTAACAAGCTATAATGCACTGTATCTCATAACTCACTCTATAATAGTAAGAGGAGTATATTAAGGTTAAAAGAAGTCTAGTTGAACTTTCTCATAGATAAAGTACGATTGCGACAAGTGTGACTAATGCTCTTGCTAAGAGACTTGAAAGTGATCTAATTATCAAAACTGTGGGAAAAATGGAGTTGAAAGCTAGTTAGTCAAAGCTTTAATGTCCTAATTGTTTTGAAATTTAGAATCCAATTGGAGCCATAGAGAAGTTCAAACTTAAGCATCAATTTTAGGCGGTTGACATGTTTTAGATAATTTTGATGATTCTATATAAATTCCACAAATATATAATGTTATTTCAATTTTGATGGTATTATATATCTAGGAAATTTACTTAGAATAATCATATTATTCCAATACGAAACATGAAAACTTGTCGATTGTTTCCGATGATTAAATTGTCCTAAATATCATTCCAATTTTGATGATATGTCTTTTATGGAGACATATTTCATTCCAATTTTGATTATTCAATGTTAAACTATGATTGAAATGGCAGTCTTTTCATTCCAATATGAAACATAGTATGGTTCTTGTGTAGAAACTATAAAGTTCATATACTTTATTTATTAAAGATACTTGATTGTGATGCTTGCGTTACATTTTTGCTAAGCTAATTATGAATTGTACTAAGTTCTTTTGTGGAACTAGATACTTTGTGAAATTCGTTGGAATTCTTAGAGATGTGTCTCTTGATATTCTTGTTTTCTATAAGCTAGCAAAGATGAAGGAGTTGAATCTGTCAACATAGATTTCAAAAATAATGATTTGCTCAAATGAAGGAGTTAACATAAAGCAGTGTGCAAGGATAGAGTGTCAGTTTATTTCTTTCGAGAATAAATTAGTCACTTGTTTGGTAAAACTTCTGTTGAGTTTAAGACTCTTGTGTTCATGAGCTTAAAACTCATATTTTGTTCTAGAAGTATATTTGCTTTGTTTGATTTTGAAACTATGACAGATTATTCCAGTTGGTTTAGTCTTTGTGAATTATTCTGAATTGGATATGGTTTGGAACTATTTAATTATATTGGTTTAGTCTTGATTGAACTATTCAGTTTTATAATTCTATTGGTTCTTACGAAACCATACCTTTATGATGCTTTTCTTTTATGGACTGCTATCAGCCAGTCAGTTTTATACTGAACTGATGAGATAATCCTGTACTTATATATTGAGAATATAGGAGGAGATTGTTGGATATATTAGTATATTCTCTCTATATAAATATTGTATGTGCATATGAGTAACAAGTGTATTGAACGTACAATTGAATGGATATTGGAACGCGGGTTTGTGGGCTTATAACCCGATACCCAAACCAGTATTTAGAGATAAATAATGGCTTGTGATAGCAGTCTAGGTATTCCAATCTTGATGCTTAGGGTGAATATCTCAAACAACTTAGATTTAAGATATTAACCCTAATTCCCAATTGTTAATTTATCACAAAACCTAACAAAATCAAGATTCCGAACTCCTACTCGCTTGCAAATTTCCAGCAGAAATGCTGGCATATCCATTCCGGTATGAGTGGAGAGGCTCCAACAAAGTTGATTTTTCCTTTCCCCACTTCCCCCTCCTCCGAATAAAGATGAAGAGGTTGGCATCTGCATACCTCCAACCTGTTCAAACAAAAACTCACAAAAAAATTAATAATTTGCAGCTGCCATATAATGACATATGATATATAGATATGAATCCAAGAATGCAGTTAAAAATGACACATTATAGATTGGTGCGGGCATACCAAGAAACATAAACAATGTAAGCTAAGATGCTCCCTTATGTTCAGCAAAGATTCTTTAAATTCTATAATTCCCCAGTTTGTACACATATTCGCAGAAGAATAACTTCATCTCTGTCTTCGTCACTCTTAGAAGAAAGAAACGACTTGTATTAGGAATGATACGATGTATGATGGACAAGGAGCTAGTGTTGGTGGGGTCCATCGGGGCGTCGATGGCTTGATGCAGCCTCTCACAATGCTGATTCTTGGTAGCACTGTCCGTACCTATGGGGAAGCAGGATCCTCTCTTGCAAAGAATTCTGCCGACAAGGTTGATCGTAACATTGCCAAAATCTTCAATTCCCAAAAAAAAAATATATATATATACCCCATTTTGAAACCAAATCCTATTCTGAGCTGCCTCCAAAACTATTTTCAATATGTGGAACCGTAGCAGTTGATCTGCATATTGCAACTGTGGTTGAGGTTCAACTCACAATTTCCTACAGCGGCACCTTTTATTCTATTTTTTGGAGGTGATCCAGTTGCTGCAGTTGCAATTTGCTGCAAGGATCTAGCTTTGGCCGCAACTCCCAAAAATGAGTCCTAGTTAGGGGGAAAAAGTCAAAAACCTCCCTGTTTTGCTGTAACTCCCAAAAAATTGATATCTTTATTCAAATGCTTATAAAAATTCAAGTTATAACAAAAGGACTTCAAAAGGGACGAACACAGTGATAGGTAAAAGTTGACACCTCACACCTATACTTCCTCAGTGTGTATCTTGGTTTTTTTTGCAATATATCTCATCTAACTTAAAAAGTGATCAAACAAGTTATTTGGAGTTGTATCAATATGACTAATTTAGACGTGAAATGCACATTTTAATATAAAAAAAATTAAGCAATAACTATGATTTAGTGAGAACTCGAACTGAAAACCTTCTTCATATTAGTTATGTACGCGGGATATACGTAAATTGGTATGCTTACAAACGACAACTCCAACTCTCCTATTATAATATTAGATTAGATTAGATAAATTAATTTAATAAATACAGAATCTCAGACCTTCTTTATATTAATTATACACGGGCGATGCACGTGTTGATACAGTTACAAACGACAACTCCAACTCTCCCATTATAATAGTTACTAGTATTTTTTACGTGTGATGCACGTTTTGATAAAGAGTTGGAGTTGAACGAGCGATGCACGTCTTAATTTCTAAAAAAAATTGGAACTAAACGGGCGACACATTTTTTTTATAAATTAAGAAGAAAAAACTTTGATTTGTATGCGATGTACGTATTGATAAATAGATTTGGAGTTGTACGTGCGATGCATGAGTTTGTTTGGTGACAAAATGGTGTTTGTTGAGTGACAGAAAACAACAACAACAACAACAAAGCATTTTTCCCAACTAGTTTTGGTCAGCTACAAGAATCCTGGTTTTTCATTCTGCTCGGTTTAGCGCAATATCTTCTGTAAGGTCACAAACTATCATATCTTTTTGTCACCGTTTCCACCCAAGTTAGTTTAGGTCTTCCTCTACTCCTACCATGAATACTTATCAAATCACTCTTTCTAACGGGGTCATCACTAGGTTTACGTTTGATATGTCCAAACCACCTGAGGCAATTCTCTCTTAACTTATCTTGGATTGGAGCTACCTTTAGCATGTCTCCTATATGCTCGTTTCTAATTCTACCATTTCTTGTTTTACCACACATCCATCTTAGCATCATCATCTCCGCTACACTCTTTTTTTTGGACATGTTGTATCTTTGTTGTCCTACACCCTGCTCCATACATCATTGCTGGTCTAACAACCGTCGTATAAAAATTTTCCTTTAAATTGTTAGGTGACAGAAAAGTATTAAAAAAAATATTTGTGTGTGACAAAACTTTTCCATTAAACAGTAGTAGATATAGATAATATTGTTTAGGATAATACCAAAGGTTTTTCTTTTTCATTCTTTTCTTTTATATAAAGATTGGAAGGTTAAGATGTTATTTGCTACAGCAAGCACTCCAGTTACTGCATGTAGCCGTGGGAGTTGGACCAGCTGCCTTACTTGGTAAGTGAATAGTTCATGTATCAGGCTGTTTCCAAAAATACCAACAATTACTGAAGACTTCTTGCCATTGAATAATAGAATCGTTCTAAATAAAAGCGGGAACAATTAATCAAAAATAAATTTCTGTTTACCTCAATAAATAAAGGGTGTTATAATAAATTAATGAGCATTCTCATTTGAGAAACTCTGTTCTACATGGGTTGTACTTGATGTTAAAGAAGCATTGACGGTAAAAGAAATCATGATGCCCCCTCATTGGAATAACTATGGAAGGGGTGACATAACAGAACAACAAGTGCTGTAGATAACCCCCCCCCCCCCCCCCCCCCCCCCCCCCCCAAAAAAAAAAAAAAATTACTGAAAGATAAACAAAAATGATTAAAAAATTGCCCAAATCATGTCTTTTAGTGGTTAAACCTTGTCTTTTAGTGTTTGAGATAATTTTTGAGGCATGTGTAGTACTCCTCTAACAGAATCTCTGTACAAAAAAAAATTGGAGGGGGGTTGTGTTAGGTTTCGATGGTAATCTCAGATCAAATACACAGCGGAAAAATTACAAAAATATATCGAAACTTAGCCATGGATCCATGCGAAAACCATAAATCGTGTTTAGGAGTTATACCTTGAAAATGGATCTGCTGTCTCCACAGTATGTCGATCACAACACTGCAATATTGCGGTGCCTGTACAGTATCCACACGAACGGATAAAATCAAGTTTTCCCTCACGCAGCAATGCTAGCTGCAGGAAGGGAACGTTCCTCAGGATCTCTCTCACACAATTTCTGTGACAGCTAGAGTTTTGTCATATGACATTTTTCTACAGATACGTATCATATATATAGTTGCAGAAAATCAACCCTAAGAGAGTAATGAGGTCGTTGGACTCACAATCTGACCTGGTTCAGATTCGTGTGTGGGCCTTTGAACTTTAGTCAACTCACTTAATATAATTAAATGTCCAACCAATGTCAGGAGTCCAAGTCTTACTTGGATCCCCAATTAAATTTATCTTATGAATTTAAATCCCAATTTCGATCTATTCTAAGCATGTGACCCTGTAGCTTCCCGTTACGTTGACAGTAATACTAAAATTATATTATATTATTACAAACAGTGAGCGGTGTCTAGCAATACATCACTACTACTCAAGTAATGGGAATGTCAGTGATTAGACAAAACATATCCGTGACCAATGTTACCATGTAGTATAGTCACTTTGTCCAGATATCACTACAAGACTAACAGTCTTTACCGGCATTTTTTTACACATTTACCTGCGTTTATAAACCCCGCTGTAGATACCACCGGTATTTTATAAATCGTCTGTACAAGTGTCGCTGAATCGTGTGTCGCTGTAGCTTAGGGACATTCACCGGCGTTTTTTACGACCGCTGGTGTAGGTTAAAACTACACCGGCGGTCGTAAAAAGCCAGGAAATGTGTGGTTTCGTTTGGAAGTACTGTTTTCGGCCATCACCTATACCGGCGTTTTTAAAACGCCGGTATAGACTGTCAGTTTTTTGCTGAAAGCTACACCAGCGCTTGTAAAAACGCCGGTGTAGCTATAATTTTTTTTTTAAAAAATTTTTAAAAAAAAAATAAAATTAAAATTAAAATTAAAATTAAAATTAAAAAAAAAACACCATTCAGCACTCTTATAATCAAAACCAAATGCAAAACTAAAAGAGAGCCATTATAATATATATGAATGAAGCATAATAGTATAATATCATCAAATTGTAATCTCATAAACATAATAATGTGATCTCACCACATTCATAACCAAAATATAGAGTTCAAAATATTGAGTTACAAAGAGTGAAAAAGATTATTTTCACTGTCAAGATACTAACTGAGATGAAAGTTATACTTTTATAATACTCATGAGATAACTGTCAATTGAAACCACAACATAAGTTCAAACAAAATTATTTCATCACTAGTCACTCTTCTGTAAATCATAGTATGCAACTTCAGTTACATAATCCATCTCATCATCACTTAAAACCAATGAGAAAGAACAATCTCATTTCCAAACCCAAGCAACAAGCATGAACATTATCTTAGAAACTGATACTCATCTAGATATCATGATATAATTGTATATAAAGTTTAGATAAAAAAATTTCCATCACTAGTCACTCCTAAATAAAAAAATCATAGTGTGCAACTTTAGATACATTATCCATCTCATCTCATCTCCATTTATGGGTGGACACTAAGTGGAAAAGAGAAGCTTTGAAACAAAATTAGATATCACCACAAGAGTTAATAGCATCAAGTGCTACCCCTTCAAATCAATCCGAAGAAATAAATAAATGACTCAATTATGGGGGCACACTCAAATCAATCCGAAGCTCTACATGAATTACAAAGCAGGCTCAGGCTCAAAATAGAGCAAATAAATGACTAAACAGGGAAAAAGAAAGATCTGCTCACTGATAAAGAAAAGAAGTGACTCAATTATGCAAGCAGGCTGAAATCAGTCAGAGCTCGGCATACATCTTTTGCATTTGAAGCAACTAAATATACTAAGCAACGAGGTAAAGGAAGATTTCTTTATTAATACAGCAAAGCATCCTTTCTAAACATTCGTAAAATGCGCAGAAATTTGAGAAATAAAACTGAACCTGAATGCATGTGCATTCAGGGCTCTACAAACACTGGAATAACAAGCCAGCTAACCTTCCTTTTTCATTAAAAAATGAATTGCTTTACAGAGATCATATTACCATTTTAGGTATTTCTCCATATATGAAAAGCAATCCATAAGAATCATTTATACAACTTAAGAAAAAATGTACAAGGAGTTCCATCGTTATAAAATATGCAATCCATAGAGATTTGGAGTTGCATCTTCGACTGAGTATGACATATGAAATAAAGTAGTTTTAAGTTTTAAGTTTTAACAAAACCAAACCCATACCATCTGGCTAACTAATACTTAAATGTATATGCAGAGCATAATTTTGCATTAGAAACATATTTTGCAATTCTTTCACTTCTTTCGTATTTTGCAAAGAAGAAGAACACATATTTTGTGACTAAAGTTTCTCCACCCACTTTCTCTCATCAAGTAGCTTACTTAAGAAGACAATTTCTCATTCACCCCATAACCGTTTTGAGGAAGTAAATATACGAGTTTAACAACAAAAACCCATAAAAATCTCTTCTCACTAATATATAGTGGATCTTACTCAAAAATTTCCTCAAAACTGGTTCATAAAATGGTGTTAAAACACCAATTTTCTAACATGCATTACACAATAAAATCTGAAAATTATAAGGTATTTTCTGGATAACTATATGCACATTAGGGTATTTTACAATAAAATAGGGTAAATCAGCGTATAATTTGATAAATTAGCCTAAAGACAATGACACTGTTAAATTTGCAAAGATCAACTAATTAAGCACAAACAAGTAGGCAACCAACTCCGACAATTTTATAGTCTGATATGTTGCTAAAAAGAAATTGAAATAATTTTAGCAGTCTTTAATTCCAAATTCCATGCAGGTGAAGGTCATGAAAGAAAGTAACATACTAGTCTTAATACTCTTCAGGGTTGTTTAAAATGTCATATTTATCAAAAGAATATTATATTTGCAGGCATAAGGGAAACTAGGAAACTTTTTTAAGAAAAAAAATGAGAGACCATCTCAGGTTGCATTTAGAATGTTTTAACTCACGTACCGGGCTAGCTCCTGCATGATAACAAGGAAATTATCTCTAAGACTTTAAAGAATGGTTCAATAAAGCTTAGTGGAGAAAGGATTCATGTGGCCAACCCCAAATCTAAACCAGGACAAAGGCTTTATTACCTTCAGTGATGAGTAGGCTCAGGTATACATCCCCGCTAATACCTCAGTATATTAACACCTAGACTTAGACAATGCAATCAAGTATTACCTTACCACTCAGTATCATAAAAGATTTCCAAAATTTTGAGAACTATTAGACAAAAAGGAGCTTACTTATTTCATATACACAAAGTCCACAAAAATCCAATTAGCAAACCTAATTAACATCAAGTCTTAATCTCATCATCGGTTACCTCAAAATCTACACAGATCAGATTAAAAGAAATCAGAATCATACCATAATAACAGCTGCAACCGCACAAACACAAGAAACTATCCCCGACAATATGATATTCGGTACAAACGGAACAAACGTCGACCACATCACCTGCATAAAAAAAAATCCCATCAAAACCCAACCAAATCCAACTTTCCAGACACAATTCACCACTCAATTTCAGACTCCAAACCTGAGGGAGAACAGAGAGCCCGCCAACAGTAATGAAATCCTCCCGCAATCTCCACATCTCGTCGCTCAACCACCCAAAGTAATTCAAGAAATTCAACACCATGCCCGCACCAACCACCGCCGACGTCACCAAGAAATGCGGTAGCAGCATGGACTGTGCCATCGCCAGCTATGCAATCACTGCGTAAGTCGAGATCACACCCAATGTCTGCACCACCACCGCTTCCGTCTCCTTCTTCTTTGCAAAATACGAAAGAAGTGAAAGATTTCCCAATAGTCCAGCCTTCTTTGCAAAATACGAGAAGGCGAAGATGACGAAGTGAATGACTTGGAGCGCAATTGGGAGTGCGAGCACGGTTGGGAGCGTGATGCTAGGGCAGGGGGGAGTGGCTAAGAGAGCTGCCGCTTCGACTTGTAGCACGAGAGAAGAAACCCTAACCCTACGACGAAGGAGAACGGGGCGGCGATGGGGGGTAGGGGCGACGGCGGAGGACGGGGCGGCGATGGGGGAAGGGCCGACGGCAGGGTAGGGGGGGCGGCGATGGGATGGGGGTTTTCGATTGGGGAGGAGGGAGATGGAGAGAGAGAGTGAAAAATTGGGGGTAGGGGGAGAAATAAAGGAAAATGAGATCGATAGACTGTATATTTTTACTCTTATCCTTCTCATACACCGGCGTTTTAACTCTAAAACGCCGGTGTATACATACATACACCGGCATTTTTTATATACGCCGGTGTAAAGCTGTGATTTTTTTTCCTACCAAATTACCTGTTCTCTACAGCGGCGTTTCTACCAAAATGCCTGAGTAGAAATGTCGGTGTAGAACTATTTTCTTGTAGTGTATCTTAACTGACCACAAGGCATAGAGCGTGTCACCTTTGTATAGTTCAATCTTTGGTTTTTTAATGTCCAAGTAGACTTACTATGTAATACCCCGCAAAATAGCATATAACTATTTTTGTGTAGTAATCCGTGCACAGTCAAGAATTGCACACGATTACATATTTTTCTAATTAAATATCAGTTTTAATTGAGAAATTTCAGATATATGAGTTGTTCTGAACCCGATAAGATAGACTCGGGATATCTTCCCAATTAAACTATGGATTTGTCCCGATTGTTTTAACAAGACAATTTTCGGGAGAAAATAATAATTTTCATAAAACTTATATATATATATTTTTTATAAATTCAAAATACGAATTTGAATTGTAATTAACTATACTTATTTGTGCTCTAGGGTTAGGATTATTTCTTCTTAACCTAGGATATGGTAACCTAGGGTTAAGCTAACCCTCATCATGATAGAAACCCTAGCTCAAATCTTGATGAGATCCAAAGGTGGACCTTGTGCCATGAGAAGTCTTCATGAAGACTCCAAGATGAGTCTTGAAGTTTCTAGAACTTGTTGTGTTGGCTTCATATCATCCACACACTCCCACTAACCTAGCACTACCCCATCGTAGCCCTCCCTTCCATCCAAGGCCGGCCATTCCCAAAACCATAGCTCCCCATTCTCTATAAAATCCCTCACTCTATCTACTTCTCATCTCTTATCTCATCTTGTTCAAAAAAAAGAAGAAAAAAGAGAATGAAAGAAAGGTGAAGTTTTAGTAGTGGAAAGATTTGTGGTAGAGAAGGAGAAGAGTAGTAGGGTGTAGTCCAAGCCTCTACAAAGCAAGGAGCAAAGGAGCAAGCAAAGCTACAAGGAGATTTTCTTACAACTACAAAAAGTGGGTGATTCCCTTAAACTCTACAAATTTAGTTTTTGATGTGTATGCTATTTTTAGCATGTGGTAGTAGTTAAGAAAAGTTTGATTATCATGTGTAAAGAAATTGACATGCTAGGAAGGAAAAATAATTTGTATGGTAGAATATCTCTTTTCATGAATTTTGTTAAAAACACAAGTTTGTGAGTTTCAGAATTTCTAGCTCTCAAACGGTTGAAAACTTTGGACTCTAATTTGTAGGGCTTGTTGTGCTATGTATCTAGTGAACCCATGATTCTTTTCATAATATTTGGAGGCTATTTGATAGCCCAAACACTTAGTCCAATTTCGGACAGAAAGTAGTCAAAAAGCTGTTAACTGTGTGAGACTTGTTATGACTTTCTGTAATCATAATTCAATATTGGTCGGGTATTTTGAGCTGAAAATTTTTATGGATACTCTTGTATGTGTCTAAAACCATATTTTCAAATTTCATAATATTCTGAGATCGTTTGATACCTCAAAGAATTTGTAGATTGCAACTGGTCTATAGACAGAAGCTGAGTCTATCTGTCTTCGAGACTGGAGTTCATATGGCCATAACTACTTGTGTGTGTATGATATTGCTATGAAATTTTTGTAGTAGATTTTAGTATGTGTCTACATCTTGATTCTCAAATTTTATAATTTTTAGATAGTATTTGACCAAGTTTCAAAAATAAATAGTACGAAGTAGTAAAGATCCTGTTTGGATTGCAGCTGAAATTTTGTGCCATATTTGAAGGGTCATAACTCTTTGTGTATTATGAATCTGGATGCAAATTTTGGACACAATGAAATGGTATATGTTTAGTTTAAGAATCTCAAATTTCATGAGCTTTGGACTTAGGTTTGATTTTTTATTGAATTTCAAAGTAGACCAAGTTCAGCTGAGTACTGATTGACTAGTCTGTGAAGATGGGTAATTATAGAATTTTGTGTTAAAAATTTGTGAAAATGTTCAACTAGAGAATTGTAGTAGGGATTCATAGCTTTCCAAAACATCTAGAATTATGCAATTTCATTTTGTAGGTTGAACGTTATAATTTATCTAAGACTGGGGCAGACCCAGTCTAGTCGAGACCCTGTTTGTGGAAAGAAAAATTTCCCCTGATTGTGCACCTAATAGAGATTGGTGTTTTTAAGGACTTTAATTGTAATATCCCGGACGGATATTATATTGTGTAAATTATTATTCTGACAGCAAAATATTTTAAATATGAATTTCTTGGTTTTACACATAAAAAGTTACCTGGACCTATATACTGCCAAGTATATACAGGTATTGTATCAGTTTTGTGCACTTGTACAAAATCCTGAAAAAATGCATTTTTGGGAAAAAAATGTCTGGAAATCCCGGGCAGACACTGAAAATTATTATTTTATTATTATTTTACTTTTATTACCCAAAATGAAATATTTTTGGTAGATATCACCCGGTTTTGTTGATGAACGTTATCTGTGTGTATATACTAGTCTGTGTACATCTGTATTGTATCAAATTAGCACTGGAATCTTCCGGACTGATAATAAAATTTATTTTATTATTATTTTCAGAATTAAATTATTTTTGTACAGATTGTTCGTTTTCATGAATGAAAAATATCTGTATGATCAGATACACGTACGAAATCGAACTGTGTCGATTTCGGGCGTTTAAACAAATCATGTAGTATGTGATTTTGGTAAATTATATTTTATTTTAGATCCATCATGATTAGATGGAGGGCTAGGATGGATTAGGACTTGATTGTAAAGATTATTTGCAAAATAAACTTGAATTGTTTTTTACCACAAATAAAAAGGGACACGTGGCTTCTCCCACACCCACATACCCCTTCACCTTCCCTTATAAAAAGCCCCCGCCTTCACCAAGTGGCCGGCCTCCCCTCCCCTTTCCCATTTTCATTATCATTTGTTCTTCAGTCTCCTCCATCTCTTTCTCATCTCATTCTCCATTTCCTTCTACTTCTACTTCTTACTAGTTTTAAATTTTTAAAAAGAAAAGGAAAGAAAAAGAAAGAGAGAAAGAGAGATTTTAATAGGTTCTCTTTCATGGAGTTCTTGAAGAGTTATCCATAGGTGCAAGGAAGGAGATGGTTTGCTAGCTAGTCCTTCCTACATAGAAAAATCAAGGTGGGGGTTTTTCTACCTTTTGTATGTTAAATTTTGTTCTATTTGCTCTCTACTTATGCTTATATGTGTTTATATATGTTGTATATTGATTAAACCAACTTGGACTAATTAGTGAGCGTATAAGTAGTGATTTGGATCATAAGGATCCCATGGAAAGCTTGAATGGAGGAAATTAATTTAAACACATAAAGATTGGATCTTTAGCCTTATATTTATTATTGTTGTTATTATGGTTAATTTTGACTACGTGGACTGAAATAAGCATAAGAATGGTTGTTTATAAAAAGGGATTTCATATAAGAAAAGTTGGAAGAATGGAACTCACAAAGAACCCATAAAGATGAGACTTTGAACTTGTTATGTTTATGTTTGTTTCTTTAGTTACCTTGTTAAACATAAATCAAACAACTTGGACTACCTACTATGTGCGTATAAGTTAGTAAGGTGAGAATGGTTACATACCCATGTTGGGGCTTGTAGGACTTTACATGCTAATTAAAAGAAAGTATTTTTGTTGTATGTAGTTTCCTACTTTATAAAGATCATGTCTTACTAACTTTGTTCATAAAAGAAAAAAAGGGTAAGTTTTCTTGATGTAGGAATTGTAGGATTGAAGAAAAATAAGTTTATTTATAACTCAATAAGAGTTGATTATTGTTTATGTAGGAACATGTAATTTGGTAAAATTAGTTCATTGTAATAAATGGGACATGTAATCCCTAAAGGAAATAGTTTTGTAATAAGTAGTAACTTACCATGCTTGAGTTAGTAAGTAGGACTACCATGCTTGAGTTGTATTAGATCATGCTTGAGTTGATATCTATGTCAAAAAAGAACCCATTCATGCTATGTGACATTCTAGTTAACTTATCATGCTTGAGTTAGTATGTAGGACTATCATGCTTGAGTTGTATTAAATCATGCTTGAGTTGATATCTATGTCAAAAAAAGAACCCATTCATGCTATGTGACATTCTAGTTAACTTATCATGCTTGAGTTAGTAAGTAGGACTACCATGCTGGAGTTGTATTAAATCATGCTTGAGTTGATATCTATGTCAAAAAAGAACCCATTCATGCTATGTGACTTTCTAGTTAACTCATCATGCTTGAGTTAGTATGTAGGACTACCATGCTTGAGTTGTGTTGAATCATGCTTGAGTTGTTGTCTATGTCAAAAAAGAACCCATTCATGCTATGTGACTTTCTAGTTAACTCATCATGCTTGAGTTAGTATGTAGGACTACCATGCTTGAGTTGTGTTAAATCATGCTTGAGTTGTTGTCTATGTCAAAAAGGAACCCATTCATGCTATGTGATATTCTAGTTAACTTATCATGCTTGAGTTAGTAAGTAGGACTACCATGCTTGAGTTGTGTTAAATCATGCTTGAGTTGTTATCTATGTCAAAAAGGAACCCATTCATGCTATGTGACCTTCTAGTTAACTCGTCATGCTTGAGTTAGTATGTAGGACTACCATGCTTGAGTTGTATTAAATCATGCTTGAGTTGATATCTATGTCAAAAAAGAACCCATTCATGCTATGTGACTTTCTAGTTAACTCATCATGCTTGAGTTAGTATGTAGGACTACCATGCTTGAGTTGTTGTCTATGTTAAAAAAGAACCCATTCATGCTATGTGACTTTCTAGTTAACTCATCATGCTTGAGTTAGTATGTAGGACTACCATGCTTGAGTTGTGCTAAATCATGCTTGAGTTGTTGTCTATGTCAAAAAGGAACCCATTCATGCTATGTGATATTCTAGTTAACTTATCATGCTTGAGTTAGTAAGTAGGACTACCATGCTTGAGTTGTGTTAAATCATGCTTGAGTTGTTATCTATGTCAAAAAGGAACCCATTCATGCTATGTGACCTTCTAGTTAACTCGTCATGCTTGAGTTAGTATGTAGGACTACCATGCTTGAGTTGTATTAAATCATGCTTGAGTTGATATCTATGTCAAAAAAGAACCCATTCATGCTATGTGACTTTCTAGTTAACTCATCATGCTTGAGTTAGTATGTAGGACTACCATGCTTGAGTTGTGTTAAATCATGCTTGAGTTGTTGTCTATGTCAAAAAAGAACCCATTCATGCTATGTGATATTCTAGTTAACTTATCATGCTTGAGTTAGTATGTAGGACTACCATGTTTGAGTTATTTTAGATCATGCTCGAGTTTGTGTGCTATGTCAAAAAGAGAACTACCATGCTTAAAGATTTGTTGTAGTTAATGATTCTAAGAGATGAACCAATGCTCCATGGTTGTTCTAGCCAACTCTTAAAAAGAAACCCATGAAACTAGATCCATGATGGTTCTAGCTAATTTGATAAGAACCCATTCACGTAGGTTCTAGGGGATTCTAGCTCAACTTGAGAAAAAACTCATGAATCTAGTGTATGTAGTTCTAGTTCAATTTAGGGCAAAAAGAACCCATGAGTTCTAGTAGTGTGAGGTTCTAATTAAAGTTGGAGCCTATCATGAGAACATTCTTCATCTTCCTTGTACGAGAAATTAATGGATTGAGAAAGTTACTAGTGTGGATAGCTTGGTAAAAGCTCGTCTAGGGTCTTGTAGCTACCCTAGGGGTCATTGATCATCAAGACTCGCATCTTACCGCCTTGGGAACTAGGATAAAATCTCACCTTGGGCACCGACGGATCTTAACTGGTGTGGGTTGATCGCGGGCAGAGGGTGTTGACGAGATCCAAGTTAGGGGCAGTAATGAGTAAGGGAGATCCCGTCGCTAATGTCTTGGATCAATAGGCCATGGGGTGGGACCATGATAAAGTCAAGAATTTCATAGTTAAAGTCTCGTAGGTTGTTTAGGTTAGTGACATTGTTAGGTTAGTAACTCATAAAGATTATTACTTAACCATTTTGTCGGAAAGAGAGGAGTTGGTAGTAGGGGGCACCTTATGACCAACTCGTCCTTTGGGGCCAACACTAGGCGGTGTATTGGGTTGTACCTTCCCGTCAAAGGGATACGTACGGTGCCTTCTCACGAGTTGGGAGCACGGGTTGCGTATCCCACATTGTTAATTCCTGAAGTGCCATGATAAGGCGGCGAAGCTAGGGGGATGGACCCCGGAACTTCGTCGGGTCCTTGACCAGAGGGAAGCGAACAGGCCATAGATTGGGGTCTATGAGTTATGGGCTCGGAAGACCCTGTGTTCGTCTGGTTTTTGAGTGAGGTCCGGTGTACCGGGTAGTAGTGGCAACATAGACACCATGAGCCTACTGCATTGGTGGGACTTGACCACGTGTGCAACCTCATTAGTCATGTAGTATCTGTCAGGAACAGGTTGTGTACAATTAGAAATTCATAACGTGGGCTTCAATCCCTATATATGGAGAAACGGCTTGAGATGGGGCGTATGTAGTATGGGATGCATACTGTTCCGGAGACTTGCTTGCATTAGAATAGGAGCATCCTAGATAAGTTGACATTGCATTAGATTCTAGTCATTGCACTCACGAACACTTAAACTACACCGACATATTTCACCATGTTTTATATGTTTGTTTTTGGAGATTCGCTGCTATATGATCAGCCCTTAAGCGTCAGTGAATACTGACGTCCCCACTTAAATAGGTACCGCAGTATAGAAGTACAGGTATTGGATCGTAGTCGTGGATACAGGATCACCAACCAGGGGGACTCCAGTAAAGGCATGGCTTACAAATGAAGTGCCTGATATTGTCATCTTTCATTCTTATATACTCTGATGTAATGTGGAATCAATGGAACCACTCGGTCTGTAATATTGTAGTAGTAAAAAGTTTTAAAATTCTCCACAAATCTGTGTTGTGACTAATTGAATGTAAAAGTCCTGGCTCATGTCTCGAATTCTTCATATAGGAAGTTCAGGGCGTTACAAGTGGTATCAGAGCCAACTTCAATTTACTGTCCAACACAGCACGAAAATTAAACTTGGATGCTTTTTAAGAGTCGGGTCTTAGTTAGTTGTAGACAATTGTAATTCATATGGTTGTTCATTTCAACTTATGATTTATGATTTTTCTATATCTGTACTAATTCCAGTATATGTATTTTAGGATGGTATTCGAAGATATCCTGACCGAAGATGTATTGATGGAGGAGAGTGAGCCGATTTTAAGGGTTGATCCAATGATCTCGAGCGAGGAGCCGAAGGATATTTCACTACAAGTTAACCTCAAGGCGGACTCGCCTTCACCACCGCAAGGGCTAAGTATGGATCAACGCATGGCGGCGACAGCTAGCATATATCGAGAGATGAGGAAGCTGAGGAAGTACGTGGCCAGGAAAGATCATCAAGCTAAGCGACTGGGTGATGACTGCATAACTGCATTAGCAGGCATGGCAGAGGAGCGGGAATACTTCAATGCCAGATTGGCACAACTACAGCAGGAATGGGAGCAAGTTCTGGAGACCGCCAAGGTTATAGTATGCCAACTCTGTGAGAAGGATGAGCACGAGGAATCAGTCTGTCCTCGACAACAAGGGAAAAGATCTGCAGCAGCATCAGGGTTCGAGAACCAAGGTCAGAAGCAGAAAAGTCAGAAAACGGAAGGCGAACTTGGAGGCACCAAGACAGGAAGTTGTTTCCTATGTGGTGAGCATGGTCATCTCAAGGACCAGTGTCCGAGGAAGAAACCTCAGGTGGAGACCCGTACATGTTACAAATGTGGGAAGGTTGGTCATATACGACCATATTGTCCCCAGCTTCACAGGAAGGACGACAGATCAACTCCGAAGATGAACAACAAAGGAAAGGAGCCTGACCACCAAGGGTAGAGTTTGCACTTACTACCAGCAAGTTGTAGAAGGCAGGAGTACTAGTACCAATAAGTGCATATAGAACTGCAACTAAGTTAAAAGTTGTATCTTTTGAAATTTATTTTTGGACTGAAGAAGTAATGTATGACGAAACACTTTTTTGTAACCAGTTGGATTTATATATATATGAAATCAAGGCAACTGTTTTGTTCAATTGTGGTTCATCACATTCTTTGTCTGAATTATTTTAAGAGGCAAGCTATGTACGAGAGGCAACTCTAGATGTGGTTTTGTTGATTACTCCATCTGGAGCATCAGCTTCGAGCACGTCATAGGAAAGAGTCCTGGAAGTCTAAAGTAGCATTCGTAGACCATGTCCTATTCTAAGGAGGGAGTGGCTGCCCAGTGCTAAAAAAATAAAAAATAAAAAAAAAATAAAAAAAATATCAAGGTAGTGAAAGATCGACCTCAGCCAGGGACTGTGAAGGAAGTAAGAAGCAGGATGATGAGATCAGACAATGCCAGTATTGGAGAAATTACTAAAGATTGGAGCACAGTTGTAGCACGATTTAAGCCACAACCGAGTCTAAGGGAGCAGGTCAGAAGGCTTAGGCAGGAGATGCAGGGAATAAAGCACTAAAGCGGCAAGTTGATGAAGGAAAACATCAGAAGATTGGTATGGACTTCATCACAAGAGTACCCAGAAGTACGGAAATGTATGACTCAAATTGGGTTATTGGAGACCCGATTGACGAAAATCTACATATTTTTCCAATAAAGATGACTTAGATGCTAGAGAAATTAGCAGAAGTCTACATTGAAGGCGTAAGGAAGCAGCATGGAGTACCAGGGTCAGCGGTTCTGACCAAAATTCAAGAACTACATCTCGAAATTGGTGGAAATTGCGGGCAGATTTGAGATCAAGGTCGGTTTCTTTGGAGAACCAGTTCGTGGATGAGTCAATTGGGAGCTAGAGAGCCATATAAGCTTCCCTTCCCCCGAGTTATTTAGTATATGAATGGTTGGTTGTATTCCTGACTTAACGTAGTTCTGAGGACAGAACTAATATAAGGAGGGAGTATTGTAATATCCCGGACGGATATTATATTGTGTAAATTATTATTTTGAAAGCAAAATATTTTAAATATGAATTTCTTGGTTTTACACATAAAAAGTTACCTGGACCTATATACTGCCAAGTATATACAGGTATTGTATCAGTTTTGTGCACTTGTACAAAATCCTGAAAAAACGCATTTTTGGGAAAAAATGTCTGGAAATCCCGGGCAGACACTGAAAATTATTATTTTATTATTATTTTACTTTTATTACCCAAAATGAAATATTTTTGGTAGATATCACCCGGTTTTATTGATGAACGTTATCTGTGTGTATATACTAGTCTGTGTACATCTGTATTGTATCAAATTAGCACTGGAATCTTCCGGACTGATAATGAAATTTATTTTATTATTATTTTCAGAATTAAATTATTTTTGTACAGATTGTTCGTTTTCATGAATGAAAAATATCTGTATGATCAGATACACGTACGAAATCGAACTGTGTCGATTTCGGGCGTTTAAACAAATCATGTAGTATGTGATTTTGGTAAATTATATTTTATTTTAGATCCATCATGATTAGATGGAGGGCTAGGATGGATTAGGACTTGATTGTAAAGATTATTTGCAAAATAAACTTGAATTGTTTTTGACCACAAATAAAAAGGGACACGTGGCTTCTCCCACACCCACATACCCCTTCACCTTCCCTTATAAAAAGCCCCCGCCTTCACCAAGTGGCCGGCCTCCCCTCCCCTTTCCCATTTTCATTATCATTTGTTCTTCAGTCTCCTCCATCTCTTTCTCATCTCATTCTCCATTTCCTTCTACTTCTACTTCTTACTAGTTTTAAATTTTTAAAAAGAAAAGGAAAGAAAAAGAAAGAGAGAAAGAGAGATTTTAATAGGTTCTCTTTCATGGAGTTCTTGAAGAGTTATCCATAGGTGCAAGGAAGAAGATGGTTTGCTAGCTAGTCCTTCCTACATAGAAAAATCAAGGTGGGGGTTTCTCTACCTTTTGTATGTTAAATTTTGTTCTATTTGCTCTCTACTTATGCTTATATGTGTTTATATATGTTGTATGTTGATTAAACCAACTTGGACTAATTAGTGAGCGTATAAGTAGTGATTTGGATCATAAGGATCCCATGGAAAGCTTGAATGGAGGAAATTAATTTAAACACATAAAGATTGGATCTTTAGCCTTATATTTATTATTGTTGTTATTATGGTTAATTTTAACTACGTGGACTGAAATAAGCATAAGAATGGTTGTTTATAAAAAGGGATTTCATATAAGAAAAGTTGGAAGAATGGAACTCACAAAGAACCCATAAAGATGAGACTTTGAACTTGTTATGTTTATGTTTGTTTCTTTAGTTACCTTGTTAAACATAAATCAAACAACTTGGACTACCTACTATGTGCGTATAAGTTAGTAAGGTGAGAATGGTTACATACCCATGTTGGGGCTTGTAGGACTTTACATGCTAATTAAAAGATAGTATTTTTGTTGTATGTAGTTTCCTACTTTATAAAGATCATGTCTTACTAACTTTGTTCATAAAAGAAAAAAAGGGTAAGTTTTCTTGATGTAGGAATTGTAGGATTGAAGAAAAATAAGTTTATTTATAACTCAATAAGAGTTGATTATTGTTTATGTAGGAACATGTAATTTGGTAAAATTAGTTCATTGTAATAAATGGGACATGTAATCCCTAAAGGAAATAGTTTTGTAATAAGTAGTAACTTACCATGCTTGAGTTAGTAAGTAGGACTACCATGCTTGAGTTGTATTAGATCATGCTTGAGTTGATATCTATGTCAAAAAAGAACCCATTCATGCTATGTGACATTCTAGTTAACTTATCATGCTTGAGTTAGTATGTAGGACTATCATGCTTGAGTTGTATTAAATCATGCTTGAGTTGATATCTATGTCAAAAAAAGAACCCATTCATGCTATGTGACATTCTAGTTAACTTATCATGCTTGAGTTAGTAAGTAGGACTACCATGCTTGAGTTGTATTAAATCATGCTTGAGTTGATATCTATGTCAAAAAAGAACCCATTCATGCTATGTGACTTTCTAGTTAACTCATCATGCTTGAGTTAGTATGTAGGACTACCATGCTTGAGTTGTGTTGAATCATGCTTGAGTTGTTGTCTATGTCAAAAAAGAACCCATTCATGCTATGTGACTTTCTAGTTAACTCATCATGCTTGAGTTAGTATGTAGGACTACCATGCTTGAGTTGTGTTAAATCATGCTTGAGTTGTTGTCTATGTCAAAAAGGAACCCATTCATGCTATGTGATATTCTAGTTAACTTATCATGCTTGAGTTAGTAAGTAGGACTACCATGCTTGAGTTGTGTTAAATCATGCTTGAGTTGTTATCTATGTCAAAAAGGAACCCATTCATGCTATGTGACCTTCTAGTTAACTCGTCATGCTTGAGTTAGTATGTAGGACTACCATGCTTGAGTTGTATTAAATCATGCTTGAGTTGATATCTATGTCAAAAAAGAACCCATTCATGCTATGTGACTTTCTAGTTAACTCATCATGCTTGAGTTAGTATGTAGGACTACCATGCTTGAGTTGTGTTAAATCATGCTTGAGTTGTTGTCTATGTCAAAAAAGAACCCATTCATGCTATGTGACTTTCTAGTTAACTCATCATGCTTGAGTTAGTATGTAGGACTACCATGCTTGAGTTGTGCTAAATCATGCTTGAGTTGTTGTCTATGTCAAAAAGGAACCCATTCATGCTATGTGATATTCTAGTTAACTTATCATGCTTGAGTTAGTAAGTAGGACTACCATGCTTGAGTTGTGTTAAATCATGCTTGAGTTGTTATCTATGTCAAAAAGGAACCCATTCATGCTATGTGACCTTCTAGTTAACTCGTCATGCTTGAGTTAGTATGTAGGACTACCATGCTTGAGTTGTATTAAATCATGCTTGAGTTGATATCTATGTCAAAAAAGAACCCATTCATGCTATGTGACTTTCTAGTTAACTCATCATGCTTGAGTTAGTATGTAGGACTACCATGCTTGAGTTGTGTTAAATCATGCTTGAGTTGTTGTCTATGTCAAAAAAGAACCCATTCATGCTATGTGATATTCTAGTTAACTTATCATGCTTGAGTTAGTATGTAGGACTACCATGTTTGAGTTATATTAGATCATGCTCGAGTTTGTGTGCTATGTCAAAAAGAGAACTACCATGCTTAAAGATTTGTTGTAGTTAATGATTCTAAGAGATGAACCAATGCTCCATGGTTGTTCTAGCCAACTCTTAAAAAGAAACCCATGAAACTAGATCCATGATGGTTCTAGCGAATTTGATAAGAACCCATTCACGTAGGTTCTAGGGGATTCTAGCTCAACTTGAGAAAAAACTCATGAATCTAGTGTATGTAGTTCTAGTTCAATTTAGGGCAAAAAGAACCCATGAGTTCTAGTAGTGTGAGGTTCTAATTAAAGTTGGAGCCTATCATGAGAACATTCTTCATCTTCCTTGTACGAGAAATTAATGGATTGAGAAAGTTACTAGTGTGGATAGCTTGGTAAAAGCTCGTCTAGGGTCTTGTAGCTACCCTAGGGGTCATTGATCATCAAGACTCGCATCTTACCGCCTTGGGAACTAGGATAAAATCTCACCTTGGGCACCGACGGATCTTAACTGGTGTGGGTTGATCGCGGGCAGAGGGTGTTGACGAGATCCAAGTTAGGGGCAGTAATGAGTAAGGGAGATCCCGTCGCTAATGTCTTGGATCAATAGGCCATGGGGTGGGACCATGATAAAGTCAAGAATTTCATAGTTAAAGTCTCGTAGGTTGTTTAGGTCAGTGACATTGTTAGGTTAGTAACTCATAAAGATTATTACTTAACCATTTTGCCGGAAAGAGAGGAGTTGGTAGTAGGGGGCACCTTATGACCAACTCGTCCTTTGGGGCCAACACTAGGCGGTGTATTGGGTTGTACCTTCCCGTCAAAGGGATACGTACGGTGCCTTCTCACGAGTTGGGAGCACGGGTTGCGTATCCCACATTGTTAATTCCTGAAGTGCCATGATAAGGCGGCGAAGCTAGGGGGATGGACCCCGGAACTTCGTCGGGTCCTTGGCCAGAGGGAAGCGAACAGGCCATAGATTGGGGTCTATGAGTTATGGGCTCGGAAGACCCTGTGTTCGTCTGGTTTTTGAGTGAGGTCCGGTGTACCGGGTAGTAGTGGCAACATAGACACCATGAGCCTACTGCATTGGTGGGACTTGACCACGTGTGCAACCTCATCAGTCATGTAGTATCTGTCAGGAACAGGTTGTGTACAATTAGAAATTCATAACGTGGGCTTCAATCCCTATATATGGAGAAACGGCTTGAGATGGGGCGTATGTAGTATGGGATGCATACTGTTCCGGAGACTTGCTTGCATTAGAATAGGAGCATCCTAGATAAGTTGACATTGCATTAGATTCTAGTCATTGCACTCACGAACACTTAAACTACACCGACATATTTCACCATGTTTTATATGTTTGTTTTTGGAGATTCGCTGCTATATGATCAGCCCTTAAGCGTCAGTGAATACTGACGTCCCCACTTCAATAGGTACCGTAGTATAGAAGTACAGGTATTGGATCGTAGTCGTGGATACAAGATCACCAACCAGGGGGACTCCAGTAAAGGCATGGCTTACAAATGAAGTGCCTGATATTGTCATCTTTCATTCTTATATACTCTGATGTAATGTGGAATCAATGGAACCACTCGGTCTGTAATATTGTAGTAGTAAAAAGTTTTAAAATTCTCCACAAATCTGTGTTGTGACTAATTGAATGTAAAGGTCCTGGCTCATGTCTCGAATTCTTCATATAGGAAGTTCGGGCTGTTACATTAATGATTGAATCTGAGAATGTGTTCAACTGAAAAATTGTAGCACACTCCCACCTTTCCATAGAATCCGGAATCGAGTGATTCTGATGAGTGAGCAAATTTTTTATAATATTGGAAAGTACAGCAAGTGCAGGAAAAGATGTACAGCTGAGAGTATATAGGATTTTTATGGTATCAAGATGATTGAATTTGAGGAATTGGTTAACTAGAGAGTTCTAGCCTAGGGTCTTATCTTTCTATAATGGGTAATATCAAGCAATTTTGAGTTGTATGTTGGAAGTTATGGAGGTTGCAAGTTCAGCAACCGGCTGTCCTGATCGACTCCAAGCTTGTGTTGAATTGGGAACTTGAGGAATTTGAGGATATTGTCTTCAAGGAGACTGCAGTAGAGCCTCCTACCCTTCTATTAAACCAAATTTTGTTGGATTTCAATGAGTGTAGCTTGAGTCACCACAAGCGGCTTATGATTGGAAGATTAATAAGGGATCTCTGCATATCGCAGTATGGTTAGTGTGAGCTGCTGAGTTTTGAGATGTTTTAAGAACTTCAATAGAACTTAGACAAGTCTCCTGTGCTTAGTACTCATGGTGAACATGAGTGAGTTGAGAGGAAGGCTACATGGTCGATTGGTGACTGGAGTCTTGATGCCGGAGTCTGTGGATGGTTGAGTATTGGGGTTTGCTGTCGATGGTTGAGTATTGGGGTTTGTATATGTTTACCTTCATTCACAATTTGTATGCATCTTTTGGGTGCCAATGGAATACTGGCTGAGAGTCACGGGCCGGGGTTAAGGTCGAAGACCTGTGAAGGTATTGGGAATTGGTGAATGTTAATTCACCATGATTATTTATTTATTTTTACAAGACCAGTCAGGCTCAACATTGGTTGATACGACACTGTGTATGATTGAGTGATAACATGTTTTCAGTAAACTACATTTTAGGTTTTCTTTATTATTCGCTTGAAGACCGAATTGATGTTAGGGCTGATTCCCTATAATCTGACTCGTTCTGAAAGTCAGCACTAGGCAGTGATAACCAGGGTTGTCTCTTCCTTTCATTAGGGATACGTGCTGCTGTGCGTATCCTGCACTGTTAATTCCTGAAGTGTCGCGGTAAGAACGGGAGATTTCTGTTGGATAGGAGGGTTTTAGACCTTCGAGGCCGTCATATTCTTATGTTGTGTGGACACGAACGGACCATGGGGCTGTTATCCCATGGATCTTTGGTGCCATAGATATACAGTTGTATATCTGTAAGTTCATCACTGGGATTTGGTATGATTTGATTTGGGGCACTAGTAGAAAACAAGACACCACTGTATTTGTATTTAGCAGCAATGACTGCAGAATCACCAACCATGAATGTATCTATCAGGAACAGAAAGAATACAATAGTAGAATGCATTGCATGGCGAGGGTTCAAATCCCTGAAACTGGAGGAACAGCTCGATCTGGAACATATATAGTATGGAATGCATATGTGTTCAGAGTCTTGCTGACATTAGATTAAGTGCACCCGTTCTGTATTCTGTATTATGCATTAAACTTCAGGTAATGGCATACACGAACAATAGGAAATTAGGATGCACGTTCTTTTCCCATTAAAGATGATCTGTGGTTTCAAGTTTGGATATCGATGTTTCCTTATCAACATTACGTCAGTAGAATTACTGATGTACCCCACCTTTTAGGTACCGACCCTACCATTCGAGCAGATACAGAAACAAGCAGAGTCGTGCAACGGAAGATTCAAGCCAAGGGACGAGTCTCAGGAAGCAGATTGATCACTCAGCAGAGTTCAGCAGTAATCAGCTGATTACTACTTTGGAAGACAGCCTATAGCTTCACAGGAGGAGTCTGGGTATTTTTGTAAACAGTTGTAACAAGTTTATGTAATTTATATTCCTTGTTCATGAACAAGATGAGGGTTGTAATTATTGATGTAATGATCTTACTTGGCAATAAAAAGTTTTTAAAATTTCCGTGTTATATATTGTGTTGAGATGCATTTGAAGGCAAAGATTCTGATTGTGTTACGGATGTTCGGTAACGGGGATCCGAGGTGTTACATACTAAAACAAATGAGCTCAATATCTCATATTGACTCATATAAGCATGACCATGAATTTTGCATCTTACTCAATCAAGAGGCCCATAGATATCGCTCCTGTTATGTAAGAGAGAAAAATCATATCTAAGTCATTCACATTCTTCCACATGATTTGTAGTATATCCAATAGTCGACTTTATAATCACCTTATTAAAGTAACGTTTGAAGACACTAAAACATATAACTTCTCATGTAGGGAACCGTAGTGACTTCAAGTCAAAGGACTACATACACCATGGTCACTGTGAAACCGCTTATAACACTCACGTAACGATCCATGCAGCATTCTCATGGTGGGTCAGTCCAGTACATTATTACTCTAATATATACCCATGTGAGGACTTGATGTCTCATATCCATGACCCATGAGATATGGTCATCATTCTATGCACATACTAGTCTCTATGTATTATTGTTGTCCTAATTCACAATAATACTTTATTAGGGACATTTAAGAATAGTGTTCTAATTACAACCAATAAAATCTCACAATCAAGGCATGCACTTGATATCTTATGGTATTGAACATACTATTCTAAGGACTTTATTATGTTCATTTAATCACAATAAACAACCCAATAAATAAAATCTCATATATGAAATAAATATCATGATATAATCTAAACTAGTAATGTCAATACACAACTTGCCTCTAGGGCATACACCAACAGGTTGGTTGGATAACTATGGAAGGGGTGACATAACAGAACACTTTGTAAATTGTGTGTGTGTGTGTGTGGGGGGGGGGGGGGGGGGGGGTGCACCTGATTGCACCAACGTGTAAGAAAAGTAGTTATCTGTATTTATCAAAGGCTACAATGCATTCATAGTTTGAGGACTTGTCAACAATCTATTTTTCTTTACATAAAT
Source organism: Hemerocallis citrina (assembly GCA_017893485.1). Taxonomy (NCBI): domain Eukaryota; kingdom Viridiplantae; phylum Streptophyta; class Magnoliopsida; order Asparagales; family Asphodelaceae; genus Hemerocallis; species Hemerocallis citrina. The sequence continues at coordinate 127,909,497 of CM030368.1, forward strand.
ACATAAAATCATCTTACAGAAGGATTTTATTGGACGAGAATTGCTGAGGGGCAGACATCTCCTACGAAGAGGAAAACCTAGAGGCTGTACTCAGACAGGATCCTTCAATAGCCACTCTTCCACCACGACTACAACATACCAAGTCATTTACGTAAATCACCATGGTAATTGTGTAAAAATTAAAAACTTAAAGTAATTATGTATAATAATTGCATAAAATAAAGAGTAGAGTTAGAGAAAGCAAACAACCCAATGAGACAAAACAAAGAGGTATAAGTGGTTCGGCCCCCCAGGGTCTACTCCAATACCCATTACTTGCAACAATTCTACATTGTAAGCATTCCACTATACTTCAACCCCATACATAAAGTTCTCAGAATTCAGACCGAGATTCATATTACACCCAACAGGACTTCGATTACCCTAAAGCCCGAAAGCTGCCTCTACTTGAAGCGAAAAGAAAAATAAAAGCAAGATCGACTTCTTGACTAAGAAAATAATAATAACACACATTTCTCTTAATCATTGGCAGTGTATTAAGTTATGAAGTTTATGAGTCAAAAGAGATGAAGAATATCTACTGGGTGCACCTCTATTTAAAGAGTCTTGGAATTATTCCTTTCCGAATGTGAAAGAAATACCAAAAATAAGTTCGGGGTAGATTGCAGTCAACTAGTAATATGAACAGCCGACTATCAAGTCGCGAGGAATTGAGAGTTGACTGCATCAATTTCAACTTTAAGTTGTAGTCAACTATCAAGTGCAGTCGAGTATACTTTATGCAGTCGCTCAAACCTTTTCTAGTCTGGTTATTTCGGTGAATCCACTTTATATTCTTTTAATAACTTCATCACTTGCCAACGATACTCTTACATATGTATTCCTCACAACTAAAATAATAAAAAAAAGTTAAATGCACTGGCTTCTTGAGGATTAATCACATGTTTCTTTTTATGAAACTGTCTTGATACTTGCGAATTTTTGTATGCTTTCCCGATAATTGCGATCTCTCATATTTGCATGATTCTTACTTTTACTTAAATTTCATTCTATATTATTTTGTAAAGATCTTAGATGAAAATATTATATGTATGTTTATGTTTTGTACACACCAAACTTAGAGTAACAATCTTTCTCTTTTGGTGTGGACAAAACATACTAAGAATTAAAGATACCCCCCCCCCCCCCCCCCCGAATCCAATACTCCCCCTTAATTCATTAAAAGCATATCAGTGTGTGTATGACATGATGCATCCTATATGAGAGAAAAATATGCACACACAATTTATACATGCACAACAATATTTATCTATCATATGGATTTAAGCGACATAAATTTCATTCATGCACACACAATTTATACATGCACAACAATATTTATCTATCATATGGATTTAAGCGACATAAATTTCATTCTAAAAAAGAGAATATACATTAAAGAACATCATACGAATTAAGCATTACATATTTCATTCCAATCAAAAGATCGTATACATGATAGAACATTAGAACGATTGAGATACTCAAAAACCTTAAGATCATAAAAGTAAGAAAAACAAGTTCCTTAAATTCTTCAAGCCCACTCCCGCTTTTTAACACAACAAAAGGGAGCTACTCTGCATCATCATTATTCTCATCTTCACTGCCAACATTCTCCTCTACATTGCCATCATCGTCGCTGTCATCATCACTAGATCGAAAAGGGTGAGAAAGTGGCTTCCATCCTTCTTTATTGGCCATATAATCTAGTGTGTTGAGGTAGTACAGGTGCATGAGATTTTCCATACAGTCGAATTGCTAATTTATTGCATCAAAGTATTGTTCATGCGAAAAGGTGCACACTTCTTCTTAGGCGATCTCCCGGCCATAGGTACTTCAATACCCATTTGAGATGGAAGAATGCTGGTTTGACTTGCTGAGAAGTTATTTGTCGATGAAAATGCTAGAGTCAATAGCAAGGTTATATATTAGAGTGCTAAAAGGTAGAGCAGGAGTGCTAGTAGGAGCAAAATTCATGGTTTGAATGATGAAGGGGGATGGTAAATCAATGTTATATTCATCAAGAACAAGAAAGAGAACGAAGGATTGGTCGAGGCAAATTTTGATCTAGTCATTACCCTTGAGCCAAATATTAGCATTAATGATCTTATTCAAGACACGAGAGACATAGATAAAATTAGTAGGCTTGGGTTTCTTAATGGACTGAGCATTGGGCTTGAGTATTATGCTAAGGACAGTATTACGATCATGAACGAGTTTATATTCAAGGGAGTTGAAATCAAGAGGATAAGCATCAAAGTCAATAGTACGAAAGAGAATAATGGGATTTTAAATATAAGGTTGTAATATCTACAGGTTTACCGAGAATGATAGAGGATGGAAATTTTATTGGAATTAAGTACAAGATTGGCATAGAATTGGCGAGTGACAAACACTAGATGAATATTTTTGAATTCGAGGTAGTTTTCTTGACTAATTCTCTAGCATATTTGGATTGATTTATGAAGATGTTGTCTTTGCATTGTTGTACTTCTAGACTAGAAAATAGTTCAACTCACTTATCATACTCATTACAAATTCATCCTGCATTTGCTTTGAAAAATCCTTGCATAGATTTTTATTAGTAGACCCAAAAATAATATCATCAGCCATAACTTTAAACAATTAAAATATCTTTAAAATGGTGATTGATAAAATATGTAGTGTCTAATTTCCCTTTGGAAAATCCTTTGTGAATAAGAAAATATCTTAATCGCTCATACCAAGCTCTAGGTGCTTGCTTCAAACCATATAATGCTTTATCAGAACGAAATACATAGTTTAGGTGTGTCAGGTCTGTAAACACTTGTGATTGTTCAACATAAACTTCTTCAGAAATATAAGCATTTAGAAAAGCACTTTTGATATGCATTTGAAAAAGCGTAAAATACATATATAATGCAAAACCAAGTAAAATACGAATGACTTCAATCTATACAATCGGGGTAAATGTTTCATCAAAATCAGCACCTTCTTGTTGGTTATAAGCTTGTACAACAATCGAATTTTATTTCTAACAATATTTCTAATTCATCCAATTTGTTTCTAAACACCCATTTCGTTGCAATGACGGTTCTACCAAGGGTTCTAGGAACAAGTCTCCATGCGTGAATCATTTCAAATTGATTAATTTCTTCTTGCATGGTAATAATCCAATTATTATCTTGCAAGAACTCATTAAATTTTTAGGTTTAATTATAAAAACGATGTAGAAGAACACATAAAATTCTATCCTCGAGAGCGAATAGTTACCGTCTTTGTCACTCTGTATTAATTCAGAAGTGCGACTTGACATGATTTTCCATGCAGGACATTTTCTACTGTGTGAGTTGGATTGCTTGTTAGTCATGGTCATTCTCTAGTGGTTTCGTTTCTTCCATTGGGTACTCATTGAATTTATTAGTGTCTTTTTGTTGTGATGATAGTTCGTCATGATGAGTTGAGTTATTCATTTTTTTTTGAGTCTCTTCGTGCAACTCCTTTTCAATTTGAACCTGTATTTTTCCTATACGAACACCTGTCTCTCATCATCATCAATAACATGCAATATCACTTTTGCAAGAGGATTAGTCTCATAAAAAATAATATCGATAGATTCTTGAATAGTCTATTTTTTTGTTGTTGAAGACACGATGTGCTTTCCTATTTATAGAATATCCTAAAACACACCTTCATCACTTTTACGATCAAAGTTACCTCTGTTATCTAGAGTATTTAAAATAAAAACATTACATCCAAAGACTCGAAAGTAACTTAGATTTGGTTGTTCTTCGTAGAATAGTTCAAAAAGTGTTTTCTCAAGATGTTTTCTAATAATTACTTGGTTTATAGTGTAACATGCTATAATGACAGCTTGAGCCTAAAAAAAACTGTAGGAAGATCATGTTCAGTAAATATAGTACAAAAAAATTCTTGAAGATTGATTTTTTCCCTCAACAACTCCATTTTGCTGAGGAGTGGGGAGACGAGAACTTATGTTTTATTCATTCTTCATCATAGAAAGTTGTACAGAGTTCAACTTTAAAATCTCCAACATGATTACTGATATGGCTAAAATTAGGGTTAAATCGGAACTGTTCAAATCGGGCACGAATCTTAAAGCTCAGGGGTAAAATGGTAATTTCACCTATAAACGGGTCTGAAATGGGAACTGGGCCTTTCTTCAAAGCCCAATAACCCATAAACGGATCTGTCTTAATGGGTACGGGCCCCAACCCGTAAGAAACCCAGTCCAACTGGATAGGAGAGGATTCAGATTTATGATTATCCTTAATCAACAGTCTTAACCATTTCTATCCATTTACATCGGGAAGTAGGGATTTAATCTTATCCTGAAACTGATCGCAAAGGCGGCTATAAATACCCCCCATCCCCCACTGTTACCGGGTAATGAATCTTTTGCCAATTAAAGCTCTCTCTTAATCATTCAGATTACTGACAAGAGCGTCGAAGGGTGCGTCGCCGGGATCAACCCCGGTGTCTCGCACTTTTTGCAGGTCAACGAAGAGAGGATCTCGGTCAAACTCCAGTGAAGTCGTTCAGGTTTAACTATTCAGCTTCCCTCAAATCCACAAATCTATCTGTTTGCCCCCACACCGATTTCAGTGACAACAGATTGGTGTCGTCTGCGGAAACACGAATAGTAGTCTAGCATCTTCCACCAGTCAGTACCGCCTCCAGCCATGCCACCAAGGAAAATAAGATCCAGAGGGTCCAACCGTGGACCCACTCCCATTCCTCCTCAACAACAACAACCGAGGGCTCCCCTCCAACCCGTCCAGCAACAGGAATAGCTCCCTCCTCAACTTGATCCGCCGCTGCAGCAGGGGCAGCCTCCTCTCCAAAATCTTCAACCCCAGCAGGCACCACTCGGGCCCCAAAATGTTGGTATAGGGACCTCTCTTCCTAGTCCTCAGAAGCAACCTCTTCACCGCGATCATATCTCGGTACATAATCCCTCCACTCACTCCATGGCATCCCATAACCCTTGGCCTTCGGAAGATCTCCGCAACATCATAATCAACCGGCAGAAAGAGGAAGACCTTTGCCACCGTTTGGATGAGAGACGGGCCCGAGATGGAGCCTCCCGCTCAGAACGTCCAAATGCGCGATCTCCTCGCCGCCGCGACCGTAGGAGGCCCCCTCTTCATAGGAGGCGGAGGGAGTCCCCCGAGTACCATCGAAGGAGGAACCATTCCCCCGTTGGTCGGCAAGCCCCAAGGGACCAGAGAGGACCCATCACCCGAGTAGAATTCCAAGAGTTTCAGGCAACAGTCTTGCGGGCCCTCAACGTCCCACCCAACAACAATAATATCCCGAGGATCCCCACTTCCGAGGTAGTTCAAAGCCCTCGCCATCGGTCCCTAAGCCCTCCTTAAGCTCCGAGCCACTGCCATCACATCCCTAGTCCTTACCAGTCTCCGAGCTACCATCGCCATAGCCCACGCCCCCCTTCGTACGAAGACGAGTCCAGAGGCTCACCAGGATACCGTCGAAGGGACGATGCTGTCTACCGCCGTCTCCACGAGATGGAGAGGCGCGTCGGTCAACTCGATAGGGACAAGGAGCTAAGAGGGAGGACCCTCCGTCCAAGCAGACCTGCATTCTCCCGAACCATCATGGAGGCCCCCGTTCCAGCAAATTTCAAGCCCCCGCAATTTGAGACATACACTGGGGAATCAGACCCCATGGATCACATCGAGAGTTTCAAAACTCTCATGATGATCCATTAAGCCTCTGATGCCCTCCTATGCAAAACTTTTCCGGCCACTCTTAAATGCCCGGCTCGGGAATGGTACTCCCGCCTCGTCCCGTCCTCCATCTACTCTTTTGAACAGTTCGAGACCCTCTTCATAACCCATTTCGTGAGCAGCAGCCGCTCCGAAAAAACAAGTATTTCACTACTCTTCCTCAATCAGAAGAAGGGCGAAAAACTGAGAGACTATGTCAAGAGGTTTACCGCGGAGGCCAGGTCCATTGCCTTCCTCGACCAATCGGTCGCTGCAGCCACCTTCCAGTCCAATGTCCTCAACTCGAACCTCTGGTCCTTCCTAGCCAAAAAGCCCCCGCGAGACTTCTCCGACCTTCTTCTCAGAAGCGAGAAGTATATCCGGGGGGGAAGAAGCTGAACATCGCCCCACATTCGAGGGATCCTCATATGAAAATAAGAGGAAGGCCGCTGAAGACGAGGGAGCTAAGAAGCTCCAAAAGGACAACAGGGGTCAGCGTCGTCCACCTCCCAGATTTGAAAAGTTTACCTCTCTCAACGCCAATGTCTCAACCATTCTAATGGAAGTTGAGAAAGAAGGAATCCTACCTCCTCCACCGAAGATGAACACTCCGAGCAAGAAGAGGGATAAGGAAAAGTGGTGCCGCTACCATCGAAACTACGACCATGACACCAATAACTTTGGGCTCTGAAAAATGAGATCGAAGCCCTTATTCAGAGAGGGCAGCTCTCCATGTTTGTAAGAAAGGATCCATTCCCACTCCCCGAAGTGGTGTCGATCACAGGAGTTCACAGGATTGCTAATGATGATCAAAGATGTTATAACCCTTGACGTAACTGCTGGCAAAACTCCTACTACCCGAACGGAGCCAATGGACTTCATGGCTGTTGACGTCCCAGCCACCTACAATGTGATCCTAGGTCGATCGGGCCTAGCTGCTCTAGAAGCCGTCCCATCAGCTTACCATCTAAAAATGAAGTTTCCCACCAAGGCGGGTGTAGGGGAAGTAAGGGGGATTCAGGAAACGGCCCGCAAATGTTATATGACCTCGACTGGAGGACCCGTCCTCTCCCTCGAGACCCTTGAAATTTCCCAGGGGAATACCCAGCCAATGTTGGAACCGGTAGACGAGCTCGAGGAAGTGCTCTTATCGGAAGAAGATCCGACCCGTAAATTCCTCACCAGCAAAACCCTCCCTTCTGCCCTTTGCTCCGATATAGTCCAGAGCATAAAGAAGAACCGGGACCTCTTCGCATGGACAACTGCTGACATGCCGGGGATTTCCGAAGAGCTCCTCGTCCACCATCTAAGCGTCGCTCCGGGGTCCAAACCGGTCCATCAGAAAAGGCATAAGTTCGCCCCCAAGCGCCAGCAAGCTATAAAGGAAGAAGTGGAGAAGCTCCTCAAAGCCCAGTTCATACAAGAGGTCAACTATCCGGAGTGGCTCTCCAATGTCGTGATGGTCAAAAAGGCTAATAGAAGTTGGAGGATTTGCATTGACTTCACAGATTTGAACAAGGCATGCCCCAAAGATCCATTCCCACTCCCCAGCATCGACACCTTGATCGACGCCACTTCGGGCCATGAGCTGCTGAGCTTCATGGACGCCTTCTCCGGATACAACCAAATCCGAATGTTCCCCCCAAATATCCCGAAAACGTCCTTCGTCACAGATCATGGTCTCTACTGCTATAGAGTGATGCCTTTCGGGCTAAAAAATACTAGTGCCACCTACCAATGCCTCGTCAATAAGGTCTTCAAAAATCAGATCGGGCGGAACATGGAGGTTTACGTCGATGATATGCTAGTAAAAAGCATCCATGGGTCCGACCATGCCGCTGACCTCCAAGAAGCCTTTGACGTGTTAAGGAAGCATAGCATGAGACTAAACCCGAATAAGTGTGCATTCGGAGTTTCATCGGGTAAATTCCTGGGCTTTATGGCCAGTCAGAGGGGGATTGAAGCCAGCCCTGAGAAGATAAAAGCCGTACTCAATATGGCTCCTCCTACAAATGTGAAAGAAGTGAAAAAGCTCACAGGCCGCCTTGCAACTATAGGGCGCTTCCTCTCCAAGTTCGGGGAAAAGTATCTCCCTTTCTTCAAAGCACTCACGGGGGCTAAGGGCTTTGAGTGGGACCAGCAGCAGCAAGAGTCGTTCGACCAACTCAACGCCTACTTGGTCAACCCCCCACTCCTCAGCAAGCTGACACCCAGGGAAACCCTTTACTTCTACCTCGTTGCCTCCGAACAAACCCTCAATGCTGTCCTAGTGAGGGGAGAAGACAAGGCACAGAAGCTTATCCACTATGTGAGCAAGGTCCTTAGAGATGTCGAGCTCCGCTATCCGAGATTGGAAAAGATAGCCTACGCCTTGGTTATGGCAGCCAGGAAGCTTCATCCCTATTTTCAATCTCATTCGGTGGTCGTCCTTACCGACCAGCCGCTCAAGCAGGTCTTGTATAAGCCCGAGACCTCCAGACGTCTAATGAAGTGGTCAATCGAGCTAAGTCAACACGACATATCTTATCAGCCTCGGACTGCCATCAAGGCTCAAGCCCTAGCCAAGTTTATAGTGGAAAGTACGATCCCGGAAGTAAGTCAAGCGGCAAATGGACCACCCATCTAGACGGTGTATGTAGATGGGTCTTCTTGCACTGAAGGGAGTGGAGCTGGAGTTATTCTGGCAGGCCCAGATGACTTCATTCTCCAATACTCCCTCTATATTAATTTCAAAGCTTCTAACAACGAAGCTGAGTACGAAGCCCTAATAGCAGGCTTGGGCATGGCTCACAAGGCAGGAGCGCAACGTGTCCGAATATTCAGTGACCTCAGCTCGTGGTGAATCAGGTCTTAGGAGAATACGAGGCATGAGACGACCGAATGGCCAAGTACCTAGCCAAGGTCAAAAGTCTCATGGCTTTGTTCGATGAAGCACAACTCCAGCGGATCCCTAGAGAGGAGAACGCCCAAGCAGATGCTCTCTCAAAACTAGCCTCCTCTTCACTCCAAGGCCTCGAGCAGACCGTCCTGATAGAAGTTCTACTAAGGCCCAACATCGAAGAAGAAGCCCCCGACTCAATGGAGTCGCTACCTGTCCAACTTGAGGATAACTGGATGAGGCATTTGATTGAGTTCCTCAGCGATGGGAGCCTTTCCCAATCCTAAAGAAGCTCGCCGAATCCGAACGAGAGCAGAGCGGTACACCCTTATTGAGGGAATCTTGTACAAACGCTCCTACACCCAAGTAGATGGCCGACCCTACTTGAGATGTCTCTCTCCAGAAGAAGCCTTGTATGCCTTGAAAAAACTCCACGAAGGGATAGGCGAAGCCCATTTGGGATCTAGGTCCCTCGCCCACAAAGTCTTGAATTATGGGTACTTCTGGCCTATCCTTCTTCGGGACGCAGAACAACATGTCTAGCAATGCCGCCCCTATCAGCAATTCTCCACTATCTGCCGCCTACCGCAAGCCTAACTCACATCTCTCTCAAGTCCAATTCCCTTTGCAATGTAGGGGATGGACCTACTAGGTCCGTTCCCACCAGCTCCAAGCCAGCTCAAGTTCCTAGTCGTGGTGATCAACTATTTCTCCAAGTGGATTGAGGCTGAAACACTAGCAACTATTACTAAGAACAAAGTGCAGCAGTTCTTCTGGAAAAATAGGTTCGGCATACCTCGAGTCTTGGTAACAGATAACAGGACACAATTTGCGGGGGCAGCATTCTGCTCCTTTTGTGAAGACATCGGCATTCAGCAGCGCTTCTCCTCCGTCTCCCATCCTCAATCCAATGGCCAAGTAGAGAACGCCAACAAGCAAATCCTCTCGGGCATCAAGAAGAGACTAAACAAGTCGGCTAAAGGATTATGGGCAGAACAACTTCCTAACGTATTGTGGAACTACCGCACTACAAAAAGGACCCCCATAGGAGAGTCGCCTTTCAATCTCACCTACGGTTCCGAGGCCGTAATCCCCTTAGAAGTTGGTTTGCCATCCCCCCGCTAGTTGCATATAATGAAGAGCAGAACGCCAAAGAGCTCCGAGCCAACTTGGACCTTATTGATGAGCTCCGCAAAAGATCTTCGATTCGCCAAGAGAATTATCGAAGAAGAATTGGGCAGTCCTACAACAGAAAGGTCCGTCCTACAGATCTTAAGGAGGGGGACTTAGTCCTCAGGAAGCTAGCCATCTCGTTCTCCAGCCAAAAGAGCAAGCTAGCCCCGAATTGGGAAGGACCATATAAGGTCTCCAAGGTAGTTTGTCTAGGAGCATATCGTCTTGAAGACCTCGAAGGCAGGGAGATACCAAGAACATGGAACGCCGACCATTTACTGAAGTACCAAGAGGGTGTTTGAATGCCTCTCCGAGTACCATCAAATGTTGGGCCATTCCTATCTTCTTTTCATTTTTATTTATTTCTTTATTCTCCCATTGTAATAACGGCCTGCAACTTAGAAGCGGCTGATTAGCAATAATTAATAACAAACTTCTTTTTGCATAATAATTCTCTTGTGATCATTTTATCTCTCTGTTTAATACCCCAATTGTGTTTTCAAAAACGACGAGTTCGGAGTCCAAAACTTGGCTCGATTTCACTTCGAACAGCTCGCTCTTAAGCGGGTTAGAAGTGGTTCGCCATTCGGAACTGCTCCTACAACCGTTGAACTCTTCTAAAACGACGAGTTCGGAGTCCAAAACTTGGCTCGATTTTGCTTCAAATAGCTCGCTCTTAAGCGGGTTAGAAGTGGTTTGCCATTCGGAACTGCTCCCACAACCGTTGAACTCTTCTAAAATGACGAGTTCGGAGTCCAAAACTTAGCTCGATTCCGCTTCGCAAGCTCGCTCTTAAGCGAGCTAGAAGTGGTTTGCCATTTGGAACTGCTCCCACAACCGTTGAACTTTTCTAAAACGACGAGTTTGGAGTCCAAAACTTACCTCGATTTCGCTTCGAATAGCTCGCTCTTAAGCGAGGTAGAAGTGGTTCGCCATTCAGAACTGCTCTCACAACCGTTGAACTTTTCTAAAACGACGAGTTCGGAGTCCAAAACCTTGCTCGATTCCGCTTTGCAAGCTCGCTTAAAAGCGAGCCAGAAGTGGTTCGCCATTCGGAACTGCTCCCACAACCATTGAACTCTTCTAAAACGATGAGTTCGGAGTCCAAAACTTGGCTCGATTCCGCTTCGCAAGCTCGCTCTTAAGCAAGTAAAAAGTGGTTCTCCATTCAGAAGTACTCCTACAACTGTCGACAACCATGGATGATTAACAAAACACGCGAACACGTGCAAAAAAGGAAACAAGTTTCGTTTCTATAAAGTTTAAGGAACAACTCAGATTACAAGACCAGCTACTCGTCTCAACGACGAGCTACAAAATTTGAAAAGCCAAAATTACAAGACTACTTCAATACTTCCGGGGAAAGTGGGATACTCCTCTTGAGCGACAAGCGGGGATGGCAAACATCCTGTCGCTGTGACCCTGCACTCGTTGAGCTCCCCAAGCCGACGAGCCTAGTTGTGTCCCTAAGGGTTGCACCGGCTGAAGCTTCGCTCGATGAACCGGCAACTCCACTTTGAGCATCCCCAGGACGCCCTGGGATGGGAGGCGAACGTGATGCTAACTCATGAAACGATCGACCCTGCAAGTACTCTTCTCGATGGAAAGATGTGGTCCTGACGTTGCTCCCCTCCGCAAAACGTCGCAGCCGGTGAACCTCCGTCTCTAGCTCAACAAGGTGCTCCTTCAATGAATCATCAGTTACCTTAACATCTAGGCGAGGAATTCTGCTCGTACTACCCACACAAGGAGATTCAATGATAGTTCGCCGAAGCTGCGCCGTCTCCAAGCTCTTCTCGAGCACAACATTCTTCAGGCCATCTCTCTCCGCAATGATGTCGAATAGCACCTGCCGAAGCGACTCCACCTCCCCTTCGAGAGGAGCCTTTTGAGCTCGTCTCTTTAGTTGCTTCAACTCAGAGAGGCGCTTTGCTAGCGTTAGCTTGAGATGATCTAGTTCCAACTCGCTCTTGAGAAAACACTCTCGACTACGAGAAAGGGCCAACTTCGTCAATCCTAAGTCAGCTCGAAGACGAGAGGCCTCATCCTCCACCATGTTCGGAGATCCCTTAACCCATTGGCTCAACTTGGCGATCTGAAAAGCAAGAACACAACAACACTGAGCTCAAGGAACACTTAGCAAAATTTCAAAACAAAGATGTTCTCAACGCTTGGTATTCTCAAAACTAAGCCAATTCAGAGCAAAGGTGTCTTCAAAACTTAACAAAACTTCAAAGACGACCTCAATACTTTGCCAAATTTCGAAAGTTTTTCAAACACATAGTCAAAATCTCGAGGTTCAAGAATTAGATAACCGAAGAGTTCAAAATGCCCCCAACACTTAGTCAAAATAAGGAAATTTCATTCATACAAAAAGCGGTGGCCAGTCCGCTACAAGGCAATATAAGAAAGAAGAAAATGAAAGTACAAAACAACTAAGGTCAAGGGGCCACCTTAGGTGGTAGCTCGGTGATAGGCTCCTCGGGGCTCGGCTCCCCTCCCTCTGCCGCTCTGGCTTGGGGGTCGGCCACGGCCTTGTCACCCCATCCCCCGCCACCACGACCTCGGGATCGGCCACAGAATCGTCGCCTATCTGCTCCTCCTCCACCTTGTCCTCGGCCTCTTGATCGGCTTCAGGGCCCTCCTTGTCAACCGGACCCCACAGGCCGTATCCCGACCTGTCGAAGCCGGGGACTCGAGCACCTCGACATGCTCAAGCACAGTGGTGTAGGACTGCTCCATGTTGGCCATCATGTGCTTCTTTGCCTCGGCCTCTATCTCAGCCCTAGCCGCCTCCACTGCCTCATCCTTCTGCCGAACCACCTCCTCCAGGGCCCTCTTCGCCTCGGCCTTCTCCTCGGCTGCCCTGGCCACTTCCGAGGCGACCTTCTCGTTCGCTTGCGCCAAGGCCACCTCCAAATCGACGACCTGTGCTGCCAAAGCATCCAAGCGGCGTTGCTCTGCCTGGTACAACTTTGTGACCCTCGCCCTCTCTGCTCGGTCTCTGTTACAAGCAAGCTTCAGCTCCCTCTCCTGCTCGGCATACTATTCGAGAAGGTGGCTGAAGTGGCACGTGATCTACAAGAAGAAGCAATTAAAATGCAATGAAAGTCGAGCAAAAAACTTAGAAAAATTTTCAAATTTTTGAAATCAACTAAGAAAACTTATCGACATGGTCACCCGAGCTATCTCTAGAGCATCATCGCCCATCATCACCGCCTTCATCGTGGCTTGGTCCTTTGGGGTCGAGAGATGGCGAAGGGCCTGCATGCTCATAGCCGAGGCCACCAAGAAACTGTCGTGGTTCATCACCCGCCAGTTAGGGACGAACAGCTTCTTGTGCCCCTCGGTCAGAATGGCCTCGGCCTACTCAGTGAGGGGTGGGGCCTCGAGCGCCAAAGCTACCGAGACGGAGAAGCCTTTGCCCGAATGGTCAGATGGGGTCAACTGAGGAAGACCAACAGCCGAGGCCGACCGCTGAAGAGAAGCCAAGTCGACGGTCTCGACCGCGGCAGAAGACACCTTGGTGGGTCGGCCAGACGAAGGCCCCGCACTCGTCCTCTTCCTTTTCTTGGCTTTGGAAGCCTTGTTTTGCTCGGCCATGATTGCCCTGAAGTCCATGCTCGGAGCCTCTGTCGAATAAAGAAAACAGAGTTAAGAAAATAAAATACATAAGGAACAAAAAGTAAACAAGAAAAAAGAGATGTCCGGAGCATACTCGGGTCGATCGGACTAAGGCCCGACCTGTGGAGCACCTCCTCGGTCATGTCCCTCCAGCTCAGGGTTGGGAGGCCAACGATCTTTGCTGCAACTTCTGTTTCAGCCGGAGTCAACACCAGCTCGGCCTTTGCCAACTTCGGCACATCTTCCTTCCACCGGGTCGGAAAGTCCTATGCCGAAGGGGCTCGGATCAAGAAAAACTTTCCCTTCCACGACTTGATAGTGTCTGGGTTCTCTATCAGTTTGACACCTTTCCGTGGCGATAATTAGTACCGGTGTTCGGTCTTGCTCATCCTATTGATCCGGTACAAGCTTCGGAGAACAACGAGCTGAGGCTCCACCTTCACTGTTCGGCACTGGAGAAGAAACCCGAGCACGTGTCGCCACATGTTCAGCATGAACTGAATCGAGCTCAGTCCGTACCACCGAAGCACGTCGATCACGAAGGGGTGAAGGGGAAGGCGCAGTCCAGCATTCAGTGCGTCGTAGGCGAAGACGCATGTGTCGGGCGTGAACGCCGTGCACGCTCGCACCCCGGGATCGGGGAGGATTAAAGTGTACTCCGGAGGAATGAAGAAGCTCTTGCGTATTCGAAGCAGGTCCCTCTCGGTCAGAACCGAGGGGATATCATCGACCTCGGTAACCTCCCTCAGCTCATTCTCTTCGTATGTCTCCGAGCGACCGTAGACGACCCTTGTCAACAGTTCGCCGGTTTACTGACGGATCCCCCCGTGGCCGAATATCTCCGTCGGTAGCTGACCCATCTCCCATCCTCGTCTTATGGGCTCCACCACCGTTTCGAAGACCACAGACTGAGCCAGCTCTTTCCCCTTCTCCTTGACAAGTGAAGAGACCGGTTCGGCCGTGGACGATCCTACTATCTCCTGCCCCCTCTCTCGCCTCAACACCTCTCCCCATTCCTCGTGAACGGCCGGGCATACTAGCCGCTGCTCACTCTGCCCTCCCGAGGAAGAAGCCTCGCTACCCGAGGACGCTCTAGAAATCTCAAAAAGTATATATATGGGATTGAAAATATATATACTAACCTTGATGTGACGTACTCGGTCGGAATATCTTTACCGGAAATTGCCTTGCCACACCGCAATAGCTAGCACAACCACCCTTGAACGAAAATCTCCGCTAGCAGAGCGATTCGAGAGCGAAAGAAAATTCTGAGAGTAAAAAGTGAAAGAATGAGAGAAAGGGGGAGGGGTGAAGACTTATAGTAAAAAGAGCCGACTCTTGGGCTTCTAACGCATTGGGCCCCACTCAAGCCCGTTAAGGGAGATTAAATGACGGAATGCAAAAAGGCAGGAACGATCTAAACCAAGCCACGTTGCTCGGCAGCTCATGAGGCACCGAGCCACAGAGGCACTCTGCCGAGCTACCGGGGCACCGACCTCCACATTTGGAGAAAAATGCCGCTGAACTCCTTGGGCCGTGAGATCGTCCCAAGATTCGCGCCAAAAGTGGATGAACGGCTCAGATGTCGCTACACCCACAAAACGATAAAAACACGTTTTCTAGTGATCTGAGCCTCCTGCATCGAGATTCACGCCCTGATGGATGCTCCAGATTTAGCCACATTGCTCGGCAGCTCATAGGGTGCCGAGCCACCGAGGCACTGTCACGCCCCGCTTCCCGGAATACAGGAACACAGGTACGTAACTGAGGCCCAGCGAATGATATAAGTATGCCAACTCATATCATCCATAAGCTGTATCAGTCTTAGCTCAACAATATAAGAAAATATGAATCACAACCACGTAGAAAACATAATCACATAAACGAGAATGACAATAACCAATTCTGGAATATAAAGACTTACCAAATAACTCGAGAGATTTCTGCTCCAATTGTAGAAGATCTGCTCATCAATGCCTCCTAGAAATTCTCTTGGTGCACCTGTACTTAATTATCTAAAAAGAAAGAATAATTTGTCCTTAGAGCAAGTACGGACAGCAAGTAGTGAAAAGCAGAGAGTAAAGGACAAGGTACATGTGGGAATATGAATCAAGATCAAATTTGCAAGGGCAATAATGGCAATAATAAACAACGGTCTTAATATAATATATATGTCAATTTATGTCCATTAGAGTGTCATTTCTCCTATCTAGTGCACGTACTACTGTGTCCCATGTGTGCCGTACCACAGGTTCGGTGCACGCAAAACAGTGTACGTTTGAGACATAGTGGTGGGGTCTATAGAGCATGTACTCGGTTTCAATAACAATCATTTACCATTTTCAATCAATCAATTTCCAATTTTTCAATCAATCATTCACAATCATTACTTCTCCTTCCATGTCAATACGATATCAATATAGGCCTTACCGAGTATATTTTCTGAGATTGTCCACTACTAAGTCAACCCTTATAAACCCCGGCTTGTTTAGTATTTTATTGTTAAGTCATTCATGTCCATGCAAGTGTATATAAGGATGTCAAGGGAACAATGATAATGCAGCAATATGATGTATTTACACAATAATAAACATGAAGTAGTAAATCTAAAACAATAATTCTCTTTATATTATTTTAACCGATGCCTATTATAACTGGGTCGAAACCTCAGTACAAGACAAACAATGCAGTAGGAATTATAAAAGCTATCACGTATATGTTCATTCAAGTGGCAATTAAGGTGCTACTACAAATTATGGAACACATTACAATGTTATATAACGATTAGAATGTTCTTTTCTATGTACAATCCAATTTATGAAGTCATTAATCCAATCACAATTGTCTCATTCAATCAATGTATGCAATTACCATTCATTTCCTTTGTACACAATTCTATTCATTTTATTCATATCGATTATATCTATATGGGCTTAGGTTTGAGTCAATGGACAATTATAAGAGGTCAAGAGTATGTCGGGTTAGCTCGTGTAAACCCTCGATACTCCTAACGAAAAGAGACACAAGGCAATTTAAGATAATTAAAAATGGAACTACTTACAGGAGATCAATTAATTTGAACTAGAATAAAAAGAATAGTTCAATGGACTTGCCTTTTTGTAGTAGTCGATTCGAATAATTTAAGAATAACGGGATCAGTATCCCGGGGAACAATCCCAAGAGGCACGTGCAAGGTACGTACGCTAAAATGCCAAACAGTGAATTTTACTCCACACCGGATCGGCCAGAACACGGAACGGCGAAACTCGATTTGCTGCGGGCAGAACACGCAACACCGAAACCAACCAATAAGAAACCTTCTACACACCGGATCCAATCAAAACAGGGAACAGCAAAGGAAGATCTGGCGTGGCTGAACACAAAACGGCAAGTGGCGACCAATCAGGCTTCGTCTTCTTCCTTCGATCGGAGAGAGAGAGAGCGCGCGGGAGAGAACAGTCGGCGACGCTCGGCGGCGACTGGCGTCGGCGCGGCACCACAGCGAGGCGGGGCGACGAGCGGCGGCGCTGGTCGGGAAGCGACGCAGCGGCGAGGCTCCGACGAACAGTAAAGCTCTGTTTTGGAAGAAAACAGGGAATGTGTTGTGACGGCGTGCTCAGGCTCCTATGCGACGACGAAGACGGTGGCGCTCAGGGAAATCGATCGGCGAAGAGGAAGAGGGAAGCTCGGGAACGAGGAGAGGTGGTTCGATGGCAATGGTGGAACGAAACTTCGATCGGGGCAGCCATGGCGGAGCTTCGAAGGGAATGACGACGACGCTGTAGTCGTCACGGTCGGGAAGTAACGATGACGAAGTGGTGGGGGTGGAGGGAGTTCGGCAATGGCGGAGGATGCTGCGGCGCTGTCGATGAGGAGCTCGAACGAGGAAGATGAGCGGCACGGAGGAGGCCATGGCGAGGAGGTAGAGGCGGTTCTCTGCAGTGTGGCTCGCGGTGAGGGGGAGCGGAGTCGAGCGGCGACAGGGCAGGGTCGCGCGACTGGAGCGACGACTGTGGATGTCGACGGAGGGTTCTCGGGGGCTGCAGAGTGGCCAAGGTGCTGCGGAGCTTGACGGGGGGGTTCGAGCAAGAGGACGGCGAAGGCTTGAAGGCGGAAATGGCGGACGACTGCGGAGGCTTGAAGGCGGCAATGGCGAACGAGCGGAGGTTGAAGACGAGAATGGCGGAATGGAGAAGGGAGATGGATTGTTGGGTTGCTTGTTTGGTTTCCCTGTTGGTTTTCTTCGTTTCTCTATTTGTTAGAGAAACAGAGAGAGAAATGGAGATATTAAACGGGAGAGAGTAAACGGGGAGTGTTAATAACAGGAAAGAGAGATAGTGGGGGAGTGGTTACGGGATTGTGGGAAGAGTGGGGAAAAGTGAAAAAATTGTATACGGGTGTGTGTATAGATTTGATTCTGTACAACATAGGGGTAATGGGTTCTGGGTTAGTGGGCTTGGGTTTAAAAAGGAGCTCAAAATATTTAAATAAAATAATCAGGATGTTGGGCTAAATTTCTGGGGCCGGATTAATTAAATAAATAGTTAAGATCAAAATATGAAATTGGGCTTGTCATAACTAGTGGGCTCAGATTAATAATTAATAAAATCAAAATACAAACTTGGGTTTTAATAAATAGTCAAACTATTGGGTTTCAGAATAATAGTTTATATAATAAAAATCAATTGGAGAAAAATAGTCATAAGATACTGATATGATTATTTAAACACGAAAAATACTTTAAAATACGTATTAGTGAAAACAGGGGTTACAAATCCTACCCACCTTACAACAAGAATTTCGTCCTCGAAATTCATTATGGCAGGCAGTAGGACAAAACAAAAGCAAATTTAAGAAATAACAAGGCAAGAAAATTAGAAAAGGAAAACTCAAGTGATGGAAGTATCAGAATAAGAAAAGGACATAGATAAGATCGACGTCGAATAATAAATCGACGAAAGGTGACGGGTGAAAAAGGCGAACAAGATCTGAACAATACAAGGACGGAGAAACAACAAGAGAATCCTGGGATCTGTGGTTATGAGACCAATCACGCTTCCGCTGCGCTACTCTGATGGTGAAGTCCCAAGCAACATTCATGTCGATGTAGGCCACATGACACCAATCAACGAACAGAGCAGAAAGATAAGAAATGAGACACCAGGATCAAGGAGAGTAGGGGCTCGAGATAGATATAATTAAATAATGCAAAATCAATATAAAGTTTGTCTTCAATTTAAATAACTAAAAGATATGTTATAGATCAAGACTAATGAGTTTTTAACAAAATAATAATAACAACATGTTAATAATAAAAACAATAACATCAAGAATAATGGAATAGTAATAGCAATAATAAAATAATAATAACAATAATAATAACACACATGTTAATAATAAAATTAATAATAACAATAATAATAACAATAACATTAAAAATAATAATACCAGTATTAATAATAGAAAAAAGGTCATTATAGTTATACTGCTAGAAATAATAACAATACAATAAAAATATTAACAATACTGATAATCATGATAATACATACATAACAAAATTGGATTCAAAACATTCATGCAAATAATACAATAGTAATAATAATAATTAGAATAACAATAATCTGAATAACAATAATATCAATAACAAAAATAATAATAATGTCAATAATAATAATAATAATAATAATAATAATAATGAAAGTATTAACAATACTAACAATAATAATAATATTGCAAGGCGGAATATAATTCGGGTTCAACACATTTTCTTGTATGAAGGTAATTTGATATTAATAGCAATAATAAAATAATGAAAACAACAACAATAATAATAATAGCACTGGTAATATCAGTAATAATAATGATACTAATAATAATAACGGACACAATAGCAATAATAATAGTAATAGTATCAGTAATAATAAAATAGCAGTAATAATAAAAGAAGTAATAACAATAAGGATAATGAACACAATAATAATAACAGCAATAGAAATAATAATAATGATAATAATACCAAGAATAACAACGAAAACAATAACAATAATAATAATAATAGTGATAATAATTTTATAATCAAAATAGAGTAAAATCAACTATACGAGTCCAAATTGTATGAAAACATAGAGTGTAAAAGTATAAACAAGATGTCATAAAGAAAATATTTCTTTACTTTTAGTTTCATTATATAAGTAAAGAGTCTAGAAATATCAATTAGCAGGGCCTTGTGCACTCTGCCGAGCTACCGGGGCACTGACCTCCACATTTGGAGAAAAATGCCGCCGAACACCTTTGGCCGTCAGATCATCCCAAGATTCGTGCCAAAAGTTGATGAGCGGCTCAGATGACACCACGCCCACAAAACAACAAAAACACATTTTCTCGTAATCTGAGCCTGCTGCATCGAGATTCGTGTCCTGATGGACGCTCCAGATTTAGCCACGTTGCTTGGCAGCTCACGAGGCGCCACATTACCGAGGCACTTTGCCGAGCTACCAGGGCACCGACCTCCACATTTGGAGAAAAATGCCGCCAAACTCCTTTTGCCGTCAGATCATCTCAAGATTCGCGCCAAAAGTTGATGAGCGGCTCAGATGACCCCACGCTCACAAAATGACAAAAACACATTTTCTCGTGATCTGAGCCTCCTGCATCGAGATTCGTATCTAGATGGATGCTCCAGATTTAGCCACGTTGCTCGGCAGCTCACGAGGCGCCGAGCCACCGAGGCACTCTGCCGAGCTACCGGGGCGCCGACATCCACATTTGGAGAAAAATGCCATCGAACTCCTTTGGCCGTCAGATCATCCCAAGATTCGCGCCAAAAGTTAATGAGCGACTCAGATGTCGCAACGCCCATAAAATGACAAAAACACGTTTTCTCGTGATCTGAGCCTCTTGCCTCAAGATTCGTGACGTGATGAACACTCCAGATTTAGCCACGTAGCTAGGCAGCTCACGAGGTGCCGAGCCACAGAGGCACTCTGCCGAGCTACCAGGGCACCGACCTCCATATTTGGAGAATAATGCTGCCGAGCTTCATGAGCAGTCAGATCGTCCCAAAATTCGTGCCAAAAGATGATGAGCGGCTCAGATTTCACCACATCCACAAAACGACAAAAATGTGTTTTCTCGTGATCTGAGCCTTGCGCATCGTGATTCGCGCCGTGATGGACACTCCAGATTTAGCCACGTAGCTCGGTAGCTCATGAAGCGCCGAGCTACCGAGGCACCCTGCCGAGCTACCGGGGCACCGACCTCCACACGTAGAGAAAAGCACTGCCGAGCTGCTCGAACCGTCAGATCGCTCAGATATTCACGCCCTTAGCTGATGGACAGTCCAGATTGCGCATCGTCATAAATGGTATTAAAATTTTATTTTTTATTTATTAAATTCAAATTATTTATTTAAAAATTGAGAAAAATTAATTAAGAATTCAAAAAAATTAATTAAAAATTCTAAAAAATAATTATAAATTCGGGAAAAAAATTTTGAGCTCCTGGGAAAATAATTATTGCTTAGAATAATTAATTGATACCCTAGACAAATAAATCACCGCATCGCAAAATTGAATTAATAATCCGAAAAATAATTAAAAATCAAGGAAAATCGCCAAAAAATCCAGGAGAACTCAAGAACAATCTTGAGTACACCACCAACTCAGAAGAACACTATAATGCCTCGTTTAAGATCCGTAACCCATCATTTGGACTCCGATACAACTTCGCAAGCCATTAAAACAGAAAAACTACTCAAAGGCTGATCAAACTCAGTCTTCGGGAGTGGGGGGCTCATGATATGGCTAAAATAGGGTTAAATCGGAACCGTTCAAATCGGGCACGAATCTTAAAGCTCAGGGGTAAAATGGTAATTTCACCTATAAACGAGTATGAAATGGGAACTGGGCCTTTCTTCAAAGCCAATAACCCATAAATAGATCTGTCTTAATGGGTACAGGCCCCAACCCGTAAGAAACCCAGTCCAACTGGATATGAGAGGATTCATATTTATGATTATCCTTAATCAACAGTTTTAACCATTTCTATCCATTTACATCGGGAAGTAGGGATTTAATCTTATCCTGAAACTGATCCCAAAGGCGGCTATAAATATCCCCCATCCCCTACTGTTACCAGGTAATGAATCTTTTGCCAATTAAAGCTCTCTCTTAAGTATTCAGATTACTGACAAGAGCGTCGGAGGGTGCGTCGCCGGGATCAACCCTGGTGTCTCGCACTTTTTGCAGGTTAATAGCGAGAGGATCTCGGTCAAACTCTGGTGAAGTCGTTCAGGTTTGACTATTCAACTTCCCTCGAATTTACAAATCTATCTGTTTGCCCCCACACCGATTTCAGTGGCAACAATTACCGTGAATGGTTATAATGTGAAGACTTTTCTCATTTTCAACTTTACGACAAAATTTTTGAAATACAAGAGGAGTTTCATCTTTTTGTAATAAAAAAGCAACTCAAGTAAATTGACCAAAATCATTAACAATTACAAAAGCATATCGTGCAACTATGTGTACGAGATGGACCATATAGATCAATGTGCATATGTTCAAGAGGTCGAGAAGTTTGATACCATTTTTTTGGTTTGTGAGAGCCTTTGGTTTGCTTATCAAATTATCATGAATCACATGGTTTGTCTTTCTTAAATTTTATTTTTGGAATGCCTCTTACAAGTTCTTTAATGACTCATTTATTCAGATTGTCCACTGATGTATGTCCAATCCGCCAATGCCATAGCCATCCATCCTTATTTGTCCTACAAAGTACTTCATATTTTCTTCTGGTAACTCATTTGTTTTTATAATATAAACATTATTGCAATGATTAGCAAAAAGTAAACGAGAGTTACTATTGTCTATTACAACACTTGCATGCTTATCAAACAAAACAATATACTCTTTATCACATAGTTGACTAACACTAAGTAAATTATGTTTTAAACCATTTAGTAAAAGAAAATCATTAACGGAGAAAGATGAACCAAAATTAGTTTTACTTTTACCAACTGTATTAACAATGCTATTATCTCGGAAGATGACGTCTTTCGCTTTTTTCCTTGATAGTGATGCAAAATATTTTCTATTGTCAGTCATGTGATTTGAGCATCTACTATCAAGGTACCATCTATCTTTAGGTTTGACGAGTTGATGTACCTACATTAAGAATAGTAGGTGTGACTTTTGGTGCCCAATTTTGTATAGACCATGTAACGACATCCTTTCTTACCCAAACAAAGTTAGCATTTCTTTTTAAAGCACAATTATAAAAAATATATCTTAATCTACAACAATAGTTGCAAGTATTATGATTATGCTTTGGTTCATGTACATCTGAATAATTATGCATATGTGTATGAGAATATTGCTTAGGAATTTGACGTTGTGGTGGATTGTTGTAACCAAGTTCTCTTTTGTCATAAGCCGTTCTCGATTGTTCTCTTTTGTCATAGGCCGTTCTTGATTGCTTTGTGATAAAATAAGTGGGCCCTTATTCGTATTTTTCAATAGTCGTTTCGAGCTTAATTATTTTACGACAAAGCCTCTTTCTTGTACGATCATCATCTTTGTATCCCAATGAAGATTATTGAGTGCCGCATCAAGTTGTCTATTTTGTTTAAGGGCTTCTTTACAACCTTCCACTACTTTATTGAATTTCTTTTTGTAGGCATCAAGTTCAGTAGTAAGCTTAGTAGTATGCGCAATTTTCTTATGGATCACTTTTAAATTTTCATAGAGATTTTTTTATTTGTTCTTTTAAACGTTCATTTTTCTCTTTCAATAAATCAGGATCTTTTCTAAATAACTCAAGTTTTTCAATAATTAAAGAATTCATTTTTTTCATTTTTTTTTCATTTTTTTACAATGCATGAGTCATATGATCCATAATTCATTTGTTTATAGTGTTTAAGTTCACGACTGACATTTTTGCATAATCTTATATAAATCATTAGCTTTATCAACAAATTCATCATAGGTAGCTTTTTTGATTATCACTTCTTGAAGTAATGATCTCAATGGTAACAACTAAATATCCATTAACTTTAGCCCATATAGTCAAGATGGATAGTTGATAAATTATTCATTGCCCTATATGATCCAAAATGGATAATCCCTTTTTGAGTCTAAGGTATAATCTAATTTAACCACTGATCCATCTAATTGGTTTTGCAATGTAGCATTATTATTGACATTCATAGTCTCCACCTTAGAGAATATTTCATGTGTCATATATATATATATATATATATATATATATATATATATATATATATATATATGGTAAAAGGAATATGGGCAACTTGCTCATTTAGTAAATGAACAATTAATTATGTGGCATATATGGGATACAGTGGACAACTAACCCTTTTAAGGATTTTCCAATTACATGTATGCCACATCATCAATTGCTTATTTACTAAACAAGCAAGTTGCTCATACCTCTTTTTCTATATATATATATATATATATATATATACACACACTAGGTTTGCCCGTTGACACGTGCGTACGGCACGTCTTCAGAACAGTGCACCCGATTTGATTATATAAAATAGTTTTGGAGGTCCAGCAAATTAATTGAAGTAGAAAATATATTATATGAGGAAGCAGTATATCTACCTTTAAGTCAATCATCGCCTTCTTGATCATTAGCTTGACCTTACCTAGAATGCATATAGTTTGTTAGAAGCAAGGCATAAAAAAAAGTTTAACTTCAGCATCACTTTTAGATACTTGTAATAGTTATGGGACATTATCATATAGGTTTTATAAAGCTTACTCTAATCTCATAACCACTATGAGCATTTCTAAATACAATGGCAATGCAAGTGCATGTGTGAAGGTATTTACAATACCAATAATCTAAACATTTATTTGTCTGAGACTCAGTTTGCAATTGAAATACCTCTTATTATTATTTCAACCAAAATGAAATACATGAAGTTCTCAAAACTTTAAACCAAGCTAATCATTTATTTTATCTCCACTTTGTCTCTTCATTGTACCTTTATTAAAAAAAAATCAAAAAGGATAAATAACAAATTTACTTTAGCTGTCTTTCTTGAGTGGAGAGTTTGTACCTTTCACTGGTAAACTACATTCATCTCAATCCTATATATCCAAACATACACTAAAAGTTCTTATATATTATGTTATCCATGGTTTAACCAGTGAAGGCAACACTTCACGATTGTATTTTCTCTTGTAGTAAGGAAATTAATGTGGCAGATTTGCCAAGTTATTTTAGGTCTCTGGTCAGCTTACTTGTTTTGCTATGGTTTGGAACCCCAAATTGAGGCCACCAAATAATCCATCTCTCACTTGCGTACACCTTAAATCAAAACCAATAAAAACTCAATAAATAAATCACCAAATTAAAATTTTTTAAACAAAAAAAATTAAACAATCATACCTCTCTGAACTTAGATCCCATGCACACACAAAATTCGAGTCAGCAAAAAATAGAGTAATCCCCTGCACACACAAAATTAAAAATTAGAATGAGAATTCGGTTAATGAGATGAAATTAGAGTTTTCGCATCGCATATAGAGGCTCTCGATTCGGTGGAGGGGAGTCACCGATACGGAGTCGCTTGATATTTGTGCTCGATTTGGTGAAGGGGAGTCCCCGATACGGAATCAGTAGTGGATCAGATATCGGCAACAACCTCTTGATTGGGGTTCGACATTGGATTTGGATTTGCTTTGAGATTTTCAAATTTTCAAAAATTTAATTTTTAATTTTTTTAATTTTTTATTTTTTTAAAAAAAATTAAAAAATTTTAAAATTTTTTAATTTACAATTTTAAAAATTTTTAAAACTTTAAATTTGTTTGAATTTTAATTTCTTAAAAAAATTTTAAAAATTTTATAATTTTTTAAATTTTTTTAATATTTCTTATTTTATTAATTTTTTAAAAATTTAAATTAATTTTTAAAATTTCTTATAATTTTTTTATTTGTTTGAATTACTTTTAAAGTTTTTAAACTTTTTAAACTTTTTAAATTTTAAATTTTTCAAAATTTAAAATTATTTTTAGTTTTAAATTTTTTAAAAAATTTTAAAATTCAAAAAAATTAATTTTTTTAAATTTTTAAATTTTAAAAATTATAATTTCTTTTAAAATTTTCTAAATTTCCAAAAAAAAATTATAATTTTCAAAAAAATGAAAAAAAAATTTAAAATTTTAAAATTTTAAAACTTTTTAAAATTTTTAATATTTTAAAAATTTTAATTTTTCTTATATACTTTGACATTTTTGAAAAAAAAATAATTTGTTTATTTTATAAATTTTAAAAAAATTAATTTTTTTATAATTTTTAAATTTTTTTTATTTTTGATTTTTTTGAATTATTTTTTAAGTTTTAAATTTTGAATTTTTTTTTGTTTTTTGTTTTTAAGTTTTTAAATTTTTTAAAATTTTAAAATTTTTATTTTCTTAATTTTTTGAATAGGGGAGAGAGAGAGAGAGAGGAAAAAAAAATTAAATAAATAAATGAGTTGTTTTGGGTGGGGGGGGGATTTGAATTTGAATTTTAGGGGGAAACTTTTGAGGAAAAAAATATGTTTTGTAAGGTTAGATCTGGGCTTTTGATTTTGGGGGATTGAAGGAAAGCCACTTGATAGCTTTCTTTGTATTTTATTATATAGATATAGGGGGCTTCCATTGCAGATCCGTTTGTAAACGACAGCCCCTACCATTGGATCAAGTTCCATTGACAAAGATCAATCCCGCTCATCACCCCATTCTCTTCTGTTAAGTCCCTAAGGGTATTTTGGGGATTTTACCCCCCAATACTCCTTCACTTTCTCCATGCTCTCTCTCTCTCTTACTCTACTCACCCTCTCTCTCCCAAAACCCAATCGAAACCCAACCCATCCGAGCCTCCTCCTCCACCATGCCTCCTCCTCCTCTGATCACTCTCTCATTCTCAAGCTACGCCTCTCCTGAGCCTCCTCCTCCTCCTCCCAAAATCCGACCGCCCATTGCCTCTCTCTTTCACCCGACTACCTGACTCTAATCTCCGACACCCCTATCCTCCTCAAGCTCCAATTCTGCAACTCCCCGATCGTGAAGGTCCCCCAAAAAAACCCTTAAACTGCTCCTTCTCCTCCTCCAATATTTGAAACCCAACCTCAAACTCGAAACCCTTTTTCGCCGATAAAATCCATACACATCGTCAGCAAACATCTACACCATACAACTTTGCATTGTGCAAGGAAATTGAAAATCCTAACTTTGCATTTGGATATCATTAGTTGCTATTCATAATCAATACCGACATAAGTAATTTTTTAAATGTTTTTTTGTGATGTGTAGTTATATAAATGTAGTTGTTTGATGTATATCAAATATTTTTGTTTGATGTTTGTAGATGGTAGAATTATAGATGTAGGTGTTGTTGTTCGCTCAATTTGAAAACGGATAGAAGTTGTTTTAGTTGTTGTTGTTTGATATTTGTAAAAATCGCACAACGACAACAAAAAATTACAAAACTTTGCGAGTAGGTTGGATTCACCAAACTCAAGCTATCGCAACTTATTTTCACGCCCCGCTTCCCAAAAATGCGGAATACGAGTACATGATATTGGCCCAGTGATGACTAACGTCACCCATAAGCTATTTATCTGATTAACTCAACAATATAATTAATACAGAATATTTGCGTAGGCAATAATAATAATCTCATGAACAATAATACTTGGAATGAAGCAATAAAGATATCCAAGTACAATAATAATCCAACGTCTGGAACAAAATAAAATCTGGGACGTAAGCCCAAAACAATAATAATACAATCCAAAATAATAATAAGTCTCAATACATTAAGTTTATTAAAGCAATAAGTAATTAGAAAGCAGTAGTCTTCATAATATTTGTTCCCCAATTCCAGTAGGAAATTCTCCTTCATTGCCTATATACACTTCATCTAAAAAGAGGATAAAATTTTTTCTTAGAGCAAGTCATGGGCAGCAAGTAGAGAAAGCAAGGAACAATAGAATAACGATATAGCAATGAATCAATGGATCAATAGGAATCAATAACATGGGACAATAATCACGATAATCAATGCAATGGCTGTAGACAATGATGCAATATTTGGTAACAGTAATCAATGATCAATAACGGTAACACTTACCCAAATATTAAAAAAACCCTAGATCTAGAGGAAGTTTGGAGGGGGTTGTGGCTGGGTTCTCGCCGCCCCCTCCTCGTTCGCCATTCATCGCCCCTACCTTTCCGCCTTCACCCATCTCCACCTCCATCTGAAGCCATCGCGCCCAACATCGCCGTCTTCCGTTCCCCCTACCCCCGATCCCCCTAGATCTGTTTGCAGCGACGCTTACCCCTGCTGCTCGCTGCGACGCCTACCCCAGAGCTGAGGTCTCTCCATCAGTGCTCGCGGCAACGCCGGGCCCAGATCCACCAACGCTTATCAGATCTGATCGTCGGCGGACGGAGCTTCGTTTTTGCTCCGTTGCTTCTTCTTCGGCCACCAGATTGGCTCGCCTCCAGCACGACGACCATCGTTGGCTTCTTCGGGGTTGAGTTGGCCTCCCCATCTCGATCCGGTCACCGTGGCGATGACCCCCAATATTTGGAGTGGGGGTGTGTTTCTTTTGGGGGTTGGGGTTTGGGTTTGGTTGGTTTTGCTAGATGTTTTCCTAGCTGTTCTTCGTGCTTACCACCATGTCCACACTCTTAGGGCCAATCACGGCGATCTACGACTATGATTTTGTTTTTTCGATGGTTGGTAGTGCGTGTGAAGAAGCCGGATGTGCTTGGTTGTGCCGTAGTATGAAATGGTAGGGTTTTTATTTGTTTGGGGGGGTGGTGGAGCTGTCTGAGTTGGGTGTGTCTAGGTGTGAAGTTTGCGGTGTAGTACGGTTGTGGGGCTAGGGCCCAAAGACGGGTCCCCCATGAGATGTTCTCACTCGCTTCTCCTGTGCCCTACGCCTTCTACCGATGCCGTCGTCCGTCTCACTTGTCTCAACTTTCGGGTGCTTGTCTCAAATGTCGCGGAGCGACTATGTTGCGCTAGAGCATCCTCCCGCGCCTGTTGTCGTGAACGCCTTGGATCTAGGGCTCAAGTGTGTGAGGTCGGTGGTTCGGTATGGGGCCCGTGGGGCCAGGCTACTGTAGGAGGTGGGGACTGTGTAGCATGCTGTATTGCACAATTGTGGGGTGGGCCCGAAGATGGAGTCCCTCCATGATGTGCGCTCACTTTTTTGGGTGTCCGCCTATTAGGCTATTGAGCTTCCTCCATCTTAGGCCACTATCTCGTTACAGCGTCGTCTCTTCCCTCGTTGGGAGTAAGAGTCGAGTTAAGTCTGTGTGGTGAGAAATCGCTTGAGAGAGCAAGAGCGTGAGAGAGGTGAAGGTATCCTCTCAACGGTTCTCTCCTGGAGCGTGGTTTTGGGTGGGGTGAGCGAGATAGTTGTTTGGTGAGAAGTCGCCTGAGATAGCACTATTGTGAGAGAGGTGAAGGTGTCCTTTTCATGGCTACCTCTTTGGTAGCAGCTGTGGGAGCTTTTGGCGACTTTGTTGGATGAGTGGTGGAGTTGGTGGGAGGGTGCGGTTGCTGTGCAGGTGCCATGGTGTCATAAATCGGTCTGTGCAGCTTGGGCCCAAAAATGGGGTCCCCCCAGCCAGGAGAAGACAGGGAGCGGCGGGTGTTAAAATCCTGCCAGACTGGTTTCGGTGGGTGTGCATGTGCCGTGGAGGCAGTCTACGAAGCTAAACTGACGTACATACAATTTTTCTGGACCGAACTTGTTTGTCGGCCCACCCTCCAGGGTTGTTGGATGGATTTGTTGTTTGTATGGGTCATGTTGCTTCATGTATGTTTTTATTTCCTATCTGTAGGTTGTAATCTGGCCCAGTTCTCTGGGTTTGTATCATTAATTTCTTATTAATGAAACAGGGCGGCCATACTCCACCTCTTCCTTAAAAAAAACACTTAGTCAATATTCGATATCAATAGGAACAATGATGAATAATATGCAGTGTCGGTGATGTGTCAATCTTTATGTCTATTAATCATTTTAAAACATATCTAATGCACGTACTACTGTGTCACATTTGTTCCATACCACAGGTTCGATGCATACAATCAATTTCGTTTAGACTATAGTGATAGATTCTATAGTTCATGTTTGGGTATGATGATGATAACAATATAATACGGGCCAAGGTGCAATTTCTTACACAATGACGATATCAATAATAACACGGGCCAAGGTGCAATTTCTTACACAATGACGATATCAATAATAACACGGGCCATCATCCAAGTACAGTCCCTATATCATTAACTACTCTAGTCAATCTCTTAAACCCCGGCATGTTAATTATTTATCAATGCAACGACACAATATGCAATTTTGGACACGAGGTGAACCATAGTATCAATATGGGAACAATAGGATGATATCATGAAGTAGGACAATTAGAATGATGACAATAACGCATTAGGATCATGCAATGCAACATACATACATCAATTCATGCAATATTACGATATAGGAATAATTCATTAAAATCTGAAATACAAAATTCTGAACAGCAAGAGCAGTCTATACAAAAATGCGATGACAGTAGTTAAATTTCAAAATCCGACGACAGTAGCTAGGTCAAACACATGGTTCTTTACAGATTTTTGGTTCAGGAAGAATTTCGACACCACGTTATTTTAATTTTAGAAACAGCAAAAACTCGATATTACATTCAGTAAAAATATTTTCTGGACTCCTAAATATGTTAAGCAACAATCTGGAAATTTTCAGATTAAAATTTTATCATTTGATCAGCATTTTTACTGTTTAAACATGCAAAATACAAGAATCTGAAAATCTGGAATTAAAAACAGCTGTAGTAAAATAGGCATAACTTTTGCTATAGAACTCGGAATTCAAAAATTCAAGATGTTCTGGAAACTAGAAAGATAAGGCTACAATTCATATTCAGAAAGTATTTCATTTTCAGATCGTTTACTGGTTCGAAAATAGCAGTTAACAGGTCCGCAAGCAATATACAGGATTTGTGTAGTTTTTCTTGAAAATAAATTAATTAGACTATATGGGTATCGATTCTCTAGTCAATAAATTGTATAATCAACATGATAGGTGTCAAAACATGATAAATAAAACTAGAATATGCTCACACATCAATTTATCATCAATCAATCATCAATCGATCAGACAACATACAACCTATCAATTGCCTCTATAATAATTTATTTGTGTGATGATTATATGAACAACCCTATTATCAATTCTATATGAATTCATGAAAGATCCAAACTTTAGAGTCAAAAGTGGCACGATGTCAGGAATATTATGGTTAGCTCGTGTAAACCCTCAATAGACCTAACGAAGAGATGAATAATGGATAATACGATAACAAAGAGATCTACTTGCAAGAGTTTCAACAAAACTTGAATTCGATACAATTAACAATTCAGAAGGACAGTGACTTGCCTGTTAGACGGTTAATTCGAATATAAAGAATAACAGGATAAGGATCCCAAAGAAACGAACTCACGAACTAGTTCAACCCACCAATAATATGTGTAACATACGTGCAAACTCAAAGAAACCAACAACACAGCACACAAAGAGACTGCAGCAACACCAGCGGGAGAGAGCAACTACAGCAACTGCAACCACAGCCAAGGGGATGGCGGTGTTGGAGACAAGGTCGACGCCGGCGGTCGTGGGCGCACAGGGGTGGCACTGGCGCGCTGGTCGGCGATCTAACAGAGAGAGAGCTCGGGGGTTATAGGCTCTGGCATTGATGGTGACGAGAACAGAGGAGGAGGGAATGGTGTTTTGTGGGGTTCTTGACTAGCAGCGCTAGGGGAGCGGCATCGGGAGAGGGTTGATGACAACTCGGGTTGCCGGAGCTGGCCGGGGAAGACGATCGGAAGGGGGTTTCGGGTTCTGGCGGGAAAAAACAACCGGAAGAGAGAGAACGGGAGGAGAGAAAGAGAGTAGGAGAGAGAGTAAACGGCTAGGGTTTCGAAAATTATGCAATTTTTAGGGTTTGCATTAGGTTTATATTTATAGGGTACAATTAGCGTACTGGGTTGGTGAATTTGGGTCCAATAACAGCGGATTAGGGTTAAGAACAAATGAAATTGGAGAGAGACCAAAATCAATAGGATTCAAATCAAATTATCCACAATCAAATAAGAGAACAATAGGATCAACAATAATAGCCAGATCAAAAGAAAGAAGAATTTCATGAACAAGTCTTAATTAAAATAATAATCAAGGAAGAAATAGGGTATTTATTCAATTGCAAATAAAAAATATTACAAAGGGGGAAAAATGAAAAATATAGGGAACGGTAGTTACACTTATAGAAGTGAGTTTCGACTCACTGTTTGCAAGATATGGCAATGTAACATATGCATACAAGAAAAAACATGAATAAAGTGATACATGTCAGTATCTTGCAAACTGTGGTTCGAAACTCACTTCTACAAGTTGCGTTGCTTGTGTGTGGTGAATTTGACCTACTCACAAAGTTTTATAATTTTTTGTTGCCGTTTGTATGGTTTTACAAATATCTGTAATCCCTGTTACTCATTTTTGTATTCTTATTTGTATTTAATTAAATTCATGGGTATTTTACTTTATTTCTGATTTTGTTGATTTTCGTCCCTTTGAATGGTATGTTGCTGTTCTCCTTGTGATTCATTTCTGTTTGATTCAGCCTTATTATTCTCATTTATTTGATCTACAAATTTGTTCTTGTCTTTATTTATTGTTTAAAACTATCTCATGGCCAAATTGTTTCTTATTGGACTCTTTTCGTCCTATTGGATACTACCCAGTTAACCCAAACCCATATTGACTTTATATGTAACATCCCGAATTCTAAAACAGACTGAATTCGAAGTTCCACAGGATCTTTACACTTCTCTTCGTACAATTTTACAAGAAAATTAGAACTTTATTTTACATCAGAGTTACAACTTGAATTACATTTAAACAGCGGAAGTCATTTACAATAATTACATGAATAAAAGTACTCCACTTGAAACATTCTTTAAGCAGCTTGCATACTTAATCTTGTCAATCTCTTTATCCTGCATAGAAACTGTGGGTTCTTCAGTTCATTCAACTGATGCAAGGATATAAAATATCAATTTTGTCTTACTTAGAAAGCACACACTTGTCACAAGCAAAACTACGGGGACTATCCTATAGATTTCGTGTTGTGCTGTGCACTTAGTCCTTAACGCAGTTGTTATGTTATATGACACTAATGCGCACTTGTTCGGATTCTATGCATCCCATACTACATAGGTCCGAGGACAAGCCCTTAATCGCACTTCATCTTATAGGGTTCGATACCTCGCCATGACTTAAACTACTACGGTAATTATGGTAAGTCTCCTAGATATTCTATGATCTACGAGCCCATGTCCAGGCAGTCTGGAGGGGAATCCCACGTACTGACATGACGCATCAAGCAGGCAGACTATGGATAATTCAACCTCCGTCATGGAACGATGGCACCACCCGTAGTCACCAAACACCCCACTAGAGTCGCCACCGGGACGATAATTCCGGAGTAGTGCTCACACCATGTCATAACGCATCAAGCAGGTAGTCTGTGAATCACTCTCACACCGCCAATCCGATGGCCCTCATACTCGTATTTTTCTCTTACTTTCGTCACATCACCACTATGTATCTAAATCCTTAGTTTATTTGAATCATGAATAAAAATCAACCCCTAGAGTTAGCTCTTTCCTCTATACCGGTCTTAATTAAAAACTTGACCATCTTGGTCTTTCATCTCAATAGTTCATCTCAATAATTATAATTCATTCAATTGCCGGTAATAGGACTTAGCTACCCTCTAGTTCAAAATCTCATTTCATGTTTATAAATTTGTGTACTCATATTCATCAGACTTTTCATAATTCATCATGATATTTGATTTCACTTTCATGTACTACTTTATGCATAAGACAAATAAATTCATTTTCTAACTTGTCACATTCATAATTCATTCTTTCCACGTCATTCTCTTATTCTCTTTTACCAATACTAAATCAAACATTCATACTTTCGATTTTGTTTTTATCAAAAGTCACTTTTCGAACTCTTTTAGACAATAGATTTTTCTTTATCCAAAGACACTTTAAACTAACAATTTATAACAAGTTCTTTCTTGCAAAATAGTCTCAATTTCTCCTTTACACTAGGCCAAGGGTTATAGAAAATTATCTCATGAAATCTGGATATCAATTAAATCATCAAGACAGTCGACTATTAAAGCATAGTCGATCGACTGCTCTGCGATGATTAAAACTCGAAAATTAAAATAGTCAGGACAGTCGACTGTTAAGACATAGTCGGTCGACTGTTCTGCAATGATTTAAAACTCGAAAATAAACAGTCAGGACAGTCGACTGTTAAGACATAGTTGTTGATTCTTGATTTTGATAATTACAACACAATGCAAAGTTGTTGTTCTATTTCTTAAATATTACAGGATATACAAAGGCAAAATGTTCTAACAAGCTTTACAAGGTTCTTAAAGCAAGTTGATCAAGCAAAGCTACAAACAAAGCTCTTATAGCTAATTGATCAGGAAAGCTACATGGTTGCCAACTTACAAGAAAAAGACGAAGGCTAAAAGCTCCATCTCATGACTCAAGACTCAAGACAAGACCTATGCTTCAATTTATTGTATTAAGTGTCTTGTAACAATTGTAACTTTTTTATTTTCTTTGAGTCTTAGAAATTCTGTAAAAGCCTTGTCACACACACTCACACATTATCTTTAAAATAATTTAGTGTTTTTCAAACTTAAAAAGACCAAAACAAGATTGAAAAAGCTCAGCTATTAAGTACCAGTCGACCGCCATAAGGCACCAGTCGATTGTTCTAGTACGAAACTAACTGAACTTATTCAATCTCTGACCAGTCGACTCATAACGGCAACCTAGTCGACTGTTCAAGTCATTTCGACAGTTTACTGATTTTAAAACTTGATTTTTCGAATTTAAAAGTTTTATTTCCGTTAGTTGACAGTTGGTACAATTGCTTCTCAACGTCCAGTGATTCTAACTCTATAAATAGAGTATAGAAATCACTTGGAAAAGGTTAACAACTTATTTTTCCAAGCTTTTTGTTTCTTAAGTTCTCAAGCTTTTGGTTTTAACAAGAAAAAGCATTCAAAAGCACTCACTTTCTAAGTCTTGGTTCTCTGAAATCAATCTAGCATAACAGTGATTTCGTTTTAGACCGATTTCAGAAGTTAACCTAATAGCCATGCATAAAATCACATCCACAACAAGGCTATAGGTTGATTGTAAACTTTTTTGCTATTGTTCTTCACTCTCGGGTTGTGAGAGTAGTTCCTCTCGGTTGGAGAGTAGGGCTCTAGGGTGTAGAGTCAGGTTTTCACTCTTGCTGGAAGAGTGGGTTGCTTTCTCTAGTTGTGAAAAAAGACTACGGGTTGGACAAGGTTGTTGTCTAACGCCGTAGGGTGTTATTGTAACTATTTCAAGAATACTGGAAAATCTCAAGTGGGTTGCTTGGAGACTGGATGTAGGTCGGGAGGACTGAACCAGGATACATCGTGTGTACTCTGTGGTTGTATCTCTTTGAACTTGAATTTCATTTTCTTGCATTTTAAGTTCTCTGTGAAACTTGTATGGACAGTCGACTGTGTCTATTTGTAAGTCGACTGGTCAAACTTGTACTACTTTCTCTGAAAACTTGTGTGATAAGTCGATTGGCTCTTCTATAAGTCGGCTGATCAGACTCACTTTAAAATACTCTTCTTAACTGTCGCCCCAGTCGATTGGTTTATCTTTTCAAGTCGACTGATCAGAAAAAATGTTTAATTCCGCAATTATTTTTTATAAAACACTATTCACCCCCCCTCTAGTGTTTATTGCCTTGCCTACAGGATCCAACAATAGTCGGCCGACTGTTCTGCAATGATTTAAAACTCGAAAATAAACAGTCAGGACAGTCGACTATTAAAATATATACGGTCGACTGTTCAGCAACTAAAATCCGAAATTTGGAATTTATATAGTAACTCAAGATTTTCAAAAACCATTTCTCTCATTTTTCATATAAAGTACCTCATTTCTCTCAACAATTAACATACAAGTTTAGGATTATTTAGCATCAATCACACTAATCATGAATAAGCATAATTTACTAACCAATCTTATTTTAATAATTTAGATATTCTTACAATTAGTATTTTCCACATAAACACATTTCTCAAAATTGCACTTTTTTCATAAACACAAATATTTCGACATGGAGAAACATTCATTCTAATTTAGCATGCTAGATCAATATCCAAATACGACAACAACAAACACCATAACCCTAATTATCAAAACCTTAATTATTCTCTCTCTCTCTCATCTACCCGTCATCTGTGCTACCCTCGATCCCGATCCCTCTCTCTCCTCATTCCCAGTTGTCAGCCTATTCCTCGATGCCGGCAAACTACCCCTCTCCACTTCCCCTTTCCGTTGCACAACCCCACTGTCCCTGTCCCCCGCTCAAGCCGTAGCAACCCCCTCCCTTGCTCACTGTCGTCGTCTGTGGTCGATGGTGCTACAGCACTGCGCCTAGCTGCCATCTTCCTCTCTCTTGCCGAGGCCAACACCAAGCGCTGTCGTTGTCTTGCCGTGTTGCTGCCATGCACGCTTGCTGTTGCCGATGTTTTGTTGTGCGCACATGAGCACGTACACAGCATGTGTTTGGTTGGTGTGGATCTCGCTTCTTGTTCGTGAGTGTTGTGTCTATTTTTCAGGATCCATTCCCGTTATTCTGTTCTTCATCTTCGTCGTCGTTTTTAGGCAAGTAGCTTGTATGTGTCTTTTTGTCATACAAGTTAAATACCATAAGTAGTATCGCATGAAATTATTAGTACCTTCATGATGACCATATTTTGTTAGTTGATCCGTTACTTCACCTCTTGATCATGAGTAGTTCACAGTAATTGACACCCGTTGCACGAAAACAATTACATTAGATTGACATCTTGGTTGTATGCGTGTTGTGACAAATCGTGTGTTGTAGAAATTGCTACATGAATGCTTGTTGATTGTGCCATCTTATTTTACACCATTAATACACATGCTATGCTGATTTGATTGACCCATATGCCATGCTTTGTATGCCTTCTTAGTTTGGATTGTTTGCAATTAAACTATTCGATAAAATGCATAAAAGAACTTTTATTTTTACTACTGCCCTATTTTGTACAGTAAATTCGACCCTGTTAAAATCAGTAAAATAAATAAAATTTTGAACATGATTTGTAGCATTTTTTTTTCTAGTTTTCAAAATTTCGATGGATCTAAATTCTGATTTTCGATGCATGAGTTATTGCTGTTTTACTGTAGTCATATCGTATATTCCAGATTCTGAACTATATATATTCTGTATGAATTATTATTTTAAAACTGATACTAAAAGTAAAATTTGAACTCCATATTTTGCTGGGTATGTTTAGACATGACTGGGATCAATCCCTAATTTTTGTGGAATTAATTAATGACTTTTGTATCTTATTTCATACTTATGAAACCAATCGATATATTTCCAAACTACATGCTGTTCAGTAAAAAAATATATTTTCAACATGATTCTATTCGTTTTTTATGAAAACTTTGTGAATAAGAACTGTAGCCTGATTTGTTTATTTTATCACCCTTTTGACGGATCTGGATTTAGAATAGTATTTTGCGAATTATCTCTGTTTTGGTATTGCTGTGCTGAACTTTCAGAATTGAGATTTTGTTGCATTACTATATTTTCCCAATTTTATTGACGATACTATCTGCAATATAATTTCATAATATTTTATATTTTGAGACGAGATATGTTAGGAAATCTTTCATATTTTTCTCAAATTTAATTATGATGTTAAACTCTTTCATGCTTATAAACAAGATTTTGCACTTTCTGGCTGAACATAACTTCCGTATTAACCGATGTTTCAACGCTGTTTCTGTGGCTGATGTATGAATTGTATATATGCGTTGGAATAGGCAGAGAGTCTAGTTTCCATATTTTCAGACGGATCTAGATTTACAGTTCTGTAGCAACGGGAATCTCAGATTTGGTATAGTAGTGTCTTGCTGTCCAGAACTGGAAGTTTCGTTGTTTTGACTGTATAAGTTATTTTTGTTGCGGTTGTGTTCCTATTCACCTTATACTTATCCTTTGTTCTTTCCATGTATTAAGCCATGTTTTTGTTGTTCACATTGTTTAATAATAATTAAAACTAATCAAGCCGGGGTTTTTAAGGGTAAGATCTAATAGTGGACAATATAGAAATGCGTATTCAGAAGGTAACTCATTTTTCCCACTGTTTATTGTGGTACCCACTGTTTATCTCTGATGCATGAGGGCATGATCCATAACACCATTACTGTTTTTTATTACTGTACTGTTTGTCGGAATATACTGCCCTATAAGTTCCACTACGAAATCTGAAAACGAAACTGTTTGATCTAGCAACCATGTGGTATAATATGGAACGCATGAAGTGCTACCTAGATAGTAATGAACATTAGACATAAGAATAATTGTTTTCACTGTCACATTCTGTTACGGTTACTGTTGACTTCACTATTACCGTTGACTACACTGTTACTGTTATTACTACACATTTTACCATTATCTTGCTATCTCTGTTATCCGTAGACTGTCACCTTGGTTGCTTATCTCCATGTCAGTACTTCTGTTTTGTTTTAGTTTTCCCTTTCATTTTTCTTGCTTGCACTGCTTGTGGCCCGGAACTTGCATCTAACAGGCATTATGTTTTCCTGTCTTCCTATTTTTTTCTTGTGATGGCTATATGAGCAGGTTTTGGTGATCGTTTGCCTTCTGGAGTTAATGAGCAAAAGTTTTGAGCTGCGCATTGGAAAATTTTGCTTAATGTTTTGCTTTGAACTATTTTATTCATGAACGGTATTGAGACTTGTATTTGGGCTTGTAGTCTCAGGATATTATTTTATTTCAAATCTCGTATTTGTTTGGGATATTCATTATTTTTGCGAATAAATACTATTGGGTTATAATTGTTTATGCATGCCTGGTTGAGTATATTGTTATATTTACTGTTATGACGAGTCAAGTAGATTCGTACAGCTTATGGATGGTGAAAACTATTTGCTGGGCTTAGTCACATACCGTATTCAGTATTCCTTTTGGGAAGCGGGGCATGACAATATCAAACAAAAAAAACTACAACCAGAACCATAAGTTCGGAGTTGTTATTGTTTGATATTTGTAAAACTGCAAAAATGATAACAAAAAATTACGAAACTTTGTGAGTAAATCGGATTTACCACACACAAAAACCTCGGTTAAACTGAATTTGGTTTAACCTGAAGACGTTGTTTCAAACAACAACTTCTTCTTACCTAGGTTATTGTTTGAAACAACGACTTTAGGTTAACCCATATTTAAGCAAAAAACTCTTGCTTTCTGACTTGATCTTGTCTTTTTCAACCAACTGAAGCCGTTGTTGAAAACGACGACTTCTTTGAACCTAGGTCATTGCTTTCTGAGTTGATCATGAGTTAATTTAAGAATTAATGGTCAACTATCATGGAAATGATAGGATGTGGGTTTTTCATGTTTACTATCCTCAAAGCTTAACAAACCAAGTTGATTTTTATGAGTTTAAAGTATTTTTCTTTAGCATAGAACGAGTAATAATTATAACAATAAAGCAGGTTAATCCTGGTCAAACCAGTAATATAAATGTTCAAATAATTGATGACCTAACTTTTCATGAAATGTCTTTATTTTTTTTTGAAAATGGAGAATTTTATGGCTATATATTTAGTCCTACAACAGCATATCGACAATTTCTTGGAGAAAACAAACACTTATAAAAACCTCCATATGATAATGATAGTGAATTCTCATAAACATGATTAGAAATCATAAGGATTCAAAGATATGCTTGAGTATTTTAATTTATGGGAGAATGATCATGTATATTTATTTCAAGAAGATTAATTTAAAAGTTTTTTATACTCTCTTGTTCTCTTTTGCAGGTAATTACAACTATTTCACACAACGCCTCACAGTTGGTATCAGAGCTTGGTTTTGAAGTAAGTAATTCTCACTTAAATTTTTCACAAATTAAATACTAATTTATATACTGCAGAACAAGAATAAAATTATTTAATATAAAAAGTAGAAATTGTTCTAAAACCCAAATAACTTAAAATATTTAATTAAATGTCACACATCTTATAGAAAGTAATATAGGAAGTGTATTATAGAAATTTAAATAAAAAGTAGGCCATTTTGATAAATAATTTTGAAAGTAGACCATTTTGATAAATATTTTCAAAAACTGGACCAACTAGCAAAATTCGCTCCCATGAATGACGATGGTAAAGCTTTTCCTTCTCCTCATTCTTCTTAAAATATTATACATTTGCTTGTATAGAATAATCATATTGGAAACCACTATATATTCATTGGATTCCATCTTGATTGCACATTTTCATAACTGGGCTTTCATCATTTTGGGCCTTTTGGGCTTTCTATTCTTCTTATTCATCACTTTCTTCTTTCCTATTTTAAGTACTAGTATACCCATATACAATATTGCACAGACTATTCAAAAGATGAAGGAATTGAATTAAGAAACATAATTAATATTAAATATAGTGTTCTAAACATGTATGCCCCTAATAAAAATGTAAATACCACATATGCCATCAAAAATATGTATTATCATATTTGTCCCTGACAATATGTGGCCCAACTCTTATTTATCCCTTTAGTTAAAACTAGTATCATACACGTGCACACGTGCACGTGGAAAAAATTGAAGGGATAATGA
This sequence comes from Hemerocallis citrina, assembly GCA_017893485.1. Taxonomy (NCBI): domain Eukaryota; kingdom Viridiplantae; phylum Streptophyta; class Magnoliopsida; order Asparagales; family Asphodelaceae; genus Hemerocallis; species Hemerocallis citrina. Next base: position 127,949,824 of record CM030368.1, read on the forward strand.
AAAGGGTAAAAAGAAATAATTTCCAAACTGATCCACTTTCGGAAATATTTACCAAACTGGTCCACAGCCGAAAATATTTATCAAAGTTAGTCCATAATCCAACACGTGCGCTGCACGGGTTGGGTTAAGGACTAAGGGGTTCTCCCATTATAGTAGTAGAGATATCTCAAAAGTGTGGAGAATTCTTAGTGATTAATATAATTCAAATAACAATTCTGACAGATAGTCTCATCATCTAGTAATCAACGTCATCACATCTACATCACCACCCGATTGAACTAATATCAATGGCAACAAAAAATATTTACTTGTTCAACAAATTACTCCATTCAAAGAAATTAAAATTTTTCTTCAAGGTTTACATGGTTTAATAATATTATATTTGGTCTCCGCCTAATTTTTATCATTGGCCTTAATGAGCGCAAACACAAAGAGAGATGTTTTATGATGTCCCAATCTTTTTCTGAACGAATATAACAGATAGTACCATCTATCCCAAGTACTAATCGTAATCGACGACTCTATTTTAGTTCGCCTCTGCATCTGTTGGCTTGAAGGAGAACCTTTAGCATTTGTTCTAAAGATATACCAAAATCCACTAAGAAAAAATAATAATATATAGTGTTATCAATCAAGTATTAGATAAAGGAAAAAATATTAAAGGACGAACCACTGTTCTGTAAGTCAATGAACTCCTTAAAATAAACTGATATAACAACAATAATAATCTTTTTGTATCAAACTATATCTTGAATTTCTATTCCATGCTTATTATCCTGTAAAGGGAAACCAAAAAAGTTATCAAAATTTGATGTCGTTATTTTACTATCAACATGAAAATTAATTCATGTGTAAAATTGCATACACATCGCCAGATAGTGGCTTTAGTTTGTACCCTGGTAGATACATATATTTGATTACATTCAACTCTAAAATGACTTAAATAGATATAAATGTTGATTTTGGCTCAAGTTTAAACTATCTAAATGAAATCTAAGTGCAGTTCATGTAAACACTATCTAATTGCACTAAACTTCCTTGTGGCAATCCTTTTTCTTTTCACCTATATAGAACCAAACACATTAAATCAAACAATTTAGCAACTGACTTATCAAAATTCGAGGTAAACAGCCATTGTTTACTTTACCTCTAATCTATTACAAACACTTGCAAAAATTACAAACATAGAAACAATCATGAACATACAACCATGGGTATAAAAGATTACCCACTTTACTTAGTTCAACTCTTGTTGAATCTCCTTTTCTCCTCAAAATTCTTCCTTCCAACACCTCGATAGTCCTTCTATTGAGAATTAAACCTTTACAAAGATCTTAAATTTGTTTGCCCAATACTTTTTGACCTCTTTTCACACTCTCTTCCGGTTGTTTTCTAGTACTTCGATGTTGTTGCAATTCTCTGCAAGAGAAGTATCAAGGATCACCATAAGCATATAAAAAAAGTGAAGGAGCTACATGTTGTCTACTGACATCAAAAAAAAAAAAAAAATTCTTTACTATTCAACAATTACATTCACCAATCTTATTTTAAATATTTAGAAAAATAAATAAGAATGCAATCTTGAGACATTAATGAACAATTTCAATATAATTTATCTTATTCACCCAAATTATCTGAACAGCTTTCAAGCAATTAAATTTCTTCTAATCTACCAGTAATCTCTTGATTCTTTTAGTTCTAAAAATTACCCACCCCATTGGCAATTTGTTTAAAGATCCTTGTAAAAAACAACCCAAAAGATTAAATTACCTTTGTGTTGTGAAACTCTAAACTTAAAATAAGCAAAAATATCATGTCAAAGAATAAAATGAACGCATTTTTGGGGAAAAAAAGAACAAAGTGAATGTAGAAGGATGTACAATTGTTATAGCCAAAAGACAGTGGACTTTTAGAGATAGACTAGGTTTGCCCGTTGACACGTGCCTACGGCACGTCTTCGGAACGACGCACCTTGTTTGTTCATATAAAATAGTTTTAGAGGTCTAGCAAATTAATTGAAGTAGCAAACATATTATATGAGAAACTTTTGGGGGTCCAACAAAATACATATTATATGATTTTTTTTTATTTTTTTGAATTATTTTTAAAGTTTTTAAAATTTTTAACTTTTTTAGTTTTAAAATTTTTTATTTTGTAAAAATTTTTTAAAATTTTATTTTCTTAATTTTTTGAATAAAAGAGGGAGGGAGGGAGAGAGAGAGAAAAAAAATAATAATTAAATAAATATAGGAGTTATTTTGGGTGGGGGATTTGAATTTGAGTTTTGGAGGGAAATTTTTGGGAGGAAAAATATGTTTTGTAATATTAGATCTGAGCCTTTGATTTTTTGGGAATTGAATGAGAGCCACCTGATAGCTTTCTTTGTGTTTTATTATATAGATAGGTTGCAAAAGGACGTGGAGAGTGGGGTGTGACACGTACGGTTGAGGTAGTGAGAGTGAGAGAGAGAGAGAGAGAGTTGAAAGAGTGGCCGAGAGAAAAAGGAAAGTAATATAGAAATAATTTTTTAAATTGTTAAAAAAATATTTCTATGAACCATGAGTTGTAGAATTTCTATAAAACCACCTATGACACCATTTGATCTAAGGATTAGTAGTTTTGAGATACACAACTTTCTTCATTGTGGGTTGAGAATGGGGGATAATTAAGTTGGTTTTTGGAAGAAATTGAAGGGCAAGTATGTGTAGATTTTTTAGCACAAATAATAATAATAATAATAATAATAATAAACAAAGTAGAATTTCAAATTTTCAAAAGGGATCCTTTCTACATTTGCTCTTACTTTTTCAATTTGAAAAGAAAAAAAGTTGAAAAACCTTTGAAACAAAAGTGATCTTAGCATAATATATTGTATAGATTTTAAATATTTATTTCATTTAGCATTTCACAAAGTATTATACTGAAAATTTTCAATGTCTAATAACATTATGGGTGAAAGATTGTCTTAGAGAAAACTTATATACTAAAGATGTAGCCCTACTGCTGCAAGCAAGTGAAATGACTCTCTTAATCACATGCTAATTGTTGTACTTGATTACATGGTATTCTTTATTAATATGCAATTGAGAAGATCAATATGTTGCACTTTGTGACTATTAATGGAAAGCAAGTCACGTACAACTAATTAGGTAGTATAGAGAGGTTGTTAGGTTATGTGTTTGTCTACAATTTTCCTTTCAAATTTTATTGTTCAATTTACCTTTCAAATTTTAGTATTCAATGTTATTCTTTAACCATATATGATATTTGTTTATCTTGGCTTGCATGACACTTATTTGAGTCAATTCTTCCTCTTTATCTGGTATTGAGGTTTAACTGGTTTTGTTAATTTAATTATTTAATATTTATCTATTTACTTAATTTTTTATATTTAGTAATTGAAATCTCCTACTTTTACTCTCCTTTTCGCATTTTAAAAAGAAGAAAGGAGAAAAATCCTTGACAAAAGTAGCCTTAGCATAATATATTGTATAGATACGAATGGGTCTGAGTGTCCAACTATAAACCATGCTCATCATAACAATTTCTAATGTTTTTTTTTTTCCTTTAGGGGCTAGCTCTTTTTGAAATTTTCTTTTTGTAACCATGAGAAAGGTGCTCCGAAAGAATCTGGAAATTCGAAAACCTAAAATTACCTTAGATGGATAAGTTGATGGTGAAGACCTTGTTGAATGTGATATGTTTCTACCACTTTGAGCAAGGGGAAAGTTGGGTTATTTATGTTATCCGTACTCCCTTTTGGTGAGCTAAGTTTTAAGGAGGCCACACTTGTTCGCTTCCTTTCAGGAATCCCCTCCTTGCTCCTCGTACAAGACCTTTTTAGGTGATCTAATAGGAAGTAATAATAATTACTTGTATATCTATTATGGACTTAGTTTACGCAAACAAGCATGTTAAAGAATTGCTAGTGCAAACAATTTTGAACTTAAACTGTTTGATCAAACTAGCACATTAATTATCTCTTTGTCATGATTGTAGATCCACTTTTTAAAGTCGATTTCTTTAGCTTGTTTTTGGCCATTCAAGCAACATTTTTGTTTAGTTTAATAACATATTGTAACTTATTGTCGTCCCAACATTTAATTAGTTTGTGTGGACACAAACTGTTACAATCATTGTAATAATCAATAATTTGATTAAAACTGAGAAAAGTGCACAGAATTATTTATAGGACAACTCAGAATCTTAAAAGGACGTAGCTATTTTGTAAACAAACCAAAATATCTTATTGTATAGGAGGGGAAGTCAAAGCGCTTCATCCATCGTTCTGGCTCCTAGTGGGCGTAGACTCCGCAGGGCGGCATCAGGAGTCCCTTAGTGCTGCTTCGATAAGGGGCCTGAGACAAGGGTGGTGGCCATCCAGATGGCTGGTGGCAATGGTTGCCTGATTCTTCTTCAACGGAATGGCTGAAGGTTTTTTTCAAGGTGGATCTTATCAGAGAGGCAGATCTATAAGCTTCACACAGACGATGCCGATTTGTTGCTACAAAAATTGGTGCGGGCACAACATATGTGAGTTCAATGTTGATGAAATTGGGAAGACGAGGATCTGCGTATTTGGATCTTGATTTGATGATCACCTCCTTCAAATACCTGCAAAAAATCAAAAATACCAGAGTTTGCTTCGGCGTTTGGCACTCCGACGCTCAAGTCAACGAAGAAAAAATATGAGTTGGAGAAAAAGAGAGGGATTCATTTGTTTTTTTTCCATTACTGAGGTGAGGCTTGTATTTTTATAGGGAATAAATTCATCAGTTAGAGGATAAGACCTAATAGTTAGGAGATAAGATCCAATAGTTAAGGATAAGATCAATTATTTGGAATTACTTATCCAATCGCATATTAGATTCTTCCTTATTGGGTTTTGGGTTTCTGTTGACTTGGGTTTCGGATTTGGACTTGCATTGTATACTAGGTTTTGACCCATATCAGGTTCTAATCCGAATTAATTTTGACGTTGACGATTTTATCCTCATATATAATGACAAGAGTCATTAATATACATGAGAGGGATTTTATCCTTATCCATAATCAACTCATCATTGTAATCTTTTATGTAGAGAACCTTGTCTCTCATGTGGATCTTGTAACCTTCTTAAGGAGTTGCCCAAGAGTCAAGATATTGTTTTTTAATGTTAGGCACATAATAGACATCAGAAATAAATTGATGATCATCATTCTTCAAATGAATGAAATTCATCTTTTTTCCTTTCATTGTAACTTTTGAATGATCTTTGACGGAAACTTACCCAGTTTTGGATTTTTCTAGCTCTGTGAACCATTCTCTTCGACCACACATGTGATGGCTTGCACTGGTGTAAATACCACACACCATCCTACTACTAGTTTCATCACCTTTGGAAGCAAGTAACAAGATGGTATCATCTTCATTCACCAAGTTGGCTTTGCCTTCAACTTGATTCTCTTCATTATACCAACATTCAGATGCATAGTGACCAACTTTCTTGCAAATATGACAGTGATCTCAAGATTTGTCCTATTGTTTCCATCTGGTCGAACCTCTTCGACCACGTTCTCCTCGACTTTGGCCCCGTGCTCTTCCATGGTCCTAACAACTGCCTTGACCACGACCTCTTTGATTTCTTCTGCCATCCTCTTTCAGTGTAAGCATTGATTGAAGAGCTTCCTTGATTGGCATTTTCTCCTTCTTCTTGAGAAGCTTTTTACATAGGCTTGTAGTGCGCTCATAAGTTCATCTGTGGACGTTTTCTCCATGTCATTGCTTCTTCGATCGCAGCCATAATGTAATCAAACTTGTGAGCCAATGATCGAAGAATTTTCTCTACAACATCAGGATCCCCTTTCTCACCATTTCTTCTCATTTGGTTCATAGTAGTTAGAACTCTTGTGAATTAACCCGAATGGATTAGGACTCCATCATGAGGGATTCAAATTCTCCACGAAGTGTTTGGAAACAGGCCTTATTCACCTAGTCCTCTCCTCGATATGAGTTGTGAAGTCTTGTTCTGGGCCTCCGTCAATGCAGCTTCATCTTAAGGTATTTTAAAACAAATCTCCATAACTTGCCAAAAATCTTTTGCACCGAGCAACTAGTGATGCTTTCGGATCGAATACGGATCAGATATTGGCTATACCAACATTCGTATCCGCATTCCCAAAACAGATTTGGATACGGATACAGATATGACTCGGTTGAAAATAATCATATCTGTATCTGCAAATTTCGGATACGGATGCGTATCCATGACAGATACGAATTCGGATATCAAACATAGTTTTTTCTATAATTCTTTTCTTAACTAATACTTAGATATGTATAACACTGAATTGCATGAACCGATTTTTATATCTAATCACATAATAGAAATCAATACAACAAAAGGTGTTAAGGAAATTTTATTTCATATATGTATATCTTGTATAAAAGATAATATAGTACGCACTTACCACTACAAAAGATACTCGATTTACCGGCGAATATTCCCGGCGTTTTACTAGTAGTGCCGGGGTAGGGAGTGAATAGGAATTGGGCGCCAGATGGGAAGGTTATACACCGGCGGTCGACTTAAACCACCGGTCAATCTTCGTATTCACCGGCGTTTTAGTTAAAAACGCCGGTGAAGTGTATTATTCACCGGCATTTTAATACGAAACGCCGGTGAATATACCGATACATTCACCGGCGTGTCTAATTAAAACGCCGGTGAATAAGCTGCGATAAACCCGCAAACCCTAATCTTTCGTTCGCCATTTTCCCAAACCCCAAAAAAAAACCGGGGGGGGGGGGGGGGGGGGGGGGGCTTCGTTTTCCCTCCTTCCTCGCTCTACTTTCCGCGCGTTTGCCTCCGCCGCTTCGTCCTCTTCGACAGCCTCCGACCTTTCGTCATCGTCCCTTCTTCCCTTCGTCATTTTCGATTTCCCTCCCCCCTCTCTCTATTTGGAGGTGAATCGGCGATCGGAACTCACCGTGTCGCCCCGCTCTCTCTCTATCTCCTACGCCCCCGCGCTCGTCGCCCCGCTCTCTCTCTCTCTCTCTCTTCGGTATCATCTCTTGATTTCCCTTATTTTTCAAAAAAAGCATGTTTTTTTTTCAGATTATGCATCTTGATTTCCTTAACATGAATGGTTTAGTTGGGATGAAGAATGAATAGAAAAATATATGCTTAGATACTGGAAATTTTCATCTTCTTTTACTGTTAATGAAGCTTATTTCATGCATCTGATTGTCATCTTGGCATGTTTTTTTGACCAAAATGGGTTCACTGTGAACTGAGGATGGTATAGCTGTATGCCAAAATCCTCCGGATATGTACAACAATTGGGTTTTAGATTTAGTTGGGCTAAAGAATTAGTAGAGCAACATATATGCTCAGATAATGGAAATTTTCATTTTCAGATACTGTTAATGAAGCTGATTGCCATCTTTGGCATGATTTTTTAACAAAAAATGGGTACACTTCCAATCTAAGTATGCTGCTAGCATCCTCATCTTCTTTTACTGTTAATGAAGCTTATCTCATGCATCTGATTGTTATCTTGGCATGTTTTTTTGACCAAAATGGGTTCACTGTGAACTGAGGATGCTATAGGTACGTATGCCAAAATCCTCCGGATATGCACAACAATTGGGTTTTAGATTTAGTTGGGCTAGAGAATCAGTAGAGCAACATATATGCTCAGATAATGGAAATTTTCATTTTCAGATACTGTTAATGAAGTTGATTGACATCTTAGGCATGATTTTTTAACATAAAATGGGTCACTTCCAAACTAAGTATGCTGCTAGCATCCTCATCTTCTTTTACTGTTAGTGAAGCTTATTTTCATGCATCTGATTGTCATCTTGGCATGTTTTTTTGACCAAAATGGGTTCACTGTGAACTGAGGATGCCATAGGTACGTATGCCAAAATCCTCCGGATATGTACAACAATTGGGTTTGAGATTTAGTTGGGCTCAAGAATTAGTAAAGCAACATATATGCTCAAATAATGGAAATTTTCATTTTAAGATACTGTTAAAGTAACCTGTTTGCCATCTTTGGCATGATTTTTTAACCAAAAATGAGTTCACTTCCAAACTAAGTATGCTGCTAGCATCCTCATCTTCTTTTACTGTTAGTGAAGCTTATTTTCATGCATCTGATTGTCATCTTGGCATGTTTTTTGACCAAAATGGGTTCACTGTAAACTGAGGATGTTATAGGTACGTATGCCAAAATCCTCCGGATATGCACAACAATTGGGTTTTAGGTTTAGTTGGGCTAAAGAATCAGTAGAGCAACATATATGCTCAGATAATGGGTATTTTCATTTTCAGATACTGTTAGATAAGCTGATTGCCATCTTAGGCATTATTTTTTAACCAAAAATGGGTTCACTTCCAAACTAAGTATGCTGCTAGCATCCTCATCTTCTTTTATTGTTAGTGAAGCTTATTTTCATGCATCTGATTGTCATCTTGGCATGTTTTTTTGACCAAAATAGGTTCACTGTGAACTGAGGATGGTATAGGTACGTATGCCAAAATCCTCCAGGTATGCACAACAATTGGGATTTAGATTTAGTTGGGCTAGAGAATTAGTAGAGCAACATATATGCTCAGATAATGGAAATTTTCATTTTCAGATACTGTTAATGAAGCTGATTGCCATCTTAGGCATGATTTTTTAACCTAAAATGGGTTCACTTCCAAACTAAGTATGCTGCTAGCATCCTCATCTTCTTTTACTGTTAGTGAAGCTTATTTCATGCATCTGATTGTCATCTTGGCATATTTTTTTGACCAAATGGGTTCACTGTGTACTGAGGATGCCATAGGTACGTATGCCAAAATCCTCCGGATATGTACAACAATTGGGTTTTAGATTTAGTTGGGCTAAAGAATTAGTAGAGCAACATATATGCTCAGATAATGGAAATTTTCATTTTAAGATACTGTTAAAGTAACCTGTTTGCCATCTTAGGCATGATTTTTTAATCTAAAATGGGTTCACTTCCAAACTAAGTATGTTGCTAGCATCCCCATCTTCTTTTACTATTAATGAAGCTTATTTCATGTATCTGATTGTCATCTTGGCATGTTTTTTTGACCAAAATGGGATAAATATAAATGTTGACATCCTTAAATTTGCATCTCTAAGGAAGTTATTGAATCCTTGACAGGTACAACATGCCGAGGCGTGGAAAGAGGATAAATATAAATGATGGCAACGAGAGCCATGGGGATGAGCAGCCACTACATAATAGTGGCAGTCAAACAGATGAGGGTGAGGGTAGCACGCCGCCCACTGTCAAAAAACATTGTGGGCGAACTAAGATGACGAATATTTGGAGGCTTCAGAATGACGAAAGGATCGTGGTGGAGGTAAACGGTGTCGGGCAACCGGTTGGCGATAACGCCAGCAAATTTTCTTCCTTTATTGGGGTTATAGCAAGGAACCTCCGGATACTTCCTTTATCATACGAGAGTTGGCCGAAGGTGCCAACCACGACAAAGGCCACTGCTATTACGACAATCAAGGTATTTCCCTTCTAAAATAAATAATTGGTAGGCGCAAATATATTATTGAAATATGTATTTTTAGTGATGGGTAATAAATTTTGCAGCAATACTTCTCGTTCGCCGACTCCTTGGGTTGAAAAGTCACTCTCCAAAAAGTGGAGGGACTACAAGAGTGACTTGAAGGCGAAGTTTTATGACAAAGACCTTTCAGAGGAGGAGAATGCAATGAATGTGCCAGAAAATGTGGAGCCTTCAGATTGGCAATTTCTTGTGCACTACTGGAGTTCGGCGATCGGTCAGGTATTTACATTAAAGGCACAAAAATCTAATGAGTATGTGGTTGTATGGCTACTGTAATGAATTTTTCTGCTAACTTCATTGTGGCATGTACAGAAAAGGGCGGAGGTGGGAGTTGCCAGTCGGTCAAAGCAGCTAGTGTTGCACACCGCTGGTACACAGAGCTTTGCTTTGGTTCGGAAAGAATTGGTAGGCGCAATCGTATTGAACATTTTTTACTTACAGTTATTTGTTTATAACCATTTCATCTTACTAATATATAGGAAGAAGATTTGGGGGGTCCTACGGAGTTTGGCGACATTGACTTTTTCGATGCCACCCACAAATCGAAGGATGGGACGTATACGAGCCCTGAGGCAGCACGGATTCATGTAATTTGTGAACTAATATCTAATGAGTAGTCAAAGTCTCATCTGCTTTTAACTCTGATTGTTATGTCCTTTTACAGACTAACGCTCGGAGAAGGTATGATGAAATCTCTTCTGCATCAGATTCTGACCCTACGGCGCCACGCACAGATTGGCGTACCCGGCAGAGAGTTGCCTTGACCGAGGTTAGGGGAAATGAGAGGCATGGACGTGTCCGTGGTATGGGGCTAGGACCAACCCCCTCGCGGCTATTCGCACGGAGTGAATCTAGTTCAAGTGCCAATCGGGACGAGGAGATGACTTCATTAAAGGCACAAGTTGCACTCCTACAAGAACAAATGGCCAATTTAATAGGGCAGTAATCCCAAGTCCCACCCTCGGTAAGTCTTTAAATTGGTATTTTTAAAGAGATTATGGTCTTGAATGCATGAAAGACACGTACTAGTGTTTGTGAGTCTGCATTGTGGCTGTCGTCTATAAGCATTACGTCTATGTTTCTTTAGTGGACTGTGATTAGAAAGAAAGGGCTGGAGTGGAGATCTGGAAACCCAAATAGAGACATCTTGTTTATTATAATCTATACTTATTTTTTGACCAACCCCCTCTTGCTGTTGTTGCTGATGTCTCTTTGTGTGCGTGTGTTGAAGAGAATGAAGGGATGAGAGAGAGTTGAGGAAAATGCCGCTATGTTAGCGTGGTGTATCCTCATTCTCTACCATCCCTCTTTCTGGCTCCATATATGGCTTCTATATTAAATTGGTTTCCTTCTACGATGACAGTCCGTAATACTACACTTGATATGAGCCCTGTTCATAGCTGCACCCTATTGCATACTCACAAACAACTAATACGTGTCGTTCATGCATTGTATGACCAACCCCACTTTGGCACATAACATGCTTAGATGACATTGTATGATCTGCCAATAAGGTTTGCTCAGCCGTATTGTTGTACTGATTTGGAGGATTTTGGTATGCTAGCAGCATACTTAGTTTGGAAGTGAACCCATTTTTTGTTAAAAAATCTTGCCAAAGATGGCAATCAGGTTCTCTAACAGTATCTGAGCATATATGTTGCTCTAATAATTCTTTAGCCCAACTAAATCTAAAACCCAATTGTTGTACATATCCGGAGGATTTTGGCATACGTACCTATAGCATCCTCAGTTCACAGTGAACCCATTTTGGTAAAAAAAACATGCCAAGATGACAATCAGATGCATGAGATAAGCTTCATTAACAGTAAAAGAAGATGAGGATGGCAATCATGCCAAAGATGGCAATCAGGTTACTTTAACAGTATCTTAAAATGAAAATTTCCATTATCTGAGCATATATGTTTCTTTAACAGTGACTGTGAACAATTGTTCTTAATTGGGTTGTGATTAGAAAGAGACGAGTTGGAGTGGAGATCTGGAAACCCATATAGAGACATCTTGTTCATAATAATTTATTATTATTGTTGTTCTTGTCGATCTTGCTGTTGTTGCTGATGTCTCTATGTGTTCGTGTGCTGAAGGGAAAGAAGGGATGAGAGAGAGATGAGGAAAATGCCGCTATGTTAGCCTGGTGTATCCTCATTCTCTACCATTCCTCTTTCTGGCTTCTATAGTTGGTTTCCTTCCACGATGACAATTCCTTAAAACTACACTTGATATGAGCCCTATTCGTCATTTTCGATTTCCATCCTCCTCTCTATTTGGAGGTGAATTGGCGATCGGAAACCACCGTGTCGCCCCGCTCTTGATCTATCTCCCCCCCGCCCCCCCACGCTCGTCGCCCCGCTCTCTCCCTTCCTCTCTTCGGTATCATCTCTTGATTTCCCTTATTTTTCAAACTTAGCATGTTTTTTCAGATAGATGCATCTTGATTTTCTTAACATTAATGGTTTAGTTGGGATACTTAGATACTGAAAATTTTCATCTTCTTTTACTGTTAATGAAGCTTATCTCGTGCATATGATTTTCATCTTGGCATGTTTTTTTGACCAAAATGGGTTCACTGTGAACTGAGGATGCCATAGGTACGTATGCCAATATCCTCTGGATATGTACAACAATTGGGTTTTAGATTTAGTTGGGCTCAAGAATTAGTAGAGCAACATATATGCTCAGATAATGGAAACTTTCATTTTAAGATACTGTTAAAGTAACCTATTTGCCATCTTTGGCATGATTTTTTAACCAAAAATGGGTTCACTTCCAAACTAAGTATGCTGCTAGCATCCCCATCTTCTTTTACTGTTAATGAAGCTTATTTCATGCATCTGATTGTCATCTTGGCATGTTTTTTGACCCAAATGGGTTCACTGTGAACTGAGGATGCCATAAGTACGTATGCCAAAATCCTCCGGATATGTACAACAATTGGGTTTTAGATTTAGTTGGGCTCAAGAATTAGTAGAGCAACATATATGCTCAGATAATGGAAATTTTCATTTTGAGATACTGTTAAAGTAACCTGTTTGCCCTCTTTGGCATAATTTTTTAACCAAAAATGGGTTCACTTCCAAACTAAGTATGCTGCTAGCATCCCCATCTTCTTTTACTGTTAATGAAGCTTATTTCATGCATCTGATTGTCATCTTGGCATCTTTTTTTGACCAAAATGGGTTCACTGTGAACTGAGGATGCCATAAGTACGTATGCCAAAATCCTCCGGATATGTACAACAATTGGGTTTTAGATTTAGTTGGGCTCAAGAATTAGTAGAGCAACATATATGCTCAGATAATGGAAATTTTCATTTTGAGATACTGTTAAAGTAACCTGTTTGCCCTCTTTGGCATAATTTTTTAACCAAAAATGGGTTCACTTCCAAACTAAGTATGCTGCTAGCATCCCCATCTTCTTTTACTGTTAATGAAGCTTATTTCATGCATCTGATTGTCATCTTGGCATCTTTTTTTGACCAAAATGGGTTCACTGTGAACTGAGGATGGTATAGGTACGTATGCCAAAATCCTCCGGATATGCACAACAATTGGGTTTTAGATTTAGTTGGGCTAAAGAATTAGTAGAGCAACATATATGCTCAGATAATGGATATTTCCATTTCCAGATACAGTTAGAGAAACTGATTGCCATCTTAGGCATGATTTTTTAACATAAAATGGGTACACTTCCAAACTAAGTATGCTGCTAGCATCCTCTTCTTCTTTTACTGTTAGTGAAGCTTATTTTCATGCATCTGATTGTCATATTGGCATGTTTTTTTGACCAAAATGGGTTCGCTGTGAACTGAGAATGCTATAGCTATATGCCAAAATTCTCCGGATATGTACAACAATTGGGTTATAGATTTAGTTGGGCTAAAGAATTAGTAGAGCAACATATATGCTCAGATAATGGGTATTTTCATTTTTAGATACTGTTAGATAAGCTGATTGCCATCTTAGGCATGATTTTGTAACAAAAAATGGGTTCACTTCCAAACTAAGTATGCTGCTAGCATCCTCATCTTCTTTTACTGTTAGTGAAGCTTATTTTCATGCATCTGATTGTCATCTTGGCATGTTTTTTTGACCAAAATGGGTTCACTGTGAACTGAGGATGCTATAGGTACGTATGCCAAAATCCTCCGGATATGCACAACAATTGGGTTTTAGATTTAGTTGGGCTAAAGAATCAGTATAGCAACATATATGCTCAGATAATGGATATTATCATTTTCAGAAACTGTTAGAGAAGCTGATTGCCATCTTAGGCATGATTTTGTAACAAAAAATGGGTACACTTCCAAACTAAGTATGCTGCTAGCATCCTCATCTTCTTTTACTGTTAGTGAAGCTTATTTTCATGCATCTGATTGTCATCATGGCATGTTTTTTTGACCAAAATGATTTCACTGTGAACTGAGGATGGTATAGGTACGTATGCCAAAATCCTCCGGATATGCACAACAATTGGGTTTTAGATTTAGTTGGGCTAAAGAATTAGGAGAGCAACATATATGCTCAGATAATGGGTATTTTCATTTTCAGATACTGTTAGATAAGCTGATTGCCATCTTAGGCATGATTTTTAACCAAAAATGGGTTCACTTCCAAACTAAGTATGCTGCTAGCATCCTCATCTTCTTTTACTGTTAGTGAAGCTTATTTTCATGCATCTGATTGTCATCTTGGCATGTTTTTTTGACCAAAATGGGTTCACTGTGAACTGAGGATGGTATAGGTACGTATGCCAAAATCCTCCGGGTATGCACAACAATTGGGTTTTAGATTTAGTTGGGCTAAAGAATAAGAAGTCTCAACATATATGCTCAGATAATGGAAATTTTCATTTTCAGATACTGTTAATGAAGCTGATTGCCATCTTTGGCAAATTTTGATTGGGCTGTGATTGGATTGTTTAGTGGCTGTTGTCTATGTTCTTAATTGGGCTGTGATTAGAAAGAGAGGGCTCGAGTGGAGATCTGGAAACCCATATAGAGACATCTTGTTCATAATAATTTATTATTGTTGTTGTTCTTGTCGCTCTTGCTGTTGTTGCTGATGTCTCTTTGTGTTCGTGTGCTGAAGGGAAACAAGGGATGAGAGAGAGATGAGGAAAATGCCGCTATGTTAGCCTGGTGTATCCAAAGTCTCTACCATTCTTCTTTCTGTTTCCATTTCGGGCTTCTATATTTGGTTTCCTTCCACGATGACAGTTCCCTAAAAATACACTTGATATGAGCCCTATCTTATTTTTCTTATTTTTCTTATATTTGGTTTCCTTCCATGATGACAGTTTCATGGATTGGCTGAACAATCCATGAAAAACATGCTTAGATACTGAATTTTCATTTGTTTTACTGTTTTAGATAGTGGATATTCCCAATCAGAGGAGAATATTAAGGTTTCAAGTTAAATACTGAATTTTCATTTGATTTGTTGTTTTAGATATATTCAAAAACAAAATTAAGTACTAGATTTTTAGCATTGCAATGTAATTATTTTACCTTTGTATATATCATTAACAATTCCATTTGCAATTGGCACTTTGATCTTATAATTTAAG
Source organism: Hemerocallis citrina (assembly GCA_017893485.1). Taxonomy (NCBI): domain Eukaryota; kingdom Viridiplantae; phylum Streptophyta; class Magnoliopsida; order Asparagales; family Asphodelaceae; genus Hemerocallis; species Hemerocallis citrina. The sequence goes on from CM030368.1 coordinate 127,964,994, forward strand.
ATACAGGTAGATCTTTTTGCAAGTTCAAAAAATATGTATATTCTGTATTGTGGTCTACTGTTGAATTAAACTATTGTTTTTTTTTTCACAGAGCGGTCGCCCAGATGAAGGAAATTCTGATGATCAGAACTGAAGCTACTCGAGGGGTATGAATCCGTGGTCCTCCTTGCTGTTCTTATGTTCTCCTTGCTGTATGATTGTTGTTCTTATGTCCTCCTTGCTGTTATGTCAGACTGTTTTTTTTATGAGAGTTATGTCAGACTGTTAATTTGGGATATTTGAGATATTTGTCAGACTGGTTTGTTGAGATATTTGGGATGTTCGTCACTATATTAATTTGTTAATTATGACACTGTTAATTTTGCGGTGAATTTGGTTGTGATTGGTTGTGATTATGACACTGTTAATTAGTTTGTTGAGATATTTGGGATATGACACGTGTGAAACTTTATTATTCTTGTGTTTGGTTGTGATTTGCGCATTAATATGCAACGAAATTGGTTGAATCAGTTGTGAATTAGTTTACAGGTTTTGTAAATGAAACTGTGAATTGAAATCGAACGGAATACCGGAGAATGGAAAACAAACGGGCATAGCTAGACCGGCGTTTTATAAAACGCCGGTCTATCTAATCAATTAGTTGCAGTGTGCGATATACCGGCGTTCCCACACACGCCGGTGTATGCCGCTAGCTGTAACGGCACCAAGTACCTAACTACACCGGCGTTTTTTGATCACGCCGGTGCTTGTAAGTAGGGAAAACCGGGCACTCATAAACGCACATACACCGGCGGTCTATGACCGCCAGTATACTTTCATTCTACACCGGTGTTTATAGAAACGCCGGTGAATGGATAAATACCGGCGGTTTATGACCGCCGGTGAATGGATATAGGGGGTAAAAGAATGGCACTCAGAGACCCCCATACACCGGCGTTTTATGGCCGCCGGTGTAGTTTTCACATTTACCGGCGCCCACTAAAACCGCCGGTGTAGACCCCTTCCTTTCCGCGACGCTCGCTTCGGCGGCATTTGGACCGGCGCTATTATAAACGCCGGTAAAAGTTTCACCGGCGTAAAAAAACGCCGGTAAAGACGTAAAAAAACACCGGGAAATCGAGTATCTTTTATAGTGTACATATTATTTGCATAAGATTTGAACCTGACTTCTTTAACTTTCTTAGCAGGATGAGAATGCAGCAAGGAACAAACAGCACATGGAGTTGCAAATCGTAAACCTGAGTAGACACAATCAGTCAAATCCTGAACAAAATCATACATATTTTGTTTGCAACTTCATGTTCATCACTTCACTTATGTATACATGCCAACACGAAGACCAAAATTTAATCAAAATATTCCAAAGAAGTCCATTAAAAAATGGTTTCCCTCAACAAAAACGGATGCTAGTATTGTATATGAACACTATCAAAGATTTAAGACAAACAAATGAGTGCAATAAGCAAATTAAAGGGAAAAACTTCCACAAAATTACCATTGATGCACAAGGTCACTATGAATAACTATCAAAGATCATGCTTTTACTTCGAGTGGTACAAAATCTTTCGGATCATATGTTGGTAAAGGATGATAAAAGTGAACTCCATTTTCATCTCTTATAAACCTCCTCACAAGCCCATCTAAGATCAATTGGAAAAATAGAAACAAAGGGCATAAGTTATATAACGTGCATGTCAGTAATAACCGAAATAAGAAGCAATATAATTAGGAAAGTTACTTTTTTGCGATCCAGGAATAGCCCAGAGGAAACCGCTGGTTATGGTTGCATCTTCTAGAGCAAGCCACAAGCTCGGGCATGATGCAGGTTCTGTGTAAAGAAAAGAATTATCCTGATGCGGTACAACTTCCCCACTGATGCCTAGTTGCTAAAAATGAAAAGGTGCACTTCATTTACAAAGATAGTCTATTTGTCTATACAAATATACACAAACAATAAACACATGGCATGAAGAAACTACCAAGTACCAACATTGCATTAATCCCTACATGATCACATATAGAAGAAAAATATGGGTTGTGCATTACAAAACATGACTACAAGAGGGTAACTGTAACCCATGTTTCTGATTTTTCGAATTTTCTTTTTGTAATTCTCATTCTTGTAATCTGTTATTTTAATGATAATTTTTTGCTATTCACCTTCTTTCAGTTCATTATATTTTTATTATTGAACCCGAGATTCTTGTACACTCTATTTATTTGTGTTTGAGGTGTTTGATCCATCTATTGCATTATTTCATTTGGTTTCTTTCAATTTAACCCATTAATTAATCTATTATTCCTTGTTGGATCCTAACCCAAACCCACAAACCCGTTAACCCGCAAACCCATTAACCCAATTTTCCCTTAGAGCATCTCCAACCACACTAGCTATTTTGGCTCGCTAGGATAGCTAAAATAGAGAACGATTGGATAATTTGGCTAGCGAAAAAAGTCCACGGTCCAACCATGCTAGCTATTTTGGCTAGCCATAAATATTTTAATTTCTATTTACTAATAAATAGTTATAATCATCTAAAATCTGAAGTATACCTACCATGTATCAGGAAGAAAGCAGAAACAATAACTGGAGATTGCATCTTTGGTACCAGTTTTAGGCTACAAGAGGACAATAACTAATATTAGAACAAGAATAAGCAGCCACAAAAGTAGAGAATATAATACTAAGAGGGAAACAAAGAACTCTCCAGCAAAATAAGAACGAAAGAAGGAAAATGCCAACACACATCACCCACACAAAAACAAGCTGAAACTCTCACCAATACCTGAGGATGTTAGCACCAGAAACTGCACCATACAAAGTAAGCAATCCAACGAAAGAAACAAGCCAGCGGGGAAGTACATAAAAGAAAATAGCCACAAGAAAATTAAACATCAAAGCACATGAAGTCTCAATATCTATACATAACAGCGTAAATGAACAAGAGAAACAAGTCCATAACATAAACCTGAAAAGCGCAGTCAAAGCTGAAGAATATACAACCCCCAACTTGCATAACGACACAATCTTCTTATGGCAGCAAACCTCATTTTCTCATGCACTGGCCCTCCCTGCCCATAAAAAAATATCATGAAAAATTATCTTAGCAAGCACGGGAGCAACAACCAGGCAGTTACAAAGGAGTGACAAAGTGATCAATTATCTGAGGTATATTAGATCTAAAGCTTGCAACCAATGTTAGCTTGTTTCCAATGTTGGCTATAGCTTCCAGTCTAGACTTGTATACCATTTCCTTTCAAATGAGATGAAAATGAGGAGTAGGAAATTGAGGGAGAAGCAGCAGCACGGAAAATGCAGTTTCTGCTACCAAATTGGAGATAATCGAGTATCCCAACATTAATTTGGAACTAAATTTGCAGCAGACACACCATATAAACAATTCACATTCATGAAGAGTAAGTACATTACTGCAAGAGAAAATTTACTCTAATAGCTGAACTCCTTATCATCTCAAAATCTTTCATATACACACTGAATTCATTAACAGAATATTATACAAAAATTTAGCTGAACTCCAATGAGTCATAAACATCAAATCTCATAGCATTAACAGTATCAATAATTAGCTGCATAAACTAACCACAAAAAAGCTAAATAAAACAAAAAGTGAACTAAACACCACTTCAACCTTAACACATAAACAGAAACAGAAAATAACCAACAAGTGTAGTGCCTCTTGCAAAAAATTAATAGCTTCAGACCATCAAATTCACTCATAAGTATCAAATCTGCAACAACTACTTCATAAAAGACGCAGTCCTTAAAAGAACACCACTTTGCTCCATTATTACTTTCTTGTAATTTGACATACTACGGTTTTGTGGCTATTTTCTTACAAGTATAATGCTTAACAATTACCTGAGGTATATCAGCATTTACTTGTAATGAAAAGGTGTGGTGATAGTGAAAACCAAAACTAAACTGAACTAAATTGAATTATATGGACGAATAGAAAGAATCTACAAGCACTACAAAACATGTGCGATTTACCGGCGTATATTCCCCGGCATTTTACCATTCGCACAGGGGTAGGGAGTGACCAGGAATGGAGCGTCAGATTGGATGGTTATACACCGGCGGCCTCTATAAAATGCCGGGAAATCATGATATTCACCGGCATTTTATTTATAAACACCGGTGAATGGTATTATTCACCGGCGTTTTAATAACAAATGCCGGGGAATAAATAGATACATTCACCGGTGTTCGTAACTTCAAACGCCGGTGAATTAACTGAGATAAATCCCCGCGAACCCTAACATTTTGCACGCTAATTCCCAAACCTAATTTTTGCCGCCTTCATTTTCCCTCCTCCCTCTCTCTATTTCTCGCACTTCGCCTCCGACCCTTCGTCATCTTCGACAACCCAATTCGATTTCCCTCCCCCTCTCTCTATTTCGCGGTGAATTTGTGATCGAAAATCACCGCTCGTCGCCCCGCTCTCTCTCTATCTCCTACGCCACCGCTCGTCGCCCCGCTGGTCGGCCCCCTCTCTTTCTTCGGTAATTACTCTTGATTTCTCTCCTTTTCACTGTCAAAGATGCTGAATTCATGCATCTGATTGGCATCTTAGCATGATTTTTTTACCAAAATGGGTTCACTGTCAACTAAGTATGCTGTATGTATACCAAAATCCTCCAAATCTGTACAAGAATTGGGCGGAACAAACCTTGTGCAGGTTTATTTTGGAGCCACAAACATCTTGATTTAGTTGGGATGAAGAATTAATATATGCTTAGATACTGGAAATTTTCATTTCCTTTTACTGTTAAAGAAACTGAATTCATGCATCTGATTGTCATCTTAGCATGATTTTTTTACCAAAATGTGTTGACTGTCAAAGATGGATGTTGTATGTATACCAAAATCCTCCAAATCTGTACAAGAATTGGGCTGAACAAACCTTGTGCAGGTTTCTTTTGGAGCCACAAACATCAATGGTTTAGTTGGGATGAAGAATTAATAGAGAAACATATATGCTTAGATACTGAAAATTTTCTTTTTCTTTTACTGTTAAAGAATCTGAGTTCATGCATCTGATTGCCTTCTTAGCATTTTTTTTTATCAAAATGGGTTAACTGTCAACTAAGGATGCTGGCTGTATACCAAAATCCTCCAAATCTGTACAAGAATTGGGCTGAACAAACCATGTGCAAGTTTATTTTGGAGCCACAAACATCATGATTTAGTTTGGATGAAGAATTAATAGAGAAACATATATGCTTAGATACTGAAAATTTTCATTTCCTTTTACTGTTAAAGAAACTGAATTCATGCATCTGATTGTCATCTTAGCATGATTTTTTTAACAAAATGTGTTAACTGTCAACTAAGGATGCTGACTGTATACCAAAATCCTCCAAATCTGTACAAGAATTGGGCGGAACAAACATTGTGCAGGTTTCTTTTGGAGGCACAAACATCATGATTTAGTTGGGATGAAGAATTAATAAAGAAACATATATACTTAGATACTGGAAATTTTCATTTTCTTTTACTGTTAAAGAAACTGAATTCATGCATCTGATTGTCATCTTAGCATGATTTTTTTACCAAAATGTGTTGACTTGCAACTAAGTATGCTGTATGTATACCAAAATCCTCCAAATCTGTACAAGAATTGGGCGGAACAAACCTTGTGCAGGTTTCTTTTGGAGGCTCAAACATCAATGGTTTAGTTGGGATGAAAAATTAATTGAGAAACATATATGCTTAGATACTGGAAATTTTTATTTTCTTTTACTGTTAAAGTAGCTGAATTCATGCATCTGATTGCCATCTTATCATGATTTTTTGACCAAAATGGGTTCACTGTCAACTAAGGATGCTGTATGTATACCAAAATCCTCCAAATCTGTACAAGAATTGGGCGGAACAAACCTTGTGCAGGTTTATTTTGGAGCCACAAACATCATGATTTAGTTGGGATGAAGAATTAATAGAGAAACATATATGCTTCTATACTGGAAATTTTCATTTTCCTTTACTGTCGAAGATGCTGAATTCATATATCTGATTGTCATCTAAGGATGCTAGCTGTATACCAAAATCCTCCAAATCTGTACAAGAATTGGGCTGAACAAACCTTGTGCAGGTTTCTTTTGGAGCTACTAACATCAATGATTTAGTTGGGATGAAGAATTAATAGAGCAACATATTAGTAGCCATAATAGTTTCTTTTGTGCAGGTTTATTATTATTATTATTATTATTATTGTTATTATTTTGGGATGAGTAACTGATTATTAGTAGCCATGAACCAGAATAGTTCATGAGTCATCAGATCTTCTTGTTACCGTATTTACAGCACGACGCCCTCGTTATTCGTCCGATTCCTTTTCCTCAGCAAATACCCTTTACTATCATCATCTCCTTGAATGGAAAGCCAAATACAGGGGAGACTATAGTCGAATCGATATTAGACTCGAACACAAGGTGTGCAATAAAATGCCACTAAGGTGGTTGTGATAATTTCCATAAAGGTAGTTTAGGGCTACATGAATAGAGTAGATTATATTAAGATTTAATTGTTTTTTTATACATTTTTGGAACCACGATTTCTTTATTTTACAGTTAATTGTTATATCGTTTATTTATTTGCAGCTACGGTTGGTTTTAAAAAAGGTGAAATTAAATATACAAAATGCCCTTTACTGTCAATACTATTTAATATGTCAAATTTTAATTTCAGATTGTGTGCTATTGTTATAATGGATAGAAGTTGGATTAGTAAACCACGATTATCCAAGGAATACCGTGATGGTATTAAAGATTTTATTATCTTTGCCAAATGAAATTCCCGTGATCCCAACCTAATCATTTGTCCATGCCTCCGGTGTACAAATTGTAATTTGAGGACATGTGACGTAGTACATACACATTTGGTTGTCAACGGTTTTCTTCAAGGGTACACACGGTGGTTTTGTCATGGAGAGGATCATACGTCAGCTCCTGTTCGTCTAGGTTATATTAGAAAATGTAGATGAGCCCTTAGTGAACGAAGACTTAAGTGTTCCCGATGAGATGCATGCTTTGTGGCAAGACGCCTTGGGGATTCATAATGTTTCTTTCCACACCAATAATCCAACAACCCAAGTTCATAATGAGTCAACAGAAACATCTCACATTGGTGGTGGAGTGGACGAGGAAATGCCTGACCCCGCCCCTGAAAATAATAAACAGCAAGAATCCTTCGCTAAGTTGCTTGAAGATGCTAGTACTCCACTGTACCGCAATTGCACCAAATTCTCTAAATTCTCATTCATTGTCAGACTATTTCAGATTAAATGTTTAAACGGGTGGTCTGCTAAGTCCTTCAGTATGCTACTTGAACTGTTGAATGAAGCATTTCCAGAAATCTGTATTCCAAACTCAGCCTATAAAATCAAAAAATTCCTAAATTCTTTCGATCTAGGGTATGAGAAGATAGCAGCATGTCCAAATGACTATATGCTTTTCACGGGAGGTAAGGAATGTCTGGAGAATTGCGAAGTATGTGGTTCTTCGAAATGGACAGAAACACCAAATCAAGACGATCAAGCCAGTGGATCTACTAAGCGAAGTAGGAGAAAGAAGCCTGCCAAAATACTGTGTTACTTTCCTCTGATTCCTAGGCTACAAAGATTGTTTATGTCTACGAAAACTTCTTCTGATATGAAATGGCATGCTGAAGGTCGCACTAATGATGGGATTCTTAGACATCCTGCTGATTCTCAATCTTGAAAAAAATTTGATCAAAGATATCCTGATTTTGCGGAAGATCCTAGAAATGTGAGACTTGGACTAGCTAGTGATGGTTTCAACCCTTTTATGCAAATGAGTAGTACATACAGCATATGGCCTGTTGTGTTAATACCATACAATTTGCCGTCTTGGAAATGCATGAAGCAGTCCTCATTTATTTTGTCCATGATAGTTCCTGGACCGAAAGGTCCTGGAAATGATATAGATGTGTACCTACAGCCGTTAATAGATAAACTTCAAAAATTGTGGGTGGGTGTTCCAACCTATGATGCTGTGGTTAAAGAAACATTTTCTCTTCGGGTTGCGTTGTCTTGGACAATCAATGATTTTCCAGCATATGCAAATTTATCTGGATATAGCACTAAAGGACGTTATGCATGTCCTTGTTGTGCTGACCAAACTAGTTTAAGGTGGTTGTACAATGGCAGAAAGCTTTGCTATATGGGTCATAGGAGATGGTTGCCTGACACACATATATTTCGGGCAGAGACAACGACATTTGATGGTACCGACGAGTGGGAACATGCTCCTGGAGCTTCTTCTGGGTCAGATATTTTGAGGCGGGTAGATGGTCATCAGTTCAAATATGGAAAAGAACCACAAGTCAGCAAAAAGGACAAGAAAAGGGCAAGGCCGGAGCAAGGTGAGGAGACCGATCTATGTGGCGAAGATGAGGATCAGAACATGACGAGTTTAGGTGCATGGAAGAAGAAGAGTATTTTCTTCAAGTTGCCGTATTGGGAATTCAACTTATTGCGACATAATTTAGATGTGATGCATATCGGAAAAAATATTGGTGAAAATTGTATAGGAACAGTTATGGGAGATGACCGGAAGACAAAGGACAATCTCAAGAACTGACTTGATTTGAAGTCAATGGGCATCCGACATGAGTTGCACCCAGAGGAATTACCGAACGGGAAAGTACTCCTACGTCCTGCAATCTATTCAATGTCAAAATTAGAGTTTGAATTATTTTGCAAAGTTCTACTGGAACTTAAAGTTCCTGATGGCTATTCTTCTAACATAGCAAGATGTGTCAAATTTAAAGAGAAGAGGCTTCAGGGTCTAAAGTCACACGACTACCACGTCCTAATGCAGGATCTCCTTCCTGTGGCCCTAAGGTCTTCAATGTGTGAGCAAATCACTACTGTCCTAAAAGATCTTTGTAGCATATATAAAGGTATTTGCTCAAGAGTGCTTCATGTTGAAGATATTGACCAATTGGAGCAGCGGGCGGCATTGACACTTAGTAAAATGAGATGATATTTCCGCCATCGTTCTTCACTATAATGATTCACTTGATAATCCACCATGCTGGTGAAGCCAGAATCGGCGGTCCTGTTCACTATCGGTGGATGTACCCTATTGAGAGGTAAAAGAATTCATGCATCTTACAAAACAGAATTTTCAAAAGCTCATTTTTTTTAATTCCCTACTTCGCTCTAAATCATTAATTATACATGTTCAGGTACCTATACCGGCTCAAGGGTTATGTTAAAAATAGATCATATCCTGAAGGGTCAATAGCTCAGGGATATCTATCAAAGAAGTGTTCACATTTTTGTTCCAGGTATCTGCAGGGTGTAGAGACATCTTTGACTAGACCAAGAAGAAATCCAGACATTTCCAATCTTGATGGTGCTAAATATCTTTTTGATACCGCTGGCACTACTGTTGGTAAAGTTGATGCTTTTGAGCTAGATAACTTAATGTGGGAACAGGCACATCGATATGTGCTAGACCACCATGCATCAGTGGAACCATTTCGAAAGTAAGTTGCTTTTGAATTTAAATCGAATATAGTGAAAACTGCAGAGTTCGATATTAACTTACTTTTGTTATTCCTTATTTCAATTGTTTGTATTTTAGCGAATTTGTCAGGGACATCAAACGAAGGACTAGACCAAGAAGACTACCGCCACGTGAACAAAACAAGTTGATGAATGAAAAATTTCATAAGTGGTTTGAATCTCATGTAGGTGAATTAAGAAAATACAAGTTAATCTTCATTATATCTACATTATCCATGGTGCTGATACGATTTGTGCAAAATTAATAGGTACATTCTTTGGGTCCTGAAGATGTGTCATCTGAAATACAAGTACTTGCCAAGGGTCCCTATAAGATAGCCAAAAGATACGGAGGATACATATTCAATGGCTTTAGATTTTGTACTAAAGATCGTGAATGTAATTTGAAGTCTCAAAATAGTGGAATGATAGTGACTTCTAAGACTAGAAGTTATGCTTCCAAGTTGGACACGAGGCCGGTAGATGGAGATCTAGACTACTATGAAGTGCTCACGGATATCATTGATTTGAACTATTTTGGTCATTTTCGTGTTGTCTTATTTTGTGGGGATTGGACTGAGTTTGATAGGAATTTTGCTAATAACAAGGATAAGTTAGGTTTCATAGTTGTAAACTTCTCAAAATTGATTCACATCGGTACACACATTAGCCATGAACCATTTGTGTTCCCATCCCAAGTGCAACAAGTGTTCTACATTGAAGATCCAACCCTTCCAAAATCGTATGTGGCTCTTGAGATGTAACCAAGAGATGTATTCCAACTGGGCGATACTTCAGACGATGAAGACGGTGAAGCCATGAACAGTTACATTGCTTCTGAGTTTCCTATGTTTGATGTAAACACAACCAACGGCGGAATTTGCGGGACTTGGCTTCGCAAGGATAGAGAAGAGGGCGATGTATTGGAAGATGTCGTATTGTAGTTTACTTGATTTTCATAGCTCAATATTATATGTCCTGTAATTTTCGTGTCTTAAATCTTATTGTAATATTATATCTTGTAATTCCGAACATGTTGTATGTGAATTTAATAATTGGTTTAATTATCTTTCTATTTTTTACTGCTTGGTGTCATTTACATTAAACAATGCTTAGTGTCATTTGCATCAAACTATCATTGCAGTTGAATTTATTACAAATCTCACTTTTTTAATATTTTGTAATTATGTTGGTTTGTTAATCCTAGATAATAGTGGCAGTCAAACAGAGGAGGGAGAGGGTAGCACGCTGCCCACTGTCAAAAAACATCGAGGGTGAACTAAGATGACGGGCATATGGAAACTTAAGAATGACGAAAGGATTGTGGTGGAGGAAAACGGTGTCGGACAACCGGTTGGTGATAATGCAAGCAAATTCTCATCCTTTATTGTGGTAATAGCATGGAACCCACGGATAATTCCACCGGTAAGTGTAATTTTGAAGATATTATAATTTTGAATGCATGAAAGACACGTATTAGTGTTTGTGAGTCTGCATTGTGGCTGTCGTCTATGTTTCTTAATTGGGCTGTGATTAGAAAGAAAGTGCTCGAGTGGAGATCTGGAAACCCATATAAGGACATCTCGTTTATTATAATCTATTATTATTGTTGGACCAACCCCCCCTTGCTGTGTGCGTGTGTTGAAGAGAAAGAACGGATGAGAAAGAGTTGAGGAAAATGCCGCTATGTTAGCCTGGTGTATCCTCATTCTCTACCATTCCTCTTTCTGGCTCCATTTATGGCTTCTATATTAAATTGGTTTCCTTCCACGATGACAGTTCCGTAAAACTACACTTGATATGAGCCCTGTTCTTATTGTTCTTCAAACACTAATATGTGTCGTTCATGCATTCTATGACCAACCCCACTTTGGCATATAGCATGCTTAGATGACATTCTATGACCTGCATAAGGTTTGTTCAGCCCAATTCTTGTACAGAATTGGAGGATTTTGGTATACAGCTAGCATCCTTAGTTCACAGTGAACCCATTTTGGTAAAAAATCATGCCAAGATGACAATCAGATGCATGAATTCAACTTCTTTAACAGTAAAAGAAAATGAAAATTTGCAGTATCTAAGCATATATGTTTCTAGATCCAGGATCACAAATTTTGATTGGGCTGTGATTGGATTTTTTAGTGACTATCAACAAGTGTTCTTAATTGGGCTGTGACTAGAAAGAGAGGGCTCAAGTGGAGATCTGGAAACCCATATAGAGACATCTCGTTCATAATAATTTATTATTATTGTTGTTCTTATTGCTCTTGCTGTTGTTGCTGATGTCTCTTTATGTGCGTTTGCTGAAGAGAAAGCAGGGATGAGAGAGAGATGAGGAAAATGCCGCTATGTTAGCCTGGTGTATCCTCATTCTCTACCATTCCTCTTTCTGGCCTCTATATTTGGTTTCCTTCCACGATGACAGGTCCTTAAAACTACACTTGATATGAGCCCTATTCTTATTTTTCTTCAATAAAAATGGGAGTTTTGGTTATCCAACAAACATGTACCCACATACTTTCAAATGGCATTTCCTTTAGAAAGTCGGACTCCGAAGAATCGATCTATGACTAGAATCTCCATTCAAAGCCCAATCAAAATTTGTCATCCTGGATCTAAAATCTTCTTTGAGCCACAAACATCAATGGATTAGTTGGGATGAAGAATTAATAGAGAAACATATATGCCTAGATACTGGAAATTTTCATTTTCTTTTACTGCTAAAGAATCTGAGTTCATGCATCTGATTGCCTTCTTAGCATGTTTTTTTTACCAAAATGGGTTCACTGTTAACTAAGGATGCTGAATGTATACCAAAATCTGCCAAATCTGTACAAGAATTGGGTGAGAACAAACCTTGTGCAGTTTTCTTTTGTAGCCACAAACATCATGATTTAGTTGGGATGAAGAATTAATAGAGAAACATATATGCTTATATACTGGAAATTTTCATTTTCTTTCACTATCAAAGATGCTGAATTCATGCATCTGATTGCCTTCTTAGCATGTTTTTTTACCAAAATGGATTCACTGTCAACTAAGGATGCTGTATGTATACCAAAATCCTCCAAATCTGTACAAGAATTGGGTGAGAACAAACCTTGTGCAGGTTTCTTTTGTAGCCACAAACATCATGATTTAGTTGGGATGAAGAATTAATAGAGAAACATATATGCTTATATACTGAAAATTTTCATTTTCTTTTACTGCCAAAGATGCTGAATTCATGCATCTGATTGTCATCTTAGCATGATTTTTTTACCAAAATGGGTTGACTGTCAACTAAGGATGCTGGCTATATACCAAAATCCTCCAAATCTGTAAAAGAATTGGGTGAGAACAAACCTTGTGCAGGTTTCTTTTGTAGCCACAAACATCATGATTTAGTTGGGATGAAGAATTAATAGAGAAACATATATGCTTATATACTGGAAATTTTCATTTTCTTTTACTGTCAAAGATGCTGAATTTATGCATCTGATTGTCATCTTAGCATGATTTTTTTACCAAAATGGGTTCACTGTCAACTAAGGATGCTGTATGTATACCAAAATCCTCCAAATCTATACAAGAATTGGGTGAGAACAAACAATGTGCAGGTTTCTTTTGTAGCCACAAACATCATGATTTAGTTGGGATGAAGAATTAATAGAGAAACATATATGCTTATATACTGAAAATTTTCATTTACTTTTACTGTGAAAGAAGCTGAATTCATGCATCTGATTGCCTTCTTAGCATGATTTTTTTACCAAAATGTGTTAACTGTCAACTAGAGATGTTGTATGTATACCAAAATCCTCCAAATCTGTACAAGAATTGGGCTGAACAAACCTTGTGCAGGTTTATTTTGGAGCCACAAACATCATGATTTAGTTGGGATGAAGAATTAATGGAGAAACATATATGCTTAGATACTGGAAATTTTCATTTCCTTTTACTGTTAAAGAAACTGAATTCATGCATCTGATTGTCATCTTAGCATGATTTTTTTACCAAAATGTGTTAACTGTCAACTAGAGGATGCTGTATGTATACCAAAATCCTCCAAATCTGTAAAAGAATTGGGCTAAACCACCTTGTGCAGGTTTCTTTTCGAGCCACAAACATCATGATTTAGTTGGGATGATGAATTAATGGAGAAACATATATGCTTAGATACTGGAAATTTTCATTTTCTTTTACTGTCAAAGAAACTGAATTCATGCATCTGATTGCCATCTTAGCATGATTTTTTTTACCAAAATGGTTTCACTGTCAATTAGAGGATACTGGCTGTATACCAAAATCCTCCAAATCTGTACAAGAATTGGGCTGAACAAACCTTGTCCAGGTTTATTTTGGAGCCACAAACATCATGATTTAGTTGGGATGAAGAATTAATGGAGAAACATATATGCTTAGATACTGGAAATTTTCATTTCCTTTTACTGTTAAAGAAACTCAATTCATGCATCCGATTGTCATCTTCGCATGATTTTTTTACCAAAATGTGTTAACTGTCAACTAGAGGATGTTGTATGTATACCAAAATCCTTCAAATCTGTACAAGAATTGGGCTGAACAAACCTTGTGCGGGTTTCTTTTGGAGCCACAAACATCATGATTTAGTTGGGATGATGAATTAATGGAGAAATATATATGCTTAGATACTGGAAATTTTCATTTTCTTTTACTGTCAAAGAAACTGAATTCATGCATCTGATTTTCATCTTAGCATGATTTTTTTACCAAAATGGTTTCACTGTCAACTAGAGGATGCTGGCCTGTATACCAAAATCCTCCAAATCTGTACAAGAATTGGGCTAAACAAACCTTGTGCAGGTTTATTTTGGAGCCACAAACATCATGATTTAGTTGGGATGATGAATTAATGGAGAAACATATATGCTTAGATACTGAAATTTTCATTTCTTTTTACTGTTAAAGAAACTAAATTCATGCATCTGATTGTCATCTTAGCCTATTTTTTTTACCTAAATGGGTTCACTGTCAACTAAGAATGTTGTATGTATACCAAAATCCTCTAAATCTGTACAAGAATTGGGTGAGAACAAACCTTGTGCCGTTTTTTTTTGTAGCCACAAACATCTTGATTTAGTTGGGATGAAGAATTAATAGAGAAACATATATACTTATATACTGGAAAATTTCATTTTCTTTCACTATCAAAGATGCTGAATTCATGCATCTGATTGTCATCTTAGCATGATTTTTTTACCAAAATGTGTTAACTGTCAACTAGAGGATGCTGTATGTATACCAAAATCCTCCAAATCTATACAAGAATTGGGCTGAACAAACCTTGTGCAGGTTTATTTTGGAGCCACAAACATCATGATTTGGTTTGGATGATGAATTAATGGAGAAACATATATGCTTAGATACTGGAAATTTTTATTTCATTTTACTGTTAAAGAAACTGAATTCATGCATCTGATTGTCATCTTAGCATGATTTTTTTACCAAAATGTGTTAACTGTCAACTAGAGGATGCTGTATGTATACCAAAATCCTCCAAATCTGTACAAGAATTGGGCTGAACAAACCTTGTGCAGGTTTCTTTTGGAGCCACAAACATCATGATTTAGTTGGGATGATGAATTAATGGAGAAACATATATGCTTAGATACTGGAAATTTTCATTTTCTTTTACAGTCAAAGAAACTGAATTCAAGCATCTGATTGTCATCTTAGTATGATTTTTTTACCAAAATGGTTTCACTGTCAACTAGAGGATGCTAGCTGTATACCAAAATACTCCAAATCTGTACAAGAATTGGGCTGAACATACCTTGTGCAGGTTTATTTTGGAGCCACAAACATCATGATTTAGTTGGGATGATGAATTAATGGAGAAACATATATGCTTAGATACTGGAAATTTTCATTTCATTTTACTGTTAAAGAAACTGAATTCATGCATCTGATTGTCATCTTAGCATGATTTTTTTACCAAAATGTGTTAAATGTCAACTAGAGGATGCTGTATGTATACCAAAATCCTCCAAATCTGTACAAGAATTGGGCTGAACAAACCTTGTGCAAGTTTCTTTTGGAGCCACAAACATCATGATTTAGTTAGGATGATGAATTACTGGAGAAACATATATGCTTAGATACTGGAAATTTTCATTTTCGTTTACTGTCAAATAAACTGAATTCATGCATCTGATTGTCATCTTAGCATGATTTTGATTGTCATTTTCATTTTCTTTTACTGTTAAAGAAGCTGAATTCATGCATCTGAAGATTTAAGATCCAGGATGGCAAATTTTGATTGGGCTGTGATTGGATTGTTTAGTGGCTGTCGTTTATGTTCTTAATTGGGCTGTGATTAGAAAGAGAGGGCTCGAGTGGAGATCTGGAAACCCATATAGAGACATCTCGTTTATAATAATTTATTATTATTGTTGTTCTTGTCGCTCTTGCTGTTGTTGCTGATGTCTCTTTATGTGCGTTTGCTGAAGAGAAAGCAGGGATGAGAGAGAGATGAGGAAAATGCCATTATGTTAGCCTGGTGTATCCTCATTCTCTACCATTCTCTGTTTCCATTTCTGGCTTCTATATTTGGTTTCCTTCCACGATGACAGTTCCTTAAAACTACACTTGATATGAGCCCCTTCTTATTTTACTTATTTTTCTTATATTTGGTTTACTGTTGAACTAAATTTTTTTTTTTTTTCATAGAGCGGTCACCCAGATCAAGGAAATTCTGATGATCAGCACTGAAGCTACTCAAGGGGTATGGATCTGTGGTCGGCGGCCTCTAGTTGTTGTTGTTATGTTGTTCTTGTTGTTGTTATGTTCTGTATTGTTGTTTTAAGTAGTTGTTGAGATATTTGGGATGTTAATTACTGTATTTGTTAATTATGATGTTAATTAAGCGGTGAATTTGGACGATTAATGGACTATGTGTGAAACTTTATTATCTTAATTAATTCTTGTGTTTGGTTGTGATTTGCGCATTAGTATGCCTGAAGTTGGTTGATTCAGTTGTGAATTAGTTTACAGGTTTTTTAAATGAAATTGTGAATTGAAATCGAAAGAAAAATTGGAGCAGGAAAAACCAACGGGCATACACCGGCGTTTCATAGAACGCCGGTGTATCTAATTGTTTAGTTGAAAATTTCGTTAGAGAAGCGTTTCCACACAGGCGGGTGTACCCGTAAGTTGCAGCACTCCTAAGATACACCGGCGTTTTATAAAACGCTGGTGAATATCTATATGGCGGCGTTTTACGACACGCCGGTGTTTGTAAGTAGGGAAAGAAGGGCGCTTAGAAACAAGCATACACCGGCGCTCTATGACCGCCGGTAAATATTACACATTCCCCGGCATTTGTACAATCGCCGGTGAAAAGATATATACCGGCGGTAAGTGACCGCTGGTGAATGTATATTGGGGGAAAGAACGGCACCCAGAAATCGCCATATACCGGCGTTTGTCTGGCCGCCGGTGTATTTTAAAGATATACCGGCGTCCAGTAAAAACGCCGGTGAATGCGCCTATCTTTCCGCGACGCTCGATTCGGCGGCATTTGCACCGGCATTTTTATAAACACCAGTGAATGTTTCACCGGCGTAAAAAACCGCCGGTGAAGGTCTAAAAAAACGCCGGCGAATAGTGTCTGTGTTGTAGTGAAGTTATAGAAACACTTATTGAATGTATATTAAATTGTTGAATGACATGAGTCACAAAATTACATTTGAAATCAAATAGTGAACAAACTACATATCAAGCTTTCATTGTAATGAGATAACTCTATAACAGATAAACAAGAAAGAACGGCACATTATCCGATGATTAAAAAAAATTAAATGAAGAGGATATGAAGCTTCTAAATGTAGATTGCTAATGCAGGACTAGAAGCAAGATGTGGCTATTCTGAGTAATTGGATCTGAAATATTTCTACGGCGAATATTTGTAGTGTGTATGGTCATGGATGGCGACAACCACTCTATATTGCATGAAGTAGTCTAAAGACATTTTCCAACTGTATAATGATTAAGGAAATTTGGTACCATTCAAAGAATAAAAAGTCAAAAGAGATTTTGTACAATGTATGAATTGTGAACCCCAGGCAACGATGCAAGGGAAAGAAAAGCAAACAATATATAATGATAACTCTAGTCAATCGGGACTGCAGAGTTGCATTTTGTAGGTTCATATACAAATTACAATTTGGTATCAGGAGAATTGGAGATATGCCCAAACTATGGAGAGGGAAAAAATTCAATCTTAAAATGTTTGGTGTAAACGGCCATGGAACATCCAATTCTGGTTAATCCAAACAAAGGAATGAAAGCATAGAAATTATTCAAAGGGAGAAAAGCAAGATTAACTGAACCAAAACCAAAACTAAATTGAACTAAATATTCAGATCACAACAATTGCTAGTTTCATACATTCATATTACTATACTTCGGGATTTGATATTAATCAGTTCATCTATATAACATATTGCAGGCATCTACATATTCATATTGCAGTAAATTCATATTCATAGCTTATTATAACTATCTTAATCAGTACTGCAAAGAACAAAGTCCAGCTCATTTTGATGGAGGTAAAGGTTTCACTATTCTTGTGTTTGTCTGTATCCAATCAATCTGTCAGCAGTCAAAATCGACATGTAGAAAAGTTGAAGGTTATGGGTCAATATGTAAACGTAGTGTTGCAAATGGGGTAGAAGAAAGAGTACTACAGCAAAGGAGATAGGAGACTTCAATTGGGCAATTCATTTTCAACCGCTGTGTGCAGTTGCAAGTTAATTTGCAGATGCTAGTTATGCCGAGTTCAGCACCAATACTGTCGTATTCAGAAAATTCATATCCAAACCACAAAAAAAAAAAAAAATCAAAAGAAAGATTTTTACCTGATGAAGAAGAAGAACCCAATGAACAAGAACCCAATGAACAAGAAGAAGAATCCAATGAACAAGGAGTAGCAATCTACCAAGAAAAAATTGAAGAGATTGAAGAAATTGAAGAAAATCACTGTCCAGCGGGAAAGAAATCTTACCGTTTGGAAATCCCTTGATCTCCCGCAGCAAGAGAGGAAGGAGTTTGGTGAGCGGGATCGAATCGCCAGATTTGGCGAGCGGATCGCGAGTGGAAATCAGCTCGCCAGGATCGTGACTAGTTTGGCGAGGCCGTTGGAGAAGATTTATTGGGATTTAATCGCTATTTTGGCTAATTGGGGGGATTTGGCGAGGCCGTTGGAAATGGTCTTATTACCTACTTATTGACCAGATCAATCCCCTCTCCACGTCCACCTCCCCCAATATCTCCATGATTCCCTACTTTACTACCACACCACTACCCCATTTCCATAAATCCTAACAAAACCCTCTAATCTTTCAATTAACCTGTTAATCTTTCCCTAATTAATCAATTAATCTCCTCAATCAATCAACTCTCTCTCTCTCCTCCCTCTTCTTCTTTCCCGTTTCTCTCTCCCGAAACCAAACAGAACCCAAACACCCCGCCATTGCTTCTGCACCACTTCGCTGCTCCTCCTTGCCGCCCAAGCCACCACAGCCACTGTCCTATCCCCCAGTTGCCACCCTCTTCATCGCCATCATCACCACCCCGAGCGACCACTGCCTCCGCCATTACCATCTTCTCATCTTCAGATATAGTATGCAAACCCAACACGTGCTCTATTCATTACCTTCATCTCCAATATTCTTCTTATTCTTATTTGGACTTTGGAGCATCTTAAGGATTCCACGTTGTACGGGAATTATATTACATGGCTACTTTTCATCTTCTGTTTAGCAATGTCAGTTTCTCTTGCTTTGTTTTCATTTATGAGGACTATTTTTTAATAAGTTTATTTGAAGAAATTAGCTGACCCTGAAGAGTTGTTTTTTCGGTGTAAAAATGATTTATTATACAGTTACTGTTGGATAAACCAGCAAAAAGCAAATTGAGACTGGAAGGAGAATTGAGAGTTGGACAGATGAAATTACTAGAAAATGGGAAGAAAAAGATTCAAAGATATCAAGGCAGATAGCTAGGAGTTGAGGGAGGGTTTCACAAAGAGATTCAAAGACATGGAGGCAGAGGATTTGAGAGTGAATTGACAGAGAGAATTAAGTGGTTGCTAATGCTGAAATGGCATGAATTTTTCTCTTTTAATAATTAGTTTTAAAAGATAACTCTTTTCATAAATATTTGTTAAATTAGGATTGTTTAGATAAATTGCTCCTCAGAATACAATGGAATTTATTATAATAACTAGGCATGCGGACTACTGTTTGTTTTTAACTATCAGTTCTCGAAAGGAAATGATATCAGGAGTATGATATGAGTGACCCAATAGATTTCATTAGCTTATCTATTTTTTTGACCTCACCAGTCACCATAGGTAATCACAATTTTTATTTCCTTTTTTTTCCCTCCATGCTTCTTATTTTAAGGAATTTACCATACAATTCGTAGCATGCATTAACTTAATTACTTAAAAGCTTACTTATCTGGTTGCTTGCTCCATGCTGCCCAAGTAGTTTCTAATGTCCAATTATTGGACCTTCTATTTATTCACTTCACATCGGGTATGGAAATTGAAAAGGCTACTATTGCACGATCTACTAATATGAGACTACATATAAGTTGTTTTCTCATACGTATGGGTGAAAGTAATTATGGGAAAGAGGAAGGTGATATGGTTCGTATTGTAGTCTTATAACCTTGTGTTGATGTACATAATTGTGTGGATATTTGTGATCCGTATGTGTAACAGATATTTTATTTTCTACATGTCGATCAGTATGATATGTTTAAATAATGATGGTATCTAGGCAACGAGCTTTATTCAAGAAACAAGCTGTATGTATATGGGAGGCTTTCCCAATTTTTTAAAGTGTGTTTATTTTAGATTGCATTAATGACTTTCTTCATTTATTTTAGTTTTTAAGAGGATTAATCTTTATTTAGTTTGACCACTTCATCAAAACAAAGACATAACGAAACATTATTAATCGTTATGAAGGTTTTCAACAGTTTTGAACGTTTGAGAATAAATACAACGGAAATTTCTATGAATTAGCTTATTATTAAAAAGTCTATGCAATATTGCACATAGGTATACTAATTTATAGTAAGTTAGAGATGTTAATAAGATCAGACTACCCGAACCAGATCTTTATCCGACCCGAAATTTTCATGTCACCCAACCTAAAACCTAAAATTTTGGGTTGGGTCCAACCCTGTCCGAACATCCAGATCGGATACGGATCAAGTATATGTTACATTGATTCGACCCGATCCGAAACCCGAAACAACCCGATCCGACCCAAAGACCCGAATTAAGTAATTAAGAAAAATAATTAAAAATATATATTAGATTTACATATTTATAGTAAGAATATTATGTTTACATGATTAAAGAAAAAACTTATTATGTTTACATATTTATGGACAAAATTAAGAATGGGTCAGTAGGTACAACATTAGGCATGTGTAGAATAATCTATATAATAAAACATAAAGAAAAGCTATCAAGTGGTTCTCTTTCAATAGTAAGAAAATCAATGGTTCAGATCTAAGCTCTCAAAAGACATCCCCCCCCCCCCCCCCCCCCCCCCCCTCAAAAAAAAACAATTCCTTTATTTAGTTAATTCTTTCTCTCTCTCTCTCTCTCCCCCTATTCAGATCAGTTTACTCCCTCTATTCTCCAGACCATAGAGCTCCAATTTCTCTCTCTCTCTCTCTCTCTCCTAGGATTTTTAAGCCGTTAACTCCAAATCCCTACAACAATTTTCTTAAACCCTCGCTTCCATCCCATTGGCGAAGCCTCCATCATCTTCTCAAACACGAATCTCAAAGCAAATCCAAATCCAAATTCAGTGTCGAACCCCAATCAGGAGATTGTCGCCGATATCTGATCTGCTGCTGATTTCGTATTGGCGACTCTCCTCCACCAAATCGAGCACGAATATCAAACGACTCCGTATTGGCAACTCCCCTACACCGAATCGAGAGCCTCTACATGCGATGCGGCAACTCTAATTTCATCTCATTAACCGAATTCTCATTCTAATTTTTAATTTTGTGTGTGCAGGGGATTACTCAGTTTTATGCGGCGACTCTAATTTTATCTCATTAACCGAATTCTTATTCTAAATTTTTATTTTGTGTGTGCAGTGGATTACTCAGTTTTTTGCTGACTCGATTTTGTGTGTAAATGAGATCTAATTTCAGAGAGGTATAATTGTTTATTTTTGGGTTTAAAAAATTTTAATTTGGTGATTTATTTGATGAGTTTTTTATTTGTTTTGATTTAAAGTGTACACAAGTGAGAGATAGATTATTTGGTGGCCTCAATTCAGGCTTCCAAACAATAGCAGGACATATAAGCTGATCAGCAACCTACAATAACTTGGCAAATATGCAACATTAATTTCTTTACTACAAGAGAATATACTATCGTGAAGTGTTCCCTTCACTGGTTATTAGAAACCATGGATAACATAACATATAAGAACTTTTAGTGTATATTTGGATATATAGGATTGAGATAACTGGAGTTTATCAGTGAAGGGTGCAAACTCTCTACTCAAGAAAGATAGCTAAAGTAAATTTGTTATTACTCGATCCATTTTGTTTTTTTTATAAAGGTGCAATGCAGAGATAAAGTGGAGATAAAAGAAATGATTAGCTTGGATTAGAGTTTTGAGAACTTCATGTATTACATTTTGGTTGAAATAATAATAAGAGATATTTCAATTGCAAACTGAGTCTCAGACAAACAAATGTTTAGATTATTGGTATTGTAGATACCTTCATACCTGTACTTGAGTTACCATTGTATTTAGACATGCTCATAGTGGTTATAGAATTAGAGTAAGCTCTATAAAACCTATATGATCATGTCCTTGCATAACTATTACAAGCATCTAAAAGTGATGCTGATATTAAAAAAAACTCTATGCAGTGTTTCTAACAAGCTATATGCATTCCAGGTATGTTCGAGTTAATGATCAAGAAGGAGATGGTTGAGCTTAAAGGTAGATCTTCTGCTTCCTCATATAATATGTTTTCTACGTCAACGGGCAAACCTAGTATATTAATATGGTCACAAATCACAATTCAATTTTGTTTATATTCTTTTTTTTTTTTTCCCTTCTTTCGTTTTAGTAAATTGTTTTTCTTCTTTTTTTTGAAAGAAAGTTAACTGTATTCTTCTTTGATAAAAAAAATTAATGAAGTTTGGAAGATGGAGTTGTTATTTGTTCCTAAAAAATTTTGTTCATGTTTTGAAACTATAACCATCTATTTAGGTGGATACCCACCTATTAAGTGGCGGCCAAAACCCACATACTCAGGTGGAGGACCAACCAAAGTCACCAAACTACCAAATCATAACCCTAACTTTCCCATCTACATATTTACCACTTTATTTGTAAATCTGCCACTGGGAGGCCTGAGTGTCATCTGTAAATCTACCACTTTATTTGTAAACCTACCACTTTACGTGTATTGCACGTGCAACTCCAACTCTCCCATTATACACTTTATTCAAATCTACCAATTTACGTGCATTACACGTATAACTCAAACTCTCTCATTATACTTTTTATATTACTTTAAAAAATATGTATTTATTAACACGTGATATATTATATTACTTTAAAAACTATATATTGATTAAACGTGCATCGCACGTGTTAACTACTAGTATGTTCTGAATGAAAAACCCTAATACTCAATTCGGCTACACCTCTTTATCTCTCTCTTTTCATGACACACTATCAGCACGATGCCTGGAGTAGCTCTAGGTCATTGATTTAACAACGATAAGAAAGGTATGTTACCAATCTTTCTATTCATTTTCATACAACACAGAACTTATTGATCTCTAGCTAGTGCTATTTTGTTAACGAACTGTAAAACATTGAAAAATTCTATGATGAATCCATGCTCTGTCGAAACTGATGAAATCATGGTTCCATATTCCATGATGTTTTGCCATCAAACCTATTTGTCTATTATATGTAATTAATATTATTTTACTAATCGGTTGATGAACTGCTCAAGAAACATGATTAATCATACATATACTATTTGCTGGAGTTACTTGTGATTAATTACATGTTTTGATGATTAATCAAGTTGAGTTTTACCATTGATGAGTATTAATATTGATTAACCACTAATAACATGATTAAGTTTATTTTAAACATGATTAGCGAGATAGGTGTTCCCTGTTCAAGAAATCAAGCCTTTCTTTATTTTGGTTGCATTAATTAATTATCATTTTCACCATCATTTTTTTGTTTGCGGTTTTAAAAAGAAAGAGGAGAAAGGAGAGTAGGGCAGGAGAGGGGTGGCCGGACCACCATCACCACAGTCATAGTGGTGGTCCCAGGTAGGGGTGGCAATCGGGCCTAGCGGGTCGGGCCAGGCAGGCAGAACTGGCAGGCCGGGCCGAGTCGGGCCTCGGAGGTAAAATGTCGGCTCGGATCTGGCCCTTGGCCCCTGGCTCGGGGGCCGAGCCGGTGTGGGCCGAATTTATTATTTATTTAAATTTTTACAAAAACAAAGAAGAAGGAAAATTGTTAAAAATTATCAAGAACATATAGATAAAAGAGATATTCATAAATTACATTGTTTTTATGAATTACAAAGTTTAATATACAATCAAATAGATTAGTAACATTTCATTTAAATTTCATCAACTTACAATATGAGGGGAATATTTGTATTTAGAGATCGAGATGACCTCTATTTAGATTGAAGATAAGGCAGTGGACTATTGTCGTGCACTTCTACTTAACCTAAATATAGAATCTCATTTCCTAAATTTTCCAAATATTTAGGGTACATTATCCAAACTTCATTGTGCTAGATATTCATTCGTTGCTACTTGTTGAGCCATTGTGTCCTTTATGTAAATCGTTGGTCCTCTATTTCGCTCTCATTCAATCTTCGGCGCATACTAACATCTCAAAATTCTTTGATGTCAAGCAATTCCTATTCGGGCTCATTATCTTGCCACCAAAAGAAAAAATACTTTTTGATGCAATGGTTGACACCAGTATAGTTAGCAAATCTTTAGCCATACGAGAAAAAATAGTAAAAATATTTTCATTGGTTTTCCAAGAATAAAACATCTACTACATCATCAATGGGAGGTTGTGCATTATACCAATTCAACTCATTTGGCGAATTGGTTCTTGATTTTTTTTGATTTTATGAGATTTAAAACGCTACTAGTTACAAGACCATTTTCATTTGATAATATAGAATAAGAAGAAGAACTAACATTTTGTGATTGTGAAGTGTTAGTTGAATAAATCTATCGTAACTATCATATAAACTAGTCAAAACATGCTAAAAATTTGTTGTGAAAACAATATGATCAAAAGCTTGTATTTCATCGTGTGGAGCATAAGTATAAAAAATCTCAATAAATTTTTTTGTGCCCTCTAACTTAATCATGTGATTCATTACACTAGCAACACAATATAATACGGGAAGTGGATAAAAATATTTTAAAATATTAATATAAGAGGCATAAACCATTTCTCCAATGAAATGGTCATTTATCAAATCTTTAATTGCTGTCATCATAGTGACAATTCCAAGTAAAATACCAGTAGATGTAGATGTATATGTTTTTGAAAATTGTAAAGTAGCATCATTAAAGGGTTCTAAAAATTTATAGAAACTATCGGCAAAAAATTAAAAATCATCATCAACATACAATCTTGCATACCCATTGCAAGACAAAATTCTCTAAGGTTAAAATGATAATAAAGGAACAACATCTAATAAATCATAAGTAGAATTCCAACGATGTCTAACTTCTATAGTGAAACATTTAAATACAATTCTCCTAAGTTGACACCAATCATGAAAAGCTTGATATATTGGACCACTCAACGTAATAAAATGAACACAATTTCTCATTGCCTCAATTTTATCGTGTTCATATTTTAATGCACCTTGTACACAAAGATTTAAAATATGACAAGTGCACCTAACATGAAAATTTTCGGTTCTATAAGATTTAATGTAATTTTCAAACTAGCGGTTGCCTTAGTATTATTAGAGACATTATCAAAACCAATAGCAAAAACTTTATCAAAAATACCAAAATTATTGCATGCTTCCATGATGTGTGTGGAAATTATTTCACCCTTATGTGGGAACCTAACAAATCCAAATGAATTTATCATTTTTTGAAGTAGCTAATCGGAATCTATCCAATGACATGTTACACATCATTGGTACGCCGTTCACTCTTACCCACCCATCCACTGTCAAAAAAACTCTAGTGTTTAGTGATGTTAGTGTTGCTAGTAAAAAATCCTTAGCCTCATTGTAAACTAATTTACAATCAACCTTAACTACATTCCTAGCATTTTTTTTGATAATGGGGGTTTAATGCAGATTGTGCAAAAATCTCTATATTCCTACTTTCACCAAATGAATAAGGTAATTCATCTCTAATTACTAATTTAGCTATTCCCCTACGAACGATATCGTGATCGAAGCTAGTATAGTTGGCGGATCATCAGGAAGTCAATCTTTCTTATACCGTTCTTTCATATCTAGCCCCTCTGTCAAATGTTTGGCACTTTCCATACTTCGTGGGTGCAACATCAACGTCGAACAAGAGTGAAGGCTTGGGACTAGCCCTTGCAACCGGCATCCCCTAAAGTCGTAAGCCTAGCAACAATTGATAAATGGATAGTTCTCATTGGCGAGCCCAGGTTGTGACTATCTACTTGACCGGTCTTACGATGTATTTTTTGTTGTGTGAGATTGTCTTTACAAATTTTGGGTTGACATTTATTTAAGTGACGTTGAAATGTACTCGTTCCTGATCCTATTTTAAACTTATAGGGTGTTTGACAATTCTTACAAATTTTTATTACTACACTCTTATCATTTTGTAAAGGGACATAGTCAAAATATTTGTGTACTCCGAAAGTATTCCCTCTTGTTTTACGGGACTAAGAAGGGTCTTGTTCCGATGGTTGTGGTTCTATGTCTTTCACTTCTACTTGATCCGTGTGTGTTCATGAAAATTGAGAATAGTATCATAATTCATAAGTATTTCTTCACTCTCTACATATGGAGTTGGAATGGAAGGAATGTGATGACTATTGGTGGACTCTTGACTACTATGTCTATCGCGTGATCGGTTAGATGCCATCTAAACTATATATTAATAAAATTCTAGTGTATGTTTAAAAACATAATTGCAGTGTATGTTTTAAAATTTAATTTTACAAAACAAGTAAAGATAGATAAACTAGTGTATGTTATAGAAAATGATTCTACGAAACAAATAAAGTTAAATAAAATTCTACTATAAACTAGTGTATGTTAATAAAAAATTTCTAAACAAAAAGGAAAAAAATTCAATAAAACGACAATAAATGAATAAACTAGTGTATGTTTACCAAACTTTTAAAAAATGTAAAAATAAGAAGAAGAAGAAGAACTAAAACAAAACTCAATCTAATTAAGAGAAATAAATGAGAACAAACAACAATGCTAATTCTAAAAATTATACAAATACAAAAATGTTGTATGAGTGTAGAATGTAGATTGAAGAATAAAGGTAGAGAGAGTTGAGAGCTTGGGGTGTTGTTGTTGATGTTGTTGATTGTTGTTGTTGATGTAGATCATTGCAAGAGAGTAGTTGAAAGTTTGAGATTGTTGTTGATTTGTTGAAAGAGATGAGAGATAGTAGAGAGAGTTGAGTGAATTAGTGAAGAGAATTGAATGAAATGAGGTTGTATATATAGAATATGTATTTTTTTGAATTTCCAAAATACCCCCCAAAACTGGCTAGTTTAGATCCGTTGGGGAGTATTTTAGTAATTACACAAACACAATATTAAAAAAATCTGAAAAAATAGAAAATCAACGATCGGCTTGCGGGCCACTCGGACCAGCCCAGGCAGGTTCAACCCAGTCCCGGGTCGGAGCGGGCCGGACCGGTTGCGGGCCAGGCCTTTCAGTTTTTTTGGGAAAATGGCGGACCGGACGGGACTGGACCGGGTTGGTTGGGCAGGTTGACCACGGTTCAGCCCAGGTTTGGGTTGGCTGAGCTAGGTCTAAGACTAAGCAGGCCTGGCTCGGGCTAGCCTGGCCCTAATGCCACCCCTAGTCCCGGGTACTGCCGACGCCACTTACCCTCCATGTGCGCCACCGCCATAGTCAGCAAGAGAAAGCCTAACCCTAAATGGGTTAAGTGCTCGATGGTGGAGAAGATTGTCTTATCAGATCCGGTTGGTATTTCTAATTTAGATTCGAACCCGAAATAGAAAATAAAAAGTTTATGTAGGTTGCGGGTCGAGTACTGGTATCCTGGTTTATGAAAACTCAAACCCACATTCCGTTTCTAGTTTTCCTTTTCTAATTAATTATTTTGGGCCCTTCAGTTATTTTGGGTGCATTAATTAATTATCACTATCACTATCAATTTTTTGTTTGGGGTTTTAAGAAGAAAGAGGACAGAAGAGAGTAGGGCCTGTGAAGGGTGGCCGGACCACCGTCCCCACAGTCGTAGTGGTGGTCCCGGGTGCCGCTGACGCCACTTACCCTCCATGTGCGCCACCGCCATAGTCGGCAAGAGAAAGCCTAACCCTAAATGGGTTAAGAGCTCGATGGTGGAGAAGAATTTCTTATCGGATCGGATTGGTATTTCTGATTTAGATCCGAACCTGAAATAGAAAATAAAAAGTTTATGTAGGTTGCGGGTCGAGTACTAGTATTTTGGTTTATGAAAACCCAAACCCACATTATGTTTATGGTTTTCCTTTTCTCATTAATTATTTTGGGCCGTTCAATAATTTTGTGGGCTAAATGTAAAAAAACCTCATTTAAGTATTGCTGATTTTAAAAAAAACCTCACAACTTTTTTTTTTGTTGAAAAAAACATCCATCAACTATGTTTTCAACATAATTTCTTTTTTTTAAAACCTCACTCACCCATGCCTTGAAAACATAGTTGAGGAATGTTTTTTTTATAATAATAAAAAAGTTGTGTGTAGTT
This sequence comes from Hemerocallis citrina, assembly GCA_017893485.1. Classification (NCBI taxonomy): domain Eukaryota; kingdom Viridiplantae; phylum Streptophyta; class Magnoliopsida; order Asparagales; family Asphodelaceae; genus Hemerocallis; species Hemerocallis citrina. The sequence continues at coordinate 127,993,575 of CM030368.1, forward strand.
TTTTGAAAATCGGCAATACTCGAGTTAGTTGAGTGATGTTTTCTTACATTTAGCCTATTTTGGGTTCAAGATATTAAGAACTTTTTAGTTTACGTTTTTGTTTAAACATTCAATAGGCTGAAATCAGAAATTATTAATGGTTGTTTATTCAGATTATACTATGGAGTAATTTATATTTTAAAAAAATGTTGTATTTGTTAAGTTTTAAAACATATTTATCACTTGTATAATGGGCGAATTGCATTTAGAGTGGTTGTTGTTAGTTTTTTTGAATGAATATATGGTTATTAGGATAAGTGAATTGTTGATTTATTTGTTTATTTTTTTGTATTTTTAAGGACTTATATTGTGGATTCGCAATTGATGTGTGTTTTTGTTGTGAGACCCAACGTGCATCGATGATCAATTCCCATCAAGGTCATTTTGATATAGTTTGGAATCAGTTAATTACTTTAGCAACTCAGTGTCATGATCAAATTTGTTATGAGAGTAGAGGAGGGGCGTTTTGGAGCATCTGATAGGAATTTTGATTTGCCCATGCTACTCTTTGAATTACCGTCCTAAGTTTGTGATTGTTGTTTTCAAAGTTTTGTTCTTGTTCTCCATTTTTTTAAAAGTTATTTATTTGTTATTATCTTTTCTAAATTGAGTTGCCACTTAGTTTCCTAGATTCCTAAATTTAATTTTGGTGCTTTGATTGTATCAAATTTTGTATAAGAGGGTCAATTGTGTCAAGGTGATTGTGTTGTTATCTTTGATTTTAATATGGTCTCTTTCCATGCTTGGGTGTAACATATAGAACAATTAAGGGATAGGCTAATAAATTTCGTTTAGTTGTTCCATAATGTGATCATAATTTTGGTGTCACTTTAAACTTTGAATCTTTTTAGAGCTTGATACTTTCTGAATGTGTGGGTTTCTTATGAGACTTATAAGGTTGCAGTTTTAATTGGTTTTCCGGTTGGTTTGCTTGGCTGATTGAGAATATTTTCTGTTTTTGTTTTTAATTAATAATATTGGTCGTATTAGAAGAAAGGAAAGATGGTATAGACGATTACACTCCTTATAATCAAGTCCCTATTACAAGAATTTATCACCAAAGGGTTCGTGATCAGGGTTTCTGTAGATTTTTTTCTTTCTTGAATTAAGAATTGATAAAGCTGCAATCTTTGATGTAGGAATTGGTCAACCGAATTTAACCGTAAGATGTCGATTCAATTCTTTTATCTAATGCTTATTTAACCGTAAGATGTCGATTCAATTCTTTTATCTAATGCTTTATTTGATAGTTTTAGATTCTATTCTTGTGAATTATGAAAATATTATCTTCTTGCTTGTTTTATGCTTGTTGCTTGATTGAGTTCTGTACCACCCCAAATGGATGCCTATATGAGATGTGCTGCATCGCATGCCTGGGAAACCAGTTGCCCGCAAACTAATTTTTTTTTATAGGTCGCAGCTGATATACTGGCCTCCGGAAGGCCAAAAGTGAAAAACACGAACCTGAATGTTGATATTCCACAGGGAATTGCTCGGATTATCGCCAGACCGAGAAGTGGAGTTCAGTATTGATGTTCACCCGGGTACGACACCTATCTCGAAGAGTCCATATCGCATGGCACCGGTTGAATTGGCAGAACTAAAGGTACAAGTTCAAGAATTGTTGGATAAGGATTTTATCAGGCCAAGTATTGTGCCTTGGGGAGCCCCAGTTCTATTCATCAGTAAGAAGAATGGCAGTCGCCGACTTTGCATTGACTATTGAGAGTTGAATAATGTCACTGTGAAGAATCAGTACCCATTGCCGAGGATTGATGATTTGTTTGACCAACTGGGAGGTTCTTCTATTTTCTCAAAGTTGGATCCCTGTTTTGGTTATCATCAAGTTAAGGTGAAGTCAGAGGATGTTCAGAAGACGACATTCCAGACGAGGTACGGGCATTATAAGTTCTTGGTGATGCCTTTCGGAGTTACCATTGCACCAGCTGTGTTCATGAGTCTGATGAACTGGGTATTCTCACCGTTTTTGGATCAGAATGTCATGATTTTCATTGACGACATCTTGGTGTATTCTAGGAACCGGAAAGATCATGCTGAACATTTTAGGGTTGTTCTGTAGACTTTGAGGGAGAACCAGTTGTATGGGAAGCTCAGTAAGTATGAGTTTTGGCTGGATCGGGTTGCTTTTCTCGGTCACATTATTTCTGGTGATGGTGTTTCTGTGGATCCGTCGACGATCTCTACAGTCAAGGATTGGCTGGTTCCGAAGTCATCATCTGAAGTGCAATGCTTTCTTAGATTGGCAGGGTATTATCAGAAGTTTGTTCAGGATTTCTCGAAGATAGCTGGGTCTCTGACCAGTTTGACGAAGAAGGAGAAGAAGTTTATGTGGGATAAGGCTTGTGATGAAGTTTTTGTGGAGTTGAAGCGTCGGTTGATGTCAGTACCTGTACTGACTATACCCGACAGTTCGGGAGGTTTTGTGATGTTATGCTTCGAGTAGAGGTCTGGGAGTAGTGCTGATGCAGCGAGGCCGAGTTGTCGCTTATGCATCCAGGCAGTTAAGGCCTCATGAGAAGAACTATCCCACACATGATCAAGAGATTGCAGCCGTAATTTTTTCTTTGATGTTATAGATGCATTATCTGCTTGGGGATAGAGTAGAGATTTTCACAGATCACAAGAGCCTCAAGTATGTTTTCAAGCAGAAAGAGTTGAATATGAGGCAAAGGAGATGGTTGGAGTTGATGGCAGATTATGACATCAATTTGCAGTATCACCCAGGCAAAGTGAACATGGTACTTGAAGCTTTGAATAGAAGGCCTGCTTCTATGTTCCTTACCAAGTAGAAGGAAATAGTGCAGGATATGAGAAGGCTGGAGTTGGATGGGATACTTCCTGGGTCAGCACAGCAGTTCATGATGTTGCAATTTTAGTCTTCTTTGGTAGAGCAGATCAAGGAAGCCCAAGTGGGCGATCAGCAGTTGCAAAAGTTCCGAAGTGAAGTGGAAGCAGGTTTGAGAACTGATTTGATCATTCATTCAGATGGGTCACTTCGTTTTGGCTGTAGGTTGTGTGCACCTAGAGGAAAAGTTAGGCAGAAGCTACTTGAAGAATCTTAACGGTCGCCCTATTCTATTCATCCAGGAGGTACTAATATGTACAAGGATCTGAAGCAATACTTTTGATGGCATGGTATGAAGAGAGTTGTAGCAAGGTTTGTGTCGCAGTGTTTGATTTGCCAGCAAGTGAAGGAAGAGCATCAGAGGATCATGGGACCGTTGCAACCTCTTTCAATCCCAGAGTGGAAATGGGAGGACATCACTATGGATTTTGTGATAGCTTTGCCAAGGAGTCCCAATGGTCATAATGCTATCTGAGTGATAGTGGACCGGTTGACGAATTGTGCTCACTTTATTCCCTTCCGTGTGGGTCAGTCCACAGAGAGTTTGGCTGAGAAGTATATCCAAGAGGTTGTGAGACTCATGGAGTTCCTATCAGCATCGTATCGGATAAAGATACGAGATTCAGATCTCAGTTTTGGGAGAGTCTCCAGAATAGCTTGGGTACTAAGTTGAGCTACAGTACAGAATTCTATCCACAAACAGATGGACAGTTAAAAAGGACGATTCAGACCCTGGAAAACATGTTGAGATCCGGCGTTCTTCAGTTTGGAGGTTCGTGGGAAGATCATCTGCACTTAGCCGAGTTCTCATACAACAACAGTTATCAGGCGAGTATCAAGGCAACGCTATTTTAGGCTTTGTATGGTCGCATGTGTAGATCACCGGTATGTTGGGATGACATCGGCGAGAGGAAACTTTTGGGGCATGAGTTGATCATGAAGACAGTTGATGCCGTGGCTCAGATCAGGAAGCATTTGCAGGCTGCCCAGGATAGGCAGAGGAAGTGGGCAGATATTCATTGAAGGCCTTTGGAGTTCGAAGTGGGGGACCATGTGTTCCTCAAAGTCTCACCGTAAAAAAGCCGTTATCTGCTTTGGTGGTGGGGGCAAGCTGAGTCCCCGTTTCATTGGGCCATTCGATGTTGTCGTGCGAGTGGGCAAGGTGGCCTACATGCTTGCTCTACCCCCGGTAATATCTGGAGTCCATGATGTATTCCATGTTTCCCAGCTCAGGAAGAACATCAGGGATAACAGTCATGTGATTGAAAACACGGAGTTGTCCGTGAGGCCGCACTTGTCCTGTGCGATTCAGCCAGTCTCTATCTTAGACCATCGAGAGAAGGTGTTGAAGAATAGAGTCATCAAGCTGGTTTGAGTTTCTTGGAATCCTCACTCACCGGTGAGTCGACTTGGGAGTTGGAGGAGGAGATCCGGGAGAAGTTCCCTTATCTGTTTAAGTAGTTTTATTTTGTTTTTCTTTTCTTTTCGGGGTTGCCCTATGTACCACTTGTTTGAATTTCGAGGACAAAATTCTTCTTGTAAGGTGGGGAGGATTTGTAACCCCTGTTTTCATTTTTTGTATTTTCTTTTCTCGGTATTTTTAATTATTTGTTTTCTGAACCCCTGTAATTTGGAGTATTTAATAAAATTCATTTTCTTGCTTTTAACTCAATTTCTCCATCTCCGAATTTATTTAATCTAGTTTTCTACAAAAAAATTTGTTGTTCGCTCCATTAAAAATTTTGCTTATTAATGTCCCCAAATTGATCTAAGTCTTAAATCCATATTTCTACTGGTTATTTTAGTCTCCTATTGGATCTAAAACCCAAACCCATGTTTTCTCCTTATTGGATACTACCCATTAGCCCAATATCTCTATTTCGATATAAATACCCTTTAACCCTAATTCTTAATTACCTTATTAACTAATCTCTCTCTCTCTCACACCCGCCGCTCTTCTCTCTCCCCTCATCTCTGTTTCATCCCGAGAACCCATCCCGCTCAACCCCATCGTCCTCCTCCGTCTTCCTTCACCACTCCGATCACCCCCAGCCCTCGTTGCCCACCTGCACTCCCTCGTCGCCCCCACTTCTGAAGCCCAGCCGCCCGTCATCCCCCCCGTCGAGCGTCATCATCCACTGTCAAGCATCCACCGCCAACCGAACACCCTCATCACCATCATCATCCCCGACGTCACCCCTCGTCGTCTTCATCCCAACCTCGCCACCAACACCCACTGAATACCACCCGATCACCCTCCTCTCTAACCTCCGCATCTCCCCCTGTGCCGCTGTTGGACCCTCGACTGCGCCGTCGTCCGTCGATCCTAGCCACTGCCATTATAGCCTCTGGGGTTGCTGTCAATCTTGATGTTTGGATTTTACGTGCATAGCACGTATAGTTGTTGTTTTGCGTGTGTTGCTTGATATGCGTTTTGCACGTGATTCGTTGCTGTCGGGATCCTTATCCCGTTATTGCTTTGTATTCGGATTAACCGTCTAAAAGGAAAGTCTCTCTTAAACTAGTTTATTTTTCTTGTTCAAGAACTATTCTGATCCCCGCAAGTAGATCCTGATTATTATCGTATTGTTGTATTATTCATCTTCCGTTGAGTATATTGAGGGTTTACACGAGCTAACCCAAGATATTCTCGACTTCATGCCAATATCTTTGACTCAAACCCTAGTCCCTATTGAACATTGCATATTCACGATATACATGATAACAAGTAGATCAATGTTATAGAATTGTTTGATGACTCGAATGTTGCCGATTGAATATTTTTTCCATGAATTAATTTCCTTGATTGTAAATTGCATCACTAATCTTAGAATTGCATGTTAAAACCAAATAAAACTTTTGTTAATTAATTTCCATAATATTGCATGCTTGTGTGATGAAAATGTTGCAAGTTCATGTTAATTTATTTTCTGGCCTACTGTCTATTTCTTTTTGTATCAGAATTTTGAACCTGTTACTCCAATAATAAACTTGGAAAACAGAATTGTAGCTCCATGTGTCTATTTTTAGAACATTCGACGGAATTTAACTCCGATTTATAATCTGCTAGATATCTGACTTTTAGTACTGCTAGGTCTGGATTTCCATATTCGCAATTATATGTGTATCACCCTGATTTATTAATAAACAGAACATGTTAACAGTACAATTAAAATGTGAAATAAAATTTGCTGAGACTAGATATGTGTAACTCCTATTTCCCGTATTTGTATTTTTATACTGTATTTTGCCTCATTGTACTCTTTTATCTATTTGAGATCCTGTATTTTGGTTCCGATTGAATAAAATCATTATCTTGCTTCAATTCAGTTTTTTTTGGGTGCATTTGTCTAATCCAATTGTATTATTCGTTCTACTCTTTTGGGTCGTTCTTCATGAAGAAATGGACCATTCAATCCATCTATCTCTTTTACTCCATTTTTATTGATTTTTGACCAAAGCCTTATTTGGATCCCTCTCGAAACGGATACCCTAAAACAAAAAAACCCGAAACCTTATACTATTTAAACCCTAATCTCCTAACCCTAACCCTAACCCCTACCCTAGCTACTGTGCTAACCCAATTTATCCCGCCGCTACCCTTCTCCTTCTTCCTCCCCTTGCATCCATCCCCTTCTCCCTTCGTCCACGCGCAAGCCCAATACCCCATCTCCGATCCACCACGACCTTCACCATCGCCATCTCCACCGTCACCCCCACTCCATCTTCATTGTCCCACTCCTTTCTTCCTCCAACCCATCAAAACCAACTCCCCACTCAACCTCGACGCCAGTAACCCATCGCCCCTCATCCCTCCATTCGCCTCGACCTCCCTACCACCTCCGTCGCCTCGTCAACCCCACATCACCACCACCCTCAAATCCATCGCCATCCTCCCCCATTGAAACCAACCCCCGAACCCAATCCATCCTCCGCCATTAACCGACTCCACCATTACCCAAGCTCTCTACCACCCCATCGCTCTTGCCATCGCACTCACCCTCTCATCCTCCTCGCCTCGCGACCACCATTGTCACCAACACCTCCGAACAATTCCCCTGCCATCGCTCCCCTATTTCGAGCGCGAAGAACAGAGCATCGCCTTCTTCTCGACGCACACTGCTCGTCGCTGCGTCGCTTCTCGACGTCACGCCGCCAAGCACACCGCCAGTCTTCACCGCAGTCGTCGCCAGTTCCGCGCTGTCTCTCCCGTTCGCTGCTATCACGAGGAACAAGATGCCTCGCCATTCGATGAGAACGCTGTTTGCAGTTTTGCCACAGTAGATCCCCATTTTGCCGTCCCCTGTTCTGGCCCAAATCCGCTGCGTAGGAAGCGATCTGATTGGAGGGTTTTGGCGTTCCGTGTTTTGGCACAGCCGATCCCAAAACGCTGTCCCTTGTTCTGGGCTGATCCGATGTGGGATTTCCCCCTTTACGGTTAATTCTTGCACGTGCTTCACACGTGCTTTTGGGAGACTTCGCCCGGGAATTTCGGACCCCTTTTTCTTCAACAATCAGGTCTAATCGTCGTCGTCAATCAAGGCAAGTATTCCTCTTGTACACATTTTTGTTCTTGTACAAGCATTCCTTGAAAATACTGCAAATAGTTAGAAATTGTGACTCCTCCTTGACTGTTGTTGTTGATCAAATATTGAACCTCCGCAATTTCATAATCTTAAGAGTCAGAATAATTTCATTGTATTATATTACAACTATTTGGACTCATTTTATCCCCTTAACACATGAACACATGAATTAAGGAGCCCTAGATTTCTAGACATATGTTATATCTTGTATTTGATGAACTTGCAACCATTTGGCTTGAAAAACAATTATTACTTGCTGTTTTGACAACCATTATCCTGTATTTATATCACACATTAATCTAGACGCCTAATAACCAATTTTCATGTAATCTATACTAGTACGATATTCCCACATGTTGCTGTCCTGAATCTTGTTATGGTGTTTTGACCTCTTTAGCATCAGAATCTGAACCCGAGCCCTGAATAGTAAATGTAGCTCTAGATGTCTAGATATCGATAGCATCCGGGATTTTCGAATTTGGAGTTGCGGTCTAGGAGTTATTGCAGTTTTACGGCAGCTGTGTCGGTAGACGGAGATTAGCAAAACTGCTGCACACCTTTACTTTGCGAATTAATTTAACTATGTTAACAGCAAGCATTTGACTTGAAATTTTATATGCGGTTGCTGGACACCTTATAGGACATCTCCAATTTTTCTTAGAATTAATTAACGATATTTCGACCCTGTTTCACATGTTTAAACTTCGATTCATAAATTCTGCCTGAACACATTAACTATGTAATTCGCTGGGCACATGTTCCCACCACTTTCTCGTACCTTGTTTCACACTCCTGCATGCTTGCTTGATAAGAATTAATAAAAGTAACAAGTCGGAATTTAAGGGAAAGACCATAGTGGTGGACAATATAGGTAAGTGTACTCGGAAGGGGGTCCGTGTTTCCCAGTACTCGGTTCATGACCCTGTTGCACTTGATGTATTCATGGAGTTAGTTACTTGGCTCATGAATCTGTTGTATTCATGAACCCACTGTGTGGGTCTTGAACCTGTTAGTATTTACGAACTTGCTTCGTGAACCTGTTATTTATTTTCGTATTCATGAACCGTGCCTGCTTGATACTTGATACCTGAGTACGCCGCCCTGTAGACTCCATTACTAGGCCTAAACGAAATTGCATTGTCTGTAGCAACCATGTAGTAAAAAGATGGATGCATGAAGTGCTACCTAGATAGTAATAACTACAAGACTTGAACATGATACCTGGTTACTCGATACTCGATTACATGATACATGAAACTTGATATATGAAACCTGATACATGAAACTCGAACTTGATACATGTTTACTTGAAACTTGATGACTAGTAACATGAGACTTGATACTTGAATAATAACACTTGACATTTATAACTTGATACTTGAGACCTGACAACTTGACACTAGACTTGACACTAGTTACTTGACACTAGACTTGAGACTTGTCACTTGATGTTAGATACCCCTACAGATTCACTTGTCACTTGCTCCACTATTAGTATTTGTTATCCAGCCTGTCTACCAAGATGTCCCTCTTGCTAGCTAGTTCTTAGTCCTCCATTACTTGTTATATCTCTGTTACATTCTTGATTCCAATCCATGTTTCCTATTGCTTGTACTTGTTTTTACTATTTGTGCCCCTAGCTTGCACTAAGGGCATTCTCTCTTGTTTTTTCCTGTTTTCCCTTTTCATATTTATTAAGCAGACTTTGGAGACGAGCTACCCGCTGGAATTGGTGAGCAAAGGTTCTAGCTTTCAAGTGGAGAAAGGACTTGATTAGACTACTTGTTATCTTGAATTATTTGTTTTTCTTGAATTATTATTTCTTGCTCTTTAAGAACTTATAACGGGCTGATGTTCCCGAATTTTAACTTGATCCAGACTTGAAACTATTTGAATGCTATTATTATATTTTCAATTGTTTCTGTTGCTAATAAATTATTCATGCATGCTTGGTTATATATATATCTCTCTTATATTCTTGTTGTGATGCTGAGTCGATCCTACAGCTTATGAATGATGTTAAAATCATTCGCTGGGCTTCGTCATGCACTCGTATTCCGTATTTTGGGAATCGGGGCATGACAAAGTTTTTAGTGGTATCAGAGCTCAGGTTTGGCTAATGTGTTAGTTGACTAATACATTAGATAGGCTTGACCCAGTCAGGATTAACTCAACATTTAATAGGCCATGCAAACACATGAATAATTTAATAATCAACTCGATCTGGACACAAGTCTTATCCCATCCATTTTGATCCCTTCATATTCAATTCTTTGAATCATTGCTTCCTTCCATCCCTTACAGTCATCCTAATTTGTTAATTCCTTATTTGGTACAATTTATTCTTTCCGTACCCATATTCTTTTGATTCCGGTGCAAGCAATCTCTGATTTTCTACTTGCCTCGTTGATCCCTTCTTATTTCAGCTCGTGTGACGTTCATTATTTTCCTTGCCTTGCATTCATCTTCAGTTGTTGATTCATATTGGGTATTATGTTGGTTATTTCTTCTTTGCTATATTCTCTTCAATTCCGATTTTGCCCCTCGTCCTTTTTCCTTCGTATTCAATTCTTTAATTTTCTTTGTCCCTTCTAGTCATCCTCCTCTTTAACTCTTTATTAGGTGTAGCTTCGTTTTTCTCCTACCCACTTTTTCTCTTTATAATTAATTTTCCGAATACTTTATATATTTTAATTATTAATTGTTATATTTATTTTTGATCTTCTATAAAAATGTTTCTCAACAAAGATTTTGTTATTTCGAACAATAGTGTATTTTAACTTCATCTTTCATTTTGATCGACTATATATTTCTACTGGATTATTTTTATAAGACAAATTCTCATTTTGTTGTATAATGCTATTATTACTACTATTATTATTGTTGCTATTATTTTCATTATCATTACTAGTATTATTATTGTTGTTACTACCATTGATATTCTTATTGTTGTTTTCACTATTATTGTTATCATTCTTTTTGCGATTTCTGTTATTATTATTGTTACGATCATTGTTCTTATCATTGTTATTCTTATTGTTATTAGTATCGACATTTTGTCATTTTAATTGTTATTGGTATTATTATTTTTATCGTTACTATTATTATCATTATTATTTTGTTTTGAGCCTGAGCATGTTCAATTTATATACATTTCACCACTTCGGTGCAACCTAATGTCGAGATGGCAAATATGCATCTCGATGTCAATGGAGGCAAATTGCAACTGGATGTCGGGGAGGCAAAATGTGCAACCGAATATCCAGATGCCAACCTGCAACCTGATATCGTGAAGGTAAACATGCAACTTGATGTTAAGGAGGCAAAATTTTCTACTTATTTTCTAATTGATATTTCAAGACTTTTGACTTATATAATGAAATTAATGGTAAATAAATATTTCCTTTATGACATATTGTTTATACTGTTACATTTTATGTTTCCATATAATTTGAACTCGTATAGTTGATTTTGCTCTATTTTGTGTATAAGATTATTATTGCTATTATTTGCATTATTATTGTTATTATTTTTAATGCTATTATTATTTCTATTATTACTGCACTATTTTCATGAATATGTTAAATCCAACGCTGCCGTGTATGTATTGTCATTATTTTTGATACATTTTTTTATTTTATTATATTATTAATATTACCTGCATGATTATGATGATTTTGATTTCTGCAATTATTATTGTTATTGTTATTATTTTGTTATCATTATTACTAATTTTATTATTATCATTGTTATTATTAGTTTTTATTATTGTCATTATTATTCTATTACTATTGATAATATTATCATTGATATTTGTTGTTATTATTATTTCTGTTAAAACCATTATTTTTGATCTATATTATATCTTTTAATTATTTAAATTCAAGCCAACTTTATATTCATTTTGCATTATTGCTTATCTCTATTTGGAGCCCATATTCTCTTGGACTTTGGTGCCTCATTTTTTTCTTTCTGCTCGGATCGTCGCCTGGTTTCGCGTGGACTACAACGACATGTCTGCAGCTTGGAACGTCACCATCAGAGTATCGCAACGGAAGCGTGGTGGGCCCATAACCCACAGGCCCAGGATCCTATTGTTGCTTCTCCTTCCTTGCATGGGTTGCTGTTCCCTATCCCTTTCATTTGTTTCCATCCGTCGACTCAGTGCTTGTTTCATCTCTTCCTTGTCCATCCCTTCTTCTATTCCAACTCTATCTATTCTTCGTCTCCTTGCTTTGTTATCCTGCAAGTTTTGTATGGTTTCTTCTTCATTTTTGATACCGGTTATTTCCTTCTTGCATTCCATTTTGCCATCATGCCCACATTCATGATTCGATTCAATTCTTCCCTGTCCTTTCTTTCTCTGATTCCAGTTCCATCTACTTCAACTTTTGCTTGGTCATCTTGTGTTGTTTCTTTCATTTTATTACTGTTTATTCCCCTTCCATGCCTTCCATTGGACCTCTTTGTTATCCACTCCTTCTTGCTTTCTGGTTGTGAGACCCCGTAGGATTAAATGAATGGAAGAATGTGTGTGCTGGTGTGCTATGACCGGTTGACCCTAGGGATTAAATATCCCATATCGGATGGGAATAGGAGATAGAAGAGAAATATATTAGGAAAGCCAAGGATTAAGGGTACCCAACGGTTAACCACCTTTTTGAGGCAGCCTGTGGTGGGTGTGGCTAGAATTTAGTTAATTGTGTGCATACGAGTTGAGTGCGGGGTGTCACAGATGGTATCAGAGCAAACTTTCGACATCGAATGTAGGACTTGTATATAGAAAGTGCGTGATATGTGTATGATATGCGTAAGACCCTGGGAGGGCAGCAATTAGGAGACAAGTCTACATTCGACTAGAAAGACGATCCTGTACTAGATTGCACGTCCCGTATTCAGCGAGGACGCTGAATTCTTAAGAAGGGGTGAATGTGAGACCCCGTAGGATTAAATGAATGGAAGAATGTGTGTGCTGGTGTGCTATGACCGGTTGACCCTAGGGATTAAATATCCCATATCGGATGGGAATAAGAGAAAGAAGAGAAATATATTAGGAAAGCCAAGGATTAAGGGTACCCAACGGTTAACCACCCTTTTGAGGCAGCCTGTGGTGGGCGTAGCTAGAATTTAGTTAATTGTGTGCGTACGAGCTGAGTGCGGGGCGTTACACTGGTGTTGCCAATGCTTTGATTCCACTCCTTTAACCCTTTTTTTAGTTACCCTCCTGAGCATGCTTTTGCCTCGTCCTATGTACCATCTAAGCAAATTTCGCGGACGAAATTTTTGTGTAAGATGGGTAGGATTTGTAACTCCTATTTCCCGTATTTATATTTTTATACTGTATTTTGCCTCATTGTACTCTTTTATCTATTTGAGATCCTGTATTTTGGTTCCGATTGAATAAAATCATTATCTTGCTTTAATTCAATTTTTTTGGAGCATTTGTCTAATCCAATTGTATTATTCGTTCTACTCTTTTGGGTCGTTCTTCATGAAGAAATGGACCATTCAATCCATCTATCTCTTTTACTCCATTTTTATTGATTTTTGACCAAGTCCTTATTTGGATCCCTCTCGAAACGGATACCCTAAAACCCAAAAACCCGAAACCCTATACTATTTAAACCCTAATCTCCTAAACCTGACCCTAAACCCTACCCTAGCTACTGTGCTAACCCAATTTATCCCGCCGCTACCCTTCTCCTTCTTCCTCCCATTTCTTCTGTCCCCTTCTCCCTTCGTCCACGCGCAAGCCCAATACCCCATCTCCGATCAACCACGACCTTCACCATTGCCATCTCCACCATCGCCCCTACTCCATCTTCATCGTCCCGCTCCTTTCTTCCTCCGACCCATCGAAACCAACTCCCCACTCAACCTCGACGCCAGTAACCCATCGCCCCTCGTCCCTCCATTTGCCTCGACCTCCCTACCACCTCCGTCACCTCGTCAACCCCACATCACCACCACCCTCAAATCCATCGCCGTCCTCCCCCATTGAAACCAACCCCCGAACCCAATCCATCCTCCGCCATTAACCGACTCTGCCATTACCCAAGCTCTTGCCATCGCACTCACCCTCTCATCCTCCTCGCCTCGCGACCACCATCGTCGCCAACACCTCCGAACAATTCCCCTGCCATCGCTCCCCTATTTCGAGCACGAAGAACAGAGCATCGCCTTCTCTCGACGTGCACAGCTCGTCGCTGCGTCGCTTCTCAATGTCGTGCCGCCAAGCACGCCGCCAGTCGTCGCCACAGTCGTCGCCAGTTCCGCGCCGTCTCTCCCGTTCCCTGCTGTCGCGAGGAACAAGACGCCTCGCCATTGGACGAGAACGTTGTTCGCTGTTTTACCACAGTAGATCCCCATTATGCCGTCCCCTGTTCTAGCCCAGATCTGCTGCGTAGGAAGCGATCTGATTGGAGGGTTTTTGCGTTCCGTATTTTGGCGCAGCCGATCCCAAATTGCTGTCCGCTGTCCTGGGCTGATCCGGTGTGGGTTTTTCCCCTTTATGGTTGATTCTTGCATGTGCTTCACACGTGCTTTTGGGAGACTTCGCCCGGAAATTTTCGACCCCTTTTTCTTCAACAATCGGATCTAATCGTCATCAATCAAGGCAAGTATTCCTCTTGTACACATTTTTGTTCTAGTACAAGCATTCCTTGAAAATACTGCAAATAGTTAGAAATTGTGACTCCTCCTTGACTGTCGTTGTTGATCAAATATTGAACCTCCGCAATTTCATAATCTTAAGAGTCTCAATAATTTCATTGTATTATATTACAACTACTTGGACTCATTTTATCCCCTTAACACATGAACACATGAATTAAGGAGCCCTAGATTTCTAGACATATGTTATATCTTGTATTTGATGAACTTGCAACCATTTGTCTTGAAAAACAATTATTACTTGCTGTTTTGATAACCATTATCCTGTATTTATATCACACATTAATCTAGATGCCTAATAACCAATTTTCATGTAATCTATACTAGTAAGATATTCCCACATGTTGCTGTCCTGAATTTTGTTATGCTGTTTTGACCTCTTTAACATCAGAATCTGAACCCGAGCCCTGAACTGTAAATGTAGCTCTAGATGTCTAGATGTCGATAGCCTCCGGAATTTTTGAATTTGGAGTTGCGGTATAGGAGTTATTGCAGTTTTACTGCAGCTGTGTCGGTAGACGCAGATTAGCAAAACTGCTGCACACCTTTACTTTGCGAATTAATTTAACTATGTTAACAGCAAGCGTTTGACTTGAAATTTTATATGCGGTTGCTGGAAACCCTATAGGACATCCCCAATTTTTCTTAGAATTAATTAACTATATTTCGACCATGTTTCACATGTTTAAACTTCGATTCATAAATTCTGCCTGAACACATTAACTATGTAATTCGTTGGACACATGTTCCAACCACTTTCTCGTACCTTGTTTCACACTCCTGCATGCTTGCTTGATAAGAATTAATAAAACTAACAAGTCGGGGTTTAAGGGAAAGACCATAGTGGTGGACAATATAGGTAAGTGTACTCGAAAGGGGGCCTGTGTTTCCCAATACTTGGTTTATGAACCTGTTGCACTTGATGTATTCATGGAGTCGGTTACTTGGCTCATGAACCTGTTGTATTCATGAACCCACTGTGTGGGTCTTGAACCTGTTAGTATTCACGAACTTGCTTCGTGAACATGTTATTTATTTTCGTATTCATGAACCGTGCCTGCTTGATACTTGATACCTCCGAACCCATCAAACACCCTACCCTCATCCTCGACCTGCACCTCCGAACCCATCAAACACCCTGCCTCGTCACCTAGCCCAATCTTCTCCAACCATCAAGAACCCATTAGTCGACCGCCCTGTTCTCCCCGCAACTGCACTGCCGCTGCCCAGCGCCGCCAGTCCCTATCCTCGGTTCTGCCACCTTGATCCTCGCTGTTAGCAACCGCCGATTAGACCACCACAGTCCACCAGCGCCTGCCAGTGACCACCCCGCTGACCCGCCTCTGCTCGTCCAGTGCATCACCGTCGAAGTCGAGCCAACCCCTGGTCGCTACTGCCGTGTTTGCTGTTTGGCTGTAAGATTTGTTGTTCGGCCGCTAGTAGCTATTCTGGCTGCTGTTTGCTGCGCCCTTGCTGTGTTGCTGTTGTCTCTTTGCATGTAGAGTGCACGTGCCTCTCGGGATCCTAATCTCGTTATTCTCAATATTTTGGATTTAACGTGTTTGTTAAAGGCAAGTTGTTTCCCCTCGAATTGTTATTTTATCGTATTTGAGAATATTGATTGAATCCCGCAAGTAGATCTATATTGATTACCATAGATCTTCTATTGTTAACTATCGTTGGGATACTACGGATTTACATGAGCGAATCCAAATAGTAGTCTTGACTTCGTGCCATCTAATTGCCTCCGATTTATAGAAATCTTGCATGCATTCATGTAGATAATTATTGAATATATGAATAGGAATTGTTATTGTAATTCATGTCATGACATTACACATCTATTGTAGATCGTAAACTAGTGTTTATTGTTCATATGATTGATGTTGGTGTATTGGTTGATTGTGATTAGTAAGATTATGGATAGTATACATCTTAATACCATGTTCACATAGACGTAACTTGCTGTGATTTATGTTTTCAACCCCTAATTCATCGTCTATAACATTTTAGTTATTTTCATTCATGAAAAATATATCGAGACCCTAAAATTTACTGTCAACCTGAACACTGTTAGGCAGTTTTGACCTAGATACAATCATCAAAACCCATAACTTCCTGAATATGAAATATAGCCCTATGTTTCTAGTTTCCAGAACAGCAGAAATTATTGAATTCGACTTATATTGCATGAGTTACGATTATTTTACTACTGCTGCATTTTATTTCCATATTTATGAATAAAGCATGCTAAACTGATTAAATAGATGAACTAATGATCGAATATTGTCATGATAATTTCCAGATTGATAGTTAATATGCTTAGGGTCATGAAAATTATTTTTGCCTACTTTTATAACTATAAGAGCATCCACAGTCGTTTGCTATATATGCCATTTTGCCATATTATAGCAAACGAATAGCAAACGAGCGCTGCAATCGTTTCTCATTTTCCCATTTTTTGGCAAACGTTCTATTCTCATTTCTCAAATATGAGAAATGAAATGAACTTTCTCAAATTATAAAGGACGGGGTATGATACCCCGTCTCTCCGATTTAATAATTTTTTAATCGATTCAGACGGAAGATCATACCCCGTCTCAATAATTTTCAATTTTTTTTTAAAAAAATTGGTCGAACGGGGATACATACCCCGGACGGGGTATGATACCCCGTCTCTCCAAATAAAATATAATTTTTTTTTATATTCCCTCAGACGGGGATTGATACCCCGGCCGGGGTATCAAACCCCGTCTCTCCTTTTTTTTTAATTTGTTTTTGTTTTTTTTAAAAAAAAAAAAATAAATGAACGGTCAGGATTGGGTTGAATAGAAAAAAAAAAAAAAGAAAAAATCAACAGACGGTACATGATGTACCGTCTGTACCGTCCGTGATATAAGGGGAGTGGATTGCCATTAATGCTGAGTGGTAGGTTTTAGGTAATAATTAGGTTTAGTTAGTTAATTAATTTGGTTTAGTTATTATTATATTATTTAATTTAGTTAATTAATATAGTTTAATAGTTAATAAGTAATTAACTTTTTTTAATTTATTTGAAACGATGAGACGGTATATCATATACCGTCCCTCGCTTATTTCTAAAAAATGAGAAACAATATAGCAAACGACGACTGCAGCGATGGAGTATATTTGCTATTACTGTAGCTGCCATTTTTTAGCAAATGAGAAAAACGACTGTTGATGCTCTAACTAGTTAACATCGATAACCAGCCAGAATCTGTAACCTATAAAGAACACTATAATTAACCTAGCTAATGTTGTTGGATTGTGTACTTTAGATATGGTTTGGAACCGTGCTGGAGTCTAGTTTATAGAACTTTTGACGGCAACATTTTCTATTCTGTAGCAACGAAAAATTCAATTTTGGTACAACAACCTACTGCTGTCTAGAAGTCAGTTATCCATGTTTCGTTAATATAATCGAATCTAAATTGTGGTATTTGATGCATGGAATTGTATAAATTACATTGCATGATGTTAGTGTTGTTTTGTCATCATTCTAGTATCCCCTATTGATCATCTCATCGTTTTTCCATTGATATTATTGTCCCTATTGTACCCTATTGTTTTCGAAATGTTGCCAACAACTATTGCATATTGATTGAATAAAGAATTGTTAACAAGTCGGGATTTAAGGGCGATTTAAGTGGTGGAAAATGTAAAGATTGTACCGTAGGTGGGGCCCGTGTTTCTCTAAATATTGTTATCGGCTATTGTTTTATTGATGGATTATTAGATTACTGACCACGGTATCCCAATTCATCGTGTATTGTATCGTGGCCAATTATCGTATTGTGCACTAAATATTGAATTGTAACTATTGAAAATTGATTATCGTTGCCGAGTACATGGTTTATAGTATCTACCACTTAAGTTTAAACGAAATTGGTGGTATGAATCGAACCTGTAGAATGAGACGCAGTAGTATGCATATTAGTTAGGATTAAATTGAATAATTGACTTAAGATTGTCATCGCATCAGCATTGCATATTGTCATTGTTATTGAACATTATTATCGTTATTGTTCATCGTTATTACTATTGTTTATTGTTATTGTTATTGATCATCGTTGTCACATATTACATTATTATCATTTGGCCATTGTTCAATGCTATTGATTCCATCGTTCATTGAATTCATTGTTATATCGTTATTGCCATTGTTTCTCTGTTTCTCTACTTGCTGTCCACGACTTGCTCTAAGGACATATTATTCTCTCTTTTTTGATGAAGAGCTTACAGGTAATCGAGGAGAATTACCTAATGGATTGGGAGAATAGCAATGGTGAAAGAATTGATTGCATCGCCGGCTAAATAATTATTGTTTTGTTTTGAGGACTTAAATAATTGAACATTGTTATTTCTTTGTATTGTGTGCTTTTGACCCGAATATTGTTATTATTATTCCCAGATGTCGGATTATTGTATTTTTTTATTTCATTCTTATATTCCAAGTATTGTTATTCATGTGATTATTTTTTTATTTCATGCGTAGTTGTATTGCTTTCTTGTTTATATTGTTGAGTTGAATGGGTAAACAGCTTATGGATGATGCAAGTCATTTGCTGGGCCATTGTCATGTGCTTGTGTTCCATATTTTTGGGAAGCGGGGCATGATAATGTTCGTAGTGGTATCAGAGCCCGGGTTTTTATGGTATATCAGTCAAACATGACTAACGTATGGAAGTTTGACTTTGGCTGATATATTAGTCAGATTTGGGTTTAACCGATTTGACTCAACAGTATGTACAACACGTAAATCACATGGATAATTGATAACCAACTTATTATCTGGATGCTAACCGTTTGATTTTATTGCAAACCATGGCTACAAAGAGTGCTACGTCCTCCCCTACTGGGGATGATCAGTTGGAAGAGCCTATTGTTGCACAGATGATGCAGATGTAGCATGATCACAATGAACTGATGATGCGGATGTAGTGGGAGCATAATGAACTGATGAGGGTGGCTTTCGAAGCTGCCAACAGGGAACCCATTGTACCTGCACCCGGGTTGCTGCCACCGAAACCTGCTAATGTGGCAGACTTCATGAGGCTACATCCAGACAAGTTCTCAGGCACTGAGGGTCTGCTTGAAGCTGAGCAATGACTTATCAAGACTGAGCCGCTGTTGACTGCAGCACGGATAGTGGATGTTGATTGTGTGGATGTCATGAGCATCCAGCTTGTTGACCTTGCCTCTATCTAATGGCAAGCTGAGATGGAACGGCTAGGGCTCACCATCACTTGGGCTATCTTCACTGAGAGCTTCCTCACGAATTTCTTTCCTAATGTCACCAGGAATGAAATGGAGTGGCAATTTGTCATGCTAACTCAGGGGAGTTGGACCGTAGACGTGTACGCTGTGGAGTTCACCCGACTGAGCCGCTTTGCCACTTCCATGGTGGCGAATGATGAAGACAGACGCTGTCATTTCTTGTTGGGCTTGGATATTGAAATTCAGGATCGCCTTGCTGCCCTGCGACTCCGGTCTTATGCTGATATCCTAGAGGCTGCCAGAAGCCAGGAGCAGACTAGTAGGCGGAAGCGTGCCATTCAGCGGTCCGTTCCGTACCATGTTGCTACTAGGCCTTCTGGAGGGCCTATCAGGAGGCCAGTTCCAACCCACCTGCCAGGGCACTATCGTACCCACCTGCTGCTCAGAGGACAAGCTTGACTTGCGATTTCTACCATAGGATTGGTCATCTGCGCAAGGACTGCAGGATCGCCAATCGCCAGTGTCTGCTGTGTTGGAGTAGTGACCACATGGTTCGTGATTTCTCAAGGAACAGGTCCCTTTAACCGGTTGGAGGTTCCGCTCCGCAGGGAGCGCTTGCTCATGGTCAGGGTGGACCACCACTCCCACCCCAGAGGCAGGTTTTCGGTTAGAGGAGAGCCGCTCCTTAGGGAGGTTCTTCTGGAAGTCGTGGTCAGGCCTACAAACTGACTGCAGAGGATGCTGGGACCGCTTTGGGCGTTGTTGCAGGTATATCTTTAGCTATGTTTTATTTTGAATTTTCTTGCCATCTTGTTATTTTATTATGTTTCTTTATCATGTTATCATCTCATCCATGTTTGTTTCTTGCATTTTGCTTTCTGCATATTTGTGTTCTCATCTTTGACTTCTTGCTAGGCATTATCCTTGTTCACTCTTTTCTGCCCATGTTCTCTTTGATTCCGGGACAACTGATTCTTTTGTTTCCTCCCGCTTCGTCGGCTTGCACAGTTTATCCTGCAGAGATATGTCAACATCTTGGAACATCACTACAGGTGGGGGTGCTATTGTGTGCTCTCAAATCTGTGAGCAGAGTCCTTTGGTTATTGAAGGTGTGGATTTTGTAACCGTTTGTCATCATCAATTCTAGTTTTGAAGTGATCTTGGGTATGGATTGGCTTGGTACTCATGCTGTGATTGACTGCCGTAAGAAGAAAGTGGTGTTTCGAATGCCAGACCGTCAGGAATTTGAATCCCATGCTAGTTAACGCCGCTTGGTCGTGTGAAGAAGTTGGCAAGTCTTGAAACTAGAGTAATGCAAGAAGTGGATGCTAATGGTGTTGTCGCACCTTTGGTTGTGCGAGAGTTTCTTGATGTGTTCCCAGAAGATTTGCCAGGACTACCGCCAGACCGAGAAGTTGTGTTCGGAATTGACGTCTAGCCGGGTACATCTCTTATCTCTAAGAGCCCATACCGGATGGCGCTAGTTGAGTTGGCTGAGTTGAAGGAACAGATTCAAGAGTTGCTGAATAAGGGTTTCATTAGGTCGAGTGTTTCACCTTGGGGAGCCCCAGTACTGTTCGTCAACAAGAAGGATGGTAGTCGCAAGTTGTGCATTGACTACCGTGAGCTGAACAATATCACAGTGAAGAACTGGTATCCGTTGCCATGGATTGATGACCTATTTGAACAACTGGGAAGCGCTTCTGTATTTTCAAAGCTGGATCTTCGAACTGGTTACCATCAGGTTAAGGTGAAAGTCAAGGATGTGCAGAAGACTGCTTTTCGTACAAGATATGGGCACTATGAATTCTTGGTGGTGCCTTTCGGAGTTACTAATGCTCCAGTTGTGTTCATGAGTTTGATGAATCGGGTTTTCTCTCCTTTCCAGGTCAAGTTTGTTGTGGTATTCATTGATGATATTCTCGTCTATTCTCGGAATCGTAATGAGCATACTGAGCACTTGAGAATTGTCTTGCAGACGTTGAGGGAACAGCAGCTGTACGAGAAGCTTAGCAAGTGTGAGTTTTAGATGGATCGTGTGGCACTTAGGCCATATAATCTCTGGTGACGGAGTTCTTATCGATCCGTCCAAGATCTCTACAGTTAAGGATTGGCCGATACCGAAGTCAGTATCCGAAGGTCGTAGTTTCCTTGGGCTATCAGATTACTACAGAAAGTTTGTTCGGGATTTTTTGAAGATTGCCGGGCCATTGACCAAGTTAACTGGGAAAGATCAGAAGTTTGTGTGGGATGAGTCATGTGATGAAGGCTTCACTGAATTGAAAATTTGGTTGACATTAGCGCCTGTGTTGACTATACCAGATGGATCAGGAGGTTTCGTAATTCACCGTGATGCCTCGGGCAGAGGTTTGGGTGCTGTTTTGATGCAATGAGGCATGGTTGTCGCATATGCATCCAAACAATTGAGGCCGCATGAGAAGAATTATCCTACACATGACTTGGAGCTTGCAGCTGTGATTATTGACTTGAAGCTTTGGAGGCACTACTTACTTGGAGATTGAGTGGAGATTTTCACTGACGGCAAAATTCTTAATGTCAGCCACGCATCCCAAAAGAATACGGAATACGAGTGCGTGAAAAAGCCCAGCGAATGATTTTCATCATTCATAAGCTATAAGGATTGACTCAACAGCATAACAAGAAATATAAAAGAAATATCCAACCACGTATGCATGAAACAAAACTCAAATCAACAGAAATTATTTGAAAAACAATACATAATCCTCAAATAAATATAAGATCTGGATCAAAAATAAACTTCGGGACAACAAGCCCATTACAAGTTTAAGTAGCAACATGAAATAAATGAACTCAAGCACAAATAACTAAAGCATGATTTCCCATGCAAGCTTAAAATATCTGCCCACCCACTCTTGCAGGTAATTGATCACCAAAACCTGTATAATTATTAATTGACAAAGAAATAGAGAAACAGGAAACAGTACGCCCATTAGTGCAAGTTACGGGCCGCATGTAGTACAAGCAACGGGTAGGTAACAAGAACATGAAGTAAGAAACAGGAAACAAAAGCATGGACGGAATAAATGGTAGGTAAATAGATTCTAATAATTAGCAGGCAAGTAACAAGAACAGTAGCAGGTAACAGTAGCAAATGACAGTAACAGGTAACGGTGAAAGGTAACCGTAACAGTAACAGATAACAGTTTCAAGTGACGGTAACAAGTAGCAGTAATAGGTAACAATATTAGGAAACAGGGGTGTGCAAGTGAAACATGTTATTCTTAAGTTTATTGTTAAATCCTATCTAAGGTAGCACTTCATGCGTCCCATTTATTTACCACATGGTTGCTACATACAATCAAGTTTCGTTTAGATTTCGTACTGGATTCTATAGGGCCGTGTACTCAGGCATCAAGTAAACAGTAAATAGTAAACAGTGTCCTGAATTCACACAATCTGAGTACACCTTCCTATAGGGAAGTATGTAGTTAGGTAAACAGTAAACAGTTGGGGAACACGGGCTCCCTTCCGAGTACACCTTCCTATAAGAAAGTATGTAGTCAGGTAAAATAGTAAACAATTGGTGAAACACAGTAAAACAGTAAACAGTTGGGAAACACAGGCCCCACCTTTCTGTATTGTCCACTACTAGATCTTTCCCTTAAACCCCAGCTTGATTATTTATTATTATTATCAAAACAGGCATGACAGTGCACAAACAGGAAAAGTAACATGACAAGGGATAGGGAACAAGTTCAGGTCGGGTAGGAAACACAATCGAATGCGAAATCAAATTATAATTATAAAAAACAACAAGAATTTCAATTTTGGACAGCAGGACGTTGCTGCACCAAAACTGAGATTCCCGTTACTACAAGAATGCAAATCTAGATCCGTCAGAAGTTCTAGAAACTAGACTCTCTGCTGGTTCCAGCACATATAAACACGATATACAAAAGCTACAGAAATTGGGTTCAAAATAGCATTCTTCACAGATTTCGTGTTCAGCCAGTATTCTAAAAGTTGTATTTACAAGCATGAAACAGGTCTGAAACTTCAATAAATAAATCTAAAAAAATTTAGGGAGGTTCCCTGACATGTCTATTCTCATCATTTTAAATTTCAAATTATTATATTAAAGGTAGCATGTTCAAATTAAATTGTGAAACATGGTGATACAATGAAACTGTGAATCTGGAAGTCCAGCAGCAGCACTACAACAGCCATAACTTACAAAATATAATTCAGAATTCGATTATGTCTAAATTCATATAAACTAGACACCTGGGGCTATAATTAATATTTATAACTCAAGTCAAAATTCTGCCATTAACATGGTCGAAAACAGCAGGAACAATCAGGACAACATCAAATATGGTTTCTTTTGCATGAAAAGTAACGTGATTATTATTTATCATGGATTTAAGTTAATGTATGATACAAATTAGAAGCTAATGATTATTCAAACAACACTCATGTCCATTCTACACTCATAACAAGGGAGCAATAACAACATAACACCACCATCATCAATGTTTCATGGTGATCTATAAATACATATGACAAAATAATTTGATAAGTGTTTAAATCTAAGTTATTATTGTGAGATGAGTGTGATAACGAATAGTTGTGATCCTTATGGTTATGGAGATCGATGGAGACAAAAACAAATAGGATCAAGATGCAACAACGGAAATCAAACGGCGAGTCACAACAAAACCTACATGCGGTATTTATGGTTGTACGAGGAAGAAGAAAATTCATACAAGTACTTGCCTTGATTGGATGATGAACTTGATGATGATCGGGATCAGATGGATCAGATCTGGCATGGATCTTGATGACGATCAAGATCAAGATCAAGATGATCAATGGCTGATAATCCAAGGGGCTTGATGATGATGATCAAGGGTGATCGGACGACTGAGATTCAAAGGTGCTCACTATTGTGATCACAAATAGGGGAGACTTGGGTGGTTGCAGTCGACGGAGGTGAGGTTGGGGCTCGATGGCGAGGGGCTCAGGGTTGCAGTGAGAGGTGCAGTCATGAAAAATAGGGGATGAACGACGGGGAAGGCTATGGTGTTTCGGGGTTGCGAGGGAGGCTGGAGGCGACTGTGTGATCGGAGGTGGTCTGCAAGGCTTCGACGGGGTAGCGCAGGAGGATGGTAAGGGGACAGCGGCATCGAGGACCAATGGCAGGCGAGCGGGATGCGGTGGTCGATTAAGGGAGAGCGAGAGTAACCAAAGATGACGAGGTTGGGAAGTGGAGGCGTGACGATGGAGGAACAGGGTCGGGGAGAGGCAATGGCGAGGAGAAGGTCGATTAGGTTCAGGAGTAGGGGAATAGGGTAGGATGACGAGGTGGTGACGGGAAGGAAGGGGTGTTCACAGAGTGGAGACAGGGACGACGAGTTGTTGGGTTGGAGACAGGGACAGGGTTCGGTGGTGGAAACAGAGGAGGGCGGAGTTGAGCGTGTGTAGAAGGATGCTAGTGGGGATGAAGATGAACAGGACGAAGGTGGTTGCGGGATGGTGATGCAGTTGGGTTTCGAAGGAACGAAGAAGAAGGAGAAGGCGAAGGGGAAGAGGCATGAATAGTGGGGAACGGGTTACACAGTGATTGGTGGCAGAGTGTGATAGGGTTAGGGTTAGGGTAGGTTAGAATAAGATAGAGTATATATATAGGGTAATTAGGTTAAGTGGGATGGTGGGTTAACGGGCTTAGATCCAATAGGAAAAGGGTTCAAGGGTTTGGGTTTATGGGTTGAATAGGATTTGGATCCAAATAGAGACAAAGTCAAATAATAATTTTTTTTTTTTTGATAACAGGAATAGAGTCGATAGACTCAAGCCCAAATATATTAAAAAATAACAGAATATGTAAAAACGAAGGCAAATTTTACATGGAGTAAAACTGGAAGAAACAAATGCAAATAAACACAACATCAATAAACAAAAGCGGCAATGAAAAGCATTGATCAACCAAAAATAGCCAGCGAATCGACTTGCAACTAAAAGAAATCAAGCAGAGGGCGGGCCAGAGGCAGCAATCAGAGGACAAGCAGAGCAAGACGCACCCCCTAAACGTAGGAGCAACCAATCCATAATCCGAGGCCAAAACAAGAACAGCGAGCGTCAACATCGAAAGCTCAACAACCCAAACATATTGACAGGTCTGAGCAAGAGCAGCCGGCACCAACTGCTATAGCTCAAAACCAACATCACAATAGCTCAGTGGCAGGGACAGCCACAAAAAGAGCAAAGCTGAAACAGAAGAAAAGAAACACTAGCGGTAGCTACCCATGCAAACTGATACAAAAGCATAAATAACCACAGCTTCCTAACTGGAAGAGACACAATGAAGCCCACAAGAGAACATTATAATGTTAAAAAATGAACACAACCTCGAAAGGCCTGAAACAAATAACCAGGCAAAAACTAGCTAGACGGAGCCAACCAAGCACCACCAAGAGATGCCATCAGCAACTAAATAAACGAAAGAAAGCTAAAGGAAACGGAACAGAATCGAAGGAGAGAAGAACAATAAAACTGAAAATAAGCTGAAATCTAGGGATCTCAGCGATAGTTTCATCTGAAAGTAACCACATAGAAACACACAAGTTTTAAACAAAGTAGGAAATAACAAAAGCTACTAGAAGATATAGAGCAAAAAGTAATAAGCATAGCCGCTTAACAACTGAACAGATTCTACCACGGAGTGTACAGGCCAGGCCACCAAAAGGTAGAGAAGAAAAGGGATAATCAGCAGCCGGTCACATCAAATCTGCACAAGAAAAAACAAATAAAGGAAAAGATCAATAGGACAAAACAGGAAGTTAAGGAGGAAAAAAATTTGTAAGACGCAATCTAAATGCTGCTGCATCTAGATGGTGAAGATGCAGTGCGATCACTTTATCCTGCGATAAAGCGGGCAACCAGAACTTGGTAAAGAAGATCAACTCATTAATGAGACTACCAATAGGGCAAGAGTTTTGAGAGAAAATTCGATTATTTCTTTCTTTCCATATAATCCATATGAACGCCATCATCGAAAGATCCCGAGAGTTACAAAAAGCTCCATTAACAAAATGGGACCTCCAACTAGTCCACCAAGGCTGGAACAAGTTGAGGACAGAGTTGACAACCCAAGCATCCAAACAAATCATCCATAAAGGGCGAATAAAAGCACAACGCAAAAAAAGATGATCTGCATCATCATGTTGAGTAACATAAAAAGATCAAAATTGCCTAATGGCGAAATTCAACCTGTTGAGTTTGTCAACGGTTAATAATTTATTGTTAATAGAAAGTCAAGCAAGAATTTTAACTTTCAAGGGAGCACAACTACTCCAAATAAACTTAGCAAAAGGTGACTTAACACCTCCTAAGTTAAGAAAATTATAGAAGGATTTGACCGAATATAAACCTAAACTAGTCCAATGCCATATCACATCCTCATTGGGTTGCTAGGAGTATCCGCTTAAACTAGAAAGAAGTTGAGTGTATTTAGGCACCAACGATGGAGGAATAGGTGAATTGAACGGGATATGCCACTCACAGTTGACATTGAGAGCGATGTGGTATTCTGCCACAATGGCTAGAGGGTTAAGAGCAAGCCGGTACATGTCCGGAAAGACAGAAGCAATCTTGTAATTACCAATCCATAAGTCGTTCCAGAACTTTGTCTTAGAGCTGTTAGCGCACAATTTGAAAACACCACACTGGAAAGGTTCCACCACCTTCCAAACGCCCTTCCAGAAAGGAGAGGCCGCCTGGGAGAGCTTTGGGAATAATTCCCAAATCCTATGACGTGAATGGCATTCTTGAAGAATCAGACGAGCCAGGAGAAATGATCATCTTTTAAAATTCTCCAGAACCATTTACCCAGAAGAGCTAAGTTTTGGTGTCTGAGGTCAAGAACCCACAAACCACCAGCCGACTTAGCAGTACACACAATCTTCCAGTTATAGAGATGAGTTCCCACTTTGTAACGGTCAGAGCCCGACCAGAAGAAATTTCTTCTGATCTGATCAATCCTCTTGATCACCCAAGAGGGAATGTAGAAAAAGGACATCATATATAAGAGAATCGAAGAAAGAACCTATTTAATCAAAATTAATGTACCTCCTCGAGATAATTATCTACTGGACCAAACATTGAGTCTGGATTCCACTTTACTGATCATTGGCAACCAATCTGATTTGTGTAACTTTCCCCATCTCAAAGGAATGCCGAAATACATAACTGGGAAAGAAGAGGAAGTGCAATTGAAAAAATGAGTTATCTCAACTTAACGATTATTAGACCTACCAAGCCAAAGAATGGAAGTTTTATTGAAGTTAATCAACAAACCAAACGATTTTTCGAATAAATAAAGAAGCAGTTTAAGGTTCTGAAGAGTACAACCATTAGGCTTAGAAAAAATAGTGGTTTCATTAGCATATTGTAAATTAAGAACGCCACGGAAGCTATGAGAGCCTCCCAAACCTTCAATAATATTAGCATCCCGAGCGTTACGAAGTAGTTTACTGAAAATAGCAACAACCAGGGCAAATAAGAGGGAAGAGATAGGATCTCCTAGGCGAAGACCGCACATGCATTTGAATTTGTTCCCCCTGTACCATTAATGAGAATGGAGGAGGTGCTAGCGAAAAGACTGAACTTAATCCAAGCGATCCATTTCAAGCCGAAGCCTCTGTGGAGGAGGATATCAAAGAGAAAATCCCAACCAACATTGTCATACGCTTTTTCAAAATCCAATTTTAAGAGGATTCCCTCTGAATTGGATTTATGATATTCAGAAATTATTTCTCGGGCACAAGCCACACTATCAAGAATAAATCGGTCCTTAATAAAACCGGAATAAGCAGGGTCAATAAGGGGAGATATGACTTGGCTGAGACGACTGGAAAGAACTTTCATGATAATCTTAAAAGTAGTGTTAAGAAGACTAATAGGACAGAATGCAAAAACATTGTTAGCACCCAAAATTTTGGGAATGAGAACAATATAGGCGTAATTAATACGATCAAAAGAAAACAGACCTTGGTGAAGATCAGCGAACATTTCAATGAGATCTTCTTTAAGGTAACTCCAAAATTTTTGGAAGAAGAAAGACGAAAACCCGTCAGGACCAGGAGCGGAATCGCTCCTTAAAGAAGAAACAACCGATTTAATCTCATCCACGGAGAAAAGAGCATCCAGACTAGACAGATCATGAGAGTTGTTACCATATAGCTGGGTCCAGTCAAGGTGGACAGAGCTAGACTTAGGATTCCCCAAGAGATTTTTGTAAAAGGCTAGAAAGGTTGCATGAAACTCAGAATTGGAGCTGAGCTCAATGCCGTTGACTACATAGGAAGTAATACGATTGCATCGCTGACTGTTGCCGCTAAATCTGGTGTGGGGGCAAACAGATAGTATTTGTGGATTATTGGGAAACTTTGAATAGCAAACCTATTTACCTGTTCCGCCGGAGTTTGACCATCGCTCCCGCCGCACACCTGCAAAAAGTGCAAAACACCGGGGTTGATCCCGGCGATGCACCTTCCGACGTTCAAGTCAATAACCAGGGATGATTAAGAAAGAGCGTAAATTGGCAAAAGATTGATTACCTTTTAAGGGAGATGGATGGGGGGTATTTATAGGCATCTTAGGGATCAGATTAGGAATGTAATTCCCGTGATCTGATAAGGAATATACTCCTTGTAAACAGATTAGGAATGTAATCTCTAATTCCCAGTGGAAGGATAGGCATGAATCAGGGCCGTTGATTAGGATTTAATCAGAAACCCTAATTCTATCCCTCTGGATCGGGCTTTCTGCTGGTTGAAACCCGCACCCGATTGAGGTGGATCTATTCGTGGGTTATTGGATCTTTGACGAAGAGATCCAGTACCCATCTCAGACCCATTGGTAGGTGAAATTACCGTTTTACCCCTGGGCTTCAAGATTCGTGCCTGATTTGGACGGTTCCGATTAAACCCCATTTTTAGCCATATCACGAGCCCCCCACTCCCGAAGACTGAGTTTGGTCAGCCTTTGAGGAGTAGTTTTACTGTTTTAATGGCTAGTGGAGTTGTGTCGGAGTCCAATATGGGAGGTTTTGAATCTTGAAGGAGGGAGTGTGGTAATTTTTCAAGTTGGTTGTACTTTGAGTTGTTCCTGAGTTCTCCGGATCATGTGGTGTTCTCGTTCACCTTTGCGGCATGTCAATTCGTCGTTCGGGGGTCTTAGAACATTGTTCTTGGTAATAATTGCTTGTTTGGGGACTAGAAAATGCTTCCCCACCTTTACAATGGCTTTCCAGGAGTTCTTCCTTAACTTCCCGAATTTTTAATTGTTTTTTCGCGATCTCTTGGTGGATGGCTCGGCCGTTTTCCTTCGTTGTGTGGCCTACATGCTTGTTTCACACTTCCGACCCCTTCCAGCGCTCGCTGCCCAGGAGGCCGAGGTCCGTAGGTGGTTTGGCACCTTCTTCCGAAGAAGAGAGGGACCTCGACTAGGTTGTGAGTGCTGAGAGGGAGTTCGGCGAGGTTCGAGGTGGTTTTTTCCCTGTAACAGGGTCGGTGTCAAGAGCGCTCGGCAGCTGGTGCCGAACCCCAATTTTTTTCTGTAACAGGGTCGGTGTCAAGAGCGCTCGGCAGCTGGTGCTGAACCCCAATTTTCCCCTGTAATAGGGTCGGTGTCAAGAGCGCTCGACAGCTGGCGCCGAACCCCGATTTTTTCTTGTAACAGGGTCGGTGTCAAGAGCGCTCGGCAGCTGGTGCCAAACCCCAATTTTCTCCTGTAACAAGGTCGGTGTCAAGAGCGCTCGGCAGCTGGTGCCGAATCCCGATTTTTTCCTGTAACATGGTCAGTGTCAAGAGCGCTTGGTAGCTGGTGCTGAACCCCAACTTTCTATGTAACACGGTCGGTGTCAAGAGCGCTCGGCAGCTGGTGCTGAACCCCAATTTCCCCTGTAACAGGGTCGGTGTCAAGAGCGCTCGACAGCTGGCGCCGAACCCCGATTTTTCCTTGTAACAGGGTCGGTGTCAAGAGCGCTCGGCAGCTGGTGCCAAACCCCAATTTTCTCCTGTAATAAGGTCAGTGTCAAGAGCGCTCGGCAGCTGGTGCCGAATCCCGATTTTTTCCTGTAACATGGTCAGTGTCAAGAGCGCTTGGTAGCTGGTGCCGAACCCCAACTTTCTATGTAACACGGTCGGTGTCAAGAACGCTCGGCAGCTGGTGCCGAACCCAGATTTTTCCTTGTAACAGGGTCGGTGTCAAGAGCGCTCGGCAGCTGGTGCCGAACCCCAACTTTCCATGTAACACGGTCGGTATCAAGAACGCTCGGCAGCTGGCGCCGAACCCCGATTTTTTCTTGTAACAGGGTCGGTGTCAAGAGCGCTCGGCAGCTAGTGCCGAACCCCAACTTTCCATGTAACACGGTCGGTGTCAAGAACGCTCGGAAACTGGAGCCGAAGTCCTTGACTTGTCATTTTCTGGCTCAGCGTTGGTGGCTTCTGTGCTCCTGGCTGACGTGGCGGCCATTAAATGTGATGGCTTCTGAACTTCTGACAGCTCTGACGGATGAGATGCTCGTTTAATGCTGTGACCTCTGAGCTTCTGCCAGATGGGCCAGTAATTATTGCGATGTACGGCTTGGCGTGGTAAACAAGGCGACGTTTGAGGTCGCTTTTGGCATTTTGTGTGAATGGGTTGGCAGTACAGGCCCATTAACCTCGTTTTGCGCGCCTCGCTCTATAAAACCCCACCCCCCTCTCTCATTTTTCACTTCTCTTCTCTTTTGCTCAGGCGATCTTTTGTGCTAAACGAGTGTTTCCGGTGATCGCCGTTCGTTTTCTGGTGGAGTTTCCGGCAGCTAATCTTTTAAGGTAATTTACACTTAGTTTATTTCATAAACTATGTCTCTTGCTTCTGTCTCCGAGTCGACCTCTTGGTCCGAGCCCTCCCTTGAAGTTGTCGAAGCCCACACTCCGAGTCGGCTAGACAAGGGCAAGAAGGTGTTCGGCAAAGATTCGATCGTGGAGGAGCCGAAGCGTATGGGGGAGTTCGGCAGATTGCCGGGGCAACTGACGGGACTCCACAGGGTTCGGGAGCTTCCGGAGGAGCACGCCGAGCGCATAGTTCATGGGAGGGGAGGTCCTTCGAGGAGAATGCGGCGAGGGAGACGACGGAGGCGGACAAGACGGTGTCGATCCTTCGCGAAGAGGACTTGGGAGTGATCCGAGACTGCTTCCAGATCCCTGAGGAGTACGAGCTTATGCTGCCGGGTCTCAGGGTTAGGGCCAACTCACCGTTGCCAGTGACCATGTGTTGCTGGCCGGTTGACGCCTTTATCGCCGGGGCTCAGCTACCTCTCAATCCGTTCGCTATCCTCGTCCTGAGTTGGTTCGGGGTCAGCCCTATCCAACTCATGCCGAACGCATGGAGAGTCATAAACGGCTTCGTACTTCACTGTCAAGCTGCTGGGATCGAGCCGAAGCTGAACGTGCTTCGGACAATCTATCGGTTACACCAAGGGAACAACAGGTCGGAGTACCGATACTATTTGGCTCCGAGGCATGGCGGCAGGCTCGTCATATGCCCTGACTCCATCAAGCACTGGCATGAAAAGTTCTTGATAGTGCGGTGTCCGGAGGCCTGGCCGATCCCCTCCAGTTGGGTGGAAGGGGTGCCGAAGAGGGCGAAGGCACTGCCCAAGCTTCGTCCTGAAGAAGAAGAGGCAGTCCGGACACTTCTCGATCGGCCGAAGTATGATTGGAAGGAGCTGACCGAGGATGTCTTGTTCAAGGGAGGGCTCTGCCGCGTAGATCCCAGTACGCGGCTTCTTTTATGCTTTTATGCTTTGTTTTTCATACTTTACTTCTCATGACTTGTATTGTGCTAACTAACTTTGTTTTTAATGCAGAGATGATGGACTACGATGCGGTGTTGGCTTTCAGAGCTGGGCTCGCCAGTAAGGCACCGAAAAAGCACAAGAGGGTGGTCACCAAGTTACCGACCCCAAAAACTCCATGGGTCACGGAGACGATCGAGGAGGCGGAGACCCTTCGGAGTCCGGCCGTTGTCGATGCAGGCGCTTCGGCGTCAACAAGGGTTGGTGACTTCCCCATCGCCGCGGCCCTCGGGATGACGACGCCGCCGCTGTCAGTGGCGACCGAGGAGCACAAGAGGATCCATATTCCGGACTGGCAAGTTCGGAAACATGATGGATTCCTCGGTAACTCCTTGGCAAGCATGCTGGCCGTCAAGCATCTGGCGACGCTGAAGGATCGCGCCGCCATGGAGGCTGGGCAAGAAGGTGACGACGTCATCGAGATTGCTCGCTCGGCCGTCTCGGTAAGTATTAGATTTTTGCCATCGTTGAATTTCTTTAGCTACAATTTTTCTAACTCTTTTAATTCTTCTTTCCTTGTCGCAGATCTTTGTCCATTTTGGACACCTCACTGAGAGGTTGGCAGCTCTGGAGAAGGAGCTGAAGCAGGAGTCCGACCAGGCTCAGAAGGAGAAGGCTCGGATGCAGAACGAGCTCGACAAGCTCACGGTCGAGTTCGAGGTGAAGTCGATGAGGGTCGATTACCTCGAGGGGCAGGTCGCGAAGCTGGAGAGCGACCTTCTTCGCCAGAAGGAGGATGTGGCCAAACAATTGGCCGAAGCCGAAGAGGCCAAGGCTGCGGCGGTGAAGGGGGCCGAGGACGCGACCCTTGGCGAAGGCACAAGGTTTCCTCGCCCAAAACATGGCCAAAGCTTATGCCAAAGCCATTGCCCGGGTGACGAAGACGTACCCTGACGTGGACTGCTCAGGATGGAGACTGTTCCCGGGCCACGTCGAGGGCTTCGACTCCGAATCAGAGGGGGAAGAAGAAGAAGGGGAGGACGAAGCCAAGACTGAAGTCGAAGTCGCCGGCGAGGTCCCGAGCTCTGTGGTTACCCCACTGGCGGTGATAACCCCTTCAGAGACGTCGACCCCCACCCATTCTCGTCGCCCTGGGAAAGAGGTCGCGCCCTGACTCCGCTTGATTTTACTTCTGTTCTTCTTCTTTTTCTTTCTTTTTTGTAATGCCTAATCGCGAACTGGCCACTGCTTTTTGTTATGAATGAAAACGACTTTTTGGGCTCGACTTTATCTCTCTATTTTTTCTTAAAGATTTTTGAAATTTTCGCAAGTGTAGGAGTTCAGCAATGTATTTAAGAATTTGTTGCTTGCTTTGACTTCTTTTCAGCTTGCGGTGGTGACTCAAGCTGTCGAGCCTACTGGCTCGGGGGACAACACTCGTCCCAAGGTCGGCTTAAGAGCGACGAGGCTGTGCTTGGTCAGGTGCCGGGAGCGGCTCTACGAAGTTGAGCTGGGATTGCGCAAAGCCGAAAGCGAGCGAAACCATCTTCAACTCATCCTGGGTCGGCGAGACATCGAGATCCGGCGACTGGAGAGTAGGATCGCCGAGATGACCCCTTTAGGAGAGGATGAGGGTTCATTGACTACATTTAGCTATGGCCTTCAGGTCAAGTGCATTCGCCACACCTTATCCAAAATAACAGCGGAGAGGGACGATCTGCTTTCTGAGATCCACCACCTACAAACAGTAGAGGTGGAGCTTCGGACGGAGGGAGAGGGATTGACGGCCGAGGTGGCCAAACTGACGACCGAACGTGACGAACTGACGGCCGAGGTCGACGCGCTGAAGAGGGCCACGGTGGATAAGAGCATCAAAGTCACTCTCCTTCGCCGTCTTATCGCGAGTCGTTCTGGCGTCCCGAGCTCCGCGATACCTCCTCGCTTCGAGGTCGATGTCAAAGATGACTCGTTGTGAGACCGGATCTCAGAGCTGGAGGCGGAGGTGGCTCGACTTAAACCACATTCGGGGCCGATCAATGTGAGGAGCACTTCGTGTACTCACGTGGAGAGTGATCGGGGCGTCACGTTTTATGAGCTCGCGACCCGTCCGCCTATCGGCCATCCTAGTCCGGGGGATGCGCAAAGTGCTGTGGCCATTTCATTGAGCGGAGCATCCGTCGGAGCGGCCGCTAGGAGCGGCGCCGAGGACACGTCCCAATTCGCTGGTTTGGGGCCGGGCTCCGAAGGCAAACGTCACCGACCTCGAGTGTCCTTGAAGAGGAGCATCCCTGCGCCACGGAGGCATTGATGATCATTTTTGAAGCCTTTGTATTCAGTCTAAGTGTAGTGAGTCGGCATTGTAATTTTTGCTCTTTAAAGCCTTGTAATCTTGTTGTATGGAAGAGTTGCTTTGTACTGCGTCCCAATTATTAATAATATTTCTTTCTCAAACTTGCGTGTTTTTCGTAGCTCTGTGCGTTCGTTTTGTTTGTAACTGTGCTCATCGTGCCGAGGTCCCTGAGCTAGTCTTATACTCGTTTGGGGTCGGCGTCATGAGTGTTCGGCTAGTGATGCCGAGCTTATGCTTCTCGTGAACTTCGTGAGATGTGTCGAGCTTGCCTAATAGTGAGCTTACGGAGTGGGATCGAGCCAAGTGTTTGCAATTCGAACCATCATTAGATTAGTTCAACGGTTGTGGGAGCAATTCCGAATGGCGAACTACTTCTAGCCTGCTTAGGAGCGAACTTGCGAAGTGGAATCGAGCCAAGTGTTTGCAATCAGAACCATCGTTAGAGTGGTTCAACGGTTGTGGGAGCAATTCCGAATGGCGAACTACCTCTAATTCACTTAGGAGCGAACTTGCGAAGTAGAATCGAGCCAAGTGTTGGACTTCGAACCATCGTTAGAGTAGTTCAACGGTTGTGGGAGCAATTGCGAATGGCGAGAACTACCTCTAGTTCGCTTAGGAGCGAACTTGCGAAGTAGAATCGAGCCAAGTGTTAGACTCCGAACCATCGTTAGATTAGTTCAACGGTTGTGGGAGCAATTTCGAATGGCGAACTACCTCTAATTCGCTCAGGAGCGAACTTGCGAAGTAGAATCGAGCCAAGTGTTGGACTCCGAACCATCGTTAGATTAGTTCAACAGTTGTGGGAGCAATTCCGAATGGTGAACTACCTCTAATTCGCTTAGGAGCGAACTTGCGAAGTAGAATCGAGCCAAGTGTTGGACTCCTAACCATCGTTAGATTAGTTCAACGGTTATGGAAGCAATTCCGAATGGCGAACTACCTCTAATTCGCTTAGGAGCGAACTTGCGAAGTAGAATCGAGCCAAGTGTTGGACTCCGAACCATCGTTAGATTAGTTCAACAGTTGTGAGAGCAATTCCGAATGACGAACTACCTCTAATTCGCTTAGGAGCGAACTTGTGAAGTAGAATCGAGCTAAGTGTTGGACTCCGAACCATCATTAGATTAGTTCAACGGTTGTGGGAGCAATTCCGAATGGCGAACTACCTCTAATTCTCTTAGGAGCGAACTTGCGAAGTAGAATCGAGCCAAGTGTTGGACTCCGAACCATCGTTAGATTAGTTCAACGATTGTGGGAGCAATTCCGAATGGCGAACTACCTCTAGTTCGCTTAGGAGCGAACTTGCGAAGTAGAATCGAGTCAATTGTTGGACTCCGAACCATCGTTAGATTAGTTCAACGGTTGTGGGTTAGGAGCGAACTTGCGAAGTAGAATCGAGCCAAGTGTTGGACTCCGAACCATCGTTAGAGTAGTTCAACGGTTGTGGGAGCAATTCCGAATGGCGAACTACCTCTAGTTCGCTTAGGAGCGAACTTGCGAAGTAGAACCGAGCCAAGTGTTGGACTCCGAACCATTGTTAGATTAGTTCAACGGTTGTGGGAACAATTCCGAATGGCGAACTACCTCTAGTTCGCTTAGGAGCGAACTTGCGAAGTAGAATCAAGCCAAGTGTTGGACTCCGAACCATCGTTAGATTAGTTCAACAGTTGTGGGAGCAATTCCGAATGGCGAACTACCTCTAATTCTCTTAGGAGCGAACTTGCGAAGTAGAATCGAGCCAAGTGTTGGACTCCGAACCATCATTAGAGTAAAGAGTAAAAGCAGAGAGATGTAAACAATTTCTTTTCAAGTAAAATATGAAAAAGCTTTCTTTATTGATGACTAGTGATCGGCTGCTTCTAAAGTTGCAAGCCGTCATTACAAGAGAGAAATAAAAGAAAAACAGTACAAGTAATAGGAGAGGAACGGTTCGACATCTTAGAAATACTTAGAGAGGCGTTGGTGCTCTTTCTTGGTATTTTAGAAGATGGTCGGCATTCCAGGTCCTAGGAATCTCTCTGCCTTCGAGGTCTTCTAGTCTGTATGCCCTGGGGCGGATTACTTTGGCGATCTTGTAAGGTCCCTCCCAATTTGGGGCCAATTTGCTCTTCTGTCCTGGGAATGAGATGGCTAACTTTCTGAGGACCAGGTCCCCTTCTTTGAGGTCCGTAGGGCGGACTCTTTTGTTGTATGCCAACTCGATCTTTCTTCGGTAGCTTTGTTGACGAATGGCAGCTCTTTCTCGGATCTCATCTATTAGGTCTAGATTTGCTCGGAGCTCTCTGGCATTTTGCTCTTCTTCATAAGCTATTAGACGAGGAGAGGGTATTCTGACTTCTAGGGGGATGATGGCCTCGGACCCATAGGTGAGATTAGATGGGCTCTCTCCTGTGGGGGTCCGTTTTGAGGTGCGGTAGTTTCACAGCACGTTGGGAAGCTGATCGATCCATAAGCCTTTGGAACATTTATCCAACATCTTCTTAATGCCGGAGAGGATCTGTCGGTTATCATTTTCGGCTTGACCATTTGACTGGGGATGAGAAATGGAGGAGAACCGGTGTTGGATGGCTAGGTCTTCGCATAGAGCTCGGAAGGCAGCCCCGGTGAACTGGGTTCCGTTGTCTGTTATCAGGACCCGAGGGACGCCAAATCGGTAGATCACGCTCTTCCAAAAGAACTGAACAACCTTGTTCTCGGTGATCGTGGCCAAGGGCTCGGCCTCTATCCATTTTGAGAAGTAGTCGATCGCCACGACTAAGAATTTGAACTGTCCGGGAGCTGGTGGAAATGGCCCTAGTTAATCCATCCCCCACATTGCAAAGGGGATCGGACTTGATAGGGAAGTGAGTGGAGCTTGTGGGAGGCGTCGGATGTCGAAGTACTTCTGACAGGAGCTGCATTGCCAAACGTACCGTTCGGCGTCTCGTAGGAGAGTGGGCCAGAAATATCCATAATTCAACACTTTGCTGGCTAGAGCTCTGGACCCCGAATGTGCCCCGCCGATGCCCTCATGAAGTTCTTGCAAGGCGTAGTCGGCTTGCCCGGGGGAGAGGCATCTCAGGTACGGCCTGCCTTCTACCTGTGTGAAAGAGCGTTTATATAGGATACCTCCGATTAGTGTGTAACGCTCAGCTCGGGTTCTCACTCTTCGAGCTTCCTTGGGATCCTCGGGGAGGAGTCCGTCCCTTAAGAATTCGACGAGAGGTTTCATCCAGTTATCTTCAAGCAGGACAGGCAGCGACTCTATAGAGTCGGAAGTTTCATCCTCTATACTTGGCTTCAGGAGAACCTCTATTAAGATGGTCTGCTCGAGACCTTGAAGGGAGGAAGAGGCTAGTTTGGAGAGGGGGTCGGCCTGAGCATTTTCTTCTCGTGGTATTCATTGGATGAAGGCTTCTTCAAACAGTGCCATGAGGCTCCTGACCTTGGCTAAGTATTTAACCATCCTGTCGTCACGTGCTTCATACTCGCCGAGGACCTGATTTACGACTAGCTGAGAGTCGCTAAAGATCCGGAGCCGTTGTGCCCCTACATTTCGAGCCATTCCAAGGCTGGCTATGAGTGCCTCGTATTCTGCTTCGTTGTTCGAGGCCTTGAAGTTTATACGGAGGGAGTATTGGAGGATGAAGTCATCTGGACCTACCAGAATGACCCCAGCTCCACTTCCCTCGTTACAGGAGGATCCGTCCACATAGACCGACCAGACAGGTGGCCCTTTCATTGCTTGGCTAAACTCGGGTATGGTACTTTCAACTATGAATTCTGCTAGGGCTTGAGCCTTGATCGCGGTCCGAGGCTGATTGTAATATCCCGGACGAATATTACCGTATATAAATTATTATTTTATTATTATTTTATTATTATTCCAAAATTAGAATATTTTGGTGATTTTCACCCGGTTTACTCATAGACATTATCTGTACCCAGATATCGGTCAGTATACATCCGTATTGTATCAAATTGGTACCGTGACCTTCCGAACTAATAATAGAATTTATTTTATTATTATTTCTGAGATTAAATTATTTTATACGGATTATGCGAAGATTTTCAGTATACAGACATATATGCGCACATACGTGTAGTATGTCGATTAGTACGTTATACAAATTGTGTGTTGTGTATTTTTGGACAACACTTGTTTTCTTATGACAAAACCTATTAGATTGTTAGGGTTTATAAGTGTTTAACCTAGGTTAAGTATGCATGAGAAGGTTAAGAAAACCCTTCTAGAATCCCTCACATAACACCTCCCCCACATAACACCATACCCTCACCATACCTCCACCTCATCCCTACCTCCCCTAGGAGTATGGCCGGCCCCCATTTCATGGGAGGGCTTTTGTGCACTTTTGTATGTGCATATTTGCACTATCCACCCTTCTCTCCACCTATAAATACCCCCTCCTTCTCCACCTTGTCTCATTTTAGAAAGATCAAAAAGAAAGAAAGAAAGGAAAGGAAAAGAAAGAGAGAACCTCATACTAATTTGAGAGTTTTTCCATTGTAGGTATTCCATAGAGATTCTAAAAGCTAGGGGAATGAGAAGTTTTAGCTAGCAAGTTCTTCCAACAAAGAGAACTAGGTAGGGGTTTCTCTTGCTTGTTTGTTTGTTTGTATTGTGTTTTGACTTCTTCTCCTTATCTTCTTGTTTTGTTTTCTTTTGTTTTTGAGAGTTGTTCTTGTGATGGGTATGTGTTGTTGTTGTGAATGTTGTGATGGATAAAAAAAAGAAATTAGTAGTAGTACCAACTAAACACATAAAGATCAAATCTTTATAGTTGTAGTTGTTGTTTTGTGTTATGAAATGGGACTAAAATAAACATATGCATATAGACTTGTGTATACAACCATCCTTGGTTGTAGGACTTGATATGAACTATACATAAAGCATATGAACTTTTATACAACCATTGTTGGTTGTAGGACTTGTATTGGACTTGGACAAAAAAAAAGAGAATAAGCATATGATTGATGGACCAAAAAAATAATAAAAGGGTTCTCACTTTATTTATTATTGTTTATTTTTCCTTTATAATCTTAAATAAGAAAGAACACATTGTAGGTGTAAATTCTAATTGTGAAAAAGGAATTAATTTAATTCACTAGTTGTAGAATAAATAAAAAGATCTCTTTTTTTATGATCACTAGTAATAAATAAATGCTAATAAAGATTAGTAGACATTTAAGTAGTATGTTAATACATAAAGTAGTAGTAGCATGTTGTTAAAACAAAGTAGTAGTAGTATGTTGTTAAAATAAGTAGTAGTAGCATAAAGTAGTAGTAGCATGTTGTTAAAATAAAATAGTAGTGGTATGTTGTTAAAATAAAGAAGTAGTAGTAAGTATTAAAAGAAGTAGTAGTAGATAGTTGTATGTTATGTTAAAGTGAAGTAGTAGTAATAGTAGATAGTTGTAGATGCTTATGTTACATTCATGGTTAACATAAAGTAGTAGTAGTAGTAGATGATAAAAAGAAGCAATTGTAGATGTTTTATGTTATGTTAAAATGAAGTAGTAGTAATGGTAGATAGTTGTAGATACTTATGTTATATTCATGGTTAACATAAAGTGGTAGTAGTAGTAGATGATAAAAAGAGGTAATTGTAGATGCTTTATGTTATAATACAATGAAGTAGTAGTAGTAGTAGATAGTTGTAGATGTTTATTTTTGTGTTCTTACTAAAATAAAGAAAATACCATGCTAAGATTGGATTAGATTAATTTATTCATGCTTAGAATGTTGTATGATTCATTCTAAAATTCCTACCATGTTTAGATTAATTTATTTATGCTTAGAATGTTGTAGGATTCATTCTAAAATTCCTACCATGTCTAGATTAATTTATTTATGCTTAGAATGTTGTAGGATTCATTCTAAGAATTTCCTACCATGCTTAGATTAATTTATTTATGCTTAGAATGTGGTAGGATCTATGATAAAATTACTTACCATGTTTAGGGATGATATGTACCATGCTAAGTCTTTCTAGATGCTTAGAATGTTGTAGGATCTATGATAAAATTACTTACCATGTCTAGGAATGAGGTATACCATGTTAGTTTAATTGTGGGGAAGTTGTATACCATGCTAGATTAATGGTAGAAAAGTTGTATACCACGTTAGTTTAATTGTAGGGAAGTTGTATACCATGCTAGATTAATGGTAGAAAGTTGTATACCATGTTAGTCTAATTGTAGGAAAATTATATACCATGCTAGATTAATGGTAGAAAAATTGTATACCATGTTAGTTTAATTGTAGGGAAGTTGTATACCATGCTAGATTAAATAAATATTCATATTTACATGATACCCATGCTTAGATAAGTATTTGTTCATGCTATGTTAGTAGATGATCATGCTTAATCATTATCCATGCTAAGTAAATAGGTGTCATGCTAATTATTGGTTATGTTAAGTTAATGGTATCCATGCTAATGAGATTCATGCATAAAATATAGTAGATACTCATGCTTAAATTAAGGGAACTATTCATGGTTAGTTGTAGCAAATTTTTATGTTATGTTCTACCCATGCTAGAATTATTGTAGAAATTAATGCTACGTTGTAGGTTGATACTTAACTAGTATACATGACTAGAATGTTACCAAAATATACACCATGCTATATGTAATGTGAAAGTAGCATACCATGTCTAGGAATGAGGTATACCATGCTAAAGTTTAAATACATGCTTGGAATGTTGTAGGATTAATGTTAGAATACCTACCATGCCTTGGAATGTTGTATGTTCATACTAGTTATATATCCATGCTTGGGTTGTGATGATTAGTCATGATAAGTAGTAAGCGTTCACGCTCGAGTTATAACCTATGCTTGACCGTAGTGGACTTCATGTCTAGATCGTAGTAATTTTCATGCTAAGATTGATATAAGCACATGCTTAATCATATTTGTACTTAGGAGAATTGGAGTGAGTGGTTATGTTATATAATTAGATTGTGGTAGGAAGATGCTTGCAATTGTATGCCATGCTTAAGGCGCTATAGAATGAGGTAATAAGGGTCGGGAAGACCACTAGTAATAGTTAGTCTGATAAAGGCTGTTATGTCGCCTTCGGTCTTTCATTGGTAAAATACCGATCATAGACTATTGGTAGATCCTTCTGTTGCTTCTAATAATAGAAGATCAAGTTTGCTAGTAAGCATGTTTGGTTGCTTTTAAGATTGATTACCTGTATGGTTGTTTGCCTTTGGTTGTGCTCGTACGTGGCTCGACTGGCCCGTATGTAGCTGTGGGTCTCATACGTAGTTTATTTGACTTGTATGTAGGTTGTTGTCTCGTACGCGGCTCGACCGGCTCGTGCGTAGCTGTCGGTCTCATACGCGGCTTATTTGGCTGGTATGTACGTTGTTGTCTCCTACGAGGCCCGCCTGGCTCGTAGGTAGTTATTATTTCATACGAAGCTTATTGGCTCGTATGTAGTTGTTACTCGTGTATAGCTTGTTAGCTAGTTCACAGTTCGTTGTGATCGTCTAGGGTGATATTACCACCCTAAGGGCTATCGACCATCAAGACATATGTTTTCTTACCCTAAGGAACTATGGAGGAGTCACTCCTTGTGTACCGTCGAATCTTAACCGGCGTAGGTTGATCGAGGACCGGAGTATAGACGGAATCCAAGTCTAGGGTAGCGGCATGCATGTATATTCGCACGGCCGAAGTCTTGGATCGATGAGCCACGAACCGCATTCTGAGAGATTCTGGTGAGTCTAGGTCGAGCAGCCTAGTAGAGTTGTCTTGCGAAGCCTAATTTAAGGCCTAGCATGTTATGTTTATAATATTATCGTCCCTAGGATCGTCGAGTCAGGGACATCATTAGGGTAGTGACTTATAAAGGTCATTTTGCTCAGACCCTTGCCGAAGAGAGAGGAGTTGGTTGTAGGGGGCACCTTAAGACCAACTTGTCCCTTGAGGGAGGCCTTAGGCGGTGATATTGGGTTGTACCTTCCCGTCAAAGGGATACGTACGGTGGCGTCTCACAAGTTGAGAGCACGGGTTGCGTATCTCGCACTGTTCATTCCTGAAATACCGTGGCTGGGGTGCCACAGGATGCATGGTGCAGTCCTGCGCTTGCGAGACCCCATAGGGTGCCACAGGGTAGGCTTCGCGCTACCCTGCGCTTGCGAGACCCTATGGTTATGATTTTGGATTTTGGAACGAGGCCCGATACACTGGGATCGTCAGTGAGGTCCGGCATGCCGGGTAGTAGTGGAAAATGGAGACACCATAAGCAGACTGCATAGGGGGACTTGATCCCTTCTGCAACCTCACAGAGTCATGGAGTATTGTCAGGAACAGGTTGTGTACAATTAGAGTTCATAACGTGGGTTCAAATCCCTATATATGGAGAAACGACTTGAGATGGGGTCGCATGTAGTATGGGCTGCATGTTGCTTCGGAGACTTGCTGACGTTAGAATAGGGAGCATCCTAATTCTATTTAAATATCGCATTAGAGTCTAGTCCTAGTACTCACGAACACTTAAACTACACCAACACCATTGCTATATTTTGTATGTTGTTTGGGAGATTCGCTGCTATATGATCAGCCTTTAAGCGTCAGTGAATACTGACGTCCCCACTTTCATAGGTACTGGATCGCCGAAGTACAAAGGCGAGATTCAGGAGGACTCAAGGCAAGGAAAGCAAGGAGTCAGTGTTATGTTTAGTTCCGCTGCAGTGTATGTATTGATTATCTATTAGTTAAGAAGTACTCAAGTGAGAGTCACCAAGTGTTGTTCTTCATTCCTTGTACTCTGATGTAAGATATTGAAGGTTGTAATACTTGGAAATGTAAAGGTAATATTGTAACTCTAGTGTACGGTATTGCAGTTGTACAATATTCAGACTTGTAATACATTGGGTGTTGAAATAAAAGTTTTAAATTCTCCTGTTTTTCTGTGTATTGTGACTAATTGAAGAAAAGGTCTTGGCTCGTGTCACGGTTTTCTAGTATTGAAAATCGGGGCGCTACACTGATAGGTTATATCATGCTGGCTCAGCTCGATAGACCACTTCATAAGGCGACCCGAGATCTCTGGCTTGTGGAGGACCTGCTTCAGCGGTTGGTCGGTAAGGACGACCACCAAATGGGACTGAAAATACGGGCTAAGCTTTCTTGCGGCCATCACCAGGGCATAAGCCATCTTTTCTATTCTCGGATAGCGTAGCTCGGAATCCCGAAGTACCTTGCTCACATAGTAAATGGGCTTTTGAGCCCGGTCTTCTTCTCTTACTAAAACAGCACTGAGGGTCTGCTCGGAGGCTGCCAGGTAGAGGTAGAGGGGTTCGCCAGGAATTGGTTTGCTAAGGAGGGGAGGATTGACGAGGTAAGCCTTGAGCGGATCGAACGACTCCTGTTGCTGTTGACCCCATTCGAAACCTTTAGCCCCTCTGAGGGCTTTGAAGAAGGGGAGGCATTTCTCCCTGGACTTCGAGAGAAAGCGCCCTATGGCGGCTAGGCAGCCCGTTAACCTCTGAACTTCCTTAACATTCTTGGGAGGGACCATGTCTAATATGGCCTTGAT
Organism: Hemerocallis citrina; assembly: GCA_017893485.1. NCBI lineage: Eukaryota > Viridiplantae > Streptophyta > Magnoliopsida > Asparagales > Asphodelaceae > Hemerocallis > Hemerocallis citrina. The sequence goes on from CM030368.1 coordinate 128,037,705, forward strand.
TTTCTCAGGGTTTGCTTCAATTTCTCGTTGGCTAACCATGAAGCCGAGGAACTTTCCTGACGAGACACCGAACGCACACTTGTTCGGATTGAGTCTCATGTTGTGCTTTCTCAGAACATCAAACGCCTCCTGGAGGTCGGTCACATGATCGGCACCTCGGATGCTTTTTACAAGCATGCCGTCAACATATACCTCCATATTACGGCCGATTTGAGCTTGGAAAACCTTGTTGACGAGGCGTTGATATGTTGCGCCTGCATTCTTCAGACCGAAGAGCATAACCCTGTAGCAATAGAGGTCCTGATCGGTCACAAATGATGTCTTCGGGATATCTGGGGGGAACATCCGGATCTGGTTGTAGCCTGAGAAGGCGTCCATGAAGCTGAGGAATTCATGTCCCGAGGTGGCATCAATCAGAGTGTCAATACTCGGAAGAGGGAAGGGATCCTTGGGGCAGGCCTTGTTGAGGTCGGTAAAATCGATACAAATCCTCTAAGTTCTGTTGGACTTCTTCACCATTACTACATTCGACAACCACTCGGGATAGTTCACCTCTTGTATGAACCGGGCCTTCAAAAGCTTGTCCACCTCCTCCTTTATAGCTAACTGGCGCTCGGGGGCAAACTTGCGCTTCTTCTGTTGAACCGGTTTGGACCCCGGAACAACGCTGAGGTGGTGGACCAACAGCTCTTCGGAAATTCCGGGCATGTCTGCAACTAACCAAGCAAAGAGGTCTCGGTTCCTTCGGATGCACTGTACTATGTCCGAGCATAGGGCGGATGGGAGGGTCTTGCTAACAAAGAACTTTCGAGTTGGATACTGCTCAGAGAAGAGCACTTCCTCCAATTCATCCACCGGCTCGGACGTCGGTCGGGCAGCATTTTGGGGGATTTCCAGAGTTTCTAGGGAGAGGACTGGACCGAGGGTAGAGGTCATGTAGCATTTGCGGGCCGTTTCCTGATTGCCCCTTACTTCCCCTACTCCGGCCCGGGTGGGGAATTTCATCTTGAGATGGTACGCCGAAGGAACGGCTTCTAGAGCTGCTAGGCCGGGTCAGCCTAGGATGACATTGTAAGCTGCAGGTACATCCACAACCATAAAATCCATGGGCTCTGTTTGGGTAGTAGGAGTTTTGCCAGCGGTTACGTCGAGGGTGATCACCCCTTCGATAGTCACTGGCACTCCCGTGAACCCATGGAGCGTGTAGCCAGCGGGCTTGAGTCTATCTCGGGAGAGTTTGAGTCCTTTAAAAGCGGCGAGGAAGTGGATGTTAACGGAGTGCCATTGTCCACTAGGATCCTCTCCACTTTGAAGTTCGCCATGTGGAGGTTGATGACGAGTGCGTCACAGTGGGGGGTGCGGACACCTTCAAGATCTTCGTCTGAGAATGTGACGGGCACTCCGAGGCCTTTGGGAGGAGGGGTGGCGCGGATCGAATTGACTTCTCTTATAAATGCCTTTCGAGAGGAGTTTGAGGAGCCCCCATTGGGCCCCCATGAATGAGGTGTAGGACACGCTCCTCTTCGAAGTCGGGCGTTTCATCGCGTTCCGGACGCTTATTAGCCCCCCGAGGCGGGGGAGGAAGGTCGGCTCGGTCCTTTCTCACGAATCTGGTCAGCTGCCCTCTCTGGATAAGGGCTTCTATCTCATTCTTCAAGGCTCGACAATCATTGTTGTCGTGGCCATGGTCCTGGTGATAACGGCACCACTTCTCTTTATCCCTTTTCTTGGTGGGGGTGTTCATCCTCGGAGCAGGGGGTATGATCCCTTCCTTCTCAACTTCCATCAGAATGGTAGAGACACTGGTGGTGAGAGGAGTAAATTTCTCGAATCTGGGGGGAGGTCGGCGCTGGCCGGCATTATCCTTCTGGAGCTTCTTGGCTCCTTCCTCTTCTGTTCCCTTTCTCTTAAACTCGGAGGAAGACCCCTCCAAGTTGGGGCGGTGCTCGGCTCCTTCGGCCCAAATATACTTTTTACTTCGGAGGAGGAGGTCAGAGAAGTTCTGTGGGGGCTTCTTGGATAGGGAGGAGCAGAGGTTGGAATTGAGGACATTGGATTGAAATGCCGCTGCAGCGACCGACTGGTCGAGGGATGCTATGGACCTGGCTTCAGCAGTGAACCTCTTCACATAATCTCTTAACTTCTCACCCTTCTTCTGGTGGAGGTACAGTAGCGAGATGCTGGTCTTCTCAGTTCTATGGCTACTTACAAAATGGGTGACGAAGAGGGTCTCGAATTGCTCGAAGGAGAATATTGAGGATGGGGCAAGGCGAGAGTACCATTCTCGAGCTGGACCCTTGAGAGTTGCGGGGAAGGTTTTACAGAGCAGAGCATCGGAAGCTTGATGGATGAGCATTAGGGTCTTGAAGCTCTCGATGTGATCGACGGGGTGAGTCTCCCCAGAGTAGGTCTCAAATTGAGGAGGCTTGAAGCCGATTGGTACGGGTGCATCCATTATGGTTCGGGAAAAAAGAGGTCTGCTAGGACGAAGAGTCCTTCCTCTAAGCTCTTCTTCTTGGTCTAACTGACCCAAGCGCCTCTCCATCTCATGGAGACGGCGGTATATAGCGTCGTCCCTTCGACGGTAATCTGGCGAGCCTCTAGACTCGTCTTCGTATGAGGGAGAGCGGGGGCTTCGACGACGGTAGCTCCTGGAGCGGTGAGGACTTTGCACATGCCGGGAGTTGCTGGGAGCTGGAGGAGGAGATGGGGACCGTCGGCGAGGACTTCGAACCCGAGGGGGAGTGGGAATCCTTGGAACATTGGTGTTATTGGGACGGAGGTTGAGAACTTGTAGGACGGTTGCTTGGAACTGCTAGAACTCGGCACGGGTGATGGGTGCCTCATCGTTCCTAGGGTGTTGCCGACCGGCGGGGGAATGTGGTCTTCTTCTGTGATGTTCGGGGGACTCTCTCCGCTCCCTTCGGATCGGGGACCTTCTGTAGTCTCGGTGGTGAGGAGATCGCTCATCCAGACGTTGTTGGTGGGAGGCTCCCTCTCGGGCCCGCTTTTCATCCAGACGGTGGTGAAGATCCACATCTTTCGGCCGATTGGGAACTTTTTGTTGGAAGTCGGAAGCTCGGGGATTATGGGAGGCCATAGAATCCGAAGAGGCATTGTGGATGGAGAATTGGTCCGGAAGGAGAGGCTGTTTCTGAGGGTTGGGACCCTTAGGAGGTTGTTGATTCTGAGGAGGAGGAGGAAGGTCCTGTTGGAGTGGGTCTTCCACTGGAGGAGGAAGTTGCCCCTGCTGTTGAGCAGGTTGGATGGGAATTTCTTGCTGCTGATCGGGGTTGGGTCCTCGGTTGGACCCTCTGGATCTGACTTTCCTAGGAGGCATGGCTGGAGGAATCTTGACCAATGGGAAGAGGGGAGGCTGCTACTCGTTCTTTCCCACAGACGGCGCCAATCTGTTGCCGCTAAATCTGGTGTGGGACAAACAGATAGTATTTGTGGATTCTTGGAAAACTTTGAATAGCAAACCTGTTTACCTGTTCCGCTGGAGTTTGACCGTCACTCCTGCCGCACACCTGCAAAAAGTGCGAGACACCGGGGTTGATCCCGGCGATGCACCCTCCGACGCTCAAGTCAAGATTAAGAAAGAGCGTAAATTGGCAAAAGAATGATTACCTCTTAAGGTAGATGGATGGGGGGTATTTATAGGCGTCTTAGAGATCAAATTAGGAATGTAATCCCCGTGATCTGATAAGGAATATACTCCTTGTAAACAGATTAGGAATGTAATCCCTAATTCCCAGTGGAAGGATAGGCATGAATCAGGGCTGTTGATTAGGATTTAATCAGAAACCCTAATTCTATCCCTCTGGATCGGGCTTTCTGCTGGTTGAAACCCGCACCCGATTGAGGTGGATCTGTTCGTGGGTTATTGGATCTTTGACGAAGAGATCCAGTACCCATCTCAGACCCATTGGTAGGTGAAATTACCGTTTTACCCCTGGGCTTCAAGATTCGTGCCTGATTTGGACGGTTCCGATTAAACCCCATTTTTAGCCATATCACTGACGATGAGATGCAAAACTATGGAAAAAGGAGGTATTCCTATCGCCCTTCGTGAGCCAACGGACCTTAGCCCTATGTGCCAATTTGATGTGATCAAGGTTAAGAATCTCAGCGAACTGTTGCTTGCAAGAGAAACGATCGAAACGTAAGGAATTAGAAATGGGGCAGCTTTCTTCAAGAAGATCAATCGAATTAATCGAAGACAAGAGTAAATTCTTTAGAGTGTGAACATTAGCAAAACTCTCCTTGTGCCAAATTTTGCAACCTTGTTTGATACCATGAAGTTTGAGAAGAATCCGACTGAGGCCGTGGGAGCATGTAACCGCTGAAAGGCAACTAATAATGAGGTTGACAAAAATTTGGTCCTGCAACCAGAATTTTTCAAAATGGAATTTGAACTATTTAGAGAAGTTATAGTTAGAGTGCAGGGCGATAGGAACATGATCCGAACTGGGATTCGGTAGGGCGCGAACAAAAGAATTGTGAAATTGGGAAATCCAATCCTGGGAGACAAGAAAGCGGTCGAGCTTGGCCATAGACGAAGCAATCCGCATATTACACCAAGTGAAAGATCTACCATTAGTAGGTAATTCGCTAAGATTTAGCAAGAGAATGCAATTGTTGAAGCGTTGTGAGTCAGCAAAAGAAGAAGGATTCCCCAATCTTTTGTTGAAAAATCTAGTAACATTAAAATCCCCACAAAAAATCCAATAGCCTGTAACACATCCATAAAGGGAGTTAAATTCACTCCAGAACAAGTTACGCCGATCAACAGTGGATGGACCATAAACCAAGACCATTGTTAGGCAGCAATTAAGTTCGGTCCAATGCAGACAGACAATGAGGAAGAAATTAAGTCAGCGTACCGACAAAAGAGAGAAGCTGGATTTCTTAAATCCGAAAAGGATTTCCCCATGAGTGCCAATATCATCCAGCAGAATCCATTTAGAGATAAAGGATCCGCCGATGGAATGTAGGATCGAAGGGGAAATGAAATCTAGTTTTGATTCCTAAATAGAAATCATATCAAAACGAGAAGAAGAGATGAGATGGTACAATGCCTGCTGTTTAGAAAAACTCCGAAGACCGCGAATATTCCAAGAGATACTAATCATGACAACGTTTTGACTCTTTAGCTCTCGAAATTTCAAAGTGACAGATGGAAACAATGTCTGACAATTGGGCCGAATCGAAAACAGAGCCCATGCCTGAAGCAAGCTGATGAATATCTGAATCAAACAAAGAGTCGAAATGTACCTGATAGACAGATCCAAGGGCGGATTGGTCCTTATTATCAGGTAAAAAGATTGGAATTTCTAAATTCTGGATTTGTGCCGCTAAGGACCCTAGGAAGCCGACGGTAATTGCTTGTCTTTTTTGGTACGAATTCGTGCAGTGGAACGAACAAAAGGAAAGGAATATTTATACCTCTTATGAGAGGTCGTAGAATACTTAATAGTAGTCTGAATAGGAGAACTATTAGAGGAAGAATGGAGACCTGGAAGAGCAGGAATGGTAAAGTCGGGGGGGAGAGGATAGGTAGGAGGGACGGAGGGTCAGAACAAATTGTCACCTGAGAAGTGGAATTGGAAATAGAGAGAGGCGCAGGGAGAAACGGGCGCGGGGGGGGGGGGGGGGGGGGGAAGCAATTAGAAGAGAATAGTCCGAAGGAGAAAAGAAGATTCGAAAAAAACTACTAGCATTAAGAAAAAAAATCTGAATAGCTTATGCTATTGATAAGAAAATTAATAGCGAAAGGAAAGTTAGAAAGAGCTAAAATGGATAGGTTAAAAGAACATGTATGCAAGCTTAAAACAAAACGAGACTTTATATTAAAAAGAGACTTTGAATAAAAATTGAAAAAAGTCGAACTAACAAGGAAAAGTACCTTGTGCAGGGGGTTAGAATTAGCCATATCATTCTCTTCCTCAGCGAGAAGATTATCAGACTCAATCCACGCATCAGTTGCAATAGGGATTGTAGTAGAGGATTTCAGAGGAGAACAAACAGCTTTGGAAGTCGAAGGGGTAGAACTTTGCATGGCTTGCTTGAAGTTATCCCAATCAGAATTGAAATTCAGATTGACATTCCATGCCGGCCAATTGGAGTGAGTATCTAATGGCATAGCCTCTTTAGGGACTGTTGTCAGAGCAGCCGAAGAGGTAATTGCAGGGGGCACAAAGGAATGTGAAGCTTGAGCAGAGTGGAGGGCAGGCAGAGGCTCCGATGGACGATCAGTAGAGAGAGGAATAGCTTTAGCATTTGACTGCGAAGCAATAGCAGGGTTAATCCAAACTAAGTTCGGAGGCTTCGCAGGCGAGATCGTCTTGGTGGTGGGAGTGGCAGCGCTCCTACGATGGAAGGAGAAGTTCTTTTTAAATGAAGTCTTATGACTACCCCTTAGCTTGGAAGAGTTGACAATAGGGTGAGAAGAAACACTGACAGAAATAAGTTTCGGAAAAGGGCCAACTACCTTAGAGGACACAACAGCTGAGGGAAGACTAGGATCCGGCACAGGGCTAGTGAGAGGAAAGTCATGATAATTTACAGTGATAAAGAACACTGATTCTCCAACTCTAAGAGAGTATGCCAGAACTCTATCAGGCTTAGAGGGGCATAAGAATTCTGCCTCTACCTGAAGGTAGCCAGATGCCAGCAAAGAAGTCGAAGAGGTGCAGGTTAAGTCCACAATACATTTAGACATATCAGCAACTAAACAAGGAGAATAACAGAAAGGAGGTAAGCCCAAAATAGTCACTTTGGTGGGTAAAGAAAGCAGAGACGGAGGAGAGGAGTGTTGATGAACCCATTTGCGGATCGTTAGACTAAAGGAGCCAAGGGAAAAAGATTTGATAGCCACCAAGTCAGCAAGGATTTTGGTGCTGGGGCAGGTGATCACAACATCCCCGTTCGAACATGCATTCACTGACCATGTCCAATTGGAGATATTGCAAGTATTGCACAAAAAAAATCCAAGGAGTAGTTGGAGATGGAACCACCCAGAAATGTGATAGCTCCGTAACAGTCCATTTTGGACATCTTAGCGGTGACATCAGGAGAAGGGACATAGACGAGAGTGACTGGTGGCCTATCGATGAAGGAGGGAAGGAACAACTGGAGGAGGCTGAGTAGAAGAGGGGGGGGGGGGGGGGGCGTTAGCAGCAAGGAGCTGTGATACTAGAGGAGTAAGAAGGAAGGCAGGCTCCGCGGATAATTTGATCCTCTTAGACTTATTAGCCTGAAGGTCTGAAAGCTTAGCTTGGAGAGAAGGGAAGTCCAAAGCTACCAAAACTAGATCGGAGATAGGCACACCCACAGACTGACCAAGTAACTGCTGTACAGCAAAGAACCTATTAAGTGAGTGTCCGGATTTGAGAGAGAACAGACACTTCATTTTGGACATGCAAAGAGCCTTAAGATGCCCTAATTGGAGACAGCGAAAGCAGCAAAGAGGAAGCGGTGGTGAAGAAGGAGAGGTATTATAAGCTGAAGAGGTGGAAGAGAAGAGAATGCGGGTAGTAGATACAGCCAAAGGCTGTAGAAGATTCTGGCAAGTGGGCTGGGCCTCGCTGAAGGTCAGAGGGACTTTTTTTTTAATTTAATTAAATTTTTTATTTTATAACAACTTCAACCCAAGATGGGCCCATCGTAAATTCCAAGCCCAGGAAGGGGAATGGACTAACGACCAACAGAAAGGAAAAACAAGTGCTTAAGAGATTAAGAGGGAAGAAAAAAACTGAGAAAATAAAAGGAGAGTCAGAGGCAGAGAAAGAAGAGAGGGGGGAAGAACTTGAAGAACTATATCCAAGAACAAGCTCAGGTAACGCCAGCAATACAAACAAAACAACTAGCTTAACTAAATATAGAAAAGGACTAAAGAAAAAGGAAACAAGTAAAAAAACCAATCTAAAAAGAACAAAGCAAACCTAAGTGCAAACAGTAAATGAAGAAAGAAGAAGACTTACACTGGGAATGCTAAAATAAAAATACAGGGAGAAACGAGAAGGCAAACCAGAGCAGCCAGATCTACTATCATTGAGGAACAAGGGGAAGTGGACAAGGGCACAGGAAGATAAAGCCCAGATCTGCTTAGTGGCTAGAGAAGACAAAACCCCGAGCAGCAACAGGCGCTACGAACTTGCCCGACGACACGGCAAGGAGACGGCCATAGAACAGAGCTCTGGATCTATAGCCTCCACCCAAGAGCAGACTGCAACAAAAATCCCATATGGAAGCGAGAGATCACAGAACTGGAGAAGGGAGAGACGGATCTAAAATCCGGCCATGAGCGCCAACGGGGAAGCTAGAGGAGGCAGAAGAGAGAAGGGCGATGACGGAGGAAGCCGGAGGCAGAAGAATGCAAGAGGGCGTCTAAGGGGGAGCGCTTAGGAGGAAAGTTGCAAGAGGGAGAAAAAGAGAATATGGGTGTGGAGAGGATGACGAGATACACAACTTTAATGAAGGGAGGAGTGTGAAAAGGGGACGGGGGAAGCGGGATCAGGGGGAAGAAGGGATCCGGAGAAGCAAGGAAGGAATCGCCTTGGATTTGGGAGCTTTTTAATATTATTGTTAACTTTTTGGTACTAAAATAATTAGGCTATATGTACTCTATAATTCAGAACCAGTCAAAGTACTAGGGTGAACAAGAACATTGTAAATTTTAGGGTTGACAAGGGAAAATATTATTTTAATCAGATTGGGAACAAAATTGAGTCAAGCAGCAAATGGATTTCATTAAGAGAGAAAATCAAATACAGGGTTCAGAATTGGAAAAGTGTACAGTGAATAAAATACAAAAGAAAATAAAAAAGATGGAACCAGGGGTTACACTTAAGTACGTATTTACTCAGAAGGAGCTGAATATGAGGCAGAGGCGATGGTTGGAACTGATGGCAGACTATGATATTAATTTGCAGTACCATCCTGGTAGGATTAACTTGGTACCTGATGCTCTGAGCAAAAATCCGATTGCTATGGTTCTTACTGAGCAGAAGGAGCTTTCAAAGAGATGAGAAGGTTGGAGCTGGAAGTGATTTTGCCTGGTACCGAGCACATTTGTATGATGCTTCAGCTGCAGTCGTCATTGGTGGAGCAGATTAAAAAGGCACAGTCAGATGATGAGCAGTTGTAGAATTTTCGAGCTGAAGTCGAAGCAGGTTCAAAGACTAATATGGTCATTCATGTCATGCCCCACTTCCCAAAAATACAGAATACGAGCACGTGACGTTGGCCCAGCGAATGACTAACGTCATCCATAAGCTGTTTATCCGATCAACTCAACAATATAATCAATACAAAACAATTGCGCATGCAATAATAATAACCACATAAACAATAATACTTGGAATAAAACAGTATGAAATATCAAAATACAATAATCCAACATATGGAAACAAATGATAATATCCGGGTCATAAGCCCAATACAATAATAAATCCAATCACAATAATAATACGACTCAATACAATAAGTCCATGAAACAATAATCAACTAGAAAGCATAAATCTTTAGAAAGCCTGTTCTCCAATTCTAGCAGGCAATTCTCTCCTTCATTACCTGTAACCAATTCATCTAAAAGGAAAAGAAAAATTATCCTTAGAGCAAGACATGAACAGCAAGTAGAGAAAGTAAGGAACAATTGAATAACGATATAACAATAAATTCAATAGATCAATAGGAATCAATAATATGGGACAATAGCAATAATCAATATCAACGATGATTAATGCAATGATTATAAAGGATGATTCAATATTGGATAACAATATTCAATGTTCGATGTCAATAACACTTAGATAATATTCGATATCACTAGAAACAATGATGTACAATATGCAATGTCGATGTCGTGTGATCCTTAAGTCTATTAATATTTTAATCCTAACTAATGCACGTACTACTGTATCCCATTCTACAGGTTCGATGCATACAATCAATTTCATTTAGACTAAAGTGGTTGATTCTATAGCTCATGTACTTGGTATGATGACGATATCAACAATAACACGAGCCATCGAGATAATTTCTTGCACAATGACGATAACGATAATAACACGGGCCATGGCAAAATTTCTTACGCAATGACGATAACAATAATAACACGGGCCATCATACGAGTACAATCCCTATATCATCAACTACTCTAGTCAATCCCTTAAACCCCGACTTGTTAATTATTTTATTAATGTAACAATACAATATGCAATTTAGAGACATTAGATGAATAATAGTATCAATAGAGGAACAATAGAATGACAAATTTGGATGAGACATTCAGAATGATGACAATAGGACGTTAGGATCATACAATGCAACATATACACTTCAATCCATGCAATACTGTCATATAGGAATAATTAATTTAATAAAATTTGGAAATTAAAATTCTGGACAGTAAGAGGTAACTGTACAAAAATCAGTTTTCCTGCTGCTATAGAAATCGAAAACTGAAACCGTCAGAAATTCTGAAAACTAGACTTCCACGATTCCAACACATATTTAAAATACAAAATCCGAAAAAGGTAGCTAGGTCAAACACATCATTCTTTACAGATTATATGTTCAGACAGAAAATCGACATCATGTTGTTTTATTTTTAGAATAAGCGAAAACTCAATAATAAATTCATCAAAAATATTTATTAGACTCCTAAAAATGTTAACTAGTATTCTGGAAATTATCAGAGCATTATTTTAATAATAAATTAGCCTTTTAATAGATTGAACATGAAAATATACATGAAATCTGAAATCTGGAAATAAAAATACAGCAGTAGTAAAATCATCATAACTTTTGCTATACAACTCGACATTCAGCAATTCAAGATGTTCTAGAAACTAGAGAAATTGAGGTACAACTGTTATTCATAAAGTTATTTATTTTAAGATGAAATACTGCATCAAAAATGACAGACAAAATACAGATAGCAAACAACATATAGATTTTTGGGTATTTTTCATGAAATAAATTGCTTAAACATGATGGGTATTAATTCAAATAGTCAATAACTTCATAATCAGCATGATGGGTGTAATTACATGATACATACAATTAGAAACACACACATACACTATTTTTAACAACAACCAAACATCACTCGATCAAACAACAAACAACCTAGCAATAAAAACTACGGTAGATTAATTGTGTGGTGATTATATGCTTAACCCTATTAACGACTATATGAGGACATGAAAGATTCAATCTTTGGAGTCAAAAGTGGCACGAAGTCGAGGATATTTGGGTTAGCTCGTGTAAACCCTCAATATACTCAATGAAAAGAGAAGAACAACATATGATACGATAAACAATTGTATCTACTTGCAAGCATTTCAATAAAAACTTGAATTTGATACAAGATTCAATTCAAGAGGAAAGTGACTTGCCTAATGGACGATTAAGTTGAATAATAAGAATAACGGGATGAGAATCCCAGAGCAACGAACCCACAAACTCAGGAACTACGTGCAATCCACGTGCACAAAGGAGCCAATAGTAACAACAGCAAGAGAAAGACCAGCGACAACAGCAAGAGAGAGGGGCTCGGTCTGACTTGGCTCGACGGCGGCGCTCTGACGGCGAGCAGCAACGGCGGCTGACAGGTGAGGCTTCGACGGTGGGGCTAGCTGACGAGGATCGATTGAAGGAGGCTGGGGGCTTTGTTGCTCTGTTTTGGGCGGGAAAACAGAGGAGCAGCAACGGGGTCTCAGTCGAGGGTAGCTCGATTGGGCTTTGGCGGCGCGACGGAACTGGTCGGCGATCTGGAGGTTGCTGATGATGGGAGGTCAACGGAGCAGTGACGACGCAGAGGATGGGTCGCCGGAGATGAGGGTTGGGGAAGAAGAAGTCGGTTTGGGTGGTAGAGATGAACAAGAACAGGACGGGGAGAGAGAAAGAGAGAGGATAGAGAAGACGACCAGTATTAGCATTTTAAATTGTGTGATTTTAGAATATGCAATAGGATTGTATTTAAAGAGTACAATTATGATGTTGGGTTAATGGGTTAGGACCCATGTTGGGTTAATGGGTTAGGACCCAATAATAACGAGTTTGGGTCAAGAATTAATTATAATTGTGTTTTGGGTTAATAAGAGATGAAATTAAAGACAATAGGGTACAAATAAAATAACCACTATCAAATAAAAATAGGATCAACAAAAAAAATAGTCCATCAAGAAGAACAAAAGAAATTTTTGAACAAAATTTTAATTAAGATGATCAAGAAAAAAAATAGAGTATTTTATTCAAATTGCAATTAAAATATTACAAAAAGGGGGAAAATGAAAAGAACGAAAATGATGGTTACAATCCTACCCACCTTACCATAAAATTTTGTCCTCGCAATTTAAGCAAGTGGTAGTAGGGTAACACTGAAGAAAAGAAAAGAACTACTCAAAAAGATGGAAAAACTTCTTCTGAATCTCTTCCTCAAGCCCCCAAGTCGACTCACCTGGCGAGTGAGGATTTCAAGTAACAAGAACAAATTTGATAACCTTATTCTTCAAAATCTTCTCATGTCGGTCCACAATCGAAACCGGACGGATCTCACATACAAATCTGGTCGAACAGACAATTCCTAGTCAATAACAAGACTATCATCCTTGACATACTTCCTGAGTTGGGAGACATGGAAGACATCATACACTCCAGATAAAACCAGCGGCAACGCGAGTCTATAGGCCACCTTGCCTACTCGCTCTACCACATCAACGGACCAATGAATTTAGGGCTTAGCTTGCCCCCTCCTCCTAATCGGATAACACCTCTCCATGGCGATACCTTGAGAAGCACATGGTCACCCACTTCAAATTCCAACGGCCTCCTGTGAATGTCTGCCAATCTCCTCTGCTTGTCCTGAGCTGCCTGAAGATACTTCCTGATCTGGGCCACTACATCAACAGTACTCGTGATCAACTCTAGCCCCAAAAGCTTCCTCTCACCAATGTCATCCCAGCACACTGGTGATCTACACTTCCGACCAAACAAAGCTTCATACGGAGCTGCATTAAGACTTTCTTGGTAGCTATTGTTGTATGAAAACTCCACCAAATTTAGATGATCATCCCAAGATCCTCCAAACTGAAGAACACAAGACCTCAACATATCCTCCAATGTTTGAATAGTCCTCTCCGATTGTCCATCTGTCTGGGGAGGAATGCAGTATTGAATCTCAGCTTACTCCCAAGACTATTCTGAAGACTCTCCTAAAATTGAGATCTGAATCTAGTGTCTCTGTCTGATATAATGCTGACAAGAACACCAAGCAATCTCATAATCTCCTGCATATACTTCTCTACAAGGCTCTCTGTAGATTGACCCACTCTGAAGGGAATAAAATGAGCACTCTTCATCAAGCAATCCACAATCACCCATATGGTATTGTGACCCTTGGGACTTCTAGGCAAAGCAGTCACAAAATCTATAGTAATATTCTCCCACTTCCACTCCGGAATAGGAACCGGTTGAAGAAGTCCAGCAGTCCTCTGATGTTCTGCTTTCACTTGCTGACAGATCAGACACTGCGAAACAAATCTTGCAACAGCTCTCTTCATACCTTACCACCAGAAATGCAACTTCAAATCCCGATAAATCTTCGTACCACTGGGATGAACAGAATACGGCGAACGGTGAGCTTCTTCGAGTAACTTCTGCCTGCTTCCTCCTTTGAAACACATAGACGGGTCCCAAAGTGAAGAGATCCATCCTCATGAATCACCATATCAGTCCTTGAACCAGCTTCGACTTCAGCTCGAAACTTCTGTAACTGCACATCACCAGACTGTGCCTCCTTAATCTGATCCACCAAAGACGACTACAACTAAAGCATCATACAACTCTACTCGAAACTAGGAAAAACCACATCCAAATCTAATCTCCCCATAGCTTCTAAAATCTCTTTCTTGTAACGCCCCAATTTCCAGTAACTGGAAAACCATGACATAAGCTAGAATCTTTTCTTCAATTAGCCACAATATACAGAAAAACAGGAAAATTTAAAACTTTTTATTCAACACAAATGTATTACAAATCCGAATGTTACAAAATTGCAATACATTACAACAATGTTACAATAATACCTTCACAATCCCAAGTGTTACAACTTTCAACTTATTACATCAGAGTACAATGAATAAAGAACAACACTTGGTATTTCACTTGGATGCTTTCCAACAAATAAATAGATTACAAAATTGTTACAATGGAACAATAGTAAACAACATATAATGTAGCGGAAATAAAAATGACTCTTGCTCCTCTCGCCTTGAGTCCTCCTGAATCCTGTATCTGTACTTCTGCAATCCGGTACCTATTGAAATGGGGATGTCAGTACATATACTGATGTTTTTAAGGCTGATAACTAGCAGCGATTCTCAACTTAAGCAAACAGATTGATGAAAAGAGAAACGTGTATATATAATTGATGTGTCAGTGTATGCTATGCCTTAGACTTTAATTCAAGTTTGACTAACGCAATTCTGCACTTATTCTAATGCAAGCAAGTCTCCGGAACAGTATGCAGCTCATACTACATACGCCCCTTCTCAAGCCGTTTCTTCATATATAGGGATTTGAACCCACGTTATGAATTCTACTTTGTATACAATCCTGTTCCTAATAATACAACGTGACTGTGAGGTTGCAGGTGGGTACTGCATTGTTCCCACCATGCAGTACGATTATAGTGTGTCCATTTGCCACTACTACCCGACGTACCGGACCTCACTCAAAAATAAGGTTGTAGGTACGGTCTAGTTCCGTTACTGCAGTCATATAGTGGCGTCCATGTTTGCCACTATTGCCCAGCGTACCAGGCCTCATTCAAAAATCAAAAACACAAAGGGTCTCACTTGCGCAGGATAGCACAAAGCCTACCCTGTGCCACCCCTGGGGTCTCGCAAATGCACGACTGCACGTAGCATCCTGTGGTACCCCAAGCCACAATATTTCACGAATTAACAGACGAGATATGCAACCTGTGCTCCCAACTCATGAGAAGACACCGTATGTATTCCTTTGATGGGAAGGTATAACCCAATAACACCGCCTAGTGTCGGCCTATAGGACAGGTCGGATCATAAGGAATCACCCTTAACACCAACTCTTTCCCTTCGGCAAAAATGATAATAAATAAAGTTTAAGTAGTAATAGCCATAAGTTACTACCCTAACGATGTCACTAAATCCCAAACAATCTCGCGGGGTTTTCAATAACTTTCTTATGATTATCCCGATCCAACTCATGGCTTATCGATCCAAGACACCGGTGACGGAAATCTCTCTCTTACTCATCATTACCCCTAACTCGGATCTCATCAACATTCTCGACCCAAGATCAACCCACATAAGTTAAGATCCGTTGGTGCTCGATGTGTGATTTATCCACAGTTTCTAAGGTGGTAAGATGCGATTCTTGATGGTCGATGGCCCCTATGGTGACTATGAGACCTTATCACTACCCCTAACTCGGATCTCGTCAACAATCTTAGCCCGCGATCAACCCACATCAGTTAAGATCCGTCGGTGCACGAGGTGTGATGTATCCACAGTTTCCAAGGTGGTAAGATGTGATTCTTGATGTTCGATGACCCCTAGGCTAGCTTTTATCTAGCTAACAGTCCTAGTGACTTTTCCAGCCATTATTTCCCATATATTGAAGATGAAGCATGTGCACATCATATGGTCCAATTTTAATTAGAACCGCATACAACTAGAACTCATGGGTTCTTTTCCCAAATTTGAACTAATAGAACATGCGACTAGGTTCATGGGCTCTTTCTCAAGGTTGAGCTAGAACCACCTAGAACCTAACCGCATGGTTTTCTTGTCAATTCGAGCTAGAACTATCATGGAGCTAGTTTCATGGGTTTCTTCTTAAAAATCGAACTAGAACAACTATGGAACATGGGTTCATTTCAATAATTCAATTGGGTTATCATGCAAGCTAAACTCATGGGTTTCTTTTAGAATTTAACCGAAACCACTACAATCATATAACTCAAATATGCATGGATTCTTTTGAATAAAAAATAACTACACATCTCAAACATGAGTTCTTTACTAGAACTACTACAATAACACAAGCATGCATTCTTTACTTAGAACAACTATAATAACTCAAGTATGGGTTCTTTACTAGAACTACTACAATAACACAAGCATGTGTTCTTTACTTAGAACAACTATAATAACTCAAGCATGGGTTCTTTACTAGAACTACTACAATAACACAAGTATGCGTTCTTTACTTAGAACAATTACAATAACTCAAGCATGGTATCTTTCTACAACTCAAGCATGAATACAATTTAAGCATGGGTTTCTCACTATAATCAACCTACAACAACTCAAGCATGGTATATTTACTATAATCAACTCAAGCATGGTATTTTCACTATAATCAACCTACAACAACTCAAGCATGGTATACAACTTAACATGGGTTTCTTCTACAACAACTCAAGCATGGTATACTTACTATAATCAACCTACAACAACTCAAGCATGGTATACAACTTAACATGGGTTTCTTCTACAAAAACTCAAGCATGGTATACTTACTATAATCAACTTAAGCATGGTTTCTTCCTAAAACTCAAGCATGAATAGGTTTCTTTGCTACAACAATCTACAGCTTAAGCATGGATTCCTACAACTACTTAAGCATGGTTCTTCACTAAAAATAATTAGCAACTCAAGCATGGCATTCTTTTGACATAAAACAATGAAAACTCAAACGTGGTAGGTTCATGGATTCACATAAACATGGATGGGTTCTTTTACTAGAACAACTACAAATCTCAAGCATGACGGGTTTTTTTAGCACATACAACCTTAGCATGATACATGGATTCTTTTTGAAACTAGAACAAGTACGAATGGGTTCATGGGTTTCACAAGCATGGTTCATGGGTTTCATGAGCATGAATGGGTTGCTTTTAATCTAGGATTACTACACAACTCAAGCATGGTATACAACTTAACATGGGTTTCTTCTACAACAACTCAAGCATAGTATACTTACTATAATTAACCTAAAACAACTCAAGCATGGGTTCTCTAGCAACCTAGAATAATTTAGGACATGCTACAAAAGATTAATATAAATTATTACAAAAACTACTTCTTTAGGAAATTACAAGTCCTATATATTACGAACACTACATTTATTTAGTCTATAAATTACTACATACTACAACCCGCTTTTCTTCAATTCTACAAGTTCCTACATACAAAAGAGCAACTTTTTATGAACTAGGGTTAGTAAAGAATGATTTCTTAACAAAGTAGAGAGCGACATACAACAAAACTTATCTTTAAAAATAGCTAGATGGGTCTACAACCCCAAGAATGGGTAGTAAATATTCTTACTACACTAATCTTTATATGCACATAGTTATAGTCCAAGTAGTCATTTGTGTTAAAAAAATAACCATAATAGCAACAATAAACATACAAGGTTAAAGATTCAACCTTTATGTGTTTTAATTAAGTTCCACCACCCATCTTTTCTATGGGATCATTTTGATCCCTACAACCACTTTATGCTTAATACTTAGTTCAAGTCATTTAGAAACATTCATACAACAAAAGATGAAAAGAATCAACATAAATAAAAATAGAGAATTTCCCCTTGATTTTTCAACCATTCTTATGCATAAATCTTAGTCCAAGTACTTCAAAATAATTATAAGGACAACAATAATCAAAGCAAAGTTCAAGATTCTATCTTTATGTGATTTTGTTGAGTCCTTTCATTCCATCCTTCTCATGGGATCTTTTTGATCCCTACAACCACTTTATGCTTAGGAATTTAGTCCAAGTTCTTTAGGAGCACATATACACAATACACATCATAATATGAGTTCCTTTTAACCTACAACCATTTATATGCTTAGAAAGTAGTCCAAGTTGTTATAGAACACACATACAACATCTACCATCATAAAGATGGGTTCTTTTTATCCTACAACAAACAACCTTCAAAGATGGGTTCCTTTTCACATACAACCATTTCTAACCCTTAAAGATGGGTTCTTTTCTATATTAAAAAATAAATCAGAACAAACAAACTAAAAATTAGAAGTAGAGAAACCCCACCTTTTGATTCTTGTAGGAAGGACTAGCTAGTTTTCCTTCTCCTTCCTCCTAGCTTTCTACTACAACTTGTATGAAGAACACTTAATGAAAAACCCCAAATGAAGAACACTTAGGGTTTCTTCTCTTTTTTTTCTTCTCTCTTTTTTTTTTGTAAATGAGGCAAAAGGTGAAGGGAAGGGGTATTTATAGGATGAAAAGAGGGTGGAAAGTGCAAAATACACCTAAACAATTGCACAAACCCCCTTGGGGTAAGATTGGCCGGCCTTGGATAGGTATGAGGTGGAGGGTGAGCTAGAGGGGTAAGGTGGAGAAGAGGGTTCTAGTAGAAACACCTCTTAATACTCTTATGTATCCCTAATTAATCCTAACCCTAGGTTTAAGCCTCCAAACAAATCCTAGCCCTCCAAATTTGATAAATCATGAAAAAAATAAGATATTTTTGTCCAAAAAACATACTACATGATTTGTACAAATATACGAAATCGGTACAATATGCATACGTATGTATATATATATATATACCGATAATTTCCGTTTGTAAAACTGCTCAATCTGTACAAAAATAATTTAATTACGAAAATAATAATAAAATAAATTTTATTATCAATCCAGAAGATTCCAGTACCAATTTGATACAATATAGATGTATACAGACTGGTACATACAAACAGATAATGCTTATTAACAAAACAGGGTGATATCCACCAAAAATATTTTATTTCGGGAAATAAAAATAAAATAATAATAAAATAATAATTTTAAATACCTGCCCGAGTTATTCCAAACATTTTTCTCAAAAATGCATTTTTTCAGGATTTTGTACAAGTGCACAAAACTGATACAATACCTGTATATATTTACTACTATATATGTCCAGGTAACTTTTTATAAGAAAACCAAGTAATTTCAATTAAAAATATTTTTATTTAAAAAATAATAATTTATACATTATAATATCCGTCCGGGATATTACATTTCTGCTCAGTAAGAACCATAGCAACCGGTCTTCTGCTCAAAGCATCAGCTATCAAATTAATTGTTGATCGCTCAATTATCTAACTGAATAGATAATCTAAACACAAATTAAAAACTTCGCAAGTGTACGAATCGTTTTCAGAAGCGTAGTGAAAAGCAAGGGTCGATCCCACAGAGATTGTAGTAATTAACTTACTAATCAATAATCAGAAAGCTTTTATTAAGTTTCATTTCTAAATGTATGTCTGAAAGGAAATGAGATTTAAATCTAGATCAAGTATTCCTCAATTTGAGTCACAAAAATATCTATTGAATTTGTTGAGCTCGATTTCAACCTATAGCCAAGAATGTTCGATCAACTTCTACACTACTCTGATCACCCATGTTTGTTCATTTAAGAGCATGGTATCTACTTCTTCTTAAATTAAAGATTTCCCTGGGCTAAGAAATTAGGTATGGTATCTACTCTAATTCCTTTCTCTCCTTAAGTGTTTTAGCATGATATCTATTAAGTTGCACTTGAAGAAAGCATAGAAACTGTGGAAATTAATGTAACGACCCAAAAAATAGCATATGGCTATTTTGCATCGAAATCTGTGCGCAATTGAGAATTGCACGCGAGTATGTATTTTCTGATAACAATTATTTTAATTGAGAAATATAAGATATATCGTCTATTTTATTTTATTATTATTTTCAAAATTTAATTATTTTTATACGGATTATTACAAAGTAGTTTTAATGTATTTTGTATTGTTTGGAATTATTAAGAGTAGAGAGTTGGGCTTTATTTGAAATGTATTAAGGCTAGGGGGCTTATACGAAACATTCCCCTAGATATTTACCTATCTATTATTAATTATTCCCCTTTTTACAAAAAAAACCCCCCTCCTCTCTCCTACCTTCTCTTCTTCTCCCTTCTCCTTCTCCCCGTTCCATTCCCCTTCCCGAACCCAAAGTAGACCCCCGGCCTCCTCTCCCTTCCTCCTACCGTTCGCGCCAGCCGAAGGGGAACCCCCGACCCCCATTCCCTTCTCCTTCTCCCATCTCCTTCTCTCTTTCCGTTCGTTCCCAAACCGACCCAAAAGCCTCCTCCTCCCTTCCTCCCGTTCGTCCACGCCGACCGACCGAAAAGAAGCCCCGACCACCATCTCCTTTCCTCCTTCGTTCTTCCTCTTCTTCCCGATCGGAAAAGACCCCCCCCCCCCCATCGAACCCATTCGGCAAAGATTCCCCCACCTCAAATCCCCTCCGATTCTCCGTCGTTTTCAAATTAAAGTGAGGGGTAGACTAATGGAGGGATTCTCTATGTGGTGGCAGCGTCGGATTTTCGAATGGATTCGGGAAGGTAAAACCCTAATTATTTTATTGTATAAAAATTAGTTGGGTTAATTTTTATTGAGTAGAATTATTTTGGGAGGGAGATTTAGAGATATTGGAAATTGTAGATGTGAAAGATTAGTAGGTTATTAGAGAGATTGTGAGTTGTTAGTAAAATAGGATTTTGGGTTTGTAAAAGAGAACTATATGGGTATGGATTAATTCTCGTATAGTAATAGAAATTGTAGTTGGACTATTAGATTATTTGGGGGTGATTCTAGTAATTAATTGGGAATGAAAATACCGTAAGCATTAGATTATCACGTGCATCGCACGTGTATATTCCAAGCGTTCAGTAAACGCTTGCGTGATATTTGGGGATAGTGTTATTAGCTTTTATGATTGGTTTGAATTATTTGAGTTTAATTGCTTTGAAATTGATGATAGGATATATTGCGACTTTGGAGGCGAAGTGGCATGGCGCTTCGGATCTTCGCGAAAAATGGTGAGTTAATTTATTGTGGGTTTTTGTTTGTTAAAAAATTGTGTGAGTTATATTATTTATATATTTTCATGGTTTAAAGATATATGTGAGTTATATTATTATATGTATTTTGTGATTATAAAAATATAGTGAGTTATATTATTTATATATTTTCATGGTTTAAAGATATATGTGAGTCATATTATTATATGTATCTTGTGATTATAAAAATATAGTGAGTTATATTATTTATATATTTTCGTGGTTTAAAGATATATGTGAGTTAGTATATTAATATATTTTGTGGGTTAAAGAATATGTGAGTATTGATTTATTATGTACTTTTGAGAAATAAATGAGTATTAATTTATCTATGTAATTGTGATTTAAGAAATATGTGTGAGTTAGTTTGTTTATATATTTGTGTATTTTATGGTTTAAGGATATGTGTGAGTTAGTATATTTATATATTTTGTGGGTTGATGAATATGTGAGTTAATTTATCTAGGTATTTTGTGATTTAAGAAATATGTGGTGAGTTATATTATATATATATATATTTTCGTGGTTTAAAGATATGTGTGAGTTGGTTTATTATATATTTTGTGGTTTGAAGAATATGTGAGTTATATTATTTATATATTCTCGTGGTCTAAAGATATATGTGAGTTAATTTGTCTACGTATTTTTGTGGTTTAAGAAATATGTGAGTTAGTATATTTATATATTTTGTGGGTTGATGAATATGTGAGTTAATTTATCTAGGTATTTTGTGATTTAAGAAATATGTGTGAGTTATTTTAATTATATATTTTGTGGTTAAGAATATGTGAGTGTTAATTCATTTATGTATTTTGTGGTTTAAAGAAATAAGTAAGTATCGATTTATTTACGTATTTTTGTGATTGTAAAAATATGGTGAATTTAACTATTCTTGAGTATATAAAAACCTATATAATGGATGAGTTATATTTAGATGATATCAAAATATGGGTGTATGGTTTATATACGTATTTTGATGTTTGATGAAGTTCGAATAAACTAAAGTATTGATATAAATTTATGGATCAAAGGGATCCTATAAAAAGTATGAATGGTAGAACTTGAGAAAATAACATAAAGATGAGTGTTGTCTATGTCAAAAAAAAAAAGAACCCATTCATGCTATGTGACATTCTAGTTGACTTATCATGCTTGAGTTAGTAAGTAGGACTACCATGCTTGAGTTGTATTAGATCATGCTTGAGTTGTTGTCTATGTCAAAAGGAACCCATTCATGCTCGTGAACCATGAAGAAGATCATGCTTGAGTTATAGTAGAATATCATGCTTGAGTTGGTGTGCTATGTCAAAAAAGAGAACTACCATGCTTAAAGATTTGTTGTAGTTAATGATTCTAAGAGAAGAACCCAGGCTAAGATGAGTAGTTGTCCTAAGGTTCAAAGAAACCATGCTTAAGTGAGTATAGTAATGGTTTTAGCTAAGAGTCTCAAAAAGAACCCATTTTAGTTGTTAGTAGTAGTGAGTAAAAAGAACCCATCCTATGGATTTGGATTGTTGGAGAGAAAGAACCCACACTTGTGCTATAGTAAGAATCCATGCTTGAATTGTTGTAGAAAGAAACCCATGGTTAAGTTGTAGTAGAATATCATGTTTGGGTCGATTTTAGAAAGAAACTCATGTGCGAGTTGATTATAGTAGGTATGCCATGATGAGTTGATTTTAGAAGGATACCATGCTTAAGTTAATTATAGTAGATTTTTCTATTACTTCTAATTATAGAAGATCAAGTTTGCTAGTAAGCACAGTTGGTTGCTTCTAGGTTTGATTACCCGTATGGTTGTTTGTATGTGGTTTTGCGCGTACGTGGCTCGACTGGCCCGTAGGTAGCTGTGGGTCTCATATGCAGCTTATTTGGCTCGTATGCATGTTGTTGTCTCATACGCGGCTTGACTGGCCCGTATGTAGCTGTTGGTCCCATACGTAGCTGTTTAGCTCGTATGTGTTTTTGGTTACTCGTATGTAGCTTCTTAGCTAATACGCAGTTTGTTGTGCTCGTCTAGGGTGATATCATTGCCCTAGGGCTATCGACCATCAAGACGTGTGTTTAGCTTACTCCTAAGGGACTGTGGACGAGTTACTTCGCGGGTGCCGTCAGATCTTAACCGTTGGTTGATTGCGGACCTGGAGTATGAAGAAATCCAAGTTCATGTAGTAGCATGCGAATGCGTTCGTATTGCCGGGGTCTTGGATCGATAGGCCATGAACCAGATCCTGAGGGATTCTGGTGAGTTTAGGTTGAGCAGCCTAATAGAGTTATCTTGCGAAGTCTAATTTAAGACCTAGCATGTTGTGTAATGTTGTCATTCCTAGGATTGTTCAGGGTTAGGAACATCATTAAGGTAGTGACTTATAAAGATCATTTTACTTCGACCCTTCGCCGGAAAGAGAGGAGTTGGTTGTAGGTAGCGCCTTACGACCAACTTGTCCCTCGAAGCAGGCCTTAGGTGGTGATATTGGGTTGTACCTTCCCGTCAAAGGGATACGTACGGTGCCGTCTTACGAGTTGGGAGCACGGGTTGCGTATCTCGCGCTGTTAATTCCTGAAGTGCCATGATAAGGCGGACGGAGCAAGGGGGATGGACCCCGGAACTTTGTCGGGTCCTTGGCCAGGGAGAGCGAACAGGCCATAGATCACGGTCTATGAGTTAGGGGTGACACAGGATAGGCTTTATGCTATACTGCGCTCGGGAGACCCTGTGTTCGTCTGGTTTTTGAGTGAGGTCCGGTGTACCGGGTAGTAGTGGCAAACATAGACACCATGAGCGTACTGCATTGGTGGGACTTGACCACGTTTGCAACCTCATCAGTCATGTAGTATCTGTTAGGAACAGGTTGTGTACAATTAGAAATTCATAACGCGGGTTCAAATCCCTATATA
Organism: Hemerocallis citrina; assembly: GCA_017893485.1. Lineage (NCBI taxonomy): Eukaryota > Viridiplantae > Streptophyta > Magnoliopsida > Asparagales > Asphodelaceae > Hemerocallis > Hemerocallis citrina. Next base: position 128,061,540 of record CM030368.1, read on the forward strand.
TGGAGAAACGGCTTGAGATGGGCGCATGTAGTATGGGCTGCATGTTGCTTCGGAGACTTGCTGGCATTAGAATAAGAGCATCATCGCATTAGTAATCTTGCATTAGAATAAGAGCATCATTGTATTGGTAATTTTGCATTAGAGTTAAGTCATAACATACACTGACACATCAATTATATGTACACGTGTCTTTTCCATTCAAGTTGAATTGCGAGTGTGATAGTTGGAGTAGATTAATAACCAAGCTATGGGCTTGGGATGTGATTGTGTTATTACCAAACTATGTTGGGATATGGGGTGTATTGTGATAAAATGCAAGTAAATGGTAAGGTGAAATGAGATGTTAGGTTGGACATGAATGAATGTGGTAGTATGAGGATGAAGGCATATGTTTATGATGTGATGCGTGATATAAGGAAATAAAATCAATATTGTATTATGAGTGGTTATTCAAATGGTTACTAAATATAAGTATGTTATGAGCGGGTATAGATATACATACAGGTGATGACTCAGAGAGTATTTGATGTGAAATCCCATTTATGATGTTTACATATTCAGATGTCAAGTAAGATTTGTTTATCTTGGAAATTGTGAGTTCGTTATGTTTTTACTTGTAAGTTTAATTTATTTACTTATTTTAATAAATTATACTCACACCAGAAATGGCTAACCCCTTAGTGTTTGGGGGTTAGGGAGTCCCTAGACTACCCTAGGTCCCTACTGTTACAGGTCCTCAGCAGTGCAGAGGTGAGGTGTAGGTACAGGTTCCGTGGAGTGGAGCTCCAGTTATAATTCGTTGTTATGTTTTAATTGTAAATAGTAAAGATTTATGCTTTAAATTGTATTTTTGATGTATAAGTATGAGGATGATGATGAAGAGTATAGTGTGAGGCAGCAGGATATGGTTTGGACCCGTACCCATTCGTTGTGGAGTGCCGGGCATCGTGGTAGGTTTTTACAGGTTCTTTTCTAAAAACTTACTACGTTTTCAAAAGGATTTATGCTTTTTAATTGATAATTGTTAAATCGTTATGAGTTTGGCCCCCAGAGCATATATATATATTGCCTGTGTGATGATGCTCATTTTGGCCTGGGGAGCCCGTATTATTATTGCCTGTGATGTAAGCTACGGAATTTAGAGCAAAATTTCGTAAGCTTTTCTGTGTTTTGGGCAAAAAATACAAGGGAGACTCTGCCCAATTATTTTTTGAAACATAACTATTTTAGTTTATGTTTAAAGTGATATAGAAATTGAAAAAATTGATTTTGGAGTAAAAAAGAAAGAAAAGGGGCAGGCAGTACAGTTTGGTATTACAAACTGATATTTGTAATTACTGCGTAGTAACTCTATGTTGAATAAAAAGTTTTAAATTTTCCAGCTTTTTCTGTGTATCGTGACTAATTGAAGAGAAGATCTTGGCATGTGTCACGGTTTCCCAGCGACGGGGAGATCGGGGCGTTACAGATGGTATCAGAGCCGACTTCAATTTACAGTCCGACACAGTAGGAAAGTTAAACTTTAATGCCCTTTTGGAGTTGGGTTTTAGTTAGTTGTAGATAGTTATAATTCATATTGTTGGTTATTTCAACTTATGTTTTGTAATTTTTCTATATCTGGACTAATCCTAGTGTATGTGTTACCATCCTTTAAACACATGAATGATGTTCGAGGATGTCCTAACCAAGGAGGTGTTGATGGAAGAGAGTGAACCGATATCGATGGTTGATCCGATAACCTTGAGCGAGGAGCCAAGGAGACTTCACCACTGCAAGGACTAAGTGTGGATCAATGCACAGTGGCGGCAGCCAGCATACATCGGGAAATGTGGAAGCTGAGGAAGTACGCGATCAAGAAAGGTTGTTAAGCTAGGCAACAGAGAAAGGCTTGCGGAGCTATATTAGCAGGCCTAGCAAAGGAGCAGGAACTCCTTGATTCCAGATTGGCACGACTACAACATGAATCGGAGCAAATTCCAGAGACCACCAAGGTTGTAGTATGCAATCCTTGTGAGAGAGTCAGGCACAAGAAATCAGTCCATCCACGACTACAAGGGACAAGATCTGCACCAGCATCAGGGTTCAAGAACCAAGGTCAGAAGCAGAAGATTCAGAAAACGAAGGAAAAAAAACTTGGAGGCACCAAGACAGGAAGTTGTTCTTATGTGGTGAGTAAGGTCATCTCAAGAACTAGTGTTCGAGGGAGGATACTTAGATACCAGTACATGTTACAAATGTGGGAGGATTGGTCATATCCGACCAGATTGTCCCCAGCTTCACAAGAAAGAACAGCAGATCAACCCCGAAGATGAATAACAAAGGAAAAGAGCCTGTTCACCAAAGGTGGAGTTCGCACTTACTACCAGCAAGCCGTAGAAGGCAGGAGTGCTAGTACCGGTATGTGCATATAGAACTATAACTAAGTTTAAAAGTTGTATTTTTGGAAGTTATTTTGGACTAAGAAGTAACGTATGAGGAAACACTTTCATAACCAGTTGGATTTATATATATGGAATCCATACAACTGTTTTGTTCAATTGTAGTTCATCTCATTGCTTGGTCTGAATTATTTTTCAAGAGTCAAGATGTGTGCGGGAGGAAACTCCAGATTTGGTTTTGTTGAATACACCATCTGGAGCATCAGCTTCGAGCAAATTACAGGAGAAAATCCTGGAAGTTTGAAGTAATGATCATAGGCCATGCCCTATTCTAAGGAGGGAGTGGCTACTGAACTGCAAAACATCGAGATAAGTGGAGGATTGACCTCAGCCAAAGACTGTGAAAGAAGCAAGAAGATAGATGATGAGATCAAGTAAGCCAGTATAAGAGTGATTACTCAAGTTTAGAGCTCAATTTCGACACGATGGGAGCTATAATCGAGTCCAAGTGAGCAAGTCAGAAGGCTTAGGCAGGAAATGCAGAGATTGGAGCACTGAAGCGGCAGAGTTCTCTAAGATCAGCTTATGATTAAGCCGCCACTAGGAGCACGCCAAGGAGGAGATATCGCTCAGACAGAGGGCAGTCGTGTTAACAATTCAGCAAGGTCACCAAGAGGAGTTGCTCAGGGGCTGAAGCGGCAATGTGCGACTTCGTCATTTCTAAGGAGGGAGTGGTCACCAACCAATAGAAGTCGAAATCAAGGAGTGAATCAACAACACTTGTGGACAAGGATAGAGCAAGGCAATGCAGCCAATGACTACTCCTGGGCAGGAGCAGAAGAATGTCAGCATCGAATTCATAGAGGGTCTGTCCAAAAGGCTGAAGGACAACAGTTCAACTTGGTAGGAGACCAATTTTAAGAATATCACTCAAGGAGCTGAAGATGGTTCGAGAAAATGTCTCGTGAACCATTGATGTTTGTGGTTGTCTTCCTCTCCACCAGCAGCGTTCTGAGGACAGAACGATTCTAAGGAGGGAGTAATGTAACGACCCGAAAAATAGCATATGGCTATTTTGCATCGAAATCTGTGCGCAATTGAGAATTGCACGCGAGTATGTATTTTCTGATAACAATTATTTTAATTGAGAAATATAAGATATATCGTCTATTTTATTTTATTATTATTTTCAAAATTTAATTATTTTTATACGGATTATTACAAAGTAGTTTTAATGTATTTTGTATTGTTTGGAATTATTAAGAGTAGAGAGTTGGGCTTTATTTGAAATGTATTAAGGCTAGGGGGCTTATACGAAACATTCCCCTAGATATTTACCTATCTATTATTAATTATTCCCTTTTTTACAAAAAAACCAGCCCTCCTCTTGTAATACCCTGATTTTTCAATTAATGAAAAATTATTTATTTTACACGTAGTGTGCACGTGCAATATTTTGTTTGGATTATTTTATTATGATGTGTAAATATTTTCTCACATTATTTTGTACAAAAAGCCTTTTTTTTGAACAAATAGAAAGCCTTATTTTAATTTAATGAAAAGGCCCTTTTCTTAAAAGCCCAAATGTATTTTAGTTTAATTATTTTAATAAACTATTTTTGGCCCAAAAAGAAAGCCCATGGATTAATCTATTTTTTAATTAAACTTGTCATGTAGAAGACTTTTTTTAACTAATTTATTTTTATACAAAATTAAAATGTACAAATTTTGGCCTAGTTGCATGCACGTGCACTACACGTACACGTGCAATGCACACCATTTATGTGGCCGGTTTGCACACTCTTTTGGAGGGAATTTTGAAATTGATCATGGTGTTCATGGAGGTAGTTTTGTGGATGTGGGTAGTTTTTATAACTCCTACTTTAATCTAGGCCCTTCATCTTTCAACCACCTAATCAATCTTGGCCCTCCATTTCACCTATTCTCTAGTATAAATACCCCCCCTCTCATGGCTATTTTCATATGCTATTTTATATTTCCAAGCTATAGTCTTATTGTAGTAATAGTGTGAGTTATAAAAGATAGAGAGATTGTGTGGGAGTTGCTTGCTTGTTCCAAGGAGGAGTGGCCGGCTATCACAAAGGAAGCATTCGGTTTTTGCTTGGAGGCTTGGAAGTGCTCGCATTTCGTCTAGGAGGTGGTGCTTTCATTCGCAAGGCTTGTGTTGCTAAATTTGTTTAGTTCTCTCCATTCAAGGTGGGTAAACATTTCATATTTCTAATATAGATCCATGCTAGTTTCAACTATCAAAAGATGCATGAAAAATACTAATAAGAGCCCACTTTAATTGAGAAGTTAGTGTATGAATTGATTGAAATGTGGTGATTAATTTGTATATGGCTCTAGTATTAAAATTAAATTGTGTGTAAAATGCTCCATGATTATTAGTATGAAGTTATGATGGTGATTAAATTTATTTAAGAATGTTGTTAGTATGATTTGAGACATGATGCATGAATAAAAACGCTTGTTAATTGTAAAGTTGAAACATGGAATTTATTAAGAAAGAGTACACTTTATTTTGAAAAAAAATGAATTTCTTGTATGGTTGAGATGTGATTTATGCAATTGATAAGTGAGTATATTTCATTGTGACATAGAATGATTAATGAAAGTACTACTCATAAAGTTAGTAGTTGAGTTGTGATGAATAGACCTTTATGTTGATATGGATATGGACTATTACAAACATATGTATTGGTTGAATAAAGAGTTAATAACAGTAAATTGTCACAAGAAAATCTTTGAATAAAAAGATTAGTAGATCAATTATTTAGCAATGTCGAAAATGCAATATATAGTAGTTTTAATAAATGACTCATTGATTTGTGTGTGAAAAATATATTTTATTAGTACAAAAATTATTTTTCCTTACTGGTATGGACTTTAAATGAATGGGGATTAATCTGGAGATTTTCAGTAATTTTTATAAAAGCAATAAGAAACAAGGTTTAAATGAACATCGAGTATGTTTGATAACTGTGGCAAATTGATTCAAAAAGATTTTAGTATGGACTGTAACAACCTGAGCTAGTAGCTCAGGCGGTCACTGTGTGCGTTGGCTTCTCTGGTTTGAACGGATCGAATCCCTGTGGCTGTAAAACATGTTCACAATTTTGTAAGGCTATAACCTACCGAGCCGAGAGTAATAAATACTCTTTAAATCCCTTCTATATCGCTAGCGGCAACCGGCCTAGTGGCCTGTGCTCTGTGTTGTGTCGGTGTTGTGCCTGGGTTCGAATCTTGCTATCGGCAAGATGGAAAAAAATATTTTTTTGGGAGTTTTATGTATCAAAAAATTATGAAAAAAAATATGGTAATTCTCAGAAAAATGTAAGGAATTTTATAGGAATGATTTGGGTATTATTTGAATGAATTTAACTAAGGTTTGTAGTTAAATGCACAAATAGACATATGAGTTTATATAGATTATTGATATGAGATTATAATTTGAAAGAATAAGTGAATTGGAACATTAAGTATGGATTTGGTAAAAAGAAATGTGGTTATGATGCAATTATTTATTCACTTGTGGAACAATATGAAGTGTGTACATTATTTAGTAATGTGAAATTATCGTGATGTGACAATTAATAAGTATATGCAATTTTGTGCAATGATGGACTTGTGAACAAAGTTAGGAATCATGAATTGAAAGAGAATATACATGTGAGTTTGAGAACTCGACATGGAAAATTTTATGAGTTGAAGATTGTGAAATGAAATTTGATATAGAGTAGCTAAGTCTCCCCGGCAACGAGAAATGAAATAAAATGAAATTAGACCAAGGTTGGTCGTGATGAAATGAATGAATAAGTCCGGTTGATGGAGAGGCTAACTCTAGAGATTAATTTTGTTCATGATTTTTAATAAAACTAAGGACTAGTGCATAGTGAAGACGTGATGAAAGTAAGAGAAAAACACTGAGTATGAGGGCCCTGGGTAGCGGCGAGAGCGTATCCCAGGAATTTCCATGACGAGTCTGGGTGAGGATACTGTTCCAGAGTACCGTCCCAGTGGCGACGCTCGTGGGATGTTTGAAGACTACGGGTGGTGTCATGTTTATGGTGAGAGCGTATCCCAGGAATTCCCATGATGCGTCTGGGTGAGGATACTACTCCAGAGTGCCTAAACATGAGTTCGTAGCTCAGATAACATCTAGGATACTTACCGTAATTACAGTAGTAGATTAAATCATAATGGGGGATTGAACCCTATAAAGATGAAGAACGAATAAGGGCTTGCCCTCGGACCTATGTAGTATGGGATGCATAGAATCCGAACAAGTGCGCATTAGTGTCATGTAACATAAATAAATGCATTAAGGATTAAGTGCACAATCATAACACGACATCAATAGGGTAGTCCCTTTAGTTTGAATGTGACAAGTTTGTGTTTGTTAAATATGAAGAGTTGAGTTATACTATTTCCGGCATAGAGAGGATGGCCGTGTATAATGTTCGTCGGTTGAATAAACTGACGTACCCACAGTCTTATATGCAGGTAAATGTCATGCTAAAGATTAAAGAAGAATGGATGCTTAAAGATTATATCATGTTGTTGTACTTGTATTTAATTGTTGTATTTTACTTCCGCTGTGCAAAAGAAAGATGTAATTATGATGTAAACTCTGATGTATGATGAAAAGTTTTAATTTCCCTGTAAAATTGTACTAAAGAAAGTGAAAAGATCCTGTAGAACATCTCGAATTCAGTGTATTTGGGATTCGGGGCGTTACACCTCTCTCTCACCTTCTCTTCTTCTCCCTTCTCCTTCTCCCCATTCCATTCCCCTTCCCGAACCCAAAGTAGACCCCCGGCCTCCTCTCCCTTCCTCCTCCTGTTCGCGCCAGCCGAAGGGGAACCCCCGACCCCCATTCCCTTCTCCTTCTCCCATCTCCTTCTCTCTTTCCGTTCGTTCCCAAACCGACCCAAAAGCCTCCTCCTCCCTTCCTCCCGTTCGTCCACGCCGACCGACCGAAAAGAAGCCCCGACCACCATCTCCTTTCCTCCTTCGTTCTTCCTCTTCTTCCCGATCGGAAAAGACCCCCCCCCCATCGAACCCATTCGGCAAAGATTCCCCCACCTCAAATCCCCTCCGATTCTCCGTCGTTTCCAAATTAAAGTGAGGGGTAGACTAATGGAGGGATTCTCTACGTGGTGGTAGCGTCGGATTTTCGAATGGATTCGGGAAGGTAAAACCCTAATTATTTTATTGTATAAAAATTAGTTGGGTTAATTTTTATTGAGTAGAATTATTTTGGTAGGGAGATTTAGAGATATTGGAAATTATAGGTGTGAAAGATTAGTAGGTTATTAGAGAGATTGTGAGTTGTTAGTAAAATAGGATTTTTGGTTTGTAAAAGAGAACTATATGGGTATGGATTAATTCTCGTATAGTAATAGAAATTGTAGTTGGACTATTAGATTATTTGGGGGTGATTCTAGTAATTAATTGGGAATGAAAATACCGTAAGTATTAGATTATCACGTGCATCGCACGTGTATATTCCAAGCGTTCAGTAAACACTTGTGTGATATTTGGGGATAGTGTTATTAGCTTTTATGATTGGTTTGAATTATTTGAGTTTAATTACTTTGAAATTGATGATAGGATATATTGCGACTTTGGAGGCGAAGTGGCATGGCGCTTCGGATCTTCGCGGAAAATGGTGAGTTAATTTATTGTGGGTTTTTGTTTGTTAAAAAATTGCGTGAGTTATATTATTTATATATTTTCATGGTTTAAAGATATATGTGAGTTATATTATTTATATATTTTCATGGTTTAAAGATATATGTGAGTTATATTATTATATGTATTTTGTGATTATAAAAATATAGTGAGTTATATTATTTATATATTTTCATGGTTTAAAGATATATGTGAGTCATATTATTATATTTATCTTGTGATTATAAAATTATAGTGAGTTATATTATTTATATATTTTCGTGGTTTAAAGATATATGTGAGTTAGTATATTAATATATTTTGTGGGTTAAAGAATATGTGAGTATTGATTTATTATGTACTTTTGAGAAATAAATGAGTATTAATTTATCTATGTAATTGTGATTTAAGAAATATGTGTGAGTTAGTTTGTTTATATACTAGGTTTGCCCGTTGATACGTGCCTACGGCACGTCTTCGAAACGGTGCATCTTGTTTGATCATATAAAATAGTTTTGGAGAACCAGTAAATTAATTGATGTAGCAAACATAGAGCAAAAAACATATTATATGATTTTTTTGATTTTTTCGAATTATTTTTGAAGTTTTTAAAATTTTTAATTTTTAAAAAATTTTCTAATATTTTAAAATTTTTAAAATTTTATTTTCTTAATTTTTTGAATAGAAGAGGGAGGGAGAGAGAGAGAGAAAACAAATTAAATAAATATAGGAGTTGTTTTGGGTGGGAGATTTGAATTTGAGTTTTGGGGGGAACTTTTGGAGGGAAAATATGTTTTCTAAGGTTAGATCTGGACCTTTGATTTTTAGGGGGATTGAAGGAGAGCCACTTGATAGCTTTCTTTGTGTTTTATTATATAGATTTGTGTATTTTATGGTTTAAAGATATGTGTGAGTTAGTATATTTATATATTTTGTGGGTTGATGAATATGTGAGTTAATTTATCTAGGTATTTTGTGATTTAAGAAATATGTGGTGAGTTATATTATATATATATATATATATTTTTTCGTGGTTTAAAGATATGTGTGAGTTGGTTTATTATATATTTTGTGGTTTGAAGAATATGTGAGTTATATTATTTATATATTCTCGTGGTCTAAAGATATATGTGAGTTAATTTGTCTACGTATTTTTGTGGTTTAAGAAATATGTGAGTTAGTATATTTATATATTTTGTGGGTTGATGAATATGTGAGTTAATTTATCTAGGTATTTTGTGATTTAAGAAATATGTGTGAGTTATTTTAATTATATATTTTGTGGTTAAGAATATGTGAGTGTTAATTCATTTATGTATTTTGTGGTTTAAAGAAATAAGTAAGTATCGATTTATTTACGTATTTTTGTGATTGTAAAAATATGGTGAATTTAACTATTCTTGAGTATATAAAAACCTATATAATGGATGAGTTATATTTAGATGATATCAAAATATGGGTGTATGGTTTATATACGTATTTTGATGTTTGATGAAGTTCGAATAAACTAAAGTATTGATATAAATTTATGGATCAAAGGGATCCTATAAAAAGTATGAATGGTAGAACTTGAGAAAATAACATAAAGATGAGTGTTGTCTATGTCAAAAAAAAAAAAGAACCCATTCATGCTATGTGACATTCTAGTTGACTTATCATGCTTGAGTTAGTAAGTAGGACTACCATGCTTGAGTTGTATTAGATCATGCTTGAGTTGTTGTCTATGTCAAAAGGAACCCATTCATGCTCGTGAACCATGAAGAAGATCATGCTTGAGTTATAGTAGAATATCATGCTTGAGTTGGTGTGCTATGTCAAAAAAGAGAACTACCATGCTTAAAGATTTGTTGTAGTTAATGATTCTAAGAGAAGAACCCAGGCTAAGATGAGTAGTTGTCCTAAGGTTCAAAGAAACCATGCTTAAGTGAGTATAGTAATGGTTTTAGCTAAGAGTCTCAAAAAGAACCCATTTTAGTTGTTAGTAGTAGTGAGTAAAAAGAACCCATCCTATGGATTTGGATTGTTGGAGAGAAAGAACCCACACTTGTGCTATAGTAAGAATCCATGCTTGAATTGTTGTAGAAAGAAACCCATGGTTAAGTTGTAGTAGAATATCATGTTTGGGTCGATTTTAGAAAGAAACTCATGTGCGAGTTGATTATAGTAGGTATGCCATGATGAGTTGATTTTAGAAGGATACCATGCTTAAGTTAATTATAGTAGATTTTTCTATTACTTCTAATTATAGAAGATCAAGTTTGCTAGTAAGCACAGTTGGTTGCTTCTAGGTTTGATTACCCGTATGGTTGTTTGTATGTGGTTTTGCGCGTACGTGGCTCGACTGGCCCGTAGGTAGCTGTGGGTCTCATATGCAGCTTATTTGGCTCGTATGCATGTTGTTGTCTCATACGCGGCTTGACTGGCCCGTATGTAGCTGTTGGTCCCATACGTAGCTGTTTAGCTCGTATGTGTTTTTGGTTACTCGTATGTAGCTTCTTAGCTAATACGCAGTTTGTTGTGCTCGTCTAGGGTGATATCATTGCCCTAGGGCTATCGACCATCAAGACGTGTGTTTAGCTTACTCCTAAGGGACTGTGGACGAGTTACTTCGCGGGTGCCGTCAGATCTTAACCGTTGGTTGATTGCGGACCGGAGTATGAAGAAATCCAAGTTCATGTAGTAGCATGCGAATGCGTTCGTATTGCCGGGGTCTTGGATCGATAGGCCATGAACCAGATCCTGAGGGATTCTGGTGAGTTTAGGTTGAGCAGCCTAATAGAGTTATCTTGCGAAGTCTAATTTAAGACCTAGCATGTTGTGTAATGTTGTCATTCCTAGGATTGTTCAGGGTTAGGAACATCATTAAGGTAGTGACTTATAAAGATCATTTTACTTCGACCCTTCGCCGGAAAGAGAGGAGTTGGTTGTAGGTAGCACCTTACGACCAACTTGTCCCTCGAAGCAGGCCTTAGGTGGTGATATTGGGTTGTACCTTCCCGTCAAAGGGATACGTACGGTGCCGTCTTACGAGTTGGGAGCACGGGTTGCGTATCTCGCGCTGTTAATTCCTGAAGTGCCATGATAAGGCGGACGGAGCAAGGGGGATGGACCCCGGAACTTTGTCGGGTCCTTGGCCAGGGAGAGCGAACAGGCCATAGATCACGGTCTATGAGTTAGGGGTGACACAGGATAGGCTTTATGCTATACTGCGCTCGGGAGACCCTGTGTTCGTCTGGTTTTTGAGTGAGGTCCGTTGTACCGGGTAGTAGTGGCAAACATAGACATCATGAGCGTACTGCATTGGTGGGACTTGACCACGTTTGCAACCTCATCAGTCATGTAGTATCTGTCAGGAACAGGTTGTGTACAATTAGAAATTCATAACGCGGGTTCAAATCCCTATATATGGAGAAACGGCTTGAGATGGGCGCATGTAGTATGGGCTGCATGTTGCTTCGGAGACTTGCTGGCATTAGAATAAGAGCATCATCGCATTAGTAATCTTGCATTAGAATAAGAGCATCATTGTATTGGTAATTTTGCATTAGAGTTAAGTCATAATATACACTGACACATCAATTATATGTACACGTGTCTTTTCCATTCAAGTTGAATTGCGAGTGTGATAGTTGGAGTAGATTAATAACCAAGCTATGGGCTTGGGATGTGATTGTGTTATTACCAAACTATGTTGGGATATGGGGTGTATTGTGATAAAATGCAAGTAAATGGTAAGGTGAAATGAGATGTTAGGTTGGACATGAATGAATGTGGTAGTATGAGGATGAAGGCATATGTTTATGATGTGATGCGTGATATAAGGAAATAAAATCAATATTGTATTATGAGTGGTTATTCAAATGGTTACTAAATATAAGTATGTTATGAGCGGGTATAGATATACATACAGGTGATGACTCAGAGAGTATTTGATGTGAAATCCCATTTATGATGTTAACATATTCAGATGTCAAGTAAGATTTGTTTATCTTGGAAATTGTGAGTTCGTTATGTTTTTACTTGTAAGTTTAATTTATTTACTTATTTTAATAAATTATACTCACACCAGAAATGGCTAACCCCTTAGTGTTTGGGGGTTAGGGAGTCCCTGGACTACCCTAGGTCCCTACTGTTACAGGTCCTCAGCAGTGCAGAGGTGAGGTGTAGGTACAGGTTCCGTGGAGTGGAGCTCCAGTTATAATTCGTTGTTATGTTTTAATTGTAAATAGTAAAGATTTATGCTTTAAATTGTATTTTTGATGTATAAGTATGAGGATGATGATGAAGAGTATAGTGTGAGGCAGCAGGATATGGTTTGGACCCGTACCCATTCGTTGTGGAGTGCCGGGCGTCGTGGTAGGTTTTTACAGGTTCTTTTCTAAAAACTTACTACGTTTTCAAAAGGATTTATGCTTTTAATTGATAATTGTTAAATCGTTATGAGTTTGGCCCCCAGAGCATATATATATATTGCCTGTGTGATGATGCTCATTTTGGCCTGGGGAGCCCGTATTATTATTGCCTGTGAAGTAAGCTACGGAATTTAGAGCAAAATTCCGTAAGCTTTTCTGTGTTTTGGGCAAAAAATACAAGGGAGACTCTGCCCAAATTTTCTTTGAAACATAACTATTTTAGTTTATGTTTAAAGTGATAAGAAATTGGAAGAATTGATTTTGGAGTCAAAAAGGAAAAGAAAAGGGGCAGGCAGTACAGTTTGGTATTACAAACTGATATTTGTAATTACTGCGTAGTAACTCTGTGTTGAATAAAAAGTTTTAAATTTTCCAGCTTTTTCTGTGTATCGTGACTAATTGTAGAGAGATCTTGGCATGTGTCACGGTTTCCCAGCGACGGGGAGATCGGGGCGTTACAATTAACATGCACATAAAGAACTAGAACATGGTATCTATTCTAATCTTCCATGTCGACTAAACCCTAGAACCCCAAATGAGTTCTTGTGTTACTAATCATGAGCACTAGATTCGATCATCTAAATCTGCTTATGTAACAAATTCAATTTTATAATAAGCAAAACTTGATAACTCAACTTTGGTTGTGTTAACCAGAATGTCAGTTCAGTCGACTGTCGTAAGGAGTCAGTCGACTGTTCATCAACAAATACGTTGAGTTAACAACACTTGAATAGTAAGAATGTCCAGCATCAAAAGCTGCATATTATAAATTTGATCATGAACTACCAGGTTTAATCAATAAGTGATCGGAGTAATGCAAAAGAAGATTTATTACATGACTAAGGTTTCAATCCGCCGAAAATGAATTTAGTTGCACATAATCCAACTTTTATTGACTAACAGTTTTGAATACATGACTCTAATGAATTTAACAAGAACAAAAATTAAAGAGAGAAGAAGAAATACTGATTTGTATGATGATCAGCTTGAAACCAATCAACCTGAAGTCGACTTGATCTTCTCTGAAGTCGACTTGTTCTCCTCCCCCTCAATGCCGAGTTTTAGTACTTGATCCCTCCTTTTTCCTTTTATTCCCCTGATCTCCTCTCTTGTTCGGTATCCCTTCCTGGTTTATTCAATCCCTTTTTATAGATTCTTTTGCCCTCATCTGCAGATCTCCAGCCCAGATTTCAATCTCCTCAAATACCGGATATGGATTGAGTCAAATCCTCTTCATTAACTACCAGACCAGATCTCTTGATTTTTGGGAAGTTGTTATTTTCAGTTATACAATATTTGTTTCCTGGATTTTGATAGCTCACTCTGATTTGTTTTGCGGATGTGGATGAGGGTGTATCTCAACTGTGCTTATCTCTAATTCCTGTTGAATGCTAGCTCGGTTGACTATTGGCTAAGAATCAGTCGACTGTTCCACGAACTTTTGGAAACTCAAACCAGTCAGAGCAGTCGACTGTTGACTATGAGTTAGTCGACTGTTCTGCGAAGCTTCTGAAACTCAACCAACTCTGTTCAGTCGACTGTCGTTAAGGAATCAGTCGACTGTACTCAGGAGCTTCTAGCAAGTGCAAAATTAAGGTTCTTCATTCCAGTGTATCATCCTCACAGTGATGGATTAGTCTTGAGTAAATCTTGAATCCGCTTCATTTAGTTGCTTTTAGGCTATTTCCTATGGAAAAGAGAAAAGAAGAATAAATTACCAAAGATAGAGAGTTGAATTGTCTAATTGCATTCAGATTATTGCTCCAAAATGCGGACATTAACAGATTTATCAAATACCCCCAAACTTAGCTTTTGCTTGTCCTCAAGTAAAAATGAAAACTGACACTACAAGCATCGCAAGAACACCTTGACCCTTCCAACATTTACGTTAGAGAACTTGCTACTTTTAGTGTCAATATTAGAACAAGCATTAAGATAGGCCTAAAATTAGTTCAAATGTTAATCACATATTCACAAAAATACTCAACTTGAACATCAATAAGTAGGGTGACCAATGCCTATGCAACATAATCATGATTAAGGTTAGAAAGTTCAACTATATTTCAACTCCAAAATCTCACCATGGCATACACTCCCAAAAAAAATAATAGCTCACATTAACATGGGAAGTTCAAATTAGATCTCTTGACTTTAGTGAAATGAAACCATATGCTTGATCTTGCTACTACATCTTCACACCATTGATTTGCACAATACTTGGATCAAAAGGTCTTTATAGGTTGTAATGGGGCCATGGGTGAGGTTTAAACCAATGAGGGGAAAAAAGAAATACAAAATTTCTAAAGAATTAGTAGAGCAACTTGTATTGTTCTAAGGGATTATATTTCTACCAAAATCATATTTTTTTTTTTGAATAATCATGAGGCCATATATCAAAGGCCTACACTTTATTTCTACCAACACCTCTCAACCACCCACAACTCAGTAATTTACATTTGATGAACAACTTTTCATATTTTTTATGACAAATCCTCCAACTTTTCTTTCCATTTTTATATATAGTTCAACCCCTCACCTTGACATACCACATCTCTTTTACAATTTTTGCTCTACTAACCCAATAGATATAGGTAAGGTAACCTATTTATCTAGGCATGGTTAAGGATGATGTGTCTTACAAAAAGAAAGCTTTTATAGGCTTCAAAGGGGCAACTAGTGAATAATTGATGTTGAATAGGCTATTTGTCTTTGGTGATAGATTCTTAGGTGCCTTAATCACTTCCAAGTTTTCATGCAAAATCCAAAATACGTTTCGAAAAGTAACAAGAACAAGTTCTAGTTCATCTCAAGAATGTAGATACATGCAGTCAACTGAGATCTTCAAGTGTATGATTCTCTCAAGAATATATATTAGGTTCAAAACTCACAATTTGTGTATTTAAGTTTACTCATAGTTGAACTTACTATTCTCTTTCAAAATTCGTCGAATTGACATGACCAAGTGAGTAAAAGTTTCAAGTATGATCCATATGATAAGTTATTAACATTTTTCAAGATAAAGACCACAATTAATACTTGTTCTCCACTCTCTACCTATAGTAACTGAGCTCATGTTCTCATCATTGTTGTTAGAAAGGGGTTTTATTATTATTATTATTATTATTATTATTATTATTTTAATGCAAAAGAAAAATTCAAAAGACTCTAAATGTGAATAAATGCCCCCAAACTTAGATGGAACATTGTCCTCAATGTTTGAAACTAAAATAGGCATGTGTCACCATCCAGTTTGAAGGAAAGAAAATGAATAAAGAAATGAATAAAGAGAAATAAGTAAAGAGAAAAGTGTAAGAACTTCCCTGACAATTGGGTTGCCTCCCAATAAGCGCTGCATTTCTTGTCTTTAGCTAGACTTGACGAGTTTATGCAATGTATTGAATAGTTTGAAGAGTTATATCTTCCTCTCGCGGCTCAAAACTCATCTCAATGTAAGGCTTCGCCCTATGCCCGTTCACCTTGAATGTTCGATTTTTCTCTTTGCTATGAACCTCCAAAGCTCCATGTGGGAAAACCTTTGTAACAATGTACGGACCATACCATCTTGACATAAGCTTGCCTGGAAAAAGTCGTAATTTCGAGTTGTATATCAATACCTTCTGTCCCTCATGAAACTCCTTCCTTGCTAGCTGTTTATCATGGTATATCTTGGTCCGTTCTTTGTACAACTTTGCATTCTCATATGCATCATGCCTCAATTCTTCGAGCTCATTCAGTTGCAATCTTCTTTTGTCATCTGCTTGTTTCATATCAAAATTGAATTTTTTAATAGCCCAATAAGCTTTGTGTTCCAATTCCACCAGAAGACGACATGCTTTTCCAAAGACTAGATGATATGGTGACATGCCAATGGACGTCTTGTATGCAGTTCTATATGCCCACAATGCATCATTCAAGCATAGCGACCAATCCCTTCTGCTTGTATTTACGGTCTTTTCCAAAATGCTCTTGATTTCTCTGTTGTTAATCTCCACTTGCCCACTGGTTTGAGGATGGTATGGAGTACCCACTTTATGTGTAATCCCATACTTCTTCATCAAAGAAGCAAATGGAAAATAATTGAAGTGGCAACCTCCATTACTAATTATTGCTCTTAGTGTACCGAACCTGGTGAAAATGTTATCCTGTAAAAACTTGACAACAACTTTGTGATCATTAGTTTTTGAGGGGACAGCCTCGACCCATTTAGACACATAATCCACACCCACAAGAATATATAAATAACCAAGTGAGTTAGGAAAAGGACCCATGAAGTCGATTTCCCATACATCAAAAAACTCAATTACTTGAATGTTTTTCAGTGGCATTTGATTTCTGGAAGAGATGTTGCCTGTCATTTGGCATCTATCACAAGTCTTGCAAAAAGAAAAAGCATCTTTGAATACATTAGGCCAATAAAAACCAGATTGTAATACCTTAAGTGCTGTCCTTTTTGTCCCAAAGTGTCCTCCACATGCATATTGGTGGCAATATTGCAAAATACTCATTTGCTCTTCTTCTGACACACATCTTCTTACAATTTGATCAGGGAAGAATTTGAACAAATAAGGATCATCCCAATAATAGTGTTTGCATATGGCCACCAACCTCTTTCTTTCTTGACTCGTCATACCTGGAGGAAAAACATGAGCAGTGAGATAATTAACAATATCTGCATACCATGGAAGCTGTAAATTTATTTCAAATAAGTGTTCATTTGGAAAGTTTTCATTCAGTGGGGGCATATTTCTCTCTTCATCATGCAGTATCCTGGACAAGTGATCTGCAACAACATTGTCACTTCCTTTCTTGTCTCTAATTTCAAGATCGAACTCTTGGAGCAAAAGCACCCATCTGATCAACCTAGGCTTAGTATCCTTTTTCGCAAACAAATATCTCAAAGCAGCATGGTCAGTGAAAACAATGACTTTAGATCCAATCAAATATGATCTAAACTTCTCTACAGCAAAAATGACAGCTAACATTTCCTTTTCAGTTGTGGAATAATTAAGCTGTGCATCATTTAAAATTTGAGAAGCATAGTAAATAGCATGAGGTACCTTATTTATTTTTTGACCTAAAACATCTCCCAAAGCATAATTACTCGCATCACACATAAGATCGAAAGGACGGGTTCAATCTGGTGCCATGATGATGGGTGCGGAAATGAGAAGATTTTTCAATGTAACAAAAGCATTTGTGCACTCTTCTATCCATGCAAACTCAACATCCTTAGCTAACAATCCACAAAGGGATCTGGAAATTTTGGAAAAATCTTTTATAAATCTTCTATAGAACCCTGCATGTCCAAGAAAACTCTTTACACCCTTGACTGTAGTAGGAGGGGTAGCTTCGATATGATGTCAATTTTTGCCTTGTCCACCTCGATGCCTTTCTTGGACACCACATGACCTAAGACAATGCCTTGTCGTACCATAAAATGGCACTTTTCCCAATTCAGCACTAAATTGCATTCTTCACATCTCTTAAGCACAAGTTGCAAATGGTTAAGGCATTCATCAAAACAAGATCCAAAAACACTGAAATCATCCATAAATACCTCGATGAACCTCTCCAACATGTCTGAAAATATACTCATCATGCATCTCTGAAATGTAGCTGATGCATTGCACAATCCAAAAGGCATCCTCCTGTATGCAAAAGTACCAAAAAGGCATGTAAAAGTGGTTTTTTCTTGATCTTCTGGAGAAATAGCAATTTGATTATAGCCACTATAACCATCTAAAAAATAATAATGACTATATCCTGCTAATCTTTCTAACATTTGATCAATAAAAGGAAGAGGGAAGTGATCTTTCCTGGTTTCGTTATTCAGCTTCCTATAGTCAATGCATACCCTCCAACCCGTGGTCATCCTCGTAGGGATAAACTCATTCTCATCATTCTTCACCACTGTGACTCCACTTTTCTTAGGCACTACATGTATAGGACTCACCCGTTTGCTATCTGAGATAGTGTAGATGATGCCAACATTTAGTAGCTTAAGGATCTCTGTTCTCACCACTTCCTTCATGTGTGGATTAAGCCTTCTTTGTGCTTCCCTGCTAGGTTTTGCATTGTCTTCAAGAAGTATTTTATGCATGCACTTGGATGGACTTATTCCCTTGATATCTGCAATGGTCCACCCTAATGCACCATTGTGTTCTCGCAATACTCTCAACAACTTCTCTTCCTCCTGCATACTCAAGTTTGCAGCAACTATCACAGGTAACGTCTGGTTTTCACCCAAGTATGCATACTTCAAGTGTTCAGGTAGCGGCTTTAGCTCCACGTCTGGTGTCCTGGTAACAAAAGAAACAAAAGTGTTATCAGACACAAGATTTTCAAACACAGGTGCAAACTTACCTGAATATGATTTTTGATTTTCAAGGTAGTGTACTGTCTCTGTAATCCTCCAATTAGTATCATCAAATTCCTGTTCAACTCGCGATAGTGTTAGAGAGTGTGTTATTGCGGCCTGTAGTGGATCGACGCTATGTACCTGAAATGTTTGGTCAACAATCTCCTGAACCACATCAATATTATAACATTCATGATCATCGTGTGATAATTTTAGTGCATCAAACATTTTAAATTAATCTTTTCACCATTTATTTTCATACTTATAGTGTCCTTTTTAACACAAATTTTTATATCAGCAGTACTCATAAAGGGTCTACCTAAGATGATCAGTAAAGAAGATGGCATTGAAGAGTCTTCCAAATCTAAAACAACAAAATCTGCTGGCAAAATGAAATCATTTACCTGAACCAAGACATCTTCCAAAATACCTCTAGGTCTCTTGATGCTCCGATCAGCCAATTGTAAGGTGATTGATGTTGGTTTAAGTTCCCCCAATCCTAGTTCTTCGTAAACAGAGTATGGAAGAAGATTGATGCTTGCCCCCAAATCTAACAGTACCTTTTCAAAGAAATGCTTACCAATCCTGCAAGGAATGGTAAAACTACCGGGATCCTTCAACTTAGAAGGTAATTTCCTCAACAATACCCCACTCACTTCCTCTGTTAGAGCCACATTCTTCTGAACCTGAAACGTTCTCTTGTGAGTACAGCATTCTTTCAAAAATTTGACATAAGAAGGAATTTGTTTAATAGCATCAAGTAAGGGAATATTGATTTCTACCTTCTTGAGAGTTTCAAAAATATCAAGTAAATGTTGTTCTTTCTTTTGCTTGACTAACCTTTGAGGGAATGGTGGCAATACTACCCTTTCTTTGTTACTCACCTTGTTGGAACCCAAAGATTTTGCTGGTTGTGTGTCTGATTCGTCCGTGTTTGTTCCAACTTTGCTATCGATTATCTTACCACTTCTTAGGGTTGTCACTGATTTGAGCTGTTCTTGTCCTCTACGGTTTGGTATAGTTTGTGATGGGAGTTCACCTGCCTTTCTTTCACTTAGCTCCTTAGCAATTTGGCCAATTTGGGTCTCCAATTTCTGAATGGCCTGTCCTTGTTAGTTGCTTGTTTGATGTTGCTGTTGGAGAAATTGAAGAACGGTGGATTCGAAATCCAACTTCTTCTGTTCTTGAACTGGCCGATCAAACCCATTTCCGATATGGAAGTGCCGTGCAGGCCCTTGTGTGATTTGAGTGCCTTGATTGTTTTGATTATTGTTCCATGAGAAATTTGGATGGTTTCTCCACCCTGGGTTGTACGTGTTCGAGAAGGGGTTGCTCTTGGGTGGATACACTCCCTGTCCTACGTAGTGTGTGTGCTCCTGATCTGTGAAAGAAGACATGGGACATGCATCAGTTGTATGATCAGTGTGAGAACAAATTGCATAAATTTCTTTTGCTTGGTTTTCTGCATCACCTAGCGTCAAAATTACATTAACAAACATATCAATTTTTTTGTTTATGGTTACCATTTCTAATTGCATGTTGTTACTACTAGAAATTTCGTAAACTCCCTGTTTTTTCGAAAAACCCCTTCCCCTTGTTGAGAATTGTTGTGAGTTCTCGCTGAGTCCTTCGAATAGCTCGATGGCCTCCTCACCACTCTTCCTCATCAAGATTCCATTGCAAGCTGAATCTACAATTGCTTTGTTAGTGTTATTTAAACCCTCATAGAATGCTTGTACCTGATCATCCTTAGGCATGTTGTGCGTAGGACACTTGAGAAGTTTGTTCTTAAAGTCCTTCCATGCCTCAAAGAATAAATCGCCATCTTTTTTTTGGAAGAGTTGAATTTCCCTTTTTAGTTGTTTGGTCTGAGCTGGAAAGAATTCCTTCAAGAGCTTTGTTGCCAATTGCTCCCATGATTGAATTGATCCTGGTTCCAAAGAATTATACCACAATTTAGCATTAAGTTTTAACGAAAATGGAAACAAAATTAACCTGATTTGTTCAGGGGTAAGCCCTTGGACGCTTTGTGTTCTGCAAAGATCAAAGAAATCTTGCAAGTGGAGATGAGGTTCCTCGTCTAGTTTGCCACTAAAGTGGGGAACCATGCTGAGTAACTGAGGTGATAGGTGCATATTCCCTGTGACATTAGGTTCATAAGCTATGCAAGAAGGTTGCTCCATATTCTTCGGAGTGAATTTTTCCTGTATTGGTACTCGATTTGGTACTTCCTCACCCATTGTTGCTTTTGGAATGTTTTGCGGTACAGTCGACTTACATCCTAAAGACAGTCGACTGGACTGACTTAGTTTGTGCAGAGTGTGCTCTATCTCTTGGTCAATAGGTAGTAGCTTGGGATGAAGTGATCGTCTCCCGTGCATACACCAAAGTCATGTAACCTTAAATTGGATTGTACCTAAAAAAAGATAATATTCATAGTTTTCAGTAAATAAAATAATTTTTTTTTATTGGTTTGCAAGTTAAAGTACAAAACAATTCCCGGCAGCGGCGCCAAAAACATGTTGTTCGCTCAATTATCTAAATGAATAGATAGTCTAATCACAAATTAAAAACCTCGCAAGTGTACGAATCGTTTTCAGAAGCGTAGTGAAAAGCAAGGGTCGATCCCACAAAGATTGTAGTAATTAACTTACTAATCAATAATCAGAAAGCTTTTATTAAGTTTCATTTCTAAATGTATGTCTGAAAGGAAATGAGATTTAAATCTAGATCAAGTAGTCCTCAATTTGAGTCACAAAAATATCTATTGAATTAGTTGGGCTCGATTTCCACCTATAGCCAAGAATGTTCGATCAATTTCTACACTACTCTGATTACTCATTTTTGTTCATTTAAGAGCATGGTATCTACTTCTTAAATTAAAGATTTCCCTGGGCTAAGAAATTAGGCATGGTATCTACTCTAATTCCTTTCTCTTCTTAAGTGTTTTAGCATGATATCTACTAAGTTGCACTTGAAGAAAGCATAGAAACTGTGGAAATTAACATGCACATAAAGAACTAGAACATGGTATCTATTCTAGTCTTCTATGTCGACTAAACCCTAGAACCCCAAATGAGTTCTTGTGTTACTAATCATGAGCACTAGATTCGATCATCAAAATCTGCTTATGTAACAAATTCAATTTTATAATAAGCAAAACTTGATAACTCAACTTTGGTTGTGTCAACCAGACCGTCAGTTCAGTCGACTGTCGTAAGGAGTCAGTCGACTGTTCATCAACAAATACGTTGAGTTAACAACACTTGAATAGTAAGAATGTCCAGCATCAAAAGCTGCATATTATAAATTTGATCATGAACTACCAGGTTTAATCAATAAGTGATCGGAGTAATGCAAAAGAAGATTTATTACATGACTAAGGTTTCAATCTGCCCAAAATGAATTTAGTTGCACATAATCCAACTTTTATTGACTAACAGTTTTGAATACATGACTCTAATGAATTTAACAAGAACAAAAATTAAAGAGAGAAGAAGAAATACTGATTTGTATGATGATCAGCTTGAAACCAATCAGCCTGAAGTCGACTTGATCTCCTCTGAAGTCGACTTGTTCTCCTCCCCCTCAATGTCGAGTTTTAGTACTTGATCCCTCCTTTTTCCTTTTATTCCCCTGATTTCCTCTCTTGTTCGATATCCCTTCTTGGTTTTTTCGATCCCTTTTTATAGCTTCTTTTGCCCTCATCTGCAGATCTCCAGCCCAGATTTCAATCTCCTCAAATACCGGATATGGATTGAGTCAAATCCTCTTCATTAACTACCAGACCAGATGTCTTGATTTTTGGGAAGTTGTTATTTTCAGTTATACAATATTTGTTTCCTGGATTTTGATAGCTCAATCTGATTTGTTTTGCGAATTTGGATGATGGTGTATCTCAACTGTGCTTATCTCTAATTCCCGTTGAATGCCAGTTCCGTCGACTATTGGCTAAGAATCAGTCGACTGTTCCGTGAACTTTTGGAAACTCAAACCAGTCAAAGCAGTCGACTGTTGACTATAAGTCAGTTGATTGTTCTGCGAAGTTTCGGAAACTCAACCCACTCTGTTCAGTCGACTGTCGTTAAGGAATTAGTCGACTGTACTCAGGAGCTTCTAACAAGTGCAAAATTAAGGTTCTTCATTCCAATGTATCATCCTCACAGTGATGGATTAGTCTTGAGTAAATCTTGAATTCGCTTCATTTAGTTGCTTTTAGGCTGTTTCCTATGGAAAAGAGAAAAGAAGAATAAATTACCAAAGATAGAGAGTTTAATTGTCTAATTGCATTCAGATTATTGCTCGAAAATATGGACATTAACAGATTTGTCATTAATCTTGCCATGGTGATACTACAAACTGATATCATAATCCGCCATCAATTCCAACCATCGGCTTTGTCTCATATTCAGCTTCTTCTGAGTGAACACATACTTGAGACTTTTGTGGTCAGTGAAAATCTCCACTCGGTCTCCAAGTAAGTGATGCCTCCAAAGCTTCGAGGCAAAAATCACAGCAGCAAGCTCCAAATCATGTATAGGATTTATTCTTCTCATGCGGCCTCAATTGCCTAGATGCATATGCAACAACCTTGCTTTGTTTCATAAAAGAAGCACCCAAACCTCTTCCTGAAGCATCACAGTGAATTACGAAACCTCATGATCCATCCAGTATAGTCAACACGGGTCCTGATGTCAACTGATTCTTCAATTCAGCGAAGGCTTCATCACAGGACTCATCCCATACAAACTTCTGATCCTTCCCAGACAACTTGGTCAACAACCCGAAAATCTTCGAGAAATCCCTAATAAACGTTCTGTAGTACCCTACTAGACAAAGAAAACTCCGAACTTCCGATACTGACTTCGGCGTCGGCCAATCCTTAACTGCAGAGATCTTGGACGGATCGATAGAAACTCCATCACGAGAAATAATATGGCCCAAGAATGTTACACGATCCAGTAAAAACTTACACTTTCTAAGCTTCCCATACATCTGATGATCCCTCAGTGTTTGCAGCACAACCTTCAAGTGCTCAACATGCTCATCACGGTTCCGAGAATAGACATGAATATCATCAATGAACACCACAACAAACTTGTACAGCTAGGGAGAGAAAACCTGATTCATCAAGCTCATGAACACAGCTGGAGCATTAGTAACTCCGAAAGGCATCACCAAAAATTCATAGTGCCCATATCTTGTTCGAAAGGCAGTCTTCTACACATCCTCGGCTTTCACCTTAACCTGGTGGTTTCCAGAACGAAGATCAACCTTCGAACATACAGAAGCACCTCACAATTGATCAAATAGGTCATCAATCCTTGGCAATGGATACTGATTCTTCAGTATGACATTATTGAGCTCACGGTAGTCAATACAATCTACGACTACCATTCTTCTTATTGACGAACAGTTTCGGAGCTCCCCAAGGAGAAACACTCGGCCTGATAAAACCTCTATCCAGCAACTCCTGATTCTGCTCCTTCAACTCAGCCAACTCAACAGGAGCCATTCTGTATGGACTCTTAGAGATCGGAGCTGTACCCGGCTAAACATCAATACTAAACACCACTTCCCGATCTGGGAGTAATCTCGGTAATTCCTCAGGAAAAACATCCAGAAAATCCCGTACAACCAACGGTGCAACATCTCCATCAGCACACACCTCCTCCACCACTCCAACATCCTGACTTGCTTACTTCTCCACACAAGTATACGGTGTTTCACCGTTGCAAAATTCAAATTCCTGATGTCCTGGCATTCGAAACACCACCTTCTTCTTACGGTAGTCAATTACAGCATGAGTGACACCAAGCCAATCCATCCCCAAGATAACATCAAAACCAGAACTATTGATGACAATCTGATCGGCAAAAAAATCAACACCACCAATAACCAAGGGACTCTGCTCACAGACTTAAGAACACACGAAAACACCTCCACCTGTAGTAATATTCCACGCTGCTAGCATAGCGCTACTAGCCAAGTGATGCAGGTCGACGAAGCAGGAGGAAATAAAAGAATGTGTAGCACCGGAGTCAAAGAGAGCATGAGCGGGAAAAGTGTGAACAAGGATAATGCCTAGCAAGAAGTTAACATGAGAATACAATATGCAGAAGCAAAATGCAAGAAGCAGATATGAATGGAAGGATAACATGATAAAGCAACAGAATAGAATAACAAGATAGCAAGGAAAAAGGAAGCAAACAATGCAAGAAAGGAGAAGCAACATGAGAATCCTGGGACCTGTGGGTTATGGGTCCACCATGCTTCCGCTGCCCTACTCTGATGATGAAGCTCCAAGTTGTAGACATGTCGTTGAAGATCAAGCGATGCCGATCAACGAACCAAACTGGAAGAAGATGAGTGGATGACACCGGAATCAAAAGAATATATGGGTATTAAAAGAATGTAATCATACCCAATAAGGAATCAAATAAGGGGAGTGTCCAGATATATGTTGGTTATCCATTATTCATGTGGTTCCTGTATTGCACATACTGTTGAGTTAAACCGGTTAAAACCCAAATCTGATTAACATGTCAGTCAAAGTCAAACTTCCATATGTTAGTCATGTTTAACTGATATATTATCCAAACCTAGGCTCTGACGCCACTAAAAATCTTGTCACGTCCTGCTTTCCAAAAATACGGATTACGAGCATGTGACGTTGGCCTACCGAATGACTAACGTCATCCATAAGCAGTTTATCAGATCAACTCAATAATATAATCAATACAAAATAATTGCACAGGCAATAACAATAACCATATGAACATTAATACTTGGAATAAAACAATATGAAATATCCAAATACAATAATCCAACATTTGGAAACAAATGATAATATCCGGTCATAAGCCCAATACAGTAATAAATCCAATCACAATAATAACAGGTATCAATACAATAAGTCCATGAAATAATAATCAACTAGAAAGCATAAATCTTTAGAAAGCTTGTTCTCCAATTCCAGCAGGCAATTCTCCTTCATTACCAGTGAACACTTCACCTAAAAAGATAAGAAAAATTATCCTTAGAGAAAGTCAAGGACAACAAGTAGAGAAAGCAAAGAACAATGGAATAACGATATAATAATGAATTCAATGGATCAATAAGAATCAATAACACGGGACAATAGCAATAATCAATATCAACGATGATTAATGCAATGATTATAAACAATGATTTAATATTCGATAACAATATTCAATGGTCGATGTCAATAACACTTAGACAATATTCGATATCAATAGAAACAATAATGTACAATATGTAATGTCGATGTCGTGTGATCCTTAAGTCTATTAATCATTTTAATCCTAACTAATGCACATACTACTGCATCCCATTCTACAGGTTTGATGCACATACTACTGCATTCCATTCTATAGGTTTGATGCATACAATCAATTTTATTTAGACTAAAGTGGTAGATTCTATAACTCATGTACTTGGTATGATGACGATATCAATAATAACACGGGCCACTGAGACAATTTTTTGCACAATGACGATAACGATAATAACACGGGCCATGGCATAATTTCTTACGCAGTGACGATAACAAAAATAACATGGGCCATCATCCGAGTACAGTCCCTATAGCCTCAACTACTCTACTCAATTCCTTAAACCCCAGCATGTTAATTATTTTATCAATACAACAATACAATATGCAATTTAGAGATATTAGATGAATAATAGTAACAATAGAGGAACAATAGAATGATAAATTTGGATGAGACATTTAGAATGATGACAATAGGACGTTAGGATTGTAACGCCCCGAATCCCAAATACACTGAATTCGAGATGTTCTACAGGATCTTTTCACTTTCTTTAGTACAATTTTACAAGGAAATTTAAACTTTTCACTTTACATCAGAGTTTACATCAATATTACACTTTTCATTTGCACAGCGGAAGTAAAAATATACAACATTTAAATAAATGTACAACAACATGGTATAATCTTTAAACATCCATTCCTCTTTAACCTTTAACATGCCATTTACCTGCATATAAGACTGTGGGTACGTCAGTTTATTCAACCGACGATCATTATACACAGCCATCCTCTCTATGCCAAAAATAGTATAACTTAATTTTCTATATTTAGCAAACACAAACTTGTCACATTACAATTAAAGGGGCTACCCTATTGATGTCGTGTTGTGATTGTGCACTTAATCCTTAATGCAATTATTTATGTTCATGACACTAATGCACACTTGTTCGGAGTCTATGCATCCCCTACTACATAGGTCCGAGGGCAAGCCTCTTAATCGTTCTTCATCTTTGTAGGGTTCTGTAGCACCCCGATTTCCGACACTGGGAAACCGTGACACGAGCCAAGATCTTTTCTTCAATTAGTCACAATACACAGAAAAACAGGAGAATTTAAAACTTTTTATTCAATACCCAATGTATTGCAAGTCTGAACATTATACAACTGCAATACCTTACAATAGAGTTACAATATTTCCTTTACATTTCCAGGTATTACAACCTTCAACATCTTACATCAGAGTATAGGGAAAGAAGAACAACACTTGGTAACTCTCACTTGAGTACTTCTCAACTAAATAGATAATCAATACATATACTGCAGCGGAACTAAACATAACACTGACTCCTTGCTTTCCCTGCCTTGAGTCCTCTTAAATCTCACCTTGTACTTCGGCGATCCAGTACCTATGGAAGTGGGGACGTCAGTATTCACTGACGCTTAAAGGCTGATCATATAGCAGCGAATCTCCCAAACAATGTACAAAATATAGCAATGGTGTTGGTGTAGTTTAAGTGTTCGTGAGTGCTATGACTAGACTCTAACGCGATATTTAAATAGAACTAATTATACACAACCCGTTCCTGACAATACTCCATGACTCTGTGAGGTTGCAGAAGGGGTCAAGTCCCCCTATGCA
Organism: Hemerocallis citrina; assembly: GCA_017893485.1. Taxonomy (NCBI): domain Eukaryota; kingdom Viridiplantae; phylum Streptophyta; class Magnoliopsida; order Asparagales; family Asphodelaceae; genus Hemerocallis; species Hemerocallis citrina. The sequence goes on from CM030368.1 coordinate 128,089,315, forward strand.
GTCTGCTTATGGTGTCTCCGTTTTCCACTACTACCCGGCATGCCGGACCTCACTCAACAAGGTTGCAGGTGCGGTCTAGTTCCGCCACTGCAGTCATATAGTGGTGTTCATGTTTGCCACTATTGCCCGGTGTATCGGGCCTTAATCCAAAATCCAATCATAGGGTTTCGCAAGCGCAGGGTAGCGCAGAGCCTACCCTGTGTCACCCTCTGGGGTCTAGCAAGCACAGGACTGCACAATGCATCCTGTGGCACCCCAGCCATGGTACTTCAGGAATTAACAGCGCGAGATACGCAACCCGTGTCCTCAACTTGTGAGATGGCACCGTACGTATCCCTTTGACGGGAAGGTAGAACAAGTACGCTTCCTATTCTAATGTCAGCAAGTCTCCGAAAGCAACATGCAGCCCATACTACATGCGACTCCATCTCAAGCCGTTTCTCCATATATAGGGATTGAACCCACGTTAAGAACTCTAATTGTACACGACCTGTTCCTGACAATACTCCATGACTCTGTGAGGTTGCAGAAGGGGTCAAGTCCCGCTATGCAGTCTGCTTATGGTGTCTCCGTTTTCCACTACTACCCGGCAAGCCGGACCTCACTCGATCCCAGTATATCGGGCATCGTTCCAAAATTAAACCATAGAGTTTCGCAAGCGCAGGGCAGCGCGAAGCCTACCCTGTGGCACTCTCTGGGGTCTAGCAAGCGCAGGACTGCACCATGCATCCTGTGGCACCCCAGCCACGGTACTTCAGGAATTAACAGAGCGAGATACGCAACCCGTGCTCCCAACTTGTGAGACGCCACCGTACGTATCCCTTTGACGGGAAGGTACAACCCAATGTCACCACCTAAGGCCTCCCTCAAGGGACAAGTTGGTCGTAAGGTGCCCCCTACAACCAACTCCTCTCTCTTCGGTAAGGGTCTGAGCAAAATGACCTTTATAAGTCACTACCCTAATGATGTCCCTGACTCGACGATCCTAGGGACGACGATATTATAAACACAACATGCTGGGCCTTAAATTAGGCTTCGCAAGACAACTCTACTAGGCTGCTCAACCTAGACTTACCAGAATCCCTCAGGATCCGGTTTGTGGCTCATCGATCCCAGACTTTGGCCGTGCGAATATACACGCATGCCGCTATGTCTTGATGGTCGATAGCCCACAACGAATTGTGTACTAGCTAACAGCTATACACGAGTAACAACCACATACGAGCTAATATGCTACGAATGAAACGATAACTACCCACGAGCCAGGCGGGCCTCGTAGGAGACAACAACGTACATACCAGCCAAATAAGCCGCGTATGAGACCCACAGCTACATACGGGCTAGTCGAGCCACGTACGAGCACAACCGTGTGCAAACAACCATACAGGTAATCAATCCTAGAAGCAACCAAACGTGCTTACTAACAAACTTGGTCATCTAATATTAGAAGCAACAGAAGAGTCTACTAATATTCTATGGTCGGTATTCCACTAAGGAAGAATCTGATGGCGACCTAACGGCCTTTATCGGACCAACTATCACTAGTGGTCTTTCCAATCCTTATTACCTCAACTTATATCGCCTTAAGTATGGCATACAACTACAAGCATCTCCCTACGACAATCCAATCGTATAACTCAACCACCATGATACTCCTATGTATGAATGGGATTAATGCTTACGCTTACATCGAGCTCAAGTATGAAAATCACTTACGACCTAGACATGAAGTCTACTATAGTCATTCGTAGGTTACGAATTGATCATGAAAGCTTACTACTTATCACGACTAATCCCCACAACCCAACTAGTATGAACAAGCAACACTCCAAGGCATAGTAGGTAGTTCTACCACTACTCCTACAATCATTCTAAGCAAGTATTTGAACTTTAGCATGGTATACAACTTACTCACAATCTAGACTAGCATGACATACAACTTACTTACAATTAAGCTAGCATGGCATACAATTTACTTGTAATTTAGCTAGCATGGCATAGATGGAACTAGCATGGTATATTACTTACCTACAATTTAACTTAGCATGGTATATCACATACCTATAATTAACTAGCATGGTATGCAACTTTGCTACTATAATCCAAGCATGAATCTTCATTAAGCATAAATAACTACTAACCATGGTAGGAAATTCCTAGGATGAATCCTACAACATTCTAATCACAATAAATTATTAAACATGATAGGGAACTTTAGGAATGAATCCTACAACGTTGTTAAGCACAAATGAGTGAATCTAAGCATGGTAGGAAACCCTAGAATTTGTCCCACAATATTCTAACATCATTAAGCATGCTAGATATTTTTAGAAACAATCCTACAACTAACTAAGTATGAAACATGGTAGGATATTTTTAGAATACATCCTACAATATTTTAAGTATAAAAGCATGGTAGGATATTTTTATAAACAATCCTACAACATTCTAAACATAAAGCATGATAGAACTTCTTTAGAAAGCATCCTACTATTATCTAAACATAAAACATGAAGAAATATTTGTAGAAGATATCCTACAACTATCTAAGCATGAAACATGGCTTCTAAATATTTTTTTGAAGTGATCCTACAATATAAGTAGCATGAATATGGCTTCTAAATATTTTTAGAAGCAATCCTACAACATTAGTAGTATAAAAATGGCTTCTAAACATTTTTAGAAGTAATCCTACAATATTAGTAGCATGGAAATGGCTTCTAAGCATTTTTAGAAGTAATCCTACAATATTAGTAGCATGGAAATGGCTTCTAAGCATTTTTAGAAGCAATCCTACAACATTTTACTACTACTACTACTCCTATTTTAATCAAAACATAATTATCTACTACTACTACTACAACATACAACTTACTACTACTACTACTACTTCATTCTCATCAAAATCACAACATACAACTTACTACTATTACTACTACTTCATTAATCAACATACATGCTACTACTACTTCATTTTGTTACATACTACTACTTATTATTTTAGCTTACTACTACTTAGTTGCTTACTAATCTTTGTTATTACTAGTGATAAAAAGAGATCATTTTTATTTTATTTTACTTTACAACTAGTAAAAAGAAAAGATCCCCTTTTTTTTGTATGTAGCTACAATTAGTGATCAAACATAAAAGAGAAGCTCTTTTTTAATTAACTACAACTAGTGATTAAAGTAGAAAGAAAGATCTTTTTAATTAGCTACAACTAGTGATTAAAATAAAAAGAAAGATCTTCTTAATTAGCTACAACTAGTGATTAAAATAAAAGAAAGATCTTTTTAATTAGCTACAACTAGTGATCAAAATAAAAAGAAAGATCTTTTTAATTAGCTACAACTAGTGATTAAAATAAAAAGAAAGATCTTTTTAATTAGCTACAACTAGTGATCAAAATAAAAAGAAAGATCTTTTTAATAGAACATAAGCTTTTATTTTTTTGTCCAAGTTCCATAAAGAGTCCTACAACCCACAATGGTTGTAAAATGAATGTTCATATGCTTATGTGTATTGTCCTACAACCAACAATGGTTGTATGTCCAACATTATGCAATATGTGAGTTCTTAGTCCAATAACATACAAACAATAATAAAGTTTTGATCTTTGTATGTTTAGTAGTTACTACTACTACTTTATTACTTTACTTTTACTTCTTACTACATTCTCACACAACAATACACCCAACAAAACTCAAAGAAAACAAAACAAGAGGGTAAGAAGAAGAAGTCAAAACAACAAACAACAAACAAACAAACAACAAACAAAGAAAGAACATGAAGAAACCCCCACCTTATCTAACTTGTTGGAAGGACTTGCTAGCTACCTTCTCCTTCCCCTAAGCTTTTTAGAAAGCTTCTAAACCTACAAAAAAAACTCTCTTTTGTTAGTATGAAACCTCTCTTTCTTTTCCTTTCTTTCTTTCTTTCTTTCTTTCTTTTGTTTTCTAAAATGAGAGAAGTGATGAAAGGAGGGGGTATTTATAGGTGGAGGAGAAGGTGGATAGTGCAAATATGCATGCACACAAGTGCAAAAAGGCCCTCCCATGAATTATGGGCCGGCCATGCCCCTAGGGGAGGTAGGGTGAGGTGGAGGGAGGTGTTATGTGGTGGAGGTGTGATGTGGGAGAGATGTTTTCTAGTAGGGGTTTTTTGCTTAATCTTCTTATGCATACATAAACCCTAGATTAAGCCTCTTAATCAAATCCTAACCCTCTAATTAGGTTGTTATAACAAGATAAACACCTAGTCCAAAAATACACAACACACAATTCGTATAATGCACTAATCGACATACTACTCGTACGTGCGCATATGTGTCCGTATACCGGAAAATCTTCGCATAATCCGTATAAAAATAGTTAAATCCCGGAAATAATAATAAAATAAATTCTATTATTAGTTCGGAAGATCACGGTACCAATTTGATACCATACGGATGTATACTAACCGATATCTGGGTACAGATAATGTCTATGAGTAAACCGGGTGAAAATCTCCAAAATATTCTAATTTTGGAATTAAACAAAATAATAATAAAATAATAATAAAATAATAATTTATATACGGTAATATCCGTCCGGGATATTACAGGTTCAATCCCTCGCCATGACTTAATCTACTACTGTAACTACGGTAGTGTCTTAGATGATCTATGAGTGCAAGCACGTGTACAGAAACTGGAGGGGAATCCCACGTCATGTCACGACTTATCGTAAAGAACCTATGGATAATTCAGCCTCCTTCATGGCACACGATCCTCATGCAGTCACCAAACATCCCACAAGTGTCACCACAGGGACGGTACCCTGGAGCAGTATTCACGTCATGTCACGACGCATCGTGAAGAACCTGTGAAATACTCTCCGCCGCCACGGCACCCTGGAGCCGTATCCACGTCATGTCACGACTCATCGTGAAGAACCTGTGAAATACCCTCTGCCGCAAATCCGATGGCTCTCACTCGTATTTTTCTCCTACTTTCATCACATCTCCACTATGTACTAATCCTTAGTTTTTATTAGAATCATGAACAAAATCAAAACTCTAGAGTTAGCCTCTCCACTAAACCGGACTTATTCATTCATTTCAACATGACCAACCTTGGTCTTTCTTTTCAATATTCATTTCATTTCTTTCCAATTGCCGGGGGAGACTTAGCTACTCTTTCATTTCAATTCCAATTCACAAATTCTAACATAATCTGAGCATTCCCAGCTCATGAGTTCATTTTTCATTGCCTCAGCATATCATGATCTTAGCTTTCATATTCATGTAATTCTTCATTCAAAGTATGACTCATTTCATGTAAATTTCTCAATTCAAACTATGATTCATTTCATATAAATTCATACAGCAATAAAAAGAGTTCATCAACATCAATCATAAAGTTCACAATCTCCAAAATAAACAGAATAATGTTCTCTGAAATACTCTGGACAGTCGACTTGGATCTCTTCCAGTCGACTTGTTCAGTCTATTCACATTCTTCATAACCACTCGGGAGAGTCGACTGCTACACACGGCAGTCGGCTGTTCCGCAGTGTTTCCAACTTCAATTATCAATCACAGGATAGTCGCCTGTTCCGCCGAGTTCAATTATGTAATTTCTCAAGTTCTATACAGTCGACTGATACACACGTTCGGTCGAGTGAGCAATTAAAAATCTCAAATTAAGGAATCGTTCCCTCATTCTATTTACACATCATACTTTGTCTCGCTATTCTTTAACAAGAATAATTCACATTTCACTGTTCATATTATTCTCAAAATGAGAAGTACTAACGAATATTCATAATTCATATTTTCATACATCTATAATGTCACTTCAATCTTTACTATACTAATCTTCCTCATTTCTAGTTCTTTTGCAAGGTATAATTTCTCAAAAATACACATATCAAAATCATAGTTCTGATTACACCTTTTTATCTTCAAATCACATTTTATTCCATGCAACAATTCCCAAATTATCTTTAGAAAGTCTCATGTATTTTCAAAAGAGTAGAACATTCGAGTTTATAAAAAATATGCATCAGTACCAGTTGACTTATACTATAGTAAGTCGACTGTTCAGGGGAAAACATCCATGATTTTAAGTAAATAGTTGACTTATAACAGCACCAGTCGACTTAGATGAGCATATAAATCGACTTACAAGGTCCTAAGTCGACTTACCAGAACGTTTCTTTTCAACATTTCTCAACAATTAATGCCACAAATTCCTTTATTAGCCAATCACTCATTCATGGTTATAATTAATCCATATCAACTTAGAATTTTACTAATCCAATCACATACAATTGCATACTCACATTCCAATCCATTCATAGGTCAATTTTTCCAATTAGGAGCGTACTCTTATTAATATTTTCCATGCATCATTCTCAATATAATACTAGCATCATTTCTAATTAGAAATAAGGAAAATCAAACCCACTATCATTCATTCATTCTAACAAGCATTTCTACTTTAGAAATATGGAGAATTTCACCCACCTTATATGGAGAGAAAAACAACACAATAGCAACTAAGTCCTTTGCAAATGGGATGCACCTCCTCCTAGATGATGCGCGCACAAGTTCCACAAGCACCACCGAAAGCTTCCCTCCTTGAATAGCCGGCCCTTCTCCTCCTTGGTAGAACGCAAGCACAATCTCGCTCACAACTCAATCTTTTACGCACAACTTACTACTAAATTAGACTATAGTTTTGGAAAGATATAATTGCATATGAATATAGCCATGGGAGGGGGTATTTATACTAGAAATCAAGTAGAATGAAGGGCTAGGATTAGTTGGTTGGTTGTAGGATGGAAGGCTAGGATGAGAGTAGGAGTTACCACAACTACCCACATTCACATAACTACCACACCATGACCACCACTAAACTTTTGAATCTCCCTCCAAAAGAAGCAATCCGGCCATACTAGGAGTAGTGTGCATTGCATGTGTACGTGTAGTGCACGTGCAAGCAACTAGGCCTAAAAATTGTGCATTTGATTTTTTTTTACATAAAAATAAAATAGACTTTTTAAATAAATTAATCCATGGACTTAGTTTTATGGGCCAAAATAGTCATTTTAAAATAAAATAAATAAAATACATTTTGGGCTTTAAAAATATGGCTTTCTATTAAAGAAAGGCTTTTGTATAAAATAATTTGAAAACATATATTTAAATATTTATACACATCACAACAAAATAATTCAACCAAACTATTGCACGTGCACACTACGTGCAAAATAAAATAATTTTTCATTAAATGAAAAATCATGGCATTACAAGGATCATGCAATGCAATATATACACTTCAATCTAGGCAATAGTGTCATAAGGGAATAATTAATTTAATAAAATCTGGAAATTAAAATTCTGGACAGCAAGCAGTAACTGTACAAAAATCAGTTTTCCCGTTGCTACAGAAATCGAAAACTGAAACCGTCAGAAATTCTGAAAACTAGACTTCCACAATTCCAACTCATATTTAAAATACAAAATCCGACAACAGTAGCTAGGTCAAACACATCATTATTTACAGATTATATGTTCAGACAAAAAATCGACATCAAGTTGCTTTATTTTTAGAATCAGCTAAAAATCAATAATAAATTCTTCAAAAATCTTTATGAGACTCCTAAACATGGTAACTCACATTCTGGAAAATTATCAGAGCATTATTTTAATAATAAATCAGCCTTTTAATAGATTGAACATGAAAATATATATGAAATCTGAAATCTGGAAATAAAAACACACCAGTAGTAAAATCATCATAACTTTTGCTATACAACTCGGCATTCAGCAATTCAAGATGTTCTAGAAACTAGAGAAATATGGCTACAACTTTTATTCAGAAAGTTATTTATTTTAAGATCAAATACTGGGTAAAAAATGACAGACAAAATACAGACTACAAACAACATACAGATTTTTGGATATTTTTCATGAAATATATTGTTTAAACATGATGGGTATTAATTCAAATAGTCAATAACTTCATAATCAGCATGATGGGTGTAATTACATGATACATACAACTAGAAACACACACATACACTATTTTTAACAACAACCAAACATCACTCGGTCAAACAACATACAACCTAGCAATAAAAACTACGGTAGATTAATTGTGCCGTGATTATATGCATAACTCTATTAACGACTATATGTGTAATATCCTAAACTTTTATTTATAATTAATTGAGAATTATTGATTTTACGTGTTTTGCACGTATAAATTATTGTACAATTTCCCTTAAAAAATTATCTCTTTTATAATTTAAATTCTTCTTTTTAATTTCTAAAAGCCTATTTTGAAAAGCCTAAGGCCTATTTTTCTAATTTAAGCTCATCCTAATTAATTGAGTGTTTTATTATTAACCCATGGGTCTAAGGCCCACTAATTTGAAGCCCACTAATTAAATTACCTTTTAATTGTTATAACATATAATGAAGACACATTTAGTAGACAATAAATTAATTAATCTTGTACAATGATTAATGGGGGTACTAGTATGGCATGTGCATTGCACTAGCACGTGCATGATGCACCATAGGGAGTAGGCCGGATTTCACGAAGAGAGAGGGAGAGATGGGAGTAGTGGTGAGGTGGTTGCTCCATCAGGGGTAGTTGCTACAACTCCTTAGTTCATCATAACTCTTGATCCTTAACTATTTGGACTAATCCTAGCCTTCCATTTGCACTCAAAAATTATATAAATACCCCCCCCCCTCCTACCCTTTTCATACTTCCACCTAAAATTTGTAAAGAAAGAAAGAAAGAAAAAGACAATTTGTTAGTTAAAATGATTGAAAAGTAATTGTAAGTTAAAAGATTGAGAGTTGAGTGTGTTCTTGCACCCATTGGAGGAGGCCGGCCAACACCTAGGAGGGAGAGCTCGGGTTCATCAATCACTAGGAGGAGACGACGCGTTGGTGGCTCAAACTAGGAGGAGAAGGACCCATTCGATCATTCTAGGAGATTTCTAGGGGCTTTCTATTCGTTTTTCTCCAATAGGTGGGTGATTCTCATGCTTCTAATTTAGACATCATGATAGAGTTTGAATTGATAGAATTGTTAAGGAAAAATTAAGTAATTTAACCTCATGGTTGCTTATTTAGAGAAAAATTGTAGCTAAGAGAATGCTTGACCAATTGATTGCTAGTTGATAAAACTGTGATTTAATGTGCTAGAATCTATCATGTTGCCAGGCCATATGTTTTTGAAATATGCTTTATTGAGAAATTTGTGCTTATGAGACGAATGATTGATTAAATGCATCATGAAAATTTGATTGTTTAAATTAAAGCAACACCAATGTAGAAAGATGAAAACTTGTGTTCTAAAAATATTGTAGGATAATAACAAGTAAAAATAAAGAGAAAAAGTAATCTTTTGTGGAAACTTTGATTATAAGTAATGTGAAAATTATGAACTTGTTCTCAATGTCAAAATATATCTATGATATACTTTAAATTGCAACCTGGTGCAATCGACAGTCGACCGAATTACAGTTGACTGTCGATTGTCAGGTAATAAATTTCGGATTTTAGTTGCAGAACAGTCGACCGGCTATGTTGTAACAGTTGACTGCCCTGACTATTGGTTTTTGAGTTTTAAATCCTCGCAGAACAGTCGACCGGCTATGTTTTAACAGTCGATTGATCTGACTATTGGTTTTCGAGTTTTAAAATCCTTGCAGAACAGCCGACTGTTAAAGCCAACTGGCCATGTTTTAACAGTCGACTGTCTTGAAGTTCAAATAATATCTAAATTTCATGAGATAATTTTCTATAACCTTTGGCTTAGTGTAAATGAGAATTTTAAACTATTTTGCAAGAAAGAACTTATTATAAATTGTTAGCTTAAATTGTCTTTGGATAAAGAAAAATAAATATATTGTTTAAAAGAGTTTTGAAATGAGATTTGGAAATGGAAAAAAAATTGAAGGTGTGAATTTTGGATTTAGTATTGATAAAATGATCATAAAAGAATTATGTGGAAAGAATAAATTATGAATGTGCCAAGTTAGAAAATGAATTTATTTTTGTGCATGAAATTGTACATGAAAGTGAAATCAAATGTCGTGATGAATTATGAAAGATCTTATCAATATGAATATACAAATGCTATGAACATGAAATGGAATTGGAAGCTAGATGGTAGCTAAGCCTTATACCGGCATTGAAAGAATATTTTGAGATGAGATATTGAAAAGGAAAGACCAAGTTTGGGTCGTATTGTTGAATTGATGATTAAGACCGGTATAGAGGAAATGCTGACTCCAGAGTGTTGATTTTATTCATGATTCAATAACTAAGGATTAGATACTGTTACCGCTGATTCTGGTATGGGGGTAAACAGATAGAATTTGTGGGTTCGTGGAAAAACCTGAATAGCAGATCCAAACCTGTTCGTCGGAGTTAGGCTGCTGACTCCCGCCGTACACCTGCAAGGAAAGTGCGAAACACCGGGGTTGATCCCGACGACGCACCCTCCGACGCTCTTGTCAGTAACCAGTGATGATTAAAAAAGAGCTTAAGTTGGCAAAAAAGTGATTAACCTGTAACAGTGTTAGGTGGGGGGTATTTATAGTCACCGTTGGGATCAGATTAGGAATGTGATTCCTATGATCTGATAAGGCGTAAAATCCTTGTAATCAGATTAGGAATGTAATCCCTTAATTCCCGGTGAGAGGATAGTCACGAATCAGGCCCGTTGATTTGGTTCAATCAGAGACCCTAATTCTATCCTGTCGGACTGGGTTTGTATCGGGTCGGAACCCGTACCCAGTTGAGGTGGATCCGTTCGCGGGTTATTGGATCTGTGAGAAGGAGACCCAGTACCCGCTTCGGACCCGTTAGTAGGTGAAATTACCGTTTTACCCCTGAGCTTTAAGATTCGTCTCCGATGCGAACGGTCCCGATTTAATCCTATTTTTAGCCATATCAGATACATAGTGAAGATGTGATGAAAGTAAGAGAAAAATACGAGTATGGGGGCCTCGGAGCTACGACGTGAGAGTATTCATAGGCTGTCTACACGATGCGTCATGTCATGACGTGGATACGTCTCTAGGAGTCTATACCGCAGGCGACACTTGTTAGGTGTTGGGTGATTTCGGGCGGTGTCATGTTCCATGACGGAGGCTGAATTGTCCGTAGGTTCTTCACGATGCGTCGTGTCATGACGTGGGATTTCCCTCCAGGCTATCTGGACATGAGCTCGTAACTCATAGAACATCTATGATACTTACTGTAGTTACCATAGTAGTTTAAGTCATGGCGAGGGATTGAACCCTACAAGATGAAGAACGATTAAGGGCTTGCCCTCGGATCTATGTAATATAGAATGCAAAGAATCCGAACAAGTGCGCATTAGTGTCATGTAATATAATTAACTGCATTAAGGACTACATGCACAGCACGACACAATATTAATAGGATAGTCCCTTTATCGCTTTGTTTATGATCAAGTTTGTTGTTTGTTAAAGTATTTGAAAACCGTTATACTGTTCGGCATAGCAAGGATGGCCATGTATAACATTTCGTCGGTTGTAAGCAATTGACGTGCCCACAGTTTCTATGCAGGATAAAGTGCATGAGAAAGACTAAGGAGGAATTGATTCTTAAATTATTATTCAAGTGTAATTGTATTTCATTCATGTAATTATTGTAACTTTGCTTCCGCTGTTTAAAAATGTAACTCTGATGTAATAAAGTTTTAAATTCCTTGTAAAATTATACGAAGAGAAATGTAAAGATCCTGTGGAACTTTGAATTTGGTCTTGTTTGGAACTCGGGGTGTTACAGAGTGGTATCAGAGCCACGCTTCCATGTAGTACAAATTTATAAGAAACGACACCCTAGAGTGGACATTAGAGCGTTTGTTGAGTCTAGAGATTTAAATGTAAGTCACTTATGTTTGTGTTGCTCTACGATTTATGCTTCTTCCTCTCCTTTTTCTAAGATGGCAGACCACTTCGACCCAGCTGGCGGTGATGACTGGCACATAGTTGAGGAGGATTACTATCTCGGACAAGCTGATTCTGATGAAGAAGATCCCGAAGAATTTGAGGAGGAATGGCCTGAGTCCCGAGAGATCACTCCACCTCTGGATTCATCTGATGATTCCTCCAACGAGGAAGAACCAGTTCCGAGTAGTCTTATTGTGTCTCTTCAGAGGCAGGTAGAGACTCAGAGGGAGAGGGCAGAGCTACTGCAGGCCCAGTGTGCGAAGTGCAAGGATGATATTGCAATTCTCAGTCATCGTGTTTGGAAACTTGAGAAGAGGGAAAATATGTACAATGTACTGAAGGAAGAAGTTGCGGAACTACGGGAAGAGCTTCGAGAAGCCAAAAGGAACTGTAGGAACTAGAATGTTGTATCTTCTTTCTGCTTTCATTCGATGTCAGAAATGTTTTAAATTCGAATGTATAAAGTTTGAATTTAATGAAATGAAGAGTTGATTTAAATTCATGTTTTTTACTTCGAACTTAATAGATCTTTTGCATCAGAATATGGCTGGAAGAAGAGCTAGAAGCGGAGAAGGGCTGGATTTGGAAACGAAGTTAGCGGGGGTCTATCAGACACTCAATGCCGTTGCCATGAATCAGAACCAAGGGGGGTGCCTGTGAATCAATAACCCAAAGCAATCAAACTCGTGGAATCATTCAAAAGGATGAAACCACCCATTTTTGAGTGAAAGTCAGACCCTGATGCGGCTAACAATTGGATCAGATGGGTCGAGACTATCTTCGAAGTCTTGGAGACTCCGGAGGGCAGCAAGGTGAAGTTGGCTGCACTACAGTTCGAGAAGAATGCGGCTGTATGATGGCAGTCGATGAAGCAGATAATGGGAGATATTGTTCTTGACTGGGAGGAATTCTTGGAGGAGTTCTGCAGACATTATTTTCCATCAGACATCCAGGAGGAGAAGGCCATGGAGTTCCTAGCGCTACAGTAGGGCGATATGTCGGTCAGAGAGTACGAGACAAGGTTCACTCAACTCTCGAGGTATGCGCCCGAACTGGTGATTGACGAGGCAAAGAAGGCTCGAAAATTCGAGCATGGTTTGAGGCCAAGTCTGAGATCACGGATGATACCCCTCGGTATTAGGAGGTTTGACAAGTTGGTTAAACGAGCAGCAGCCACTGAGGCGGATAAGGAGCAGTTCCATGCTTTTCAGAATTGGAGGAACAGTTGGCAAGTTGGGAAGAGGCCCGCAATTTCTGGCAATTTCAGGGGACAGCCATCAGCTCAAAAGTTCAAACTGACAGGAGCGAACGCTGTCAACATAGCTGGGAGACCCGAAAATAATTGGGTGAGACCTCCTGTGGTGACTTATTTCAACTGTGATGAGACGGGACATTACAAATCTCAATGCCCCAAGCTGTAGAATGTCACCCATGGTGGACCAATGCAGCAAGTTGGGAAGAAGCCGTACCAGCAGGGGCGAGTGTTTGTCTTGACTGAAGCTGACGCTGATGAGGTGGATCACGTCATCACTGGTACGAGGGAGGATGTTTAGAAGTGTTTTTCTGTTGTTCTCTTTTTCCCGCTTTCTTTAGTAAACTGTTATGTAACGAGTGTGTGTTATGTAACAGGAGAACTTTATTTGAATGGAAAGAAAGTTGTTGTTTTGTTCGATACTGGATCCTCTCACACTTTTGTATCACCTAAGTTTGCTAAAGTTTTGGGTGTTGAACCGAAAGTCTTTCCAGGCAAGGTCTTAGCAGTAGCTACTCCATTAGGGGAGACTCTAACCACTGATCGGTACTATGCGGACTGCGAGATCATGATTGGGGACAGAATAATTTTTGGGATTGTTCTGATTGAGCTGAATGTCTTGGGAGTCGATGTTATCATTGGCATTGATTGGATGTCGGTGTACAGTGCAAACATCGAGTGCAAGACCAAGAAAGTAACAGTGAAGACTCCAAGTGGTCCTGAGGTCACCTTCCAAGGGAAGAAGAGATGTTCAGGTTTGGTTGCAGCCATCAGCAAGAAGAAGGTTCCTGTAGAGGTGCAGAAAATTCCAGTGGTTCGGGATTACCAGACTGTATTCTTAGAAGATTTGCCCGAGTTACCCCCGCATCGTGATGTAGAGTTCAGCATCACTATTCAACCAGGGAGTGCACCCATTTCCAAGGCACCGTATAGGATGGCGCCTATGGAGCAGGATAAGATCAAACGGCAGATTAAGAAACTATTAGAGAAAGGCTTTATTCAACCGAGTGCATCACCTTGGGGAGCACCGGTGCTGTTGGTAAAGAAGAATGATGGTTCGATGAGATGTGCATCGATTACCGAAAGTTGAATATGGTCACTGTTTAGAATAAGTATCCTATTTTTCAAATTGACGACCTGTTCGATCGTCTACAAGGAGTAGCTATTTTCTCCAAAATAGATCTTCAATCAGTATACCATCAGGTTCGAGTGAAGACTGAAGATGTGCATAAGACTGCGTTTAAAACTCGACATGGGTATTACGAATTCTTAGTTAGGCTATTTGGAGTGACGAATGCACCTGCAATCTCCATGGACATGATGAACAGAGTTCTAAGGCCGTTTATTGATTCTTTCGTTGTGGTGTTTATCGATGATATTCTTGAGTACTCCAAGTTGGAGGAGGAGCACAGTGAGCATCTGGTTGCAGTTTTGAAGAAGCTTCAGGAGCATGAGTTGTATGCCAAGTTGTCTAAGTGCAATTTCTGGAAATCTGAGGTGGCATTTCTGGGTCACATCCTTTCTAAGAAGGGAGTGGCAACTGATCCGCATAAGATAGAGGCGGTGAAGGATTGGAAAGGCCTACTACAGTGAAGGAAATCAAGAGTTTCCTTGGACTAACTGGATACTACAAGTGGTTCATTCAGGGCTATGCTCAGATAGCCGTGCCGCTCACTGGTCTGACTAAGAAGAATGTGAACTTCAAGTGGACCGAGCAGTGCGAGACATGCTTTCAGGAGTTGAAAGAGAAGATGACTACGGCTCTTATTTTAGCTTTACCTAGAGCAGGTGTTGAGTATGATGTCTACATCGATGCTTCACATCGTGGGCTTGGTTGTGTCTTAATGCAAGAAGAGAAAGTGATCGCATATGGGTCTAGGAAACTAAGACCGCATGAGAAGAATTATCCGACTCATGATCTATAGTTGACTGTGATTATCTTTGCCTTAAAGCAATGGAGACATTATGTGTATGGTGAGAAGCTGAACATGTACACAGATCATAAAAGCTTGAAGTACATCTATCAGCAGAAGGACCTGAATCTGAGGCAACGGAGATTGCTGGAAGTACTTGAGGACATTCTCCAGAGATTAAGGACCGTCCTGGAAAGGCTAATATTGTTGCTGATGCACTTAGCCGTAAGAGCAGTCTAACTAGTATGATTACGACTCAGAGGCATCTTGCAAAGGAGTTTAATTGGGCTAGTATTGAAGTTGTTAGCAAGGCTTGGGAGCATCCTTAGCTTAGTTGAAGCTTCAGCCCACACTGAATGAAAGGATTATCACAAGTAAGGAGGAAGATGCAGAGATTCAGAAGATGAAGGAGCAGGTTAGTGCTGGCAGGTTGTCAGAGTTTCAGATCAGGATGAGGTTTTATGGTTTAGAGAAAGGCTATGTATTCCGGATCAAGCAGAATTGCGGGAAAGCATTCTTCAGGAGGCACATGCTACTCTTTTGTCTGTACAACCTAGAAGTACCAAGATGTATATGGACATTAAGCAACATTTCTGGTGGTCAGGTTTGAAATGGGATGTGGCCTGAGTTTGTGGCAAAGTTTGAGATCTGTCAGCAGGTCAAAGCCGAGAATCAGAAACTCGGAGGTTTACTACAACCGTTACCTATTCCAGAATGGAAGTGGGCTAACATCAGTATGGATTTCATCATGGGTTTGCCCAAGAGTTCAAAGGGCAATGATGCAATTTGGGTCATAGTCGATCGACAAACCAAGTCCGCTCACTTCTTAGTGATGAAACTCACTTCGTCTACGGACAAGTTGGTCGAGCTGTATGTTGGAGAGATCGTCAGGCTTCATGGACTTCCGTTAACTATTGTGTCTGATCAAGATGCGCAGTTTACTTCGCATTTTTGGAGGAGTCTTCAGACAGCTCTAGGTACCAAGACGGATTTCAGCACTACTTTTCATCCTCAGACCGATGGGCAAACCGAGAGAGTCAACCGTATTCTTGAGGATATACTACGGTGTTGTGTTCTAGATTTTGGAGGCAGTTGGGAAAGGCATCAAGCACTGGTAGAGTTTGCCTACAACAATAATTTTCAGACTAGTATTGGGATGGCACGTACGAAGCTCTGTATTGCTGGAAGTGTAGAACACCTGTTTGTTGGTTTGAAGTGGGGGAGCGGCAAATGTTTGGGCCTGAGATTGTGCAGCAGACCTCTGAAAAGATCAATCTGATCAGGAAGAGGTTGGTGGATGCTCAGAGTAGGCAGAAGAGCTATGAAGACAACCGGAGGAGGGACCTTGAGTTTGAGGTTGGTGACTTTGTCTTTCTGAAAGTTTCACCTAGTAAGGGTGTGATTCGCTTCGGCAGAGGTGAAAAGTTGGCCTCGAGGTTCATAGGCCCGTACAAGATATTGAAGCGGATTGAGAAAACTGCTTACTAGTTGGAGTTACCGAAAGAGTTGTCTCAGGTGCACAATGTCTTCCATGTGTCTATACTGAGAGGGTACATTCCAGATCCCAGTCATCATTTGCCCGAAGTGCCGGAAGGTTTGCAGTTGGATCTGAGTTACATTGAGCTTCCGGTTGAGATGGTCGATTGTCGGGAGAAAGTCTTGGGGAACAAGACGATACCGATGGTCAAAGTAGTCTGGAGAAACTACTTGGGAATCTGATGAGAGGATGATGAAGGATCATCCTGAGCTCTTTGCTTGATTTGTATCTTCTTTTCTTTTCTTTTCTTCTTGTTGTGTTCTGTTTTCTCACTATTTAAGCGTAGTTCCGGGGACGGAACTATTCTAAGGAGGGAGTGTTGTAATATGCTAAATTTTTAATTATTATTAATTGAGAATTTATTGATCTTACGTGTTTTGCACGTATAAATTCTTCTACATTTTCCCTTAAAAAATTATCGCTTTTCTAACATGAACAAATGATCATTTTAAATTCTTCTTTCTAATTTCTAAAATCCTATTTTGAAAAGCATAAGGCCTATTTTTCTAATTTAAGCCCATCCTAATTAATTGAGTGTTTTATTATTAACCCACTAATTTGAAGCCCACTAATTAAATTACCTTTTAATTGTTATAACATGTAATGTAGACACATTTATTAGACATTAAATTAATTAATCTTGTACAACAATTAATGGGGGGTACTAGTATTGCATGTGCATTGCACTAGCACGTGCATGATGCACCCTAGGGAGTAGGCCGGATTTCACAAAGAGAGAGGGAGAGATGGGAGAGTGGTGAGGTGGTTGCTCTATCATGGGTAGTTGCTACAACTCCCAAGTTCATCATAGCCCTTGATCCTTAACTATTCGAACTAATCCCAGCCTTCCATTTGCACTCAAAAATTGTATAAATATCCCCCCCCCCCTACCCTCTTCATACTTGCACCTAAAATTTGTAAAGAAAGAAATAAAGAAAAAGACAATTTGTGAGTTAAAAAGATTGAAAAGTAATAGTAAGTTAAAAGATTGAGAGTTAGTGTGTTCTTGCACCCATTGGAGGAGGCCGGCCAACAACCAGGAGGGAGAGCTCGGGTTCATCAATCACTAGGAGGAGACGACGCGTTGGTGGCCCAAACTAGGAGGAGAATGACCCATTCAATCATTCTAGGAGATTTCTAGGGGCTTTCTATTCATTTTTCTCCAATAGGTGGGTGATTCTCATGCTTCTAATTTAGACATCATGCTAGGGTTTGAATTGATAGAATTGCTAAGGAAAAACTAAGTAATTTAACCTCATGGTTGCTTATTTAAAGAAAAATTATAGCTAAGAGAATGCTTGACCAATTGATTGCTAGTTGATAAAATTGTGATTTAATGTGCTAGAATCTATCATGTTGCCAGGCCAAATGTTTTTGAAATATGCTTTATTGAAAAATTTGTGCTTATGAGATTAAATGCATCATGAAAATTTGATTGTTTAAATTAAAGCAACACCAATGTAGAAAGATGAAAACTTGTGTTCTAAAATATTGTAGGATAATAACAAGTAAAAATAAAGAGAAAAAGTAATCTTTTGTGGAAACTTTGATTATAAGTAATGTGAAAATTATGATCTTGTTCTCAATGTCAAAATATATCCACGATCTACTTTAAATTGCAACCTAGTACAATCGACAGTTGACCGAATTAGAGTCGACAGTCGACTGTAAGGTAATAAATTTCGGATTTTAGTTGCAGAACAGTCGACCGGCTATGTTTTAGCAGTCGACTATCCTGACTATTGGTTATCGAGTTTTAAAATCCTCGCAGAACAGCCGACTAGCCTTGTTTTAACAGTCGACTACCCTGAAGTTCAAATAATATCTAGATTTCATGAGATAATTTTCTATAACCTTTGGCTTAGTATAAATGAGAATTTGAGACTATTCAAGAAAGAACTTATTATAATTTGTTAGCTTAAATTGTCTTTGGATAAAAAAAATTAAATGTTTTGTTTAAAAGAGTTTTGAAATGAGATTTGGAAATGGAAAAAAAAAATTGAAGGTGTGAATTTTGGATTTAGTATTGATAAAATGAGAATAAATGAATTATGTAGAAAGAACGAATTATGAATGTGCCAAGTTAGAAATTGAATTTATTTTTATGCATGAATGTGTACATGAAAGTGAAATCAAATATCGTGATGAATTATGAAAGATCTTATGAATATGAATACACAAATGCTATGAACATGAAATGGAATTGAAAGCTAGAGGGTAGCTAAGCCTTATACCGGCATTGAAAGAATATTTTGAGATGAGATATTGAAAAGGAAAGACCAAGTTTGGGTCGTATTGTTGAATTGATGATTTAAACCGGTAAATAGGAAATGCTGACTCTAGAGTATTGATTTTATTCATGATTCAATAACTAAGGATTAGATACATAGTGAAGATGTGATGAAAGTAAGAGAAAAACACGAGTATGAAGGCCTCGAAGCTACGGCGTGAGAGTATTCACAAGCTGTCTACACGATGCGTCGTGTCATGACGTGGATACGTATCCAGGAGTCCGTACTGCAGGCTACGCTTGTGGGGTGTTTGGTGACTGCGGGTGGTGCCATGTAATACCCTAAACTTTCATTTTAATAAAAATATTATTTTCACGTGTTGTGCACGTGCAATTTTCATGTGTATTTTATTTTATTTATTTTTATATGAAATCTCATTTTGAATGAACAATTATTTTCATTTTTCTAAAAGCTTATTTCTAAAGCCTAAAAACACTATTTATTTATTTTAGCCCACTTTGACTAATTATAGATTTTGTTGTCTTGGTCCACAACCTAAGCCCACTATTTATGAAGTCCACAATTTAATTAATCAATTAAAGGGCTCACACTTGTCATGTAGAGACAAATAGTGAACAAATTGATTTATTAAAATTGTACATTTTCTTAATATGGAGACTAGGTGGCACGTGTGAAGCACGTAGTGTGCAATGCACACCATTTCTTGGTGACCGGATATGGGTTTGAATGATGGAGAGTGGGTTTGTGCACATGGGTAGTTACTTGATGTGTGGGTGGTTACCATAACTCCTACTCCTATCCTAGCCCTCCATTCTATAACTATCCAATCAATCCTAGCCTTCCAATCTACTCTAAAATTAGTATAAATATCCCCTTCTTCCTACTTGTATTTTACACTTAAGCAAAATATTATAGAAGATACATTTTAGTGTGAGTTGAGAGTGAGTGTTCTTTGGAGGCCGGTCATCACTACAGAAGAAGTTCTCAGTTTTGGCAAGGAGCAAGGAGGAGGAGACGTACATTGCACTAGGAAGCTTTAAGGAATTTCATTTATCTCTTCAAAAGGTGGGTGTTTCTCATGACTTCTAGTATAGAAATCATGCTAGGATTGAGATTGATTTGTTATTATGCGTGTGTAAATTGAATTGATAGAATGATTGTTATATTGAAATCTTCCATGCTATACATAATGTGAAATTTAAATGAATGGTAAAGAACTAAAGACATTTTGAGAAATTGGAACGTACCTGTACAGTCGACTGGTATGACGAAATAAAATTTGTGTAGTTCGAAATTCCATGAAATGATATGTGTGTTATTATCTTGACTTTTCTAGCATGTTAATTCGGAGCAATATTCATCTCCGTAGACAGACAATGAGTAAAAGAAAAGTGTATGGTTAGAAATCATAATTGTGTGAAAGAAAAATAGTAGTTATGAGAATTCTATATTAGATTGTAAACCATGTTTATGATGATGGTAACCGGATAAAATTGCATGTTTGTATTGATATTTGAATATACTTTAGTCTAACAAAATGTTGTGTGCTAATCGAAAGAAAGAAGAAAGAAACATTTCCCTAATTCGAAGTTTAACTCTTTTCAGTCGACGGAATAAATGTAGTAGTCGACTGTCCTGAACAATGAAAGTTTTCGAATCAAAACCCTGTGGAACAGCCGACTGGTTTGGGTAACAGTCGACTACCCCGTGATTGACACTTTAGAGTTTAAACACTGCGGAACAAGTCGACTGGCTATGTGCAGCAGTCGACTATTCCGAAGCTTTTCTTGAATAATTTCCCTTGTTGAACAAGTCGACTGAATGTGTTTTGAGTCAACTGTCCAGACCCTTTTTTGACATCTCAGAATTTTAAATTTGCTTTAAGATAAAGATTATGAATCTACTGTTGATGAATGACTATTTGTTGTGACAATTTAGAAGAAGTAAATTCTATTTGTCTTTGCATGAATTTATACATGAAATGAAGTAAATCATTTTATTGAATTTATGAAAGTTTTATGATTGTGAAAGCTATGAACATGAAAAGGAAAATCTATTGTGATTATGAAAAATGAACTTATGAGCTTGAAATGCTCAATTCTTGGTGATTGTGAATTGAAATTGAGAACTAGAGGGTAGCTAAGTCTCACACCGGCATTGAAAAGAAATGAATTGAAATGAATTATCGAAATGAAAGACCAAGGTTTGGGTCATGTTGAATGAATGATTAAGTCCGGTATAGTGGAGAGGCTAACTATAGAGAACTGATTCTAATAACTAAGGACTAGATACATAGTGGAGATGTGATGAAAGTAAGAGAAAAACATAAGTATGAGGGCCATCGGATTGGCGGTGTGAGAGTATTTCACAATCTATCTTCACGATGCGTCGTGACATGACGTGAGCACTGCTTCAGAATTATCGTCCCGGTGGCGACGCTTGTGGTGTCATGTCCCATGACGGAGGCTGAATTGACCACAGGCTGTCTTCATGATGCGTCGTGATATGACGTGGGATTCCCCTCCAGGCTGTCTGGACATGAGCTCGTAGATCATAGAACATCTAGGATACTTACCATAGTTACCGTAGTAGATTAAGTCATGGCGAGGGATTGAATCCTATAAAAAGAAGTACGATTAAGGGCTTCCCCTCGGACCTATGTAGTATGGGATGCATAGAATCCGAACAAGTGCGCATTAGTGTCATATAACATAATAATTGCATTAAGGACTAAGTGCACAATCACGACACGACATCAACAGGATAGCCCCTTTAGTTTGTTTGTGAACAAGTTTGTGGTTTGTTAAGAAATGAGAATCATTATACTGTTTCTGGCATAGAGAGGATGGCCATGTATAATTTTCATCGGTTGAATAAACTGATGTACCCACAGTTTTGCATGCAGGATAAATGGCTTGATAAAGATTAAAGGAGAACTGATGCTCATAGATAATTCGTTGTTGTATTTTTGTATAATGTTGTAAATTGCTTCCGCTGTCATTACACGTAAATTATTTGTGATATATGCTTCCGCTGTAAAATGTAAAGTGTAAAAATCTCATGTAACTCTGATGTAAAATGAAAAGTTTTTATCTCCTTGTAAAATTGTACTAAATGAAGTGTAAAGATCCGTGGAATCTCGAATTCAGTTGTATTTTGGAATTCGGGGTGTTACATGTCATGTCCCATGACGGAGGCTGAATTGTCCATAGGTTCTACCCGATGCATCGTGTCATGACGTGGAATTTCCCTCCAGGCTGTCTGGACATGAGCTTGTAACTTATAGAACATTTAGAATACTTACCGTAGTTACCGTAGTAGTTTAAGTCATGGCGAGGGATTGAACCCCACAAGATGATGAACGATTAAGGGCTTTCCCTCGGACCTATGTAGTATGGGATGCATAGAATCCGAACAAGTGCGCATTAGTGTCATGTAATATAATTAACTGCATTACGGACTAAGTGCACAGCACAACACGACATCAATAGGATAGTCCCTTTGTAGCTTTGTTTGTGATCAAGTTTGTGGTTTGTTAAAGAATTTGAGAATCATTATACTGTTTGGCATAGCGAAGATGGCTGTGTATAACATTTCGTCGGTTGTAAGCAACTGACATGCCCATAGCTTCTATGCAGAATAAAGTGCATGAGAAAGACTAAGGAGGAATTGATGCTTAAATAATTATTCAAGTGTTGTATTTCATTCATGTAATTACTATAACTTTGCTTCCGCTATTTAAAAATATAACTCTGATGTAATAAAGTTTTAAATTCCTTGTAAAATTGTACGAAGAGAAGTGTAAAGATCCTGTGGAACTTCGAATTCGGTCTTATCTGGAATTCAGGGTGTTACAATATGAGGACATGAAAGATTCAATCTTTGGAGTCAGAAGTGGCACGAAGTCGAGGATATTTGGGTTAGCTCATGTAAACCCTCAAAATACTCAACAAAAAGGGAAGAACAACATACAATTCGATATACAATTGGATCTACTTGCAAGAATTTCAATAAAAACTTGAATTTGATACAAGATTCAATTCAAGCGGAAAGTGACTTGCCTTATGGACGATTAATTTGAATATCAAGAATAACAGGATGAGAATCCCAGAGCAACGAACCCACAAACTTAGGAACTACGTGCAAACCACATGCACAAAAGAGCCAATAATAACAACAGCAAGAGAGAGACCCAGCAACAACAGCAAGAGAGAGAGGGACTCGGTCTGACTTGGCTCGTCGGTGGCGCTCTGACGGCGAGCGGCGACGGTGGCTGACAGGCGAGGAGTCGATGGTGGGGCTGGCTGATGGGGATCGACAAAAGGAGGGTGAGGGCTTGGTTGCTCTGTTTTGGGTGGGAAAACAGAGGAGCAGCAGCGGGGTCTCAGTCGAGGGTAGCTCAATGGGCGTTGGTGCCACGACGAAAATGGGGGGCATCGGGAGGTTGCTGACGACGAGAGTTCGCCGGAGAGGTGACGATGCAAAGGATGGGTCGCCGAAGATGAGGGTCGGTGAAGAAGAAGTCGGTTTGGGTGGGAGAGATGAACAGGAATAGGATGGGGAGAGAGAAAGAGAGGAGAGAGAAGATGGCTAGTATTAGAGTTTCAAATTGTGTAATTTTAGGGTTTGCAATAGGATTGTATTTATAGAGTGCAATTAAAATGTTGGGTTAATGGGTTAGGACCCAATAATAATGGGTTTGGGTCAAGAATTAATTGTAATTAGGTTTTGGGTTCAATGAGAGATGAAATTAAAGACAATAGGGTTCAAATAAAATACCCACTATCAAATAAAAATAGGATCAACAAGAAAATTGTCCATCAAGAAGAACAAAAGAAATTCACGAACAAAATTTTAATTAAGATGATCAAGAAAAAAATGGAGTATTTTATTCAAATTGCAATTAAAATATTACAAAAGGGGGGAAAATGAAAAGAATGAAAACGGTGGTTACAGTTCATAAGGATAGATTTCTTCACTTTGGGACCCGCCTATGTGTTCTGAAAGGGGAAGTCAGGCAGAAGTTGCTCGAGGAAGCTCATCACTCGCTGTATTCCATTTGTCCCGATGGTCAAAGATGTATTGGGATCTGAAGTTGCATTTTTGGTGGCATCGTATGAAGAGAGCCGTGGCGAGATATGTTTCACAGTGTTTGATCTGCCAGCAGGTGAAGACAAAAGATCAGAGAAATACTGGACTTCTTCAACCTCTTCCTATTCTGGAGGGAAAATGGTAGAACATCACGATGGATTTTGTGACTGCCTTGCCGAAGAGTCCCAAGGGTCACAATGCCATCTTGGTGATTGTGGATCGATTGACGAAGAGTGCTCATTTTATTTCCTTCAAAGTGGGCCAGTCTACAGAGAGCCTTGCAGAGAAGTATATGCAAGAGATTGGCAGATTGCATGGGATCCCTGTCCGTATTGTATTAGATCGAGATACTAGATTCAGATCCCAGTTCTGGGAAAGTCTTCAAGGGAGTCTTGGGAGCAAGCTGAATTACAGTACTACGTTTCATCCGCATATGGATGGGCAATCAGAGAGGACCATTCAAACATTGGAGGATATGTTGAGGTCATGTGTTCTGCAGTTTGGGGGATCTTAGAAGATCATCTACACTTGGTGGAGCTTTCGTACAACAACAGCTACCAAGCAAGTCTTAAGGCAGCTCCATTCGAGGCATTATATGGTCGGAAGTGTAGATCACCAGTGTGTTGGGATGATATTGGTGAGAGGAAGCTTTTGGGGCCTGAGCTGATCACGAGGACTATTGATGCAGTGGCCCGGATCAGGAAACATCTACAGGCAGCTCAGGACAGGCAAAGGAAATGGGCAGACGTGCATAGAAGGTCAATGGAGTTCAAAGTGGGTGATCACGTGTTCCTCATGGTATCACTATGGAAGGGTGTTATCCGGTTTGGAGGCGGGGGCAAGCAAAGCCCTAGGTTCATTGGGCACTTTGATGTTGTGGAGCGAGTAGGCAAGATGGCCTATAGGCTCATGTTGCCGCCGGTTCTATCTTGAGTGCATGATGTCTTCCATGTCTCCCAACTTAGGAAGTATGTCAGGGATGACAGTCATGTCATCGACTACTCAAAATTGTTTGTTCGGCCAGATTTGTCCTGTGAGATTCGTCTGGTTTCGATCTTGGACCGATGGGAGAACGTTTTGAAGAATAAGGTCATCAGGTTGGTTCGGGTTGCTTGGAATCCTCACTCACCGGGTTAGTCGAGTTGGGAGCTTGAGGAAGAGAATCAAAAGAAGTTTCCCCATCTTTTTGTGTAATTTCTTTTTCTTTCTTCGGGGTTATCTTATTGCCACTTAAATAAATTTCGAGGACGAAATTTTATTGTAAGGTGGGTAAGATTGTAACTCATGTTTTCATTTTTTTTCCTTTTATTACTGATCTCCATTTAATCTTTTGTAATTCAATAACATTTCATTTTGTTTCATTTATTTTATCGAACAGTATTAGTTCTAATATTATTCATGATCAATCTTTGATCTCAATTTGATTATTTGAATCTTATTTTTTATATTCCTTATTCAAATTTAATTTCATGTATGTGTCTCTTATCTTGTTGGGTTGATATTTATCCATCTTTTGACCCATATTGAACCCAAAATCCTATAAACCTATTCTTATTTGATCGTAAACCCACAACCCACAACCAGTTAACCCAACTTAACCCTAATTCTCTCAATATATACTAATCTCCTTCTAAACCTTAATTACTCCTCCTAATCACCCAAACACAGCCGCCAACCCTTCACCCTAACCCCAGCATTGTTGAACACCCGTCCTATTCACCTTCTTCTACCTCCCGACCCTGCAGCACCAAGCTGCTAGCCCTCCATTGTCCTTCTCCTCGTCTCCACCTCTCCGCCTTCATCCTCCCTCCTCCCGTCGCCATCCCAACCATCGACCCAGTCGCCATCACCCATCGAATACCCTGCCACTGCACTGCCGTTGCCCCAGCACCGCTAGTCCCTATCCCTTGTTCTGCCACCTTGATCCCTACTGTTAGCAATCGCCGATAGCACCACTGTAGTCCACCATCGCCTGCCAGTGACCACCCCGTTGTTCCACCTCTGCTCATCCAGTGCACCACCGTCGAAGTCGAGCCAACCCCTAGTCGCCATTGCCCTATTTGTTGTTCAGTTGTGAGATTTGATGTTTGGACGCTGGTTGCTGTTCTGGCCGCCGTTTTCTATGCCCTCGCTGTGTTACTGTTGTCTCTTTGCATGTAGAGTGCACGTGCCGCCCGGGATCCTAATCTCATTATTCTCAATATTTCGAATCTAACGTCAATGTTAAAGGCAAGTCATTTCCCCTCGAATTGTTATTGTATCGTATTCGAGAATATTGATTGAATCCCGCAAGTAGATCTATATTGATTACCGTATATCGTCTATTGTTAACTATTGTTAGGATACTACAGATTTACACGAGCGAATCCAAGTAGTAGTCTTGACTTCGTGCCATCTATTTGCCTCTGATTTATAGAGATCTTGCATTCATTCATGTAGATAATTATTGAATATATAAATAGGGATTGTTATTGTAATTCATGTCATGACATTACAAATCTATTATAAATCGTATACTAGTGTTGATTGTTCATATGATTGATGTTGGTGTATTGGTTGATTGTGATTAGTAAGATTATGGATAGTATACATCTTAATACCATGTTCACATAGACGTAACTTGCTGCGATTTATGTTGTAAACCCCTAACTCATCGTCTATAACATTTAATTATTTTCATTCATGGAAAATATATCAAGCCCCTGAAATTTACTGTCAACCTGAACATTGTTAGGCTGTTTTGACCTAGATACAATCATCAAAACCCATAACTTTCTGGCCCTATGTTTCTAGTTTCCAGAACACCAAAAATTATTGAATTCTGACTTATATTGCATGAGTTATGATTATTTAACTACTGCTGCATTTTATTTCCAGATTTATGAATAAACCTTGTTAAACTGATTAAATAGATGAAATAATGATCGAATATTGCCATGATAATTTCCATATTGGTAGTTAACATGCTGAGGGTCGGAAAAATTATTTTTTCTGATTTTTAAAGTAAATATTTACTGCTTTTATAACTGTAACTAGTTAACATCGATAACTAGCCAGAATCTGTAATCTGTAAAGAACAGTGTAATTAACCTAGCTACTGTTGTCGGATTTTGGACTTTAAATATGCATTGGAACCGGGCAGGAGTCTAGTTTGTAGAACTTTTAATGGATCCACATTTTCTATTCTATAGCAGCGGAAAATTCAATTTTGGTACAACAACCTACTGCTGTCCAGAATTGAGTTTTCCATGTTTTGTTAATATTAATCGAATCTATATTATGGTATATGATGCATGAAATTGTGTAAATTACATTTCATGATCTTAATGTTGCTTTGTCATCATTCTAGTGTCCCCTATTGATCGTATCATCGTTTTCCCATTGATATTACTATCCCTATTGTTCCCTATTGTTATCGAAATGTTGCCGATAACTATTGCATATTGATTAAATAAAGAATTGTTAACAAACCGAGGTTTAAGGGTGATTTAAGTAGTGGACAATGCAGAGACTGTACTCAGAGGAGGGGCCTGTGTTTCCTTAAATATTGTTATCGTCTATTGTTTTGTCGATTGATTGTTGGATTACTGACCACAGTATCCAAATTCATCGTGTATTATATCGTGACCAATTATCGTATCGTGCACTAAATATTTAATCGTAATTATTGAACATTGATTATCGTTGTCGAGTACATAATCTATAGAATCTACCACTTAATTCTAAATAAAATTAGTTGTATGCATTGAACCTGTGGAATGGGACGCAATAGTACGTGCATTTGTTAGGATTAAATTGAATAATTGTCTTAAAGATTGTCATCGCATCATCATTGCATATTGTCATTGTTATTGAATATTGTTATCGTTATTGCTAATGTTTATTGTTATTGTTATTGTTATTGATCATTGTTGTCGCATATTACATTATTATCATTTTGCCATGGTTCAATGTTATTGATTTCATCGTTCATTGAATTCATTATTGTACTGTTATTGCCATTGTTTCTCTGTTTCTTTACTTGTTGTCCACGGCTTGCTCTAAGGACATGTTATTCTCTCTTTTTAGATGAAGAGCTTACAGGTAATCAAGGATAATTACTTAATGTATTTGGGATAACAACAATAGTGAAAGAATTGATTGCATCGTCGCCTAAATAATTATTGTTTTGTTTTGAGGACTTAAATAATCGAACATTGTTATTTCTTTGTATTGTGGGCTTTTGACCCGAATATTATTATTATTGTTCCCAGATGTTGGATTATTATATTTGGTTGTTTCATGCTTATATTCCAAGTATTGTCATTCATGTGATTATTTCTTTATTGCGTGCGTGGTTGTATTGCTTTCATGTTTATATTGTTGAGTTGAATGGGTAAATAGCTTATGGATGAGGCAAGTCATTCGCTGGGCCATTGTCACGTGCTTGTATTCCGTATATTTGGAAAGCGGGGCGTGAGAGGTATTTTAGGAATTTCAGTATTTTAGAAAATCTATAACCCCATTCCATACAAATTCTTCACACAAATTAATTCTTATTCTTTCTACTCTACTCTCTCAATTTTAATACAAATTCCAAGCAAACAATTCTCTCAAGTCTCAAGAATTTCAAATTATTGCAAATAATTATTTCAATAATTATCCCAGAAGTATTCAACTCAACAATTCTCATCTCAAATTACTCTTGCATTTCAAGAAGAATTCAACTCAACAATTCTCATCTCAAATTACTCTTGCAATTCTTCTTGTTCGGTTATGATATTTTATTTAATTGTTAAATTTTTATTACTTGTCAATTTCTTGCTTGTTAATTTCTTCCGCAAATTTCTCTCATTTCAATTTTATCAATGCCATATAATAATGGCATTACACCATTCTTCACTTAGTGGTCGTAGCCAAACACAAACACAAACACTTCTCGCACAGGTTATGTTCCACAATTTGATAATGATAGTATTAGAGATTTTGAGTTTATTTCTGAACATGAGAGTGTACCTGTCCCACACAAGGAGGATGGAATTCTTGTTGAAGAGACCGAAACACAAAACCTCGACATTCCAACTCATTCCCAAAAACATAGAGGCCAAACTTTTGACTCCGCAAGACAATAATTCAGCTACCTAATGGCGCACTAATAAAAAAAAAAGATAAGAAGGATTATCTACTTGTCGACTACTGCTGAAGATTCCTTATTATCAATCCAGCACATCGATCTTTTAGATGCCACTGCATCCTTTCTCTGTAATCTATAAATACGGGACCTAATACCCATTGTAAGATCATCAAAATTATAGTTGTATTGTAATTGGAGTTTTTTCTGTCTTCGAAGTTTTCGAAGCCCGCTGTACAAATTGGTATCAGAGGCTTGTTTGCAATCTTGTACATCCATCATCTTCCAACTTGAAAGTGTAATAATATTGTAAGTAATTTCCTTTTAATGATAGCTGACATGTAAGTAGTCCATCAAGTAGATGAATTATTGTCCTGTGGGGTCCACCTGATTATTGTTGTAGGTCCACAATGTGTCCATTCCAGTTGCAATGTCTGAGTCAACTGTATTGTCGTCATCCCCTCAATATCTTCGTGCTTCTTCTTGTTTCTCAAAAAAAATCTTCTTGTGATGTAGCTCCTATTCTGCCTAATCTGAGAGAAGAAAAAAAAATTATGTGCCTTTTGGACACATTCTGTTGGTGGTTCATATGTAGAAAGTTTATCCACCAATAAGACTGTTTTTCCTTCATGTATAGAGTGTGCTCCTAGATTGGCAACATAATCTGCTTGTTCAATGAATTCTTGAGCGGCCAAGAGACCCTCCTTGTCTTTTACAAAATCATTCTTGTTGAACTTTATAAGTTGGTGTTGCGGTTGCACAACAACTCTTTCTAGTTCCCAAAATTGTACAGACGGAAAGAGCTTAATATATTGTTGTTCTTCCCATGTACTCCATATTTGGAACATAAAAATTGTTTGAAACCTGTTAGCATATTCTGCAAGTTTCGTTTTACAGATTTCTAAGGCATATTCAGTAGGGTTGTTAGTGTTGATATAGATTTCATGAATTAAGCCCTTTCGGATATGTTTTTTATATTTGGGAAGTTCGCGAAAATACTCTATAAGTCTTGGCCTCTGATTTGTGATGAGAATGGTTTCTTCATCCATGAAGAACTTAGAGATTTCAGTATCTTCTAACTATTTAAAGAACATAAGAAGTCAGGAATCATCGATCAAATGTTTTCGGTACATGGAAATCATGTTACGAATCGTGACTTCCACTTCTAATTCTTTAGCTTTTTTGTTTTCAATTTTGTAGAAGTGGAGGAGTTTTAGAAAATCTTGTGTTCTTAGATTTACCGGATATGATGTGTCCATTTGAGAAAATATCATTCTCAAGTTTCTTTGTTCAATTAACTTTCAAGAAAACAGCTCTACTTCTTTAGTAGTTAGGGCCTCTTTCTTTGTTCAATTAACTTTCAAGAAAACAGCTCTACTTCTTTAGTAGTTAGGGCCTCTGATCTAGAAGAGGAAAAAAACTGGGATAGTTTAGAAACTAATAGATGAGTTTCCATCTGTCTCCATTTTGTTGTTGCGGTTCTTTTGTTGTTTCTAAGAAAACCTTTTCAAGCTATGTAAGCCAATAATTTTCTGTATGAAGTGAGCTAATATAATTCTGCGAAAATTTTTTTCTACATTTTTAATTGTTTTTTCTGTTTAGGATTTGTGCAACATATTTATTATCTGTTTCAATAACCAAGTGTCTATACAAAAGATAAATTTGTAAACTTTTTATTGATAATTTAATAGCTAATAGTTCTTTATCGTAGGTGGAATTTTTAATTTGAGTTTTATCGAATTTTCCAGATGTGTAGGCTATTATTTCCTTTTGTTTAGTAATTAGTACTCCTGCCTAGAACTTGTCAGAAGCGTCACTTTGCAGGATTATTGTCTCTTCACCAGAAGAAAAATAAAGAATCTCTTGATCTTTAACTAGATCTTTAATTGCCTTTATTTCCTCTTCTTCTATAGAAGATAACTTATTAGGAATCTTATCAATATTCCATCTGTGAGGTTGTTCACCAATCGATTCTTTATATTTTGCTTGTTCGTTATTAAGCTTTTGTTGCAAATGCTGAACTCTGGGAGATAAGTTTGGTATAAACTTTCTACCATAATACAATAATCCTAAAAAACTCTGTTGGTCTTTTAATTTAGTAAAAGTTTTCAAGAAAATATTTTATTTTTTTGTAAATGCGTTATTGTAATTCAATTTTACCGTTTTAATATATTTTCTTAAGAATTCAATTTATGTTTTGAACAATTCTATCTTCTTAGCGCTGAGAATAATCCCACGCTTTAGTAGTAAGTGAACTATTGTTAATAAATGTTGTTTGTGTTCTTCATCAAAATTGGTGAACACTAGAATGTCTTCTATATATACCACCACGAAGAGTAGATGTCCAAAAATTGAATTCATCCAATTCTGGAATATTTGTGGTGCATTCTTTAAACCAAATGGCATAACTAGTCATTCAAAATGTCTCTGGGGACAACTACAGGTAGTTAACACTATAGAAAAGGTATCTGCTCATTTGAGTTGCCAAAACCCCGATTTTCATCAAACTTACTATAATATTTTGCCCCTTGTATCTGCTTAATAAGATGTTCTGCGGAAGGGATAAAATATTCATCAAATTTTGCACAGCTATTAAGTTTTTTGTAATTAATAATCATTCTAGCTTTTCCTCTTTTTATCTCAACATGGTTCCTTACTTGAACTATTTTTGTATTAAATTAAGATCCAATAGATCCTTTGTTTGTTTTGAAGATTATACTTTGTCTAAAGTTGAAACCATGATATTATTGACATGAATTTTGGAGTCTTTACGTTGCTCCATTAATTCTATCTTACAATATCTTGAACTTTTTTCAAACCAATTTCACGGATTATCCGAATGTAGTGGTTCAAGCATATTATGGATTAATACTTCAAATTTATTTGAAGGGGATATTGTAAGTACAAATTTTTGGATAGTTGTTGTGTTGTATAAGTGTAACTAGACTATTTTCACTGCACTGTGTTGCAGGTGTATAATGAGATGCGATTTGAGCTGGTATTGGAACTCTTGGTACCCTACAACCAGTAATCTATATATAATGTTTATTAAATGGAGATAAGAAATGGAGATTATCCATTCCTAGGATACAATCAATATCAAATTCTTTCGGTAGTAAGGAAAAAATCGAAAGAATATACTTTAGTGTTATTATGTAAATCACGAATTTGTATTTGTAATCCTTTAAATTTATGAGTTACAGGAACCTATCTTCCCATAAAATTGTTTAAAACACCCTTTTTATCTAAAGGTATCTTAAATTGTTGAGGAATGAATAATTTCTTGAAGCAAACTTGCTTCAGCTCTAGAATCTAGTACTGCATGTATTGTAAATTCTTCAATATCAGGAATTTGAAAGTTTATTGGAACGAAAATGAGTAATTGAGCCTTCTTTTTCAGATCAATAGTTGCTTTAATATTAGATAAAGGAATCTTTATAACCTTTTGATTCGTTTTTTTATCGGAGTCTTGTTCTTTCTGTTTTTGTATAATTTCATCGTTCTACTTTTGACAAGGTTATCTTGTCGAAAACTATGGAGATGAGATATTTGTAATATATATGGTGCAAGATCTATACTAGAATCTTGTCTGACTAAATAAGAACGGGTCAAATTGTTGAATGATGATGATGGTGAGGAGGTTTCTCGATCATCAATTCTTATAATTGTGGAAACAATATTTCCTGAGGCTGTAAAGTATTCGACCGGTACTTGTACCTTAAATTCAAAAAATTCACTACATATATTCAACATCGTTGGAACTCTACTTTCTACCTATTTCAATTTGTTAGTGATATAAAGAGGCTAAACATAGTTTTTGTACTGCAAAAACATGGAAGGCTTTGCCATGATTGAGCATCATTGGTTGTATGCCGTATATTTGTTACAATTTCTACAAACTTTTGAAAGCACAACCAAAAAAAAAATTCCAGTCTCTTATGACGCCACTTCTAGTAGTATTTTTCTTACAATAGTTAATATGATGAACACTTTTCAATTTAGTATACATGAACCTTACATTTCCGATATTATTCAACCCGCTTTTGATAAATTTATGAAATATTTTCATCCTCTTCCGATGTTGTATTGTGTTTGTAGTGTATTTGATCTTCGTATCAGGTTAGAGGGTGCGAAGAATATGATTTCAGTGTTTTATGATTGGTCAAACTTTAAGATAGTGATGATTTTGATGTTGATGCATTTAACGTTAAATTTGTGTCAATAGTACAGAATTTGTATAATACTTGTAATTATACTTTTGCATCTGCTTCTCATAGTCATACTACAACAAGTACAACATTGTTGTCTGCCAAAAGTAAGGGCATTGTATATGAAGAAGCATCATTTGATTTATGGAATTGAATTCAACCTGAAAAAAAGCTAGGACTAATACACTTAATGAATTAGCTTTGTATAATGCGCAAGACACACTGTCAAGCTTGATGTGTTAACTTGGTGGAAAACCAATGAAGCTTCATTTCCTGTTCTTTCCCGCATGGCAAATAAACACCCCCCCCCCCCCCCCCCCGCCCCCGATGTCCACTATCGCATCGGAAAGTGTTTTTTTCTTGGCGGCAGAATGTTGAGCAAGAAAATGAATCACTTGACACCGGAGTCTTTGGAGATGCTAGCGTGCTGTACAGAATGGATGAAAATGGATCAGAGTATGCAATGAATATTAGAAGGCTCATGCAGTAGCAACACTATAGAAGAGGAACAATGATAACGAACACTCGAAGCCTGAAGACTGAAGATTGAAGAATATATCAGTGGAAACTCATTAGGGAATTTAGGTTAAAGAGATCTGAGGTTCAGGTTAAGTAAAGGTGCACGACAGTAGTCAAAATCCCCTTCTTCAATCTAACTCTAGTTTATCCCAAACTCTAAGTTACCCTCTTACCATTTAATCTTATACTTTGTATGTATTACCTTTTTGTATTTTATATGACTCTTGTACATCAAATATTTGAGAATAATAATACATGTTTTTTAATATGATTCTTCTACTTTGGAAATTCGGAATATATTAACATTGTAATATATTTTGTATCTATTTTATATGTGAAGAGAATGGGAGGAAATTTTTTTAAACATCTTAAACAAAAAACACAATTAAACAAAAAAAACACACACAATTAAACAACTTTAATAAACTAAAACACAATTAAACACAATTAAAATAAAAACAAAATTTCAAAAAACACAACTTAAAATAAATAGCACACAATTAAACAATTAAACACAATTAATGTAAAAATAAAATTTAAATAACACAACTTAAAATAAATAAAACACAATTAACTAAATTTTAAAAAATAAAACATAATTAAACATTTAAACACTATAAAAAAACACCGAACTTTTAAAAAAAATTCGGGCCCGCTTGATCCGGCCCGGCTGGACCGTACTGGGTTTACT
Source organism: Hemerocallis citrina (assembly GCA_017893485.1). Lineage (NCBI taxonomy): Eukaryota > Viridiplantae > Streptophyta > Magnoliopsida > Asparagales > Asphodelaceae > Hemerocallis > Hemerocallis citrina. Next base: position 128,123,878 of record CM030368.1, read on the forward strand.
AGGTCAAGTGTTGGTCCGGGTCAGAGTTTCCCGCTTTGGGTAGACTGGCTCAGCCTGAGAAAGGGGTGGACCTGGCCCGTCCATTACAAGGATGGGCCTAACGGGTTTCGGCCTAGTTGTCACCCCTAATATCATCCACATATCAACATAAAATTACCGTATCGTTGTCGCCAAACTTGCGAACATAGACACAATGATCTGATTCACATCTTTCGAATCGATTTCCTCGCATTAAACAATCAACTTCAAGTACCATAGTTGTGGTGCCTATTTTATCCCATATAGACTTCTTCAGTCAATAAACCACGACTTCTTTTCGTTTGACTTCAAAACCAGTGGGTTGCTTCATATACAGCTCTTCTTCTACATCACCATGGAGAAACGCTGTTTTGAGACCGCACTGCTCTGTGCAATTTTTCCGCTGCAACTATACTGAGCAGAACCATGATCGAAGCCATATTCATAACTGGAGCGAAGATCTCACTGTAGTCAACATCTTCTCTATGAGAAAACCCTTTGATAACAAGTCTTGCCTTATACCTCTTACTACCATTTGCCACATCCTTGATTTTGAAAATCCACTTGGTCATAAAAGCACGCTTTCATGCAGGCAACTTGGTCAACTCCAAAGTATGATTCTGTGTTAAGGATTTTATCTCATCCTTCATGGAAGGCTCCCACTGAATTCGAGCACTAATTTTCGAAACATTTTCATGAGTCTTATGCTCGCCTGAATTGGTGTAAGAACTTGCTCGTAAATTGTGTTAGTTGATGGATCATATTTCTTTGTTGGCCTTCACTCTTGTATTAACCTTCTCAAAGCAAGTATTGCCTTACTGGCTGGTTCAGGATCCCCGAATGGCTCTAGTTGTACCTATTCATCTTGGATATCGTACTTAATCTCGATAGACTCCTCTTTAGCCTCTTGTGCTGCCAATGGTAACTGTACCTATTGCTGCATTGTAGGGGCCGACATTGGGACCGTCTTCAAAACCTGAATCTGAATCTGGGTCTGGATCTGAACCTGTTCTACTGCCCTGGCCTGTGTGTTTATCTTTATTCAAGAAATCTTCATTGAAAACCACATTCCTACTATGAATGACCTTGTTATTACCAAAATTCCAAAGCCTGTAACCATATGCATTGCCGCCGTAGCCAATCAAGACACGCTTTCTAGATTTTGAATCCAATTTCTTTCTTTCTTCCCCGTCAATTAGTGAACAAGCAATACAGCCATAAACTCTCAAATGCGAACAATTAACAAGTTTACTTGACCATATTTCTTTGGGTATGCCACCATCAACGACACTAGATGGGCAATGGGCCCCCATCAATGACACTAGATGGGTAACGGTTGATCAAATACACTGTTGTATCCACTATAGCTACCTAAAGATGGATAGAAAGACCCGCATGAAGTTGCATGCATCTCGCCTTTTCGAGTATCGTGCGGTACATTCTTTCTGCTCCCTATGTGCACCCTCAAAAATTCAAATTTTGAAATTTTACCCCAACTGGCAAATTTTACACAAAAGTCCTTCATTTTGAAATATTTGTAAAAATATCACACATAAAAATCAAGAAAATTTAGAATTATCATCTAATAATTATTAGATTTTCCAAATAAATTTCCTGACTTTTTATGTAACGCCCCTGCCCCAAGCTCGGACAATTTATACAATTTATTAGACAAATTATTTATAGTATAGTACAACTGCCCACCACAGGCTGCCTCTCAAAAGGTGGTTAACCGGATTGGTCACTCTTGATCATAGGCATTATTATTTTAATATAATTTAGTTCTGTTACACTCCCGATATGGGACTATATTAATTCACATTCTCCTCTTCTCTCTCGTGTATAGATTAAAGCCCAACAGCAACTGCAATGTCACAAGGAAGAGAAGAAACACTCATTAAGCACTCAGCACTTGATGACGTCACCAGCAAATGCAAACAGCCAAATGCTGCTTCCTTTCACGGGTGCCCCCCACCATTTAATACTATTCATTTTTAATATATTTACACCCTTTTGCCATTCAACTCTTTTTATATACATATATTGTATTTTATTTGAAATTACAGGGTGTTACATTTTATTTTCCAAGAAAAATATTTGCACGTGCAAAAAGATAAATTTCAGAAAAATGCTTAATAAATCACAAAAGTTTATCAAAAATCATTTATAAATTCCAAAAACATATTTAAAATTTTATAGGATGTTACAAATCAGCCAGTCGACATAATAATGAAGGAGAAAGAAGGATTTTTCAGATGTAAGGTTTATTTCACATATATTAAAAAACTGATTTTTAAATTTCTTTTAATTCCAAAAATTCAAACGAATGATAAGCATGAACAAACCATCTCACAAATTTTTCAATGGTTAATCTAGAAAAGTACGGGTCAATTGATGAAGGATTGGAAGTCAAAATTCTTCGCTAATTTGATGTTTCGGCTTACAATCCTATTTAAGATCAAACAACATATAAGTTATTCGATCTAACTCTTACTCAATTTTTCAGTATTTTAATCATATCGTTTAATCCAACTAAGCAACCAAAAATTCATAGTGTGAGCCGAAACTCTGATACAATTGATGAGCGGTTACTACCCCAGCATGAATAACATCATCAATTAGATCATAACACGTATGGTATAGACATGAACAAGTGTAGACATAAAACATGATTTAAAGAATAAAAAAAAACAACTTCCTTGCAATACTATTTGATAAGTTGACTTACATTGATTAGAAGCGAAATGTGTAGCTGACTTCCTCCTCACAAACAAGCCTCATTTGTTGGTGACTCCTACTAGAGGACATCACAATGCTAGTCACACCTTCACAACCTCGAAACTGGAAGGATTTAGTGGTTGGTAATGAGATCTAATGGAAGTAAGGGAGGAGGAAGAATTGAGGATCTTCTTTTCTAGAGTATGGAGAGTATGACTAGTGTCATGTCTCTTGTCATTTGTATAAGAAACCTTATCCTTCATCTATACATATGGATAAAGGCAATAACTAGATCTCATCAACCGGTTTAGATCCATTCCATATAGATCCAAGGCCTCCCGTTCATCACATCATAAGAGGATGTCAACTCCCTAAAAAGGAAGTATCAATGAAGTATCAATTTGATTGAGAGACTTCCCCCTTTGTAGCCCCAAGAATCAATTTGTTTGATACTTCCTTAGGGAATTTGGCTGACTTTCCATTTAGGGGAAGGAAACGGTCGGACCCCAATGAGCCCAATCTGACTAACGACACATTTATGGCCTTTTAAACCCTTTGACAAATCCACCAAAGTCCAAGTACCATTATGCAATAAAGAATCCATTTGGCCTCTAACACCTTCATCCACAATCAAGAATCCATATATTTTGGTGCTTCTTCATATTACTAAGCTATAAGTCATGAAATTATTGCCATAGTCTTTAGCTGTTCAATCTACTGTGGAAATTATCCTATTATTTGCTTAAATTGCAATGGGTGATGTGAGGTCAATATCCATGGCATATTCAGTGTGTTCAGTTACTAACTCGAAGTCTTTAACAGTATTCATAGGACCAGATAAAGAAATATGATTATCCTCAAGAAATATATTCTCAAAACAAACTACATCTATCGACTCTATCACATGATTAGTTGAAAGATCCAAATATCTGCATGCAACAGTGTACTCTAATTTTTGTATGCATACACGTATAATTGTCCAGTCCCTACTTTAGTCATTTTGAGATTAGGATTCTTAACATATGCAATACAATTCTATGTTTTCAAGTCATTTAAATTAGGAAGATGGTTTGTGCTAAATTTCGTAAGGTGTGGTAGATAGTTTGGTTTGTGAAAGTTTATTTAGAATGCAATTTGTTGTTAGTGCAACCTCTCCCCAATTTACTCTATGACATGATTAGATGATGGATCCAAATATTTGTCCGCAAAATTGCATATGCTTTTTATATGTGTACACATGTAATTGTTCTAGTCCCCACTTTAGTCATTTTAATATATGCAATACAATCCCATGTTTTCGAGTCATTTTAATATATGCAATCCAATCGCATGTTAAGAAGATGTTTGTCCCAAATTTCATAAGGTGCGGTACATAGTTTGGTATGTGAAAGTTTATTTAGGATGTAATTTGTTGTTAGTGCAACCTCTCCCAAATAACACAATGCTAAGCCATGGGTTAAGATCATGGAAATTAACATTTCTGTTAAAGTTATATTCTTACATTTTGCTAATCGATTTGATTGAGGTGGGTAGGAAGCTGCAGTTTCTACAATATTCCATGTTCAGGCCCTTACTTATTTTATTTTTAAATCAAGTTCGATTCCTATACTGTAGCGCCCCGAATTTCCAGTATAATATCTCAGAAATACGTGGCACAATTTCCAGCATCAACCTCAATGTAATAGCAAACATAGCCAAAACACACACAAAAAAATTCAACTTTTATTACATCAATTCTTTACAAAGCACAGCAAAAAATTAAACACCTTGAATTACAATTTCTTTCTTTTACAACACATTCTTTTACAATTTACATAAACCACAATAGCATTCTACCACATACATCCAAATCTCAAGTTGTAGGCACCTACTTGTAAAACATGAGGCTAGAGATAACCCTAACCCCAAAACTACAGGGATAAGCCATAACGGTGTGAGTGACATCAAAAAGATGTATAATGTAAATAAAACATGAAAAATAAAGTTATAAACAACGAATACCAACCGTAATAACGAATAGAATATGAGTTAACAAATATGCATGAAAACATCAAGTGAAACTAAGCTAAGTGTCAAGTATAAGAAACCAAGAAAACATCACGCATAAAACCGAGTCAAGAAAACACAAATGCAATATAATGACTCTCTAATGCATACTTGTCAGATTCTATGCATTCCATACTATATAGGTCCGGTGCAAGCCCTTATCATTCTCCACTTTATAAGGTTAAATCCCTCGTTATACAACTAATCCTACGACGGTGATGGAGACAAGATCCAGAATACTCTGTGAATAGGCATCACATAACCCTCAACGCGCAAGCATCATGTAAGAATAGCTCCAAAAAAAATTGAGAATCACCTCCATGCCGTGTACCCCACCGCCGCCCCTCGACGTGCAAGTACACAAGCACATCCCGTGAATAGACCCGTCGGCCATCGACAAGCAAATGTATATGTATGTTTCGTGAATAGGTACTGCAAACCCTCTACATGTGAACATACTAAATAGTCCTCTCGAGATAGAACACATACAGTCCTGGAATACATCCGTTGGACTGGACCCCAAGAGCATATACTTACGTTTCCCAAGTTCCATCACATCTCCACTAGTGTCTGTCCTTAAGTTGATCATTATTAATAAAACAAAAATTTTCCTTCTCTAGAGTTAGTGTATCCTGTCGGACTTAATTCCACAAAACAACCCCAATGATCCCAACTGGTCAAAAATCCACAAAATCTCATCTGCCGGATCACGGGACTCCCACTCAACTCCTAAAGACTCACAAATTGAATATCAAAACAAAATCTTTCATAAAATTCTTTATTCCATCATTAAAATGTTTATATCAATGAAAAAAAATTATGTCAACAAAATCCACATCCGTGAAATGTACTCATAAATTCTAGAACTGAAAATAAGTATTAAATCCATCGAATAACTGAGAATCATATTTTGAAGTCATAGAATATCACAAGACATCAATTACTTCGAAATCTATATATATCTCACTTTATAAAGTCGTAAGAATATAATTTAAATTCTATTATAATAAAAATACAACTCTCTGTAAGATACTATAATCTATAGCAAAAACATCATCTAAAACAGTAGATCAATATTCCATAATATCGAAGAAACAATCGTTCAAGAGAAACGAAGAAAAGCTCAATAAAAATGAAGAATGATACTCAAATCTTCAATTTATTCTCAAACAAAGTTTTACTTAATGCATCAAATAAAATTTAAAATTCTTGCATACCCTGGATCACATCGTCTGAGTTACTCGTATCCTCCTCAGTTAATGCGAACACTTGCCCCTGCCTCTGAAATATGCCTCCGCCTGCACCTTCCTTCTTCAACTGCGGATAGTCTGGTCTGAGATACCCTTCACGACCACACTGATAACAAGCTCGCACCTTCCGAGGCTTGGTGCATGTTAACTGATAGTGACCTTGTCTCTCCACAGTTGAAACAAGTCATGCATGGAATTGCGGGTGCCTTCTGCACCGGCCTACTGAACCTGCCCTGCTTCACTGGGAACTTCTTCCCACTCTGACTAGATGCTGGCCTCTTGTTCCTGTTCCATGTCTCATGCTTCTTCTAGAACTGATCCATATCTTCTTCTGTCATTGTTGCTCTCCTAACTAGCTTATCAAACCTTCTGATGCCCAACGGTATGATTTTACGACCTCAAATTTGGCCTCAAGCACTGCTCGAATTTCTTGGCCTTCTTTGCTTCATCAACAATCAGCTCTGGTGCATACAGTTGGGCAAACTTAGTCTCATATTCGCGCACTGTCATGTTGCCTTGCTGTAGATTTAAGAATTATATTGCCATCCTCTCCTGAATATCTATAGGAAAGAAATGATCCCTGAACTCATCCAGAAAAGCCTCCCAAGTCACATGTTGATCCCCAAAAGTCCTCTTCACTGACTGCTACCAGATGCTAGCGTCCTTCTCTAACTACATTGTAGCCAATTTCACCTTATTGACTGATGGAGTTTCAAAGACTTCGAAGACCATCTCCATTTGTCTAATCCAATCATCAGCCTCATTTGGATCAGACTGCCCCTCAAAAACAGGTGGCTTCGTCCGCTTGAAGGACTTAACCTGCTTAATTAGATCAGCATTCACAAACACTGGTCCAGCCCCTTGATTCTGATTCTAATTCTGTGCCATATTAGCTGCCATGAATGTGTTCAAGGTCTGATACTGTAATGCCCCTGAATTCCAAAACATGGTAATTCGTAGCACAACATGATATTTTACTTCAAATTCGTACAATTTTACAAGGAATTTAAAAACTTTTATTCATACAACATGTTCCTTTACATTAATGCAGTAGAAAATAAATAATTACAACACGATAAAAAGTACAACATGAATAACAGCAACTAAAATGTGAAAGAAATCTTTAGCACCAAATCATCTTTGTTTTCTTTTGCAAATCCCAATCCTACACTGAAAACTGTGGGCACATCAGTTGCTTACAACCGACGCAATATTATAAACGGCCATCCTCACTATGCCGTAATATAATGATTCTTTAGACTTACAAACACAAACACAATTTGAATGCAAAACAAAGTGTGAACAGTGACTACCCTAAACAAGTCAGTGTATGATATGCCTTAGATGCCTAATGCAAATCTACACTACGATGCACTAATGCGTACTTATTCAGATTCTATGCATCCCATACTATGTAGGTCCGAGGACAAGCCCTTATCGTACTCCTCAATATAGGGTTTGATCCCTTGCCATGAATTACTACTACGGTGACTAATGTATGTTTTAGATATTCTGTGAGTATCTAGTACCACCCTGATCATTCTTGAGTACCGTACTCCCACGACAAGTTATTTTGGACACACTGCCTCACACCCAGTAATTCTGGAGACAAATACCCACACCGCGAGCTTTGACCCCGATAATTCTTGAGTATCGCACTCCCACTTCAAGTGATTTTGGACACAATACCTCACACCCAGTAATTTTGGAGGCGAATACCCATACCGCGCTGTCATCGGTTGTAATATCCCGGACGGATATTATATTGTATAAATTATTATTTTTAAATTAAAATATTTTTTTGGAAATTCTTGGTTTTTCTAAATAAAAAGTTACCTGAATCTATATATTGGTAAGTATATACAAGTATTGTATCAGTTTTGTGCACTTGTACAAAATCCTAAAAAATGCATTTTTGAGAAAAATATCTGGAAAATCCCGGGCAGAGAAAATTATTATTTAATTTTTATTTCCCAAAATAAAATATTATTGGTGGATATCACTCGGTTTTGTTAATAAGCATTATCTGTGTACACATACCGGTCTGTATACATCTGTATTGTATCAAATTGGTACTGGAATCTTTCGGGTTGATAATAAAATTTATTTTATTATTATTTTCATAATTAAATTATTTTTGTACGGATTGTGTAGTTTTACAAACGGAAATTATCGGTATATAGATATATACACACGTATGCGTATTGAACCGATTTCGTACGTTTGTACAAATCATGTAGTATGTGTTTTGACAAAAATATCTTATTTTTATCACGATTAATCAAATTTGGAGGGCTAGGATTTGTTTGGAGGCTTAAACCTAGGGTTAAAATTAATTAGGGTTACATAAGAGTATTTATATGTATCTTCTACTAGAAAACTCCCCTCCACCTCATCCCTCCACCTCACCCCCTCCACCTCACCCTATATGGCCGGCCCAAATGAACCCCAAGGGGGTTTTTGCATTTGTGTTGATGTATTTGCACTTTCCACCCTCATTTTGTCCTATAAAACCCCCTCCCCTTCACACTTTGCCTCATTTACAAGAAAAGAAAAAAAAAAGAGAAAAGAAAAGAAAGAGAAGGAAAACCCTAAGTGTTCTTCATTTGGGGGTTTTCCATAAGAGTGTTCTTCAAGTTGTAGTAGAAAGCTAAGGAGGAAGGTGAAGGTTGCTAGCTAGTCCTTCCTAAATAGATTCAAAGGTGGGGATTCTCTACTTCTAATTTTAGTTGTTTGTTCTTAATTATTTTTTGTATGTAGAAAAGAACCCATCTTTAGGGTTATTTTTAGTTCTATGTGAGTAAAGAACCCATCTTTGATGGTTATTTGTTGTAGAATAAAAAGAACACATCTTTTTTATGGTGGATGTTGTAGGTGCATGTTCTAAATAACTTGGACTATTTTTCTAAGCATATAAATGGTTGTAGGTTAAAAAGAACCCATCTTTGTGATGTGTTATTGTGTTATTGTGTTCCTAAATATCTTGGACTAATTTCTAAGCATAAGCATGTTTGTAGGGATCAAAATGATCCCATGAAAAAGATGGATTGAAAGGACTCAACAAAATCACATAAAGGTTGATTTTTGAGACCTTGTATGGTTAGTATTGTTGTGATGATTATTTTAAACTAATTGGACTAAGATTTGTGCATAAGAACAGTGGAAAATCAAGATGAAGTTATCTCTTTTTATTTGTGTGGATTCTTGTCCACTTTTGTTGTATGTGTGTTCTAAAAATGACTTAAACTAAGTATTAAGCATATGGTGGTTGTAGGGATCAAAAGGATCCCATAAAAAAGATGGATGGTGGAACTTAATTAAAACACATAAGGGATGAATCTTTAACCTTGTATGTTTATTGTTGTTATTATGGTTGTTTTGTTGAACTCAAAACTATGACTTGGACTATAGCTATGTGCATATAAAGATTAGTGTAGTAAGAATGCTTACTTACCCATTCTAGGGTTGTAGAACTCATCTAGCTTTTTAAAGATAAGTTTTTGTTGTATGTTGCTCTCTACTTTGTTAAGAAATCATTCTTTGCTAACCCTAGTTCACAAAAAAATGGAGTTGTTGTATGTCAATTTCCTACCATGTAAAAGACCAAGTCTTTTCTAATTCTAGTTCATAAAAGATAAAGCTTTAGTAGTTGTTGTATGTTTTACTTGAAATACTTGTTAAAATCAAGCTTCTATTTTGACTTCAAGGTCATGAAGGATTAAGTTTCTATTTTTGCTTCTAGTTCATGAAATATTAAGCTTTTATGTTGCTCCTAGATTGTAAGAGATTAAGCTTTTATGTTGCTTCTAGGTTGTCGAGGATTAAGCTTCTATTTGTAAAATATTAGTTCTTGTAGATTAAATAAAAGTAGATTTTTGTAATAAGTAGGACTTGTAATTCATAAAGGAAGCAGTCTTTGTAATAATTTATATTAGCCTTTTGTAGCATGTTCTAAACGAATCTAGGTTGCTAGAAAACCCATGCTTGAGTTTGTGAAGTAAACTATTCTAGATTAAAGGAAAAAAAGAGAACCTATTCATTCTTGTGAACCCATCCATGCTTATGTGAACACATGAACCTACCATATTTGTGTTCTATGTCAAAAAGAGAACCTATTCATGCTTGTGAACCCATCCATGCTTATGTGAACCCATGAACCTACCATATTTGTGTTCTATGTCAAAAAGAGAACTTATTCATGCTTGTGAACCTATCCGTGCTTATATGAACCCATGAACCTACCATGTTTGTGTTCTATATCAAAAAGAGAACCGATTCATGCTTGTGAACCCATCCATACTTATGTGAACCCATGAACCTACCATGTTTGTGTTCTATGTCAAAAAGAGAACCTATTCATGCTTGTGAACCCATCCATACTTATGTGAACCCATGAACCTACCATGTTTGTGTTCTATGTCAAAAAGAGAACCAATTCATGCTTATGGAACCAATGAACCCATTCGTACTTGTTCTATTTTCAAAAGGAATTCATATACCATGCTTGAGTTGATTTTAGTAAGTATACCATGCTTGAGTTGTTGTAGGTTGATTATAGTGAGAAACCCATGCTTGAGTTGATTTTAGAAAGATACCATGCTTGAGTTGATTTTAGTAAGTATAGTGAGAAACCCATGCTTGAGTTGATTTTAGAAAGATACCATGCTTGAGTTGATTTTAGTAAGTATACCATGCTTGAGTTGTTGTAGGTTGATTATAGAAAGATACCATGCTCAAGTTGTTGTAGATTGTTGTAGTAAGAAACCTATACCTAAGTTGTATACCATGCTTGAGTTGTTGTACATTGTTGTAGTAAGAAACCCATCATGCTTGTGTTATTGTAGTGGTTCTAGTAAAGAACCCATGTTGAGATGTGTAGTTGTTTTAGATTCAAAGGAATCCATGCATGTTTGAGTTATATGATTGTAGTGGTTTCGGTTAAATTCTTAAAGGAACCCATGAGTTGAGCTTGCATGATAACCCAATTGAAATAAACCCATGTTCCATAGTTGTTCTAGTTCGATTTTTAAGAAGAAACCCATAAAACTAGCTCCATGATAGTTCTAGCTCGAATTGGCGAGGAACCCATGCAATTAGGTTCTAGGTGATTCTAGCTCAACTTTGAGAAAGAACCCATGAACCTAGTCGCATATTGTCCTAGTTCAATTTGGGAAAAGAACCCATGAGTTCTAGTTGTATGCGTTTCTAATTGAAATTGGACCATATGATGTGCACATGTTTCATCGTCAATGTATGGTAAACAATGGTTGGAAAAGTCACTAGTATTGTTAGCTAGATAAAAGCTAGCCCAGGGGTCATCGAACATCAAGACTCGCATCTTACCACCTTGGAAACTGTGGATAAATCACACCTCGAGCACCGACGGATCTTAACTGATGTGGGTTGATCGCAGGCCGAGAGTGTTGACAAGATCCAAGTTAGGGGTAGTGATGGGGTCTCATAATTGCCGTAGGGGCCATCGACCATCAAGAATCGCATCTTACCACTTTAAAAACTGTGGATAAATCACAACTCGAGCACCGATGGATCTTAACTGATGTGGGTTGATCGTAAGCCGAGAATGTTGATGAGATCCGAGTTAGGGGTAATGATGAGTGAGAGAGATTTCCGTTATTGGTGTCTTGGATCGATAGGCCATGATTTGGATCAAGATAATCATAAGGAAGTTATTGAAAACCCCGTGAGATTGTTTGGGCTTAGTGACATCGTTAGGGTAGTAACTTATGGCTATTACTACTTAAACTTTACTTATTATAATTTTTGCCAAAGGGAAAGAGTTGGTGTTAAGGGTGATTCCTTATGATCCGACCTATCCTATAGGCCGACACTAGGCAGTGTTAATGGGTTGTACCTTCCCGTCAAAGGGATACGTACGGTGTCTTCTCACGAGTTAGGAGCACTGGTTGCGTATTTCGTCTGTTAATTTCTGAAATACCACAATAAGAACGGTCTGTCGGAACTAGGGGATGGACCCCGGAAATTCTGTCACATTCTATGCCAGGGAGAGCGAACGGGCCATAGATCACGGTCTATGAGTTATGGGTGACACAGGGTAGGCTTCGTGCTATCCTGCGCTCGGAAAACCCTGTGTTCGTCTGGTTTTTGAGTGAGGTCGGGTGTGCCAGACGGGATTAGACCGTGCAGGGCAACCTCATCAGTCAAGTTGTAGCTTCAGGAACAGGATTGTGTACAATGTAGAATTCTTAACGAGGGTTCGAATCCCTATATATGATGAAACGGCTTGAGATGGGGCGTATGTAGTATGGGATGCATACTGTTCCGGATACTTGCTTGCATTAGAATAAGAACATCTTGGCGTTAGTCAATCTTGTATTAAGGTCTAAGGCATAGCATACACTGACACATCAATTATATATACACGTTTCTCTTTTCATTAATCTGTTTGCTTAAGTGCAGAATTGCTGCTAGTTATCAGCCTTAAAGCGTCAGTGAATACTGACGCCCCCATTTCAATAGGTATTGGATTGCAGAAGTACAGGTATAGGATTCAGGAGGACTCAAGGCGAGAGAAGCAAGAGTCATTTCCATTTCCGCTACATTATATGTTGTTACTATTGTTCCATTGTAACAGCTTTGTAATCTATTTATTTGTGGGAAAGCATCCAAGCGAAATACCAAGTGTTGTTCTTTATTTCATTGTACTCTGATATAATATGTGAAAGTTGTAACACTTGAGATTGTAAAGGTATTATTGTAACAATATCGTAATGTATTGCAATTTTGTAACATTCGGATTTGTAATACATTTGTGTTGAATAAAAAGTTTTAAATTTTCCTGTTTTTCTGTGTATTGTGGCTAATTGAAGAAAAAAATTTGGCTTATGTCACGGTTTCCCAGTTACCGGAAATCAGGGCGTTACATTGGTAGCTCATCACACAACACCCCACGAGCGTCGCCTTGATCCCGGTAATTCTGGAGTAATATCCCCCACTGCGAGCCTCAACCCCAGTAATTCTGGAGATGCCTCCCACCGCGCTATCTAGAACCTCATACTCGTGTTTGCCCATACCTCATAACATCTTCCCTTAGTGCCTAAACTTAAGTTTTAGTTTTGAAAATCATCACAACCTAGAGCTAGCTTACCCTACCGGACTTAAACCAACATAAGAAAAAGTTAGCCCACACTGGCTACTTCTCGAAGAAAGAGAGTCAACCCACACTGATTACTCCTCAAAATCTCATAATAAAACTGCCAGTCACTAGGGTCTCGCCTAGCCTCTAGATTCCAACAACTATCTCATTCAACAAAAGGTTATATTCAACCTCAACATTAACATTTAAAATTTCAAAACAACAATTTCTTCAACCCCGAAGTATTCAACTTTCATAATTTTTTCATTAATAATTCTCAAATCAAAAATCCTCATAATTATCTTTAAAATAGCCAATCAAGATAATCACTTCCAAAGTCTTCTAAAACTCATTTTTTTCAAATTATTTCTCTTTCAAACATTTATACTCCTTTACCTATCCATATTTCAAACCAAACTAATTTTTAAATTTTCGAACTCCTTTCAAAAAACCATCCCCCAAAATTTTCTATATCTATTTCCACTTGATCTCATTTTTAAAGAACATCAGTTATTATAATCTTCAATCATATGCATTTTCAAATTTGAAATTCACCTCACACATAAACAAACTATACCCTTTTTATTCTAAAATTTTCTTTTAGAATAGTATATAAAAATCTCCAATTTATTTTACTATTGTCTCATAATTTTTCCACATTCTCCCATAAAAGGAACTACTCAAAAGTCCTAAAATATACCATAAAAGAACTACTCAAAAGTCCCAAAAAAGTGTTTTAATAAAAAAGGGAAAATGTTTGGCCATCCTCTGGACCGAACCATGGTCAGCACCAAGAAAGCCCAGCGTCCAACCAAATGAGCTAAAGCCATACTCAGTAAAATAGTGTTTTGAAATTATTAAATGCTCAACCCTTCTCCTTTAATCCCTTTTTTAAAAAAATTGGACAACAACAGAGTAACACCCCAACTCGAACCCGTGACAGCAGAGAGGCGACACAACACCCACCCACTGAGCCATAGCTCAGATCACGTCTAATATAGGGTTTAAGTCCTCACATACTCGGTCTCGCCTATTCCTCTATTTTCCGAAAAATATACGTGCATTCAAATTCTATTCTTCGTCACATTGATTAAATTAATGCAATCAAATTACACTATACTGAATTTTTATTGCAACAATAAGTTCACATAATTTAAAATTTTTAATCACATGAAGAGTAACTCAATTATCACTATAATCTACGAAAAGTCAATTCTACTTCAATATATTTCTTCTTCCATGACAAATAGCAATATGAGAATTTTTCTTTAAGGTCAAATAATTTCGTATTTCATGAAAATATTTCCTTCTCTAAAGTGAACACAAATTAACATTTCGCATACTAATTTACACAATTTTTACACCGTAATTCTTCAAGTCTACTTAGTAAAAATGCATTTCACTCAAAATTTTAGAGTTTCACCTATCACACACATCACAATTAAAGAGAATAAATTAACTACTCTACATCTACAAATTTAAATTTCTAGAAAACTACACATGCATCCACTCAATAAAATTAAGAGTATAAAGGAACACCCACCTAATAGGAGAATATTAAGAGTGATTTCGCCTTTAAAAAGTCCACCGAAACTGCACCAATGCAAGCCAAAATCCCAAAACGAAAAGCACAGCAAGCCAATCCGAGCTCTGCCTTCTCTCTCTCTCTGTTTACCTTTTTTTGTGTGTGATTTGGAAATACTGAGGAGTGAAATGGTTTAGGGATTTAATAAATAGGCAGATGAGTAGTTAGTTGCCTCTCCCCACTACTCCTACTCTTCACTCCTACTCTCCAACGTTCAAAAGACCAAGTCAAGACTCCAACACTCTCAACGCCACTCTCATGTGCACAATGCACGTGTCCACGTGCACGTGCTTGTGCACACCACCTCTTATAATTTTTTGTTCTTCTTTTTTTTTTTTAAAAATAATTAAAAAAAAAATATACATTCTTAGGCCCATAAAATAAAATTTGTAAAGCAAAGTGTATTAAGAAAATGAGAAGAACATGAATAGACAATTTTTCACATGTATTACATATGCAAAAATGTGAAAATTAACTTATTATATGTATATATATTTTTCTGGGATGTTACAGATACACCCTAGCAATTTCAGTCTCAAGATCAAGTCCAGCCCCAAGGGAACCTTCAGCCCCATCACTATTTCCACCATTCCTGGTCCTGGGTCCTGCCATTATACTGAATACTGTAAAATAAGAGAAAAGTTAGAGCATCCAATACAATTCACATTCACATCAATACCCCCATAGCAAAACCTCAATCATACCCCAAACCAAATCATCTTGTTTTAATTCTATGTGATACTCACACTCTAATGTCCACACCTAGGTACTCACACTCTAATGTCCACACCTAGGTTTATTTTTTACACCATGTTTATTATTAATATTGAAGCATGCTCTGAGACCAACTTCTGTAGCACCCCGAATTTTCAATATAATATCTCAGAAATACGTGGCACAATTCCCAGCATCAACCTCAATGTAATAGTAAACATAGCCAAAACACAGATAAATTTTTCAATTTTTATTACATCAATTCTTTACAAAGCACAACGGAAAATAAAACTCCTTGAATTACAATTTCTTTCTTTTACAACACATTCTTTTACAGTTTACATAAGCCACATTATCATTCTACCACATACATCCAAATCCTAAGCTATAGACACCTACCTGTAAAATATGAGGCTATAGATAATCCTAACCCCCAAAACTACAGGGGTCGGCCATAACGGTGTGAGTGACATCAAAAAGAAATATAATGTAAATAAAACATGAAGAATAAATTTATAAACAATACATACCAACCGTAATAACGAACAGAATATGAGTTAACAAATAAGCATGAAAACATCAAGTAAAACTAAGCTAAGTGTCAAGTGTAGGAAAACAAGAAAACATCACGCATAAAACCAAGTCAAGAAAACACAACTGCAATATGATGACTCTCTAATGCATACTTGTCGGATTCTATGCATTCCATACTATATAGGTCCTGTGCAAGCCCTTATCATTCTCCACTTTATAAGGTTAAATCTCTCGTTATGCAACTAATCCTATTACGATGATGGAAACAAGATCCAGAATACTTCGCAAATAGGCATCACACAACTCTCAACGCATAAGCATCATGTAAGAATAGCTCAAAAAAAACCGGAGAATCACGTCTCTGCTGTGTACCCCACTGCCGCCCCTCGACGTGCAAGTAAACAGGAACATCCCGTGAATAGACCCGTCAGCCCTCGACATGCGAATGTACCTATATGTTCCGTGAATAAGGTACTGCAGACCCTCGACAAGCGAACATACTAAATAGTCCTCTCGAGACAGAACACGCATAGTCCTGTAACGCATCCGTTGGACTGGACCAAAAGAGCATATACTTACGTTTCCCAAGTTCCATCACATCTCCACTAGTGCCTTTTCTTAAGTTGATCATTATTAATAAAATAAAAATTCCCCCTCTCTAAAGTTAGTGTATCCTGCCGGACTTAATTGTACAAAACAACCGCAATGACCCCAACTGGTCAAAAATCCACTAAATCTCATCTACCGGTTCACAGGAGTCCCACTCTACTCCTAGAGACTCACAAATCGAATATCAACACAAAATCTTTCATAAAACTTTTTATTCCATCATTAAAATATTTATATCAATGAAAACTTCTTAAGTCAACAAAATCCACATCCGTGAAATGTACTCATAAATTCCAGAACTGAAACAAAGTATTAAATCCATCGAATAACTGAGAATCATATTTTGAAGTCATAGAATATCACAAAACATCAATTACTTTGAAATCTATATATATCTCACTTTATAAAGTCGTAAGAATATAATTTAAATTCTATTATAATAAAAATACAACTCTTTGTAAGATATTGTAATCTATACCAAAAACATCATCTAAAATAGTAGATCAATAATCCACAATATCGAAGAAACAATCATTCAAGAGAAACGAAGAAAAGCTCAATAAAACAGTCAGCCAAGTAGCTGACAGTCGACCGTTAGACACAGTACAAAACACGACGGTCGACTGTCAAGAAGAAATCCAAAAACCCAAGAATTGATAGTCGACTGTCATCTTCAGTTCATAAACGAAGCGGTCGACTGTCATATACAAAATTTGACAGCTTTAAAATTCGTGCACATTTTACTGATACTTCAATTCAAATTTTAAAATCTTAAATTTGCAAAATAAAATTTCCTAAGATGATACAACTTGTATAACATACTGGAGTTTATAAAACTAATCAAAATCACATCAAGATCACAAATAGAAAATTTTCATTAAAAACTTCTCCAACAGAATATACATTTATATATATATATATATATATATATATATATAGGAGTGATCCATTGAGAAACATCTTAAAATAAGAAAATGAGAAACATTAATTATAACCATTGGATATGAGAAGATCGAGATGAATGGCTCCAATTCATTTGGATTAGTAATTAAAAAAACCGATTTATTTTAACTAATCTATAAAAAAAACCACCAAAAACCTAAACATCGGTTCTCATATCTTATACACACACAAAAAAAACCAAAAAAAAAAAAAACACCTCAGTTTGTTCCCTCTCCCGAAACATTTGCTGCTGATGCAGTAAAAAGGTCCTTCAGTTCTGTATTTGATTGTAACAGAAGTGAAGTTCCCAATAAATTAGCTAAGGGAAGTAATTTCCTGTGAACGATTTCAGCAGGAAAGCTTGGTAGATTTCTGTTCGTTATAAGTCATATCTCTCTGAATCAATTAGTTTATATTGAATCTTGCATAAGAAAAATCCAGAAACAAAAATCGAAGAAAGAGAAGTCAAGGCTTGAACATCAGGCTGACAGTGATTGTGCCAATGAAGCTACCGAGGTGAGTGAATTATTTTGTTCCATTCTTTGTCAAATAACCTATTCAAATTTCATTATGTAGGTCATAGGAACTAGTTACAGAACGATGCTTCTGAAAGATCAGTTATATATGTATATTTTGAATTCTACAAAATGTTCGTCCGAGTGACAGGTGCAAGGCATAAATGCTGAATTGGGTGTTGGTATATCTGAAGATACGATGATTGATTCACTTTCCGAGAGAATTGAGAAAGAGATTGTATCCGGCGGTGTGATTGAAAGAAATCTCATTGGTCATTGTACACCTTTCTCTCAAAGCTTTGTAGAAATTTTAATTTGATTCAAAAGGTGATTACTTTTATTGCATTTTAAGTACTTGGTATTTCATCTTATAACTTTATGATAACTAATCTCTCTCTATATAAGCCAGTTCCCAGGATTATAGTCTTCTGCAATGCTTGCTCTTTGTAAACTGATGATTATTGATGCGGACTTTTGGTAATTCTTTTACATAATGGTTGCATCATATTCCTGTTTAATTCAGTCAATGAAGTAAATATTTTTGACTGACTGAATTTTCAGTGAAGAAAATCTTTAACTTTTGTTTACTGTTGTGGGGAATGCACCATCAGAGATTGTTCGTTCCAACTGCACTCTAGCTCTTGGAGATTTGGCTGCTCGTTTCCCAAACCTCTTAGAACCTTGGACTGAAAACATGTATGCTCGCTTGCAAGATCCTTCAGTAGCTGTTAGGAAAAATGATGTCCTTGTACTTTCTCATCTCATATTAAATGACATGATGAAGGTATGGTAGGCTGGCTAAACTCATTATGGCCTTCATTATTGCTATTTTAGTGTAACTACAGTTAAATTAATTCAATCAGGTGAAAGGGTACATAAATCAAAAGGCCATTTGTATAGAAGATGAAGATGAAAGAATTTCAAGCCTTGCGAAACTTTTCTTTCATGAATTGTCTAAGAAAGGTAGAACAATAATGAGATGCTTTAAAATTTTATACTACTAATATTGCCCTCATATCTGATGTTGGACCATGCCTTATTTCTGCAGGTAGCAATCCAATTTATAATTTACCAGATATCCTTGGCAGATTGTCAACGCAAAATATTAAAGAGGAAGCCTTTTGCAACGTTATGCAGTTTCTGATTACTTCTATCAAGAAGGTAACAATGGTTTACCTGTAATAGATCAAAATTTTTGCCTCACTTTTTACGTAACTGTCTTATTAATCTTTATAGGACAAACAAATGGAAGCCCTTGTCGAAAAGCTTTGCAATAGATTCAGTGGTATCACCGGTATGCCTTCTTAATTTATTTATTAGTTTCTTTTGCCATTCACAAAATTGTTTCTTGTCACCTAAATGAATGCAATCATGGAAGCACATTCACCCATTAAAAACTAAAAAGAACTGGAACCAGTGTAGTTTATGTGTAAGGACTAAGGCGTACTGCACCCACAAAGTTCCTGAGTCTGACATGTAGGAGGTGCTGAGCACTGAAGGCAATCTTTTTCGGTTCTGTTCGTGATTATTAAATAGCAGTTGGACATTTTCTAAATATTTCATATAAAATATAAAAACATTAATAGAGTATATCTATTAGGCTATCATTGGCTTAAGATAGATCCATACAGAACTCCTGCTCTGAAGCAGGCTTGTGCACCGGGTCGGTTTAACCTAAATACCAAATTATATATATATATATATATATATATATATATATATATATATATATATATATATATATATGTAGGGTGTTTTAGCATCAGTTAAAGCATCAAAACTTATCAAATAGGAGTAGTATAATGTTAAAAACAATCTCAGTATCAAAATAACTCAAATCCAATCGAAAACTTCACAAAAATCACAAAATCTCTATTTCGGTCAAAC
Organism: Hemerocallis citrina; assembly: GCA_017893485.1. Classification (NCBI taxonomy): domain Eukaryota; kingdom Viridiplantae; phylum Streptophyta; class Magnoliopsida; order Asparagales; family Asphodelaceae; genus Hemerocallis; species Hemerocallis citrina. The sequence goes on from CM030368.1 coordinate 128,143,810, forward strand.
CCCATCAGACCCGGAATCAAATATTCAATCCCCAACTTCAAAACTTGATTTCTTCGATTCAAAACCCCTCTACAGCTTGTTATACACAAACCCCAACTGATTACAACAGTTTACTCATGAATATAAGTGAATACAGCATGTATATAATCAAGTTTGCACATCAAAAATATCAAACTGAGTGTATGTAGGCATATTCAACAGTAAGGTTAGGGTTTTGTTCACTTTTTGTAATCATCATACAACTCAATCTACACGTTCAAATCAGCAACAATATGAAAGAGAACGACATACCCATGATTTCTATTAGGTTCTTTAACGATCTCAAGTCATCTATTTAAGGTTTTAATCAACTATAGCATAGTTTTCAGGAAAGATTAAATCTTTATTCATCCATTCATCAAAATTCATTATATCATCACACAAACCCTATAACATGCTTTCTAATATAAAATTCATCACATACAACATGCATAGAACAATAAGGAAACAAACATATGTCACTCACCTTTTTAAAGAATCAACCGAAATAATAAAAAGAATAAGAAAAGTCCTTCGTTTCGCAAGAAAACCAAGATCCTCGCTTCGAAACTCCAAGAAAATAATAATAAAGAAACCCTTTGTGTATTACAGCAAAGAGACGGCTGCACCCCACTTATTAATAGGCCGGTTATTAGGTTTTTAGGGTTTTTGAATAGATTTGTAAAATATGCCTTTTTAATATATCTTCACATATATAAATCCTCATACTTGGAAATTAGATAAACCAATTAAATTTAGATTTAAAAACAAAAACAACCACCCTAATACTGGCTAGCACTGTTTGTGAACCCAGAAAACGAAATTTGTAATTTTGCCCCTAAGTGGCAATTTTGCAAAAAGATCTTTCATTAAGAAATTTGCGAAATAAATTAAATCTATTAAAACAAAAAGTAAACTTTTTACCTCTGAGTTGACTAGGCATCATGCTCAACCCAAAAAATTCGAAAATCTAGAGTTTTCACTCCAAGTGGTGATTTTGCACAAAAGCCCCGCTTTTTGTATTATTTGCAAATAGGTCAAATAAATATCAGAAAAATACAGAAAATTCACAAATAATACCTACTAATAAATAATAGATTTCTCCAAAATAATTTCTGACTTTGAAATTCCTAAGAAAATATTTGCATGTATTTTGCATGTTTAAAAAGATAAATTCCAGAAAATTATTTATTAAATCATCAAAAAATTATTTTAATTAATTTATTAATCTCAAAAACATTATTTAAAAATGTAGGGTGTTACACATACGTTGTTTAATGATTTGGAACATGTTAAGTGCTTCATTTTTAGATGACAATAAATAAATATGACAAAACTGAGAACAATCATTATTAAAATAATTAAATACTTTTACCTCCATGAGTTAGAAAAGCTTTTAAATCAAAGGTATCAAAATGTAAAAGTTATAAGAGTTGTGTGCTCCTAGTATCCGTTTTAAAAAGTGTTATAGTCAACTTAGTTTGTGCACACACTTGGAGTGCGTTTAGTTTGTTGTTTTGAAAACAGTTTTCTGAAAATATTTTGTGAAAACTGTTTTGTGAAAACTGTTTTCTAAAAATGAGAGTGTAAAAGCTGTCTGGAATAGTTTTCTGAAAACTGTTTTCTGAAAATGAGATTGTAAAACCTGTTTGAGTAAAAAAAATAGTCTGAATGCTGTTTTCTTAAAACTAGACGGTAAAATTCTGTTTGGTAATAATAAATTTTGAAATCCTTTTTTTTCTTCCGTTTTTTTTAAGTTTGGCAACAATTTTTTTTTTTAAAGTTTTCTTGAAAAGGAGTTTATGCAGGGTGTATGTTTAATGAATTTGCATTAGTTTTCTTATGAATTTGTTTTATTTTTTTGCAGATACAGACCCAAGTTCTACCAATATACGAACAAGTAACGTGCTACAATATGGAAGTTTTCTTCGCTAGAAATTTTTTTTTGTTTCTTCTTGGTATCTTCCCATCATTGGCAAGCTTTCGATTGTGTAAAATTTTATTTGAATTGTGTAAGAGTCGGCTAATACAGCAATTGGACACAATATGCAAATTTCCAATAAATGTACAAAATATCCATTACAAATTTGTGTTTGGTTACATTTATTTCACAAACTGGGATAGTCATCTAATGTGAATTCTACACTTAAACCTCTTACAAAGCAAAAAAAAAAAACAATTCCAATCCATCAGTGTCCATCATATGCCATTAGCAGCATCAGAACTCATCATAGGAAGGTAATTGTACACTCTATCGATATTTTACAAATTGAAACTGACAAAAAAATTGCAAAGAAGCCCGAAGCAGCCATTACATAAGTCCATCAGCAGCCATCACATCCTTCATAAGTATCAGAAGCCAACACAAGTATCAGAATCCATCAATACTAGCATGCCATGAGACCTTATTAATAACCCATTACAAACCCAAAAAGAATCCATCCAGCAGCCATCAGTTGGTGATAATCTCCTACCATATGTAGCATCAGTACTCATCACAGGAATGTATCGGTTTGTGTACAATATGGAAATTAACCAAGTTAAACTGAAAAACCTTCAAATAACACAGAAGCAGTCATCACAAACAGCCAAAAGCCACCAGCTACCATCCGCAGCATCAAAACTATCAGTAGGTGATAATCTCCCACCATGCTGGGCATCAATACTCATCACAGCATTGTATTAGTTTGTGTATAGTATAAACCATCAGTAGGTAATAATCTCCTACCATGTTGTTAATAATATATAAACCATTAGTAGGTGATAATCTCCCACCATGATGGGCACCCATACTCAGCACAACATTGTATTAGTTTGTGTACAGTATAAACCATCAGTAGGTGATAATCTCCCACCATGTTGTTAATAGTATATAAACCATCAGTAGGTGATAATCTCCCACCATGAATCGCACCAATACTCAGCACAGCATTGTATTAGATTGTGTACATTATAAACCATCAGTAGGTGATAATCTCCCACCATGATGGGCACCAATATATAAACCATCAGTAGGTGATAATCTCCCACCATGATGGGCATCAATACTCACCACAGTATTGTATCATTTTGCGTACAACATAAACCATCGGTAGGTGATAATCTCCCACCATGATGCGCACCAATACTCAGCACAACATTGTATTAGTTTGTGTACAGTATGGAAATTAAACCCAGTTAAACTCACGCTGCTTTCTCATATCATAGAAGAAGTCATCACAAATTGATATAAAATTTAGGCCTTACTTTCGTTTAAAGCAAACAACAATAATAACTCCAAAGAGTATTAAAGGATCAGAATAAAGCATCATCACTTCCAAATTTTGAAAGTGGGTAGTATCCATTACAAAATTTATCATATCCATTAATTGCCTTATTTGTCAAATTCCAACATATTCTGATGGCTTCCTCAAATCTGTGATGAGTTCTTCTGGTTTTGAGGAAGGTATCAGTTTAACTGGGTTTAATTTCCATTAGTGTACACAAACCAATACAATGCTGTGATGAGTATTGATGCTCATTATGGTGGGAGATTATTACCTACTGATGGTTTATATATTAGTAACAACATGGTGGGAGATTATCACCTACTGATGGTTTATATATTAGTAACAACATGGTGATTTTGAAAGTTGTCATATACTCCAAATATAAGATAACAACTGTAGGTTCAGAACAATGAATCAACAAGGTTGTCATTATCCCAAATAAGAACTGTAGGATCAGAATATAATATCGTCATATCCATATTTTTAATTCTAGTAATCAATCACAAAAGCCTCACAAATAATGTTATATAGGATCAGAATATATTTTCATCATATCCATATTTTAAATTCTAGTAATCAATCACAAAGGTCTCACAAATTATATTATATAGGATCAGAATATAACATCATCATATCCATATTTTGAATACTAGTAATCAATCACAAAGGTCTCACAAATTATATTATATAGGATCAGAATATAACATCATCATATCCATATTTTGAATACTAGTAATCAATCACAAAAGTCTCACAAATTATATTATATAGGATCAGAATATAACATCATCATATCCCTAATTGGTCGTAGCTTCAAAACATATTGTCATAGAACAATTGTTCAACCAAATCATCATGATTAGTGTAGAGCTGCAATTTTTAAAATTGCCACGCCAGCTACTTCTAATGTCTTGTGCCCACCCCATCCATCATCCATAGTTGAATACATCATTCATTGAGCCAGTATAATGGGAATATAAGATCATTAGATTGTTGTCTTCTAACGTAAAAATTAAAATAAATTCTGGATCAGAATATACCATATCCATCATTTCCAGAAACTCAGTGGCACATGATGGTCCCCCAACCTACATGCATACAAACATTTCATCATAGATCGCCTGCTTAAATCATTAATATACGTGATCATCAAATAGATGGGCTACAAATGAAAGGAAAGAACTTACAACCATATATTACAAGAACAGAAAGTAACCATGAACAAGTACATGCTAATGCTTACATCAATGTCTAGCATTCCACATTGCCATAGCTATTTGATCTCTTTTATTATTCATGCGATTCAACTGAGAAGATGACATATCCAAAGGCTGAGATGTGGAAGCATTATCTTGATTGTGTAGGTGATTATTTTGTTCTTCTCCTATGTCTGAAAACAATGAATCATCGGCAGAATAGCTACGTATAAAATTATGAACTGCACAACATGCTGGTACCATCATAACTTGTCTTGTGTAGAAGTAATTGGGCATAGACTTGAATATGGCAAACCTTTTTTTGAATACACCAAAGATTCGTTCTATGACATTTCGTAGCTTAGCATGCTGTTTGTTGAAAAGTTGCTTATATTGGGTGGGTGCATGGTTAGGGCCTTGGAAATCTTGCAAGTGATATGGCTCCCCGCGGTAGGGAGCTAAAAACCCTAGCATGTTTGTGTACCCACAATCTACTAAGTATTACTTATCATCGGGCGGGATTGGTAACAATCTATTTGTTAATGCACTATGTATTACGCGGGAGTCATTAGCACTTCCTTCCCAACCCGCATAAACAAAAGTGAACATCATGTCAAAATCACAAATCGCCAGCACATTTTGACATATATCACCTTTTCAACCATGACAACAATTTTGTCGGCTAACGGGTACGATAGCAGGTATTAAGGTACCATCGGCAGCACCAATAGCTCCCTACATTATTGAGGAAGAAAGCTACTACTTTATTGAACACATTTGAATCATTAGAATAAACGGTTTTAAACATGATATGCACAAAATATCTTAAACCATGGATAGAAATCTGGGGAACCCCTGATCTTATCATGTACGTGTTCCGTGTCTGGGTGTTTAATAAGAACTGTTGATGCTCTTACCAAACCTTTCAACACCTCAGTGAAATGTCTTTGAATTGTTTCCAATGAATGATCAAACCGACCACAGGCAAGCCTCATTCTATTACTGTGAGCGACAATGAACAAGAAAATGGCAACACTTTCATGATGAGATATACGCCTTTTTTGTATTTGCTCGGGCATTTCCTGAAGGTAGTTGCCATTTATTATAAATTAACACAAAGCCAAAAAACAGTCCTTATTCATGCGAAACACCCAAAAGAATTTGGCCGGTGGACCGTCTAAGACTTCTTATAGGTATTCACGACCTGATAGTTTGGACGTGGAATTGGGACTTTTATTATTATAAAACTGTTTCATCTCTTGAAGAAAGAACAAGTCCTCAAGATCGGATTCATCAGAACTTGACGACGTGTTACTTGAAGAGTCCATCAGTATGGTAGCAAGTGCAATAGTACAGAACACTGTAAAAATTAGAATACATTTGCATAAAGAATACTTCTAATTTTAAATACTCTACGAACATAATGGATGTCATATAAATAATAACAGCAACTCATAAAATTGAAACATAAGCATTCACAAACTTGCAGGAATGTAGGAAAGCGAGTGCAGCTAAAATTAAAACTGTTACCGTAACAAATCAAACTCATTGTGCCAGGTGATAATCGCCCAACTATTAATACAGAAATATGTCAATAAACTGCTACAGTTAAATAATACATAATGAATTTTGATCAAATTTAATAAATAAGATTTATTTTTTCACAAGAGTGTGTAACCACCTTACTCTCCACTCCGGATTCATTAGAGTAAAGCTTCTACGCCAATTAGGGTTATGAATTATGTTGTCCATTGCCACAGCAAGCATATCATCATCAAGCCCATCCAAACCATTTAGTATTAACATGGCATTGTCAATGGACGACTGATCGTCTGGGACGAAGCGATCAAGATTGTTGGCCTTCTTCTTATAATATTCTGCTTTAGCAATGAACTTTTCAGCATTGGCCTCAACAGCAACATCTATTCTTGAGCTTTTTGTTGCTCGACCACTAGACCCACTAGAGCGTCTCTTATGAGACCCCGACCCCGTAAACATTGGTTCGTAATCATCATCATCATCCAAATTTACATGTGGTGCATTGGGGGGAGTGGGGTGGGCGAACTCAAAGTTGACCTTTTGTTCCTCATCGAGGTCATACACCCTTTGAGATGAAGCCCTAGAAAGTAAACCCTCGGCAGTAGAATCAGCAAAAATTTTGGTCAATACATCATAGTTGGCCAAACCCTTCGTTTTGAATTCGAAAGCTTTAGGGTGTGCCTATTTATAAATTATTGTGTTGTTAGTTTACAACTATAAAAGTCAATAATAAGTATATTACGATCATAATCCCACAGCAGCATAAAAAAAAATTTATATGTGAACCTTGACATATGCCTGCCAAACAACGGGATCACAAGTCACTGTCTGATTCTCTTCATCCCAACCCATACCGCTTTGATTCTTCAAATCGTGAAAAGCTTTCCACTGCATCTTAAGTCGTCCATATTTTTCTTTTATTTTTTTAAGCGTGTATGCACGATTACATTGTTGGTTCAAAGAAGCCATCAATTGAGACCATTTTCTTGCATCAAATTTCGCACTTTTCAAACTATTTCGATCAACCTCGGCCTCCATCATCTCAATAAATGTACGCACATTAATTGCTGGCCAAAGCCCAAGATCACTCTCCATCTCAATCTCCTTTCCCTTAACGATCAATATAAAATAACAATCATCAATTGGTAAACATTAACAGTGAACAGTATTAATTTGAGGTTACTATAACAATTGTAGATGATGTGTACTATCCACCTCCACTTCAATCGAAATCAAAGTAAAAAAAATAAACTCCATTTCCAGTTCATCCACCACCATTAATCCTGTCTACTTGAAATATCCAATTTCAACTACTAACAAAAGCGATGTCGACCGTAGGGTGAAAACACCTCATTCCGAAATTCAATTCAGTACAAAAATAGGTCTCCATTTAGTATAGGCCCAGTATTAAAAGAAAATAATTTTTTTTTCCGGATCTGGAATAAACAAATCAGTACTCAACATCTCCAAATCACAGCAAACCCAAAAAAAAAAAAATTTGGTCCCTCAATTCGTCAGTCCGTCCATAAAATTAACACCAAAAAAGGTATTTTTTATGAAGCAAATGTGGAAATAACGACCGAATACCATAACAGAAGCAAGAAAATTGAATAGATTTTAAACATACCCTGGATCGTTGGTTTTCAAACCTGAAGAAGTTGTCTCCGACAGATTCTCTCGACCGGCGTCTAATTCTACAACTACGTTCTCGAAGAGACCTTCTTGCAAAAGCAGATCTGGTCTCACAGAGCATGAATCGAGCGTCGTGCGGGGTGAGAGTGAAGATGGAGTAAAGGATTCGCAAGATGAGAAGAAATGGGAATAAAGAGGGCATTAGGGTTTTCAGATCTAATGTCGGCTGTCAGCGAAGAAAGAGGAAGGGGGAAAAGGAAGATAGAGGAAGGGTGGTGAAGAGGGTGACGGGAGAGGTGACGAGTATGGGTGACGAGAGAGGAGGAGAAGGTGATGAATAGGGTTTGTTGTTTCGACAGTGAGATGGGGATGGAAGAAGGGAAAAAGGCAAAAGGGGAAAACAACTCAGTGGTTGTTTTCTCAAAAGATGCCCAAAACAAAATATAGCCAAACGCCTTTTCAGAAAAAAAATTTCTGAAAATATTTCCAAAATATGTAACCAAACGCACCCGTAACAACTCACTTTTTTCTTTCATTTTCTCCTTCTCGTGTGTGGGGGTGGGTGGGTGTTATTTCCTTTGTTTTTTTTTTTTTTTTGGGGGTGTGTGTGTTGTAAACTGCCTACCACGATGCCACTGCCACCCTTTTTATTGAAACAAGCATCTTCATAATTCATACTAAGATGACATTGTCATATTTTAACAAAAGGATAACACAATTAAACTACCTAATAGTTTTATGGCACAAAAACAATAGAAGGTCGTTGACCTTCTCAATGGGCGAGAAGAAAAAACAACAGGGCCCCACTACCACACCAAAATTTTCAAGGAAGGCAGCACACAAAATATCAAGGGAAGCTGCACCCAGGGGAAATAAATTGTTTCCTACCCAATTTGTTAAAAGATGGCATCGAATTTGGTGCCGCTTTTGACAAAATGAATCAGAAAGGAAAAAAAGAGAGGGAAAAAAAAAATCAAACCAAACCCTCATTCCCTCAGCTATAAACGGAGATCGGGGGAAAGGGTTGAGCAGCAGAAGTGAGGAGAAGAAAGAAAGATGAATTGAGAAAATTTAATTATTACAAGAGTGTTCTCAATAGAGATAATATTGTATCACCTTAGAGATAATCTGTATACTTTGTATTTTTCATCAAATTTGTGAGAGAATTGTTTCTCCTATAAGAAGAGAGAGTGAAATTGTTCTCTCCTTATATTTAGAGAGAATGTATTGTAATCCATACTTTCAATAGTGAAAGCCCACTACACTTGCCCGTGGATTTTACCCCGTCTCCTTTGAGTAGTTTTCCACGTAAAATATTTGTGTTCAATTTATTTTCACTTTCTCAATTTTACTTTACTTGTGAGGTAGCTTCTGCCAATAACTTTCCTAACAAGTGGTATCAAAGCTCTGGTTGCAGGGTGTGAAGAAGAAATGTCGACAACAACAAAATTCGATGTTGATAAATTCAACGGGAGTAATTTCACGTTGCGGAAAATGAAGATCAAAGCAATCTTGAGGAAGGACAATTGTTTGGCATCAATTGGAGATAGGCCCATGGAATTCACCAACGACGGAAAGTAGAACGGGATGAACGAAACACAATTGTCGATTTGCAGTTGGCACTAGCCGATGGAGTGTTATCTAGTGTGGCGAAAAAGAAGACGACAAAGGAGATTTGGGATACTCTAACAAGACTGTACGAGGCCAAGTCACTTCACAACAAGATCTTTTTAAAAAGAAGATTGTACACTCTTCGAATGGCGGAATCGACATCGGTGACCGATCATACCAACACCCTGAATACTCTATTTTCGCAACTTACATCAATGGGTTGCAAAATAGAGACATCTAAATGTGCAGAGCTTCTAGTTCAAAGTCTACCTGACTCGTATGATCAACTCATCATCAACTTGACAAACAACATCCTAACGGACTATCTAGTCTTCGACAAAGTTACAACTGCTATTTTGGAAGAAGAAATCAGGCACAAAAATAAGGAAGACTGACAGGAATGTTCGCAGCATGTGGAAGCTTTGATTGTGGTGAAAAGGAGATCAACGAAATGTGGCCCCAGTGGAAGTCAAAATCATGGTAGATGTCACACCCCGCTTCCCAAAAAGGAATACGGAATACGGTACGCAACAAAGTTCAGCGAATGGTTTTTACCATCCATAAGTTGTAAAGATCTGTTCAACTCAGCATAACAGTAAATATAGAAATATACTCAACCACGCATGCATGAACAATTATTAACCAACATCATTTATTTGCAACAATATGAATTTCCCAAACAAATATAATATCTGAATCAAAACAACTTCGGGACTACAAGCCCGTTACAAGTCTCAATGAAGCAACATGAATGAAATAATTCAAAAACAAATCACTAAACAGGATTTTCCAAAGCAAAGCCTAAAATCTTTGCTCACCAACTCCCGCATGTAGTTGATCACCAAAATCTGCTCATATAGCAATAGAAAAAAATAGGAAAAATAGGAAAACAGTACGCCCGTTAGTGCAAATTACGGGTCGCAAGTAGTACAAGCAAGAAAGGCGGGAACGGAAATATGAAACGAGAAACAGGAAGTAATAGCATGGAGGAAAAATAAGGGTAGATGAATAGTCTACAAGTGACAGGAAACAGTAGCAGGTAAACAGTAACGGAAACAGTAGTGGTAACAGTAAAGGATAACAGTAACAGTGATGGTAACAGGTAGCAGTAATAGGTAACAGTCTCAGGAAAACAAGGGTGTGCTAGTGAAACATGTTATTCTTAAGTCTATTGTTCAATACTATCTAAGTAGCACTTCATGTGTCCCAAATTTTACCACATGGTTGCTACATTCAAACAGTTACGTTTAGATTTCGTAGTTGAACCTATAGGGTCGTGTACTCAGGCATCCAGTAAACAGTAACAGTAAATAGTAACAGTATCATGAATCATGTAATCATGTATCCATGAAAAAAAGTTGAGACTTATGGGTCCTCTTCCGAGTACACCTTCCTATAAGGAAGTATGTAGTCAGGTAAATAGTAAACAGTTGGTAAAACACGGTACAACGGTAAACAGTTGGGAAAACGAGTCCCTTATGAATACACATTTCTATATTGTCCACTACTAGATCTTTCCCTTAACCTCGGCTCGATTACTTGTCATTATTATTAAAATAGGTGGGGCGAGCACAGCAGGGAAAGAAAACATGGCAAGAATATGGGACAAGTTTAAGTCGAATAGGAAACACAAACGGTAACAAAACAATCCATAATAGTTAGAACAACGAGACTTTCAGTTCTGGACAGCAAGGCATTGCTGCACCAAAACTGAGATTTCCATTGCCATAGAAATGCAAATCTAGATTTGTTAGGAAATCTAGAAACTACACTCTTTGCCGAATCCAGTGCATATACACAAGTCATACATCAGCCACAGTAACAGGGTCCAAAACAGTGTTTTATACAGGGTTTATGTTCAGCTAGAATATGCAAAGTTTTGTTTATAAGCATGAAAAGGGTCTAAAAACATCATAATAAAATCTGAGAAAAATCTGAAAGGTTCCCTAGCATGTCTAGTCTCCACATATAAAATTTCATGAGATTCCATTACTGATAGTATGGTCTATTTAATTTCGAAAACGGAGTAATGCAGCAAAATTATAAATCTGAAGGTTCATACATAGCGGTACAAAAATAGTGATAATTCACAAAATACAATTCAAAATCCCAATCCGTCAAAAGGGTAGTAAAATAGACAAATTAGGCTACATTTTATTTTTCACAAATTTTTCATCAAAAATGACTAGAATCAAGTTGAAACAGAATTCTTTACTGAACAACATGCAGTTTGAAAATATATTGATTGGTTTCACAAGCATGAAATAAGTTATAAAAGAAATTAAACAATTCTACAAAAATTAGGGGTTGATCCCAGTCATGTCTAAACATACTCAGAAAAATATCAAGTCTAAATTTTACTTTGAACATCAATTATAAAATAATAACTCGTACAGAAATCTTAAAATTTAGAATCTGGAAATTTCGATACAACTGCAGTAAAACAGTGATAACTCACACATTAAAAATTGGAATTGAGATATGTTGAAATTTCTGAAAAATAGGAAACAAGGCCTACGAATCATGTTCACAAATTAATTTATTTTACTGAATTAAACAGGGTCTAAATTGCTGTAATAAAACAAGTCAGCAATAAAAAGAAACTTCTTTTATGCATTTCATCAAACAACTCAAATACAATAGACCCAATTTAAGATGTAATGCAGTGCATGGTATATTAGTCACTCAAATCAACATGGAATGGGTATTAATAAGTCTTTAACGAGATAACATGTCTATCACATCATTCATGTAACAAAATCTACAACATACGGTATGTTACGAACAAGCACATACACATCAAGATGTCCATCTAAATCTAATTTGTTTCCGTGTAATGTGTGACAAGTTATTGTGAAATAATCATGGTCATGAGATGGAGGAAATGGATCAACGAACAAGATTATGATTTTAGGGGATTAACATGAGAGTACAAAACAAAGATGCATCCAAGACTACTTATGGTATATAACTTGTATGAAGAACAAAATAACATACAAGCTATTGCCTTGGTGGAGACGATACCGAAGAGAAGAGAATAATGGGAACGGATCCCGGCACACGGCGACGATCGCAAATCAAGCGAATCTTGATGAGATGATCACGATCGGGCACGGATCATGATGAAGATCAAGAGATTGGACGATTGAGATCTAAGAGCTGATGATGATGATCACGATCAGATCAAACGGACGGCTGAGATCGCTGATCTACCTAATCAGATCTCAATCAGAGGAGATCAAGCAGATCAGATGGTCAGGATCTCTCTGATGCTGATGATCAATCTGATCAGCTGCAGATCAGATGGTTCAAATATGATGATGATGGCCTGATGGTGATAAAGATGATAATCACGATCACGAGGGGATTGTGTAATATTCCGGACGGATATTATATTTATGTAATTATTATTTTTAAAATGAAAATATTTTTATAGAAATTACTGGTTTTTCTAATAAAAATTTATCTGGATTTATATACTACTAAGAGCATCCATAGTCGTTTGCTATATTTGCCAAATTCTCATTTTATGAGAATGGAGCATCTGCAGTCATTTGCTATTTTCTTAAAAAATGACAAATGGGCTACAGTTCCTTCTCAAATATGAGAAACGAATTTTCGAATCTCAAAATATAGGAGACGAGACAACATGTATCGTCCCAATATTTATAATTTTTTTTAAATATAATCGGACGAGACAACTTGTGTCATCCTGAAATTTTATTTTTATATCTTTTAAAAAAATAGGGTCGGACGATACATGTTGTATCGTCCTTCCCAATAAAAATAAAAATAAAAAATTTTTAAAACCCTTCAAACAGGACATGTTGTCCCGTTTGATCACAAAAGTGATCGGACGGGACAACATGTCCCGTCCCATGGGTTTTTTTTTTTTTTTTTTTTTTTTTTTTTTTTGTTTTGCCAATTTTGCCATTTTCCATGGGTTTTCCAATTTAATTTTTCCATGGGTTTTGTTTTCCATAGATTTTCGAATTTTTTTTAAAAAAAAATGCTAGAGACGAGACAAGAATAAGAAACGTTTTTAGCAAACATTGTCTCGTCTCTCTAAAAAAAAAAAATTTAGCAAACAACCACTGCAGACGTTTCGATCTTTTCTATTTCTATACATGCCATTTTCTAAAAAATAAGAAACGCCATTGTGGATGCTCTATGTATATATAGGTATTGTATCAGTTTTGTGCACTTATACAAAATCTTGAAAGAATGCGTTTTTGAGAAAATGTCTGAAAAATCCCTGGCAGATATTAAAAATTATTATTTTATTATTATTTTCATAAACGAAATATTTTGGTGGATATCACCCGGTTTTGTTAATAAACATTATCTATGTATATATACTAGTCGGCATATGACTGTTTTGTATCAAATTGATACTGGAATCTTCCGAGCCGGTAATAAAATTATTTTCTCGGAATTTAATTATTTTTGTACAGATTATTCGTTTTAACTAATAAAAAATTTATGTATAGAAAGATATATGTACGTATATGTACAGTATCGATTTCGCATGTTTGTACGAAATCATGTAGTGTGTGATTTGGAAAAAATATCTTTTATTTTTGAACCATCATGATCAAATGAAGTGTTAGAATTGGATTAGAGTGTTGATTGCAAATTAATTGGGTTTTATTGTAAATTATAATTTGTGAATTGATCCAAATTTTGTGAGCCACAAGATAGAGAGAGGGATAAGTGGCTCTCTCTCATCCACAAGATCTCTCTCCCTCCCCCAAAAAACACCTCCCCCACACTCCCCCTTTCCCCTTGGCCGGCCTCAACAGAAAGAGGGCAAAAAGAACACTTTTGTTCTCCGTCTCTCTCTCTCTCTCTCTCTCTCTCTCTCTCTCTCTCTCTCATTCTCCTTCTACTTTTAATTGTTTTGTTTTAGGGGAAAAAATTGAGAAGAAAGAAAAAGAAAGAGAGATCAAAAATCAAAAGAGAAAGAGGAGTTTTCATGGGTTCTCTTTCATGGTGGAGTTCTTGAGAAGAGGCAAGAACAAGGAGCAAGGAAGAAGAAGTAGCAAGTTCTTCCTACTAGTTTTCAAGGTGGGGGGTTTCTCATCTCATGTGTGTTTTAGCTATTATTAGGGCTATTATTGTTGTTTGTAGTTGTAGCTTGAATTAAAATCATATTCTTATGTTGGTGTATGGACTAGAACAAATGGGGTGTAGAGATTGAAGTGGTAGAACCAAAAATAAGGCATAAAGAATCGATTTTTATGGTTGTAGGGTTGATTTTATTTAACTATGTTAAAAGAGGAGTCTTGACCCGAAATTTATGTGGGAGGTTCTCCTATGTGTTATTAGCTTGCTATAAATTTTATAGATTTTTTGGAGTCATTTTGATGGGTGAAATGACCGTTTCCCCCAAAACAGCGAGTTCCTAAGCAAAACAGTGAACTTACTGTTTTGTGGTTAACAGCGAAGTATCTTCGAGAGGCTAGAACTTAGGTTTCCTTATTGAATTTGAAGAGCCGACCAACTAGGAAGTTATAGTAGACGTTCTCACCTTTCCGAATTGTCCTCTCGGGTTAAATTCCGATAAGCGAAAGAGGAGTTATGGTCTTTGGAAACTACAGCAACTAGCTGTTTGACATGATGCTTGCTTTTTTGATCCTTTGTCATTTTTAAGGGTTTTACTGGTTGAATCTGAGGAGCTGACCAATTAGAAAGTTGTAGTAGACATTCTCCCTTTTCCAAATTGGCCTCTCGGGTTAGATTCCAATAAGGGACGTAAACGTTATGGCCGTTATAAAATGTCAGCAGCTGGCATTAGCCGAAAGCTTGTTGTTTTGCTTCTTTATAGTTTTTGAGTAGCTTACTTGTAGAACCTGAGGAGCAGACCAACTATAGAGTTGTAGTAAACGTTCTCCCCTTTCCAGATTGGCATCTCGGGTTAAATTTCGATAACCGAAGTAAGAGTTGTGCTTTTTACAAAACACAGCAGCCAGTTGCACTGGAAACTTGCTGTTTTGCTTCATTGATGTTTTAGACTGTCTTAATAGATGAATCTGAGGTGAAGGCCAACTAGGAAGTTGTAGTAGACGTTATATCCTTTCCGAATTGCCCTCTCGGGTTAAATTCCGATAAGCGGAGTAGAAGTTATGGCCGTTATAAAATGTCAGCAACTGGCGTTTGCCGAAAGCTTGCTATTTTCCTTCTTTATAGTTTTTTAGTAGCTTACTTGTTGAATCTGAGGAGGAGACCAACTAGGGAGTTGTAGTAGACGTTCTCCCCTTTCCGAATTGCTCTATTGGGTTAGATTCCGATAAGTGGAACAAAAGTTACAAGCTCTCAATGTTTCAGCTTTGCTTTATCTTTTGCTGTCTTTTGTTAGCATTTGCGTGTGTTCGAGGTCAGGAATTTGGAATTCCTTACGAAATCTGAGGAAGTGGTCAACTAGAGAGTTGTAGTAGATGTTTCCACCTTTCCAAATTGTCCAGTTTCGTTAGATTCCGCCAAGTAGAGCAAAAGTTACAAGCTATAGAAGTTCAGCTTTTTGTTGAAAATCCGCAGTTTGGTTAAACTGTTTGCGGGTATTCGATGGACCGGATTTTGGATTCCTTACGGAATCTGAGAAAGTGTTCAACTAGAAAGTTGCAGGAGATGTTCTTACTTTTCTAAAAAGTATATTTCTGTCAAATTCCGATAAACGCAGCACTGGTTGCTTCTAGGCTCTCAGGAGGCTTTTATGTCGCTTTTGGGCTTCTCATTGGTAGTATGCCTATTTTAGACTATTAGTAGATTCTTCTGTTGCTTCTAATTATAGAAGATCAAGTTTTGCTAATAAGCACGTTTGGTTGCTTCTAGGTTGTTAGAATACCCGTATGGCTGTTTTTATATGTGGTTTTGCTCATACACGGCTTGCCTGGCCCGTATGTAGCTGTGGCCTCATACGTAGCTTATTTGGCTCGTATGTATGTTGTATTGATTCTTGATTTTGATGATTACAAACAAATGCAAAGTTGTGCTACTTCTTATATATTGCAGGATGTATCAATGTCAATACCATGTGTGATACACAAAGGCAAAGTTATCCAATGAAGCTCTCAAAGAAAATTTGATCAAGCTACAAAGTTCTAAGTTCAAGACAAGATCGATCAAGCAAGCTTCAACAACTGAAGACAATGGTTCAAGCTCAAATTCAAGACTCAAGATCAAGACAAGATTCAGTGCTTCAATGTGTTTTATTAAATGTCTTGTAAACAATTGTAATTTTATTTCTTTGAGTCTTAAATTGATGTAATAGCCTTGTCACACACACACTCATACATATCTTTATAATTGAGTGTTTTTCACAAGTTTAAAAGTAAAAAACAAGCTTGATTAAGATTAGCTGTTGAGTACCAGTCGACTGCCGTTTGGCACCAGTCGATTGTAATAGTACGAAACTGTCTGAACTTTTTCAAACTCTGGCCAGTCGACTCATCATGGCAACCCAGTCGACTGGTCAAGTCATTTCGATAAATTTCAAATTTTAAAACTTGTTTTTCGAATTCAAAATTTTTATATACGTTTTAAATCATTTTTATTAACTGTTTTACAACGTCCTAGTGATTCCTCTCTATAAACAGAGCCTAGGAATCACCATGGAAAGGTTCCAAATATTTTGATAAAAGTTTAAGTTTTTGCTTTTGAAAAAGAGAACAAGTATTCAAACAAGAATTCACAATCTTCTAAGTCTTGGTTCTCTGAAATCAGTCTAGTATAACAGTAAATTCGTTTTAGACTGATTTCGGAAGTTGACCTATTAGCCTCCATACAAAAATCACAATCACAACAAGGCTATAGGTTGTTGTAACTCTTTTATTGTTTTCTTTCACTCTCGGGTTATGAGAGTGGTCCTCTCGGTTGGAGAGTAAGGCTCTAGGTTGTAAAGTCAGGTTTTCACTCTTGGTTGAAGAGTGGGTTTGCTCTCTCTAGTGGTGAGAGAGATCTACGGTTGGACAAGGTTGTTGTCTAAACACCGTAGGGTATTCTTGTATTTTTTCAAGAATAGTGGAAAATCTCAAGTGGGTTGCTTGGGGACTGGTTATAGGTCGGGAGGACCGAACCAAGATACATCGATGTGTACTCTGTGCTTGATTCTCTCTGTGGTTGTATTTTCTTTACTTGCATTTTAATATCTCTGTGAAACTTCTCTGGCAAGTCAACTGTCACTCTTCTATAAGTCGACTGATCAGACTGGTATAACATAATCTTCGAAAACTTTTCTAACAGGTCGACTGAGTTCCGCTATAAATTGACTGATCAGACTTGTATAAAATACTCTTCTATTCTGATGCCCCAGTCGACTGTATTCCCTTTTCAAGTTGACTGGACAGTAAGAAAAAGTTTGATTTCGTTATTATTTTTTTATACAACACTGTTCACCCCCTCTAGTGTTTCTTGCCTTGCCTATAGGATCCAACACTTGGTATCAGAGCCTGGTTGAGTGCAGTAGCAACTACTTCTAATGCAAGCCAATACCATGAAGGCCAATCCACACAAAGGCCACCCCTATTCAATGGAACCAATTACAACTATTGGAAGTGTAGAATGAAGATCTACCTTCAGTCCATCAATTATGAGATATGGAACATGACGGAGACCGAGTACACCGCTCCTACCATTCCATATGCACAATGGAACGACGACATGAAGAGCGAAACAATGAACAATGCAAAGGCGATGAACGCTTTATTTTGTGCCCTTACCAAGGAGTTTAATCGTGTGTCCAATGCACGCATCAAATTTGGCACACACTCGAGGTAACTCATGAAGTAACTAACAAAGTTAAATAGTCTAAAATATCTATTCTTGTTCACAGGTTTGAAATATTCCGCACGAAGGAGAACGAGAATGTGTCTAAAATGATCACAAGGTTCACAGATATTACAAACTCTCTTGTGGCACTTGGAAAGACGTACACTCAAGCCGAAATGGTGAGAAAAGTACTTCGTGCACTAACACCCGAATG
This sequence comes from Hemerocallis citrina, assembly GCA_017893485.1. Classification (NCBI taxonomy): domain Eukaryota; kingdom Viridiplantae; phylum Streptophyta; class Magnoliopsida; order Asparagales; family Asphodelaceae; genus Hemerocallis; species Hemerocallis citrina. Next base: position 128,162,055 of record CM030368.1, read on the forward strand.
GGAGAAAAAGACCACCGCCATAGAAGAGGCCAACGATTTAACACAACTCTCTCTTGAGAATCTTGTGGAAAATCTTATGGCGTATGAGGTACAACTTGAAGAATGCAAAAAGGATCAAGAACCTCAAAAATCAAAGAAAAAGACTCTAGCACTCAAGGCCATGTCGGACTCCGAGAATGAAGAAGAAGATGAGGAAAAGATAGTCATGTTCACGAGAAAGTTCAAAAAGTTTCTAAGGAAAGGTAAATTTAACTCAAAATCTAAGGATACTAATGAACTTCCAACTTGTTTCAAGTGTAACAAGACAGGACATATGAAGAAGGATTGCCCACTAGAGAATGCAAAATCTAAAGGAAAGGCTTTCAACTTCAAGAAGGAGAAGTATACTAAGAACAAGAACATGAAGAACAAAAAGGCGTATCAAGCAACTTGGGACGATAACGACTCTTCATCGGAAGAAGAAAGTGAAGAGACAAACGAGATTGCTAATGTATGCTTTATGGCTTCACAAAATCAAGTAAGTGATGATTATAATTCGAATGATTTATTAGATGCTTTCAATGAGATTTTTCAAGAGCTTAAAAAAGAAAAAAATTAGAACTAAAAACTTGGAGAAAGTAAATCAAACACTTTCCCAAGAGAATCTTGACTTAGATAAAGAAGTCAAGTCTTTAAATTCTCGACTTTCAAGTTTGGATATAGATCTTGTATATCTTAAGAAAAATTATGAAGAGATATCCAAGAATGTATCTAAATTTAAAAAAAGAAGGAGAATTTAAATGATGTTATCCAAAATCAAGTTCAATCTAATAAGAGATTTGGACTTGGTTTTCAAAAGTCTCTTGAAAAACCTCATGAACTAAGAACACTAGGGTAAATAAGCCTGAATCTATTACTAGTATTAAGAATAAATTATATGATTTTTTTGAAAAACCTATAACTGTAGTTTTTAATGAAAAAAGCAATTCTGTAGTTCAGACCAGTCGACTGAACCCAAATTTCAGTCGCCTGTCCAGAGATTCTGAGTCTTATTCAACAAGATGAAAACCTCAGATAAATCGACCTATTACACCTCCCAGTCGACTAGATTTTAGCAACAGTCGACTGAAAGGTTCGATAAAGTTGACTAGACAGAGCAAAAATATATGGGTTCCAGTCAATCTGAGTCAGAAAGATAGAGTTACTTATGTAAAATCATATATTCTTGTTGTATGTAATTCTGTAAATTATATTCCTGCATTTAATGGAAAATCAAACTCACTTTGGGTTTGGTTTCCCAAAACAAATCTCTTTTGGACCCATTGAAAAGGGTACCATATTCACATTGTAAATTTTATAGGTACCTAAAAGAGAACGCTGGATACTTGACAGCGGATGCTCAAAGCACATGACTGGTCATACCAACCTCCTATCTTCCATTCAAGAGATTGATGGAGGAACAGTCACATTCGGTGACAACAACAAAGGGAAGGTTGTTGGAATAAGCATGGTCGGTAAGCACACTAACCCTTCAATAGAAGATGTTTTACTTGTTAATGGTTTTAAGCATAATTTATTAAGTATTAGCCAATTGTGTGACTAGGGATATAAAATTATTTTTGAAAAAGATGCATGCTTAATTTATGACTCTACCATGCAAAATATAATTTTTCAAGGAATGAGGAAGAATAATATTTATGAATTGTGCTTAAAATCAATTGAATTTTTAAATGATTTTTGCTTAGTAGTTTCTCATTGGCATAAGTAATTTGGCCATGTGAACATGAAAAATATTACTAAATTGTCTAAATACAACCTAGTTAAAGGGCTACCAAGACTATCCTGTAAAAAGGATAAGTTATGTGATGCATATCAACTAAGTAAACAAATCAAATCTACTTTTAAGACAAAAGAAGTAATTTCTACTAGTAGGCCTCTCGAATTAATCCAAATGGATTTATTTGGCCCTACTAGAGTTGCTTCTTTAAATAAAAGTAGGTATGTATTTGTTTTAGTAGATGATTTTTCACGATTCACTTGGGTTTTCTTTTTAAAACATAAGAATGATGTTTTTGATGAATTTGCAAATTTTTGTAAACGGATTTAAAATCAAAAGTCTCTAACCATAGTCACTATTAGAAGTGATCACGGTGGAGAATTTGAAAATGAAACTTTTTCAGAATATTATAACAAGAATGGTATAACACATTTATTTGCATTTCTTAGAGCTTCACCACAAAATAGAGTGGACGAAAGAAAGAATAGGACTTTGCAAGAGTGTGCACGTACCATGCTTGTTGAAAGCAATTTACCTAAGTATTTTTGGGCTGAAGCTGTTACTACAGCTTGTTATGTTTTAAATAGAATTTTGATTAGGCCTAAGCTTAAGAAAACATGTTATGAACTATTTTTTGACAAAATTCCTAAAGTATCTTATTTCAAAATATTTGGATGTAAGTGTTTCATTTTAAACACTAAAGATAATTTAGATAAGTTTGATCCTAGATCTAATGAAGGTATCTTCATTGGATACTCAAATAGGAGTAAGACATATAGGATCTTCAATAAGTCAACTTTGACTATTGAAGAATCCATGCATGTTTCATTTGATGAATCTCTGACTTCATCTACTGCTATTAAAGATGATGAAACTGATTCATCACCTTTAAATAACGTCATTAAATCTTTAGAGCAGACTACCCTAGCGGATAAGTCGACTGATAAGGAAATCAAGTCAACTGATGTGAACCAGTCAACTGATGGACAAGTCAAGTCAACTGATCCTGTTCTGATGACTCAAACCTTACCAAAATATTTTGTTAAAGTTAGAGATCATCCTCATGACTTAATAATTGGAGACATCTCACGTGGTATTCAAACCACATCTCATGTTAACATGATTTCACATACGGCTTTCTTGTCAGATTTTGAACCTAAAAATATACAAGACGCCTGTGAGAATGAGTTTTGGATGAATGCCATGTAAGATGAATTAAACCACATTTTTAATAAATGATGTATGGAATTTAGTTTCATGACCTCCTGACCATACTATAATTGGTACCAAATGGGTATTCAAGAATAAATTAGATGAATCAGGACTAGTCGTTAGGAACAAAGATAGATTAGTTACTCAAGGGTATAATCAAGAAGAAGGCATAGATTTCGATGAAACATATGCTGCTGTTGCTAGACTAGAATCAATTAGGATCTTGTTATCTTTTGCTTGTTTTATGAACTTTTCACTTTTCCAAATGGAAGTTGAAAGTGCTTTTCTTAATGGTTTTATAAAGGAAGATATTTATGTTAAGCAACCACCTGGTTTCGAACATGAACAATTTCCAAACCATGTTTTAAATTGAAAAGGGCTTTATATGGTCTTAAACAAGCACCTCGTGCTTGGTATGGTCGTTAAAGACTTTTCTTTTAGAAACTGGTTTTGAAATAGGTAAAGTAGATACTGCTTTGTTTATTAGGAGAAAAGAGACCGATATTTTGATCATACAAATATATGTAGATGACATAATCTTTGCTTATACTAATAGTAATCTATGTCAAGAGTTTGCTAATACCATGAAAAATGAGTTTGAGATGAGTCACATGGGTGAACTCAATTATTTCCTTGGACTACAAATTAAGCAGTCACCTAATGACATATTTATTAATCAAGAAAAATATGCTAAGGAATTACTCAAACGGTTTGGCATGGATAGCACGAGTAGTAAGACCACACCTATGGCTACTACCACTACCCTTGACAAAGATGAATTAGGTAAGAGTGTCGATCAAAAACTCTATCGAGGTATGATTGGCTCACTCTTATATATAACTGCTAGTAGACTAGACATTATATTTAGTGTAAGTTTGTGTGCTAGATATCAATCCTAAAGAGTCTCACTTGAAAGCTGTGAAACGTATTTTAAGATACATTAAAGTCACGTCTGAGTATGGTCTATTTTATTCACGCACCGATAATTTTTAACTTTTGTCGTATAGTGACGCTGAATTTGCTGGCAGTAAAACTGACCGCAAAAGTACTAATGGAACATGTCACTTTTTGGGACATTTCCTAGTCTCTTGGTGCAGTAAGAAGCAAAATTCGGTATCTCTATCTACTACAGAAGCTGAATATATTGCTGCAAGTTTGACTTGTACCCAAATTTTGTGGATGAAACAAACCCTATTAGATTATGGTATTTCATTTTCAAAACCTGCAATAATGTGTGATAATACCAGTGCCATTAATTTATTTAAAAATCTGGTTCAACATTCACGTACAAAACACATTGATATTAGACATCATTTTCTACGTGATCATGTTTTAAAGGGAGATATATCTTTAGACTTTATTTCTACTGATAAACAAGTAACAGATATCTTTACTAAACCACTTAAGGAAGACACATTTATCACCTTAAGAAGAGAACTAGGAATTTGCAGTTTTTATGATATTTCTTGATTTTTTTTTAATGGTAAGTCGACTTAGCAATAATATTTGGTCGACTTCCCATGTATTTTTCGAGATTTATTTTTTTCTGAGTTTTTTAGTGCTCTGGACAGTCGACTATGAACAGTACTCAGTCGACTGCCAGAAGTATTACTTGAATTTTTTCGTTTCTTTTTTTTGCTCTCGACTAAGTCGACTGTTCCTCAAAACCATTCGACTGTCGCGCTTTAGTCTATCTTTTAGATTCGAAAATGGCACACTTTTTTAGGCAATTTCTTTTACTCTTTCTTACCCTTTGACCGATCTGATCCCTTGATTACTCCTAGACTCAATCTCAGCCCTTGATTCTAAAGTGAAAACCCTAGTTCCCCACTTTTTAATTCTCTCTATCTCTTTGAAGACATAGACAGTCGGCTGCTCCTCATTCTGACGATTATAGATTTTTGAAGCTCACAAATTGAAGACTTCATTCAAATTTCAAGTCAATCTCTTGCTGCAGTTCTTTCCAAGATCTCTTGAAGTCCGGTGCTTTTCTTTGCCTCTCTGTCACACCCCGCTTCCCAAAAGAATACGGAATACGGATACGTAACATAAGCACAGCGAATGATTTTCATCATCCATAAGCTGTTCAAGAAATCTTTACAGCATGCACAAGAAATACTCAGAGTTGGAAGCGAATTAGTCAACAACATGCACATAATGAGTCAAAATGCCAACAAGAATACTTGAAACCAAATACATAAATCTCAAATAGTCATGATCTGAATAAAACACAAGTCTTGGGTCGCATTGCCCAAATACAAGAATAATTCTAAGTCTCAAATACAATTATTGTTCAAGCACGATACAAGAAATAATAATAAATGCAGCACTAATACTTCAAGTCTCCGATACCATCCGGAACCTGTTCTCCAAAATCTGCAATTAATGAAGGAAAGAGGAAAATAGAAAACACAAGTACCGTCAATTGCAAGTCATGGGTCACTTATAATGTAGGATACAAGCACATGGGGAAACTAACTAGCACATGGTATAAGTGTGATGTCAAAGTAAACAACTAGCATGGTAAAAGTGATCAAGTGTACATGGCATAAATCAAGTATCAAGTAATCAAGTATTATGAAAACATGTATCAAGTGTCAAGTGTCATGTAATCATGTATCAAGTATCAAGTTTCATGTCTCATGTAAACAAGTATCATGTTCAAGTGCATCACAGTGACCCGTGAAGCATCACAGTGAATTACAAATCCGCCTGAACCATCGGGAATAGTCAACACAGGTGCGGACGTCAATCTGTTCTTCAACTCAACAAAAGCTCCATCACACCCATCAGACCAACAAAACTTCTTATCATTCCCATTCAACTTAGTCAACGGTCCTACTATCTTCAAAAAATCTTGGACATACTTCTGATAATAGCCAGCCAAACCGAGAAAACTCCTGACTTCAGAAACTGACTTGGGAATAGGACAATCCTTCACAGCCTCAACCTTAGCAGGATCCACAAAAATACCATCACCTGAGATAATATGCCCCAAGAATGAAATCATGTTGAGCCAAAACTTACACTTGCTAAGTTTCCCATAGAGCTGATTCACTCTTAACGTCTGCAGAACCACTCTAAGATGCTCAGCATGATCTTCCCGATTCCGAGAATACACCAAAATATCATCAATAAAGACCACCACGAATCTGTCCAAGAACTGAGAGAAAACCCGGTTCATAAGACTCATGAATACAGCCGGCACGTTCGTGACTCCGAATGGCATCACAAGATACTCATAGTGCCCGTATCTAGTCCTGAAAGCAGTCTTCTGTATATCTGCAGCCTTCACCTTGACTTGGTGATATCCAGAACGAAGATCCAACTTCGATAAAATAGCAGCCCCACTCAGATGATCAAACAAATCATCGTAACTGGGCAACAGATACTGATTCTTCACAGTAACTCTGTTCAGTTCTCAATAATCCATGCACAGTCGACGACTACTATACTTCTTGTCAACAAAAAGGACTGGAGCAGCCCAAGGCGAAACACTAGGTCTGATGAAACCCAAATCAAGCAACTGCTGAATTTGCACCTTAAGCTCTTCTAGCTCAACCGGTGCCATCCTGTGGGGACTCTTCGATATCGGCTCTGTTCCAGGCTGAACATCAATACCGAATTCCACTTTCCTATTAGGGGGTAAGCCAGGCAACTCATCTGGAAAAACAACTAAAAAATCCTGAACTACTCAAGGCGCAGCCTCACAGCCTGAGTGCAATTCCATCGCACAATCCACCTGTTCAACTGCAGTCTTTGCTCGACCAAGGAAAGACTCCCTGGCATGGAACTCAAATTCTATGCAATCTGGAATCCGGAACACAACCTTCTTGGCACGGCAATCAATAATAGCATGGGCTTCACCCAACCAATCCATACCCAGAATAACGTCGAATCCCAAATTCCCAATTACAATCAGATTGGCTTTGAACTCAGCGCTACCAATAATGACGGGACACTGCCTACACTTCCGGGAACAAATGACAACTCCACCACCTGTCACAATGTTCCAAGCCTCTGACATGTTGCTGCACTCCAACTGATGGCGTGCGACAAATCGAGATGAGACAAAAGAATGGGTTGCCCGAGAATCAAACAAAACATGAGCAGGAAAATAGCACACAAGCACAACACCTAAGACAAAAAAACAAAAGAGACAAGGAAAAGAATGGATGACACCAAAATCAAGGAATATGGGTACGAAAAGAATGAATTCGTACCCAAAAAGAAATAAAATAGGAAGGGATAAAAAAGAATGGAATAAGACTATATCCAGATCAATGTTGATAATATTTGATTCATTTTATGCATGCATGGCTGGTGAGATGTTGCGCAGATCTCCAGTTTGAGCCAGGCTTGTCTAATATAATAGTTGCCCAATATATTAGCTAAACCCGGTGCTCTAATACCACTAAAAAACCTGTCACGCCCTGCTTCCCAAAAGAATATGGAATACGAATACATAATATAAGCACAGCGAATGGTTTTCATCATCCATAAGCTGTTCAAGAAATCTTTACAACATGCACAAGAAATACTCAGAGTCAGAAGCGAATTGGTCAACCACATGCACATAATGAGTCAAAATGCCAACAAGAATACTTGAAACCAAATACATAAATCTCAAATAGTCATGATCTGAATAAAACAAAAGTCTTAGGTCACACTGCCCAAATACAAGAATAATTCCAAGTCTCAAATACAATTATTGTTCAAGCACGATACAAGAAATAATAATAAATGCAGCACTAATACTTCAAGTCTCCGATACCATCTGGAACCTGTTCTCCAAAATCTGCAATTCATCGAATGCAGGAAAGAGGAAAAGAGAAAACATAAGTACCCGTCAATTGCAAGTCAGGAGTCACTTATAATGTAGGATACAAGCACATGGGGAAACGAACTAGCACATAATATAAGTGTGATGTCCAAGTAAACAACTAGCATGGTAATAGTGATCAAGTGTACATGGCATAATTCAAGTGTCAAGTAATCAAGTATTATGTAAACATACATCAAGTTTCAAGTGTCATGTAATCATGTATCAAGTATCAAGTTTCATGTCTCATGTAAACAAGTCTCGTGTATCATGTAATCAAGTCTCAAGCAAGCATGTATCATGTTCAAGTATCATATTCAAGTATCATGTGGTGAATTACTATCCAGGTAATATACTTCATGCAGCCTATACTACATGGTTGCTAGATTACAACAGTTTCTCTTTAGATTTCATAGTGGACCATAGAGGGTAGTATACTCGGGGACAAGCAAGTAATTGAGCTCCAAGCGCCAAGTATCATGTATCATGTAATCAAGTGTCAAGTTGTGCAAGTGGCAAGTATCGTGTCTTGCATGCAAGTATCAAGTAATCATGTCAAGTAATCACGTAGGATCAGTGGATCCTCTTCCGAGTACACTTTTCTGAATTATCCACTATTAAATCTGTCCCTTAAATCCCGGCTTGGTTATTTTATTATTAATATCAAACAAGCATGTATATGTACAAAATATATCAAGAATAGCATGGCATGATTATGTGACAAGTGCAAGTTGCAAACTAAACATGTACAAGTGTAAGATATCTCATAAAAGACTAAAATAAACACATCTTAAGTTCAGGACAGCAAGACCATACTGTAGTAAAATAGTGGTTTCACAAGTTACAAATAAGCAAATCTGGATCCGTCAAAGGATCTGGAAGATAGACATCTGCACGAATCGAGCGAGTATAATTAAGTCATATACTATCTCACAACAACACAGCTCAAAACTGATTTCAATTCAGAAATTAATAGCTAGAAATCAAGAAAATGAATTCAAGAGCATGAAAACATCATGAAAACACATTAAATAAATCCACAAAAAATCTAGGGTATTCCCTTATATGTCCAGAATCAAAATATTGAGTTTCAGAATTTTCCAGGAAAAATAGATAAGTCATCAAAAATAAGAAAGTATCACGAAAACATAGTTTGGCAAATCTGTAATTCCCAACACTGCTGTATGAAAACTAAGATATCTTGCAACCAGTGAAACGAAATCCAATTCCGCTAAAAGGATATGAAAATAGATATAATTTAATAACTTTCACATTTAACAAATATTTTTCATTCAGTAAAAGGAATCATAGTGAAAATAGGGTTCTTTACAGAACAGCGAGCAAAATACAGCATGTATAGATTTTAGAAACGAGCATGAAACACCTCATAAAACTTATCAATAAAATTCATCAAAATTCTGGGTAATCCCTAACTTAATAAAGGAACACTGACCAAAGTTTCAAATCAAAATAATATGTATAGCATGGTTCTTGAAAATAGTTTGTTATCAAAATTATCCAAAAACAGAATCTGGAAAAGATCGACACCTCTGTACAAAAACAGTCATAACTCGGTCATACGAAATCAAAATAAGCAAGGTCAGAGGAGTTTGAAAATAGACAAAATTATATAAAACTCATATTTTATACCGAAATCAAGATACTGACTGTAGCACAATCGAAAACAGGAAAGAAAACAGAACATCCAGAAAATACATATTTCACCCTCAAGCACAAAAAACAATATAGATTCAAGAATATTGATCCAAACTCATCCAAACTTGAAATCGAGTCTACCAAAGGCCTAAACATCATGAATTTGGGTTATTAACATGTCCACGCCTATTATTTCACATGGGTATCAACAAAACACGAATTTGCACACAAGTCTCACATACATGTCTAAAATCAAGAACGGACGATTCCTAGGTTATTTCATGTCAAGATTGGTGTCGTGAGTCTTCTATAGCCAAAATATCACAATAGAGACAAAACCCATCAAGGAAAACACAATCAAAGGTTGTCTCTAGACCCAACTACACTATAGGTGAACTTTGATACTTGTATCAAACAAATGAATTGGAGTATAAGTTACTTGCCTTAGTTTGGGGATGAAGAACGATGCAAACAAGCCTAAACGCAAAACTCACAAATGAAATCCGCTAAATTCACGAATCCAAGCAAAACGAGCAAAATCTTCTCACGAACGAAACTTCCAACGCGCACGACGATCAAAGTGGCTAGAGACCACTTTGAGAACACCACAAAGAGAGAGTAAGGGGTTCAAATAGTGCAATAGGATTGTGGTGGGGTGTGGAGATGGTCAGGATTTAATCAAGGAGGGGGGCTCGGGTTTGTGGTGGCCGGAGATGGGGAGATGGCCGCCAAGGGGGTGGTCGGCTTGGTGGATGAAGGGCAGGCCAGGATGGAGTAGGAGAGGGAAAATGTTAGGGTTAGGGTCAGGGTTTAGAATTAGGAGGGTTTATATATAGGATTAGATGTGGGCTAATGGGTAATGGGTATTAGTAGCTAGTAATAGGTTTACAATGGGTTTTGGATATTGGGTCAAATAACAATAGGAATGCAAATAGGATAGGGAATTCTTTGGCTTTAAAAAAACTTATTAGGGATCAAAAATAATGGGATCGGGAAAATACAACCGAAACACCACCACAACACCAAGAAAAAAATAAAATAGAGATAACGAGACCAAACAAATGAGGAAAAGATCAACACGATGAAAAACGAGATAAAAGAGACAATCAATCAAACACAAGGAGCTCAAAATAAAATAAAACGAATATATATTGAAAACAAATCCAATATACGATTCAGAAAAAAAATACAAGAGAGAAAAATACACCAAAACGAAAAAATACAGTCAAAAATAGACAAAAATGAAAAACAGGGGTTACAATCCTACCCACCTAACAAGAAAAATTTCATCCTCAAAATTCAAAAGGAAGATACATAGGGTAATCCCAAAACAACCAAAAGAACAAAACAAAATTACTCAAATAAATGAGGAAACTTCTGCTGAATCTTCTCCTCCATCTCCCAAGTCGACTTACCAGGCGAGTGAGGATTCCAAGAAACACGAACCAATTTGATGACTTTGTTCTTAAGCACTTTCTTCCGCTGATCCACAATAGCAACTGGCAGAATCTCACAAGTCAAATCTGGCCGAACGGTCAACTCAGAATAGTCGATCACGTGGCTTTCATCTCGAATATATCTCCTAAGTTGTGAGATATGGAAAACATCGTGCACTCCTGATAAAGCTAGCGGCAATGCAAGACGATAGGCCACCTTTCCTACTCGCTCCACAATCTCAAACGGTCCAATAAACCTTGGGCTAAGCTTGCCCCCACCACGGCAATACCTTTAGGAAAACATGGTCACCAACTCCAAACTCCAAAGCTCTCCGATGGACATCAGCCCATCGCTTCTGCCTGTCCTGAGCTGCCTACAAGTGCTTCCTGATCTGAACCACTGCATCAACTGTCTTGGTGATCAACTCCTAGAACACCCCGTTTTGTATGATACCTGAATATATATGTATGTATGTATATTGTCGTATGCGGGCACATGGTTATAGTATTTTGGGCTGATTTTGCTATCATGGATTGTGGTTAGGGTTATGGGACGGTTCATGGGAGGATTACATTCTAAAAGATGCACGAGAACGAGGAGGACCGATACTAGTATAAACGCTGGTTTTCGGCACGACACCTATGCAAATATAACACTGTATGATACTACAGTGGATATATATTACGTGCGCTTGATAAACCTCTCGTCTCGCACTCATAGGGATGCATTTATTCTTAAGTTGGGCAGCCAACACAACAACCACCAAACCATGGGCTAGAAGCCATGGTTTGATCCAAAACCACCTACACACCTACCCTACCCCCCCCCCCCTAGCTTCAAAACCGGCCATATCCCCTTTATTTCTCCATTGTTTCTCCACTCCATTCCACCTCCTTGCTCTGGAAATTTCAGATCTCTTCCAAGAGAGAAAAAGAAAGGAAGAGGAGAAAGTGAAGAAGAAGGTCCCAATGAAGGATTTTCAAAGGGAAAAGCTTGAGAAGATCAATTCCTCTACAACAACCAAGGGTAGGGAGTTTCTCTAAATCTTATTTTATGTCTTTTAATTGGTTTTCTTGCATGCATGTATGCTAGGATGTGCTAGGATGAACATCTAAGAGATTGAAAGTTGAAGTCAGAACTGAAACTAAAAAACTGGTTCGGAATGCTGTTTTGTTGATTTTTTCGAGAGCAAACTACCAAGAATTAGACCATGAAATTTTCATGGATTGTTGATATACATGTTTAGATAGTTGGTGATTTATTTAGGATTTTTATGAGGTCATTTGATATTTTAATAAAATCGAATGGTAGAGCTGTGTCGTAAGGCAGAATCAGCAATTGATAAACAGAATGACTGATGTTATAGGAATTTTTCTAATTTATTGGTGCATGATCATGATCTGAAATTTTTACTCTAGATTCCTGCATTCATCTAGATTCTATAAAAAAATCGGAAAAATGTTTGGATGAGTTTATGGTTTGAGAAAAATTGATCTCTAATCAGTAGCTGAAGCTGAGCTGAAGAATAGGATGACTTTCTATGATAAATCTAAATAGAGAGAACTCATTGTATACTTTGAGTTTTGATATGAGATCTCCTGAATATTGTTTACTATGATCTCTAGTTTCATCACCATAAATTTTATGTCATTTGGAAAAGTATGGAATTTAATATGATTTTATGAGTATGTACTGTGCTGGTTTCAACCAATTTTGATACCCTGTAGAGATGGGGCATTTGAGACTCATTTAGAGCACATTTTGAGAACCTGATTCATTAGAGAGTTGTAGTAGACACCTAGATCTTTCCAACAAGACCAATTTGAGGCATATCCAGTAAAGAGTTGATTTAGTCTGATTTTTGTAAAACTGGACAGAGACCTAGAGTGGATCTGAGTACTCTGATTTGGAGAGACCCATTGTGTGAATTGGTGCATCAGGTGAGAGATGTGTGTGTTAGGGTGACTTAATGGTATAATTTGGACTCATGGCCAACTAGAGAGTTGTTGAGGATACCCACACCCTTCTATACAAATTTGGTTTGTGACGTTCTGACGAACGAGTAGTGTTTTGTGCTACCGGTAAGGTACAGCCCGTGTACAGGAAGCACGCAGGCTGAGACTTGAGAGGCTATTTTGGGGTGCAAGATGATTGAATTTGAGTTCATGATTAACTAGGAAGTTGTAGTCTAGGATCCTACCGTTCGGGATTAGGCTCGTACACTCCAATCGGAGTTGTATTGAGAGAGTTATGACCATTTTAAGTTTCGGGCAGAAACCCGTAGGTCGCTTAGTCTTGGTGTTGATTAGGTATTGTGAGGACATTTTTCCTTGTATACTATCAGAGTTGATGACTCTTATTTAGGGATGGTTGATATCTGTTATTGAGATTGTTGACTCCCAGAGTGGGATGTGTGACTCGAGTTAGTCACTAGGGTAAGGGATACCCTGCACCTGTCAACCCTACATTATAAACTTCCACCAAGCTTAGGACATCCGAGCCATGCCATTATTATAAGTTCACAAGGGTGAACATACATTCACAGCTGGGGCAGCGGCGAATGTAGGCCAGAATGCTGGACAATTCCAAGCCGTGGAAGTGGCGAACCGGACCGGTATCGCCAGGGCCAGAGGTTGATAAGTATGAATGCAGTCTTATCTTTACCCGAAGTAATTAGAGTAAGGCATGGGTTAGAATGGCATATTAAGGGATTGGAAAATTGCATTAGTCCTAGTAAACCATAGTCGGTGTTGTACCTTCCAATCGTAGGGATACATTTTCGGCACTCATGGATGAGTCCTCGGCTCGTATCTCGATGTTAATTCCCAAAGCTTTGCCGGAGTAAGGTACGGAAGGCTAGGAGGATTTGACCTCATAAGGCGCTCACGTCCCTATGCACGGAGGTTTTGTGTTTTGGTATATATATAAGTTCATAACCCGATCAGGGGTGAACACGCATGTGTCGGTCCATAGGGGTGGACATGGAAATCATACGGTCGGACGATCGGATTCAATGCAGCTTTCTGAGGAGGTCTGTACGTGGGTACGAAGTGGCAGCTACGACCACCACTTAGGCACTGCAGTGGCGGAACTAGATCGACCAGCTGCCACCTGATTGGGCGATGGACAATCTATTGGGAACTGGATGGGTACAAGGGTAGGATGCATGGCGAGGGATTGAACCCTACAATCAGGAGAGGGGAAATCCTTGGAAAGTATGTAGTATGGGATGCATACGTTTCCATCGAAGTTGATTTTGGGAAAGTATGTAGTATGGGATGCATACGTTTCCAACTGAATTGCATTAGAGTAGGTGCATTGTGTGCATTCTTGTTTGTGCATTAGATTAGGCCATGCTTGGGTTCGGAACGCATGTAGTATGAAATGCATGCGGATCCAGATTCCCAAGTCTTGCTTGTTTTAAAATAGGCTTTTGATTGGTGCATTTCATTGTTAGATCATGGCATACACGAGTACTACATAATTTAGGATGCACATTTCCTTTTCCATTCAAGATGGTTTGTGATTGCCAGTTTGGAGGATTGTTGTTATTATCAGTATTGCGTCAGTCGAAGTACTGACGTTCCCCACCTTTTAGGTACCGGTTCTACCTTTCAAGAGGTGCAGAGATATCAGAATCGCGCAGCAGAAGACTCAAGTCGAGGAGCAAGTCCCAGGGAAGCAGATTGATCGTTCAGCGGAGCTTCGGCAGGGAGCCATCGACTGCCATTCCGAGAGAAGTTGTTAACTTTACTAAAAGGAGTGATGTATATTTGTAATAAGATGTATTGAGGTTATGTAATTTGTATTCTTGTCAAGAACGAGGCATTGGTTGTAATCAATGATGTAATGACTTATTTGGCAATAAAAAGTTTTTAAATTTCCATGTTATTACTGTGTTGAGATGCATTTAAAGGCAAAGATTCTGGTGAGTGCCACAGATGTCCGGTAATGGAGATCTGGGGCACTACAGAAGTGGTATCAGAGCTGACTTCAAATTACAGGCTAACACAGTAGGAAATTTGACTTAAAAAGCCAAATGGCTGGGTCTAGTTTGGATTGTAGGAAGGTCAAAATCATGATTGTTCGCTTTCCTGCTTATGTGGTGATCTTCCCTACATCCCGAACTAACCCTGTGTGTTTTTCTTCCTTTGAAGCGTGTCCAGAAGAATCAGAAACAATCACTGCAGAATGGCTGAGGGCGAAGGCAGTAGGACCAACGGCACAAACTTCAATGTTGAAGCAGAGTTTACCCGCGTATATCAGATGATTGGAGCATTTGTGGAGGCTAGCAGGAACCAAGCGCCACCAGAAAGAGCACCAGGAGTTGCGGTGAACACTGATCCAGTGAAGATGGTAGAATCATTTAGGAGGATGAAACTTCCATTCTTCGAAGGACAGGCCGATCCCACAGTTGCTGACGACTGGATACGTCAGGTGGAGACAGTATTTGAGGTGCTGATGACTCCCGAAGACAGCAAGGTACGTCTCGCCACAATCTTGCTAGAGAAGGACGCCGGAGTTTGGTGGCAGTCCGTGAAGCATGGTCTTGGAGAAGGACAGATCACTTGGGAAGATTTCCTTGAGGAATTCCGACAACACTATTTTTTCACAGATGTGCAAAAAGAAAAGGTAATGGAGTTCCACAATTTGAAGCAGGGAAATATGTCCGTCAGGGAATATGAAACAAAGTTTTCTCAGCTGTCACGGTATGCACCAGAGATGGTCCAGGAGGAACAAAGAAAGCCAGAGGTTTGAGCAAGGGCTTAGGCCTAGACTGATGTCGAGGATGGTTCCGTTAGGCATTCGCAGATTCGACATGCTAGTAAGGCGAGCTGCGGCAACAGAAATGGATATGAGACAGAGTCAAGGCGAGGCCGAGGCGAAGAAAAAGAGGAGGAAGGCTAGTCTCACCCCCGACCATGACAAGCAGGATTCAACTCCCGAGTCCAAAAAGCTTAAGGAGCCTAGAAGGATGGTGGTGTGTTACTTTTGTAAGGAACAAGGGCATTTCAAGAGTCAATGCCCAAAAAAAGAGCCCAGACAACCACCTGCTACAACTACGGAGAAGCCGAGCACAAGAAATCGAATTGTCCACAACTGCAAGGGAACCCCAATAATCAGTTACCGAAGGTGGTCGATAAAAGGAAGAAGTCAATTCATCAGAGACGAACTTCAGCCTAACTGGAAGGAAGTGTGAAGCGGCGCATGGTCTACAATAGTAATATATTTTGTTAGCTGCAATCCTTGCTAGCCATGAATGGCAAATTTGTATTGTGTTCTCTAGCAAGATATTATGACTTCTATAAAGCATGAAAGTTTTCTTGGGCATTTGGTCATCTTGTGTCTTGCGCTTATTTATTTGAGTGTTTGGGATAAGGCATAAAGCTGAATTTTTGCCTTCTCCTTGGTAAGCCTCGTTTTCTTCTAAGGAGGGAGTGGTCACCAACCCTCTAGCAGTGCAACTGAGAGCTAGATGATATTCTGAGAGCTTGACTTAGGCACTAGAAAGGAGATGTGATGAAGCAAGAACGATCGTGAGTAGAAAGGCTCCATAATGATCCACGGAGTGAGAGATTCCTCAGTATTCCAAACGAGGGATGAAATATGCCCCAGAATGATCTGTGAATTAGGAATTGGTCTCCATTATTCCGAGGATGAGAGCGATACTCACGAGAAATTCGTACATGACGTTGGCTCCATAATGATCCACGGAGTGAGAAGTTCCTCAGTATTCCAGACGATGAATGAAATATGCCCCATAATGATCTGTGGAGTAGGAATTGGTCTCCATTATTCTGAGGACGAGAGCGACACTCATGGGAAGGATTGTATGTTGTTGGCTCCATAATGATCCACGGAGTGAGAAGTTTCTCAGTATTCCAGACGAGGGATGAAATATGCCCCATAATGATCTGTGGAGTAGGAATTGGTCTCCATTATTCCGAGGACGAGAGCGATGCGCACGGGAAGGTCGTGTATGACGTTGACTCCCGAATGATCCATGGAGTAAGAAGTTCCTCAGTATTCCAGACGAGAGATGAAATATGTCCCATAATGATCTGTGGAGTAGGAATTGGTCTCCATTATTCTAGGGACGAGAGCAGCATACACAAATAGGTTAGTGGGACGTTGACTCCAGGACACTCCTAAGAGCGAGACATTCCTCAGTATTCCGGACGAGGTATACATATATCCCAAAATAATCTGTGGAGTAGGAATTGATCTCCAGTATTTCGAGGACGAGAGTAGACCCACGAAGAAGTTCAAGGATGAATAGGGGGCTCTAGAAGATCTCCGAAGAGAGATGTTCCCCAGCATTCTAGTTGAGGGACAAAATAGGCCCCAAAGCGCTCTGTGGAGTGGGAATGATCTCCAGTAGTTCAGGACGAGAGCAAAACTCATGGAGAGTTCGCATGGTGAGGACTCCAGAATAATCTGTAGAGCGAGATATTCTCCAGTATTTTCGAAACGTGGGACGCAGTAGACCCCAGAAAGTTTGATGAAGAGGGATTGATCTCCGGTAGTCCAGGACGAAAGCAACACACCCCAAGGTGATTCATCCCCAGTACGGTGGATACGGGATGCGGCATGCCCCAAAATGATCCACATGATGAGATTGATCTCCAGGATGAAAGAGTGCATTGAGCTCTTAAGGCTTGGGAGCCGGTATTAAGCACTTTAAGAATGAGTTTTGCGGGTGTTCCTTGAGGAATTGGTGATGATCTAGAAAAGTATCTAACTAATGCCGCCGCTACCTTCTCCATCTTCCTCCGTATCTTTCTCCGTCTCCTTCTCCTTTCGTCCACGACCAAAACCCACTCTGATCGTCCCCATTGCCCTCGCACCACCACCAATTCACCATCCCGTTCTCAGATCACCTGTCCACCATCGCCATCGCCATCCACCGTCGTCTTCACCCATCAAACCCAACTCTCGAAAACCCATTTCACCATTTCCCCATCGTCGTTTGCCTCTCCTTCCGCCATTAACCTCGGCACCATCCCCTCAGCACCCTCGACCTCCGCTCCGACCACCACCATCAACTGCCAACACCCCATTTCTCTTCCTCCCCTGTTTTTGAAAATAGAGCAACGCGTGCCACCCCCCAGTGCCGACGCCCCTCCGTGGCTGTCGCAGTCACGCTGCCCCGCCGCCAGCATCGCAAGCCCCGCCTCATCACCGTCAAAGCCCCCGCCGTCACCATCCTCTCTCTTGATCTCTGTTTCGGCGAAGAAGAGAAGGAAGAAGAAGTAGACGTTGGGCGGGAATTGATCTCAGGCGTTGGATCGCATCAAGATCCGTGCAACTGGGTCTGATCTGATCGTTGTTCGGTGTTCGGCCACAGCGAATCTAGCATCGCTATCCCCTGTTCGGTCTAGATCCGGTGTGAGGAAAGAATCCTATTGGCTGCGTTCTGGTGTTCCGTGTTTTGGCACAGCGGATCCTGAGATCGCTGTTCGCTGTTTTGGCGGGATTCGGTGTTAGATTTTTCGTGCTACTGTTGAATTCTTGCACGTGCATCACACGTGCTTGTGGGAGATTTCGCCCTGGGTTTTTCGATCCCATTTTCCTCAACTAGCGGATCTAATCGTCGTCAATCAAGGCAAGTATTCATCTTGTACATATTTTTGTTCTAATACAAGCTTAATTTGAAAATACTGCAAATAGTTAGAAGTTGTGACTCCTCCTTGACTTATCGTTATTGATCAAATGTTAATCTCCATCAATTTTCATAATCTTAAAAGTCACAACAATTTCTTTGTATTATATTACAACAACTTGGACTCATTTTATCCCCTAGACACATGAACACATGAGATTAAGGAACCCTAGATTTGTAGACATATGATATATCGTGTATGTGATGAACTTGCAACCACTAGAGTCGAGAAATAAATATTACTTGCTGTTATGATAACCATTACCCAGTATTTATATCACACATTAGCCTAGACGCCTAATAACAAAATTTCATGTAACCTATACTAGTAAGATATTTCCACATGTTGCTGTCCTGAATCTTATTATGCTGTTTTGACCCCTTAACATCAGAATCGGAACCCGAGTCCTGAATAGTAAATGTAGCTCTAGATGTCTAGATGTCAATAGCCTCCAGAATTTTTCGAATTCGGAGTTACAGTCTAGGAGTTATTTCAGTTTTACTGCAGCTGCGTCGAGTGACGCAGATTTGCAAAACTGCTGCACACCTTTACTTTGCGAATTAATTAAACTATGTTTACAGTAAGCATTTGACTTGAAATTTTATATTCTGTTGTTGGACACCCTATAGGACATCCCCAATTTTTCTCAGAATTTATTTGTAATGTTTCAACCCTGTTTCACATGTTTAAACTTAGGAACACAAATTCTGCCTGAACACATTAGCTGTGTAGTTCGCTGTTTTGACATATGTTCCCACCACTTTCATGTACCTTAATTATATGCGTTGGAACCGGGTAGGAGTCTATTTCCTAGATCTTCTGACGGATTCACTTTTGCTATTTTGTAGCAACGGGAATCACAGTTTTGGTACAGCAACGTCGTGCTGTCCAGATTTGGGACTTTCGTTGTTCGTGTTATTCTTATTCATGTTGACCCTCGAATATGCCATATAAATATCTCAGACTTGTCCCATGTCCATGGTTACGATTTCTTGACTTGTTTCACACACTTGTATGCTTGCTTGACAAAATTTAATAAATGTAATAAGTCGGGGTTTAAGGGAATGACCATAGTAGTGGACAATATAGGTAAGTGTACTCGGAAGGGGGTCCATGTTTCCCTCTTGATACATGTCACATGAACTAGTATATTATTATTCGATTCATGAACTAGTATATTATTTGATTCATGAACTAGTATATTATAAATCGATTCATGGACTAGTATATTATTGATCTATGAACTAGTATATATATGATTCATGACTTGTCTTGTTATGACTTGACACATGAACTAGTTATATGATTACCCGATTTATGAGCATGACTTGCTTGATACTTGATACCTGAGTACACCGCCCTACAGACTCCATTACTAGGCCTAAACAAAATTGTATTGA
Organism: Hemerocallis citrina; assembly: GCA_017893485.1. NCBI lineage: Eukaryota > Viridiplantae > Streptophyta > Magnoliopsida > Asparagales > Asphodelaceae > Hemerocallis > Hemerocallis citrina. Next base: position 128,182,002 of record CM030368.1, read on the forward strand.
CTGTAGCAACCATGTAGTAAAAGAATGGATGCATGAAGTGCTACCTAGATAGTAATAACTATAAGACTTGATACATGAAACTTGAACTTGATACATGCTTACACGATGCCTGACTACTTGATACATGAAACTTGAACTCGATACTTGGTCACTTGATACTTGTACTTGACAACTTGACACTAGACTTGAGACTTGACACTAGACTTGAGACTTGATACCTGACACTTGAACTAGATGTCTGTCACTTGAGGTTAGATGCCCTTACATGTTCACTTGTCACTTGCTTCACCATTAGTATTTGTTACCCAACCCGATCTCTTGAGTTTTCCTCCTTGCTAGCTAGTTCTTAGTTTTTTTTTTCCACTACTTATTGTATCCCTGTTACATTCTTGATTCCAATTCTTGTCCCACATTACTTGTACTCGTTTTTACTATTTGGGACCCTAACTTGCACTAAGGGCATTTTCTCTTGTTTTCTCTATTTTTTCCTTTTTATATTTATTAAGCAGACTTAGAGACGTGCTACCTGCTGGAATCGGTGAGCAGACGTTCTAGGCCTTGCTTGGAAAAATCTTTCTTTAATTATTTCGTTCTGTAATTGAGTTATTTCATTTGTTGTTGCTTAAGACTTGTAACGGGCTTATGTTCCCGAGTTTTATTTTGATCCAGATTTGAAAACTATTTGGACATTACTATTTGTTTTCAATTGTTTTCTGTTGCTTAATAAATTATTCATGTATGCTTGGTTATATATAAATCTTGTTATATCCTTGTTATGATGCTGAGTCGATCCTACAGCGTATGGATGATGTTAAAATCATTCGCTGGGCTTCGTCACGCGCTCGTATTTCATATTTTTGGGAAGCGGGGCGTGACACAAGAACCACCAAACTTGTAATACCCTAAACTTTCATTTTGATGGAAATGTTGATTTTCACGTGTTGTGCACGTGCAAATTTCATGTGTATATTTATTTATTTATTTTTATATATGAAGTTTCATTTTATAGTATGAACAATTATTTTCTTCTTTTATTTTTCTAAAAGCCTATTTTATAAAGCCTAAAACACTATTTTCTTAATTTGAGCCCACTTTAATAAACTATTATCTTATTATTTTATTATTTGGCCCACAAGCCTAAGCCCACTATTTGTGAAGCCCACAAATTTAATTAATCAATTAAATGGTTACACTTGTCATGTAGACACAAAATATGAACAGTTTGATTAATTAAAATTGTACAAACTTCAAATAGAGGTATTAGGGGGCACGTGCATGCACGTAGTGTGCAATGCACACTATTTTGAGGCCGGATTGTGCATGGAGGAATGGGAGAGTGGGTGTGTGTGCATGGGAAGTTTATTTGAGTGTGGGTGGTTGCTACAACTTTCCCTCATATCCTAGCCATCCATTCTATAACTATCCAATGAATCCTAGCCCTCCAATTTATCCTAGAATTAGTATAAATACCCCCCTATCTATTTGTATTCTACACTAAGAAACTATTGAAAGAAGAAATTATATAGGAGATATATATTAGTGTGAGTGTGAGTGTGTGTGTGTACCATTGGAGGTCGGCCATTCATTCCCCCACACTTGGAGCTCTCGATTTTGGCAAGGCAGCAAGGAGAAAGAGTTTTTGCATCGCAATCTACGAGGAAAAGGCACTCTCTCGCATTCTATGGGACTCTAGGACCTTTTAGTTGGCTTTTTCTTCAAAGAGGTAGGGTGTTTCTCATGACTTCTAAAGTAGAAATCATGCTAGGAATGAAATTGAATTGTTATTATAAAGCCACTAGTTGAAATGAAATGTGAATTGTTATTATAAAGCCACTAGTTGAAATGAAATGCATGCTTGCCTAATTAGAGGAGAATTGATAAATTAGTAAATGTGTGTTATTTTGATTACTAGATTTATTAATTATGAGTAAAAGTGAATGTTCTCATTGTTTTTAATGTTGGTATGCATGCTAAGTATGTTCTAAATGCAAACTATGTGGATTAACTAGTAAAAAGATTAGAACCATGTTTTTTGGCTAAAGTATTAAAGTAGAATGTTATGTTAGAGATGAATTGATGGAATAATTTACTAAGAGATGATTGTTAATTGTTGTAGTAGAATTTTTCATTATTATATGTGCCATATGAGTGTTAGAATAAATAAAAAGATTGTATTTTTGCAAACAAAAAAATTGAATGCATTATGTGTAAATTAGTGGATTAAAATATGAGTTTTATTCATTAAGAAAGATGAATTTTTGTGTTCTAAAAACATCGTGAGAAAGAAAACATTTTTGTAGTGATTTTTGTGGGAATCTATCTTTAATTATGAAGAATTATGCTTTAGTTCTCGAATGTCGAAATTATGATCATGGAATACAAACTAAGGCTAAAATGCATGTTTTAAAGAGTTAAAATACTCATAAAAATACTGAGTTGCTGTAATTTTATGTGTGCTATAATCCGGAAAGTTATGTTTCAAAAAGAGAAGAAAAATAACTAAAAAACATTTTTTTTTGAGAAATTGAAAAACCCAGTAGCATAGTCGACCGATCATGTTGAAACAGTCGACTGCTCTGAGAAAATGAAATATATATAGTTCAAATCTTTTACAGAATAGTCGACCGATTTTGTAACAGTCGACTGCCCTGATCGTTTTATTTTTGAGTTTAAAGATCATCACAGAACAGCTGACTGGTCATATATGACAGTCGACTTCTCTGATTACTTTATTTTCGAGCTTGAGAACCTCGCAGAACAGCCGACTGGCCATGATTAACAGTCGACTGCCCTGAAGTTTCATCTATATTTTGTGAGGAAATCTCTATTACATGTGGCCTTGTATAAGTGAGACCGTTTTTACACGAAGGAACTTATTTTAATTATTAACTTAAATTGTTTTCTTTTGAAGTTCGAATGGATTGTTTACGAAGTTTAAAATGAGATTTTGGTAATGAGAAATTTGAAAAGTGTGAAGTGTGAACTAAGTGAAATTGTGAACTGTGGAATTAGCATGGATTAAAATAGAATTATGTGGGTTATAAACTAGCAATTGTGGCATATTGCATTTTTATTGTTATGCATAATATTTTACTTGAGAAATTGAAATTAGTTGACATGATGAGTTAGGAAGAGTACCATGAATATGAATACATGAATGTTATGAATATGAAATGTGAATTGTGATTAATCATTAAAAGATCTTATGAGTATGAAAAGCTCGATATTGTAATTATGAGTTGAAATTGAGAATTAGGGTATAGCCAAGCCTTATACCGGCAATGAAAGAATTGTGAAATGATATTTGAAATGAGAAGACTAAGGTAGGGTCATATGAATTAAATGAATAAGACCGGTATAGTAGGAGTGCTACATTCTAAGAGTTGATTTTATTCATGATTCAATTAAACTAAGGATTAGATACATAGTGAAGATGTGATGAAAGTAAGAGAAAAACATTGAGTACGAGGGCCATTGGATTGGCGGTGTGAGAGTATTCACAGGATGTCCCATGATGCGTCATGATAGGGCGTGGATACTACTCCAGAGTACCGTCCCGGTGGCGACGCTCGTGGGGTGTTTGACGACTGCGGGTGGTATCATGTCTGTGGTAGGAGCTGAATTACCACAGGATGCCTACATGATGAATCATGTGTCAATGTGTTGGGATTCCCTCCAGTGCACCTAGATATGAGTTCGTAGGTCAGAAAACATCTAAGATACTTACCGTAGTTACAATAGTAGATTAAGTCATGGCGAGGGACTGAACCCTACAAGATGAAGAACGGTAAAGGGCTTGCCCTCGGACCTATGTAGTATGGGCTGCATAGACTCTGAATAAGTGCGCATTAGTGTCATATAATACAAATAATTGTATTAAGGACTAAGTGCACATTCACAACACGACATCAATAGGATGGTCCCTTTAGCTTTATTTGTGAACAAGTTTGTGGATTTCTAAGCAATGAGAATCGTTATACTGTTTCCGGCATAGAGAAAATGGCCGTGTATAATATTTCGTCAGTTGAATGAATCGACGCACCCACAATTTTATATGCAGGGTAAAGATGCTTGACAAATTGAATTATACATGCTGCGCAAGATTGATTTAAATGTTGTTTCATGTAAATTATTGTAAAATTGCTTCCGCTGTGACAATGTACAAGTGTAATGTAACTCGAATGAAAGAAAAGTTTTTATTTCCTTGTAAAATTGTACGAAAGAAGTGTAAAGATCCAGTGGAACTTCGAATTCAGTTGTATTTTGAAATTCGGGGTGTTACAAAACTGAAGCATACAGGACCTCAACATGTCCTCAAGAATCTGAATAGTCTGCTCTGACTGTCCATCAGTCTGGGGATGAAAAGCTGTACTGTACTTTAATTTACTCCCCAAACTGTTCTGAAGACTCTCCTAGAACTAAGATCTGAATCCCGTATCCCTGTCGGATACAATACTGACTGGAACCACATGAAGTCTAACAATCTCTTGCATATACCACTCAGCTAGGCTCTCAGTAGACTGACCGATGCGGAAAGGAATGAAGTGAGCACTCTTCTTCAAACGGTCGACAATCACCTAAATAGCATTATGACCCTTAGGACTTCTCGGCAAAGCAGTCACAAAATCCATAGTGATATGTTTCCACTTCCACTCTGGAATAGGAAGTGGTTGAAGAAGTCCAGCGGTTCTCTATGCTCTGCCTTAACCTGCTGGCAGATCAAACACTGAGCAACATACTGAGCAACAGCCCTTTTCATACCCTGCCACCAGAAATGAAGCTTCAAATCTTGATACATCTTAGTACCGCCAGGATGGATAGAATACGAAGACTGATGGGCTTCCTTAAGCAACCTCTAACGAACAACACCTTCCGGACACATAATTTGGACCCAAAACGAAGCGATCCATCCGAATGAATAACCATGTCCATCCTGGAACCAAACTCAACCTCAGCTCGAAATCTCTGGAACTATGCATCACTAGCATGTGCCTCTTTAATCTGATCAACAAGAGACAACTGCAACTAAGCACGAAACAACTCCGATCAGAACTCGGCAACAAAACATCTAACTCCAACCTCCTCATCTGCTCAATCAGATCCCTCTGCAGAGTCAAGAACATAACCGCCGATCTCCTGCTCAAAGCATCTGGCACCAAGTTTACCTTACCAGGATGGTATTGCAAACTGATGTCATAATCGGCCATAAGCTCCAACCAATGCCTTTGCCTCATGTTTAACTCCTTCTGGGTGAAGACATACTTGAGACTTTTGTGGTCTGTAAAGATCTCCACTCGGTCCCCAAGTAAATAATGTCTCCGCAGCTTCAAAGCAAAAATCACTGCCACTAACTCCAAGTCATGAGTAAGATAGTTCTTCTCATGCGGCCTTAACTGCCTCGATGTATACGCAACGACTCAGCCCTTTTGCATCAACACTGCTCCAAGACCCTTACCAGAAGCATCACAGTGAATTACAAATCTGCCTGAACCATAGGGAATAGTCAACACAGGCGCTGACGTCAATCTGTTCTTCAACTCAACAAAAGCTCCGTCACACTCATCAGACCAACAGAACTTCTGATCCTTCCCAGTCAACTTAGTCAATGGTCCTACTATCTTCGGAAAATCTTGGACGAACTTCCGATAATTGCCAGCCAAACCGAGAAAACTCCCAACCTTAGCAGGATCCACAAAAATACCATCACCTGAGATAATATGCCCCAAGAATAAAATCCTGTCGAGCCAAAACTCGCACTTGCTATGTTTCCCATAGAGCTAATTCTTTCTCAAAGTCTGCAGAACCACTCTAAGTGCTCAGCATGATCTTCCCGATAACAAGAATACACCAAAATATCATCAATGAAGACCACCATGAATCTGTTCAAGAACTGAGACAAAACCCGGTTCATAAGACTCATGAATACAGTCGGCGCGTTCATGACTCTGAACGGCATCACAAGAAACTTATAGTGCCCGTATCTAGTCCTGAAAGCAGTCTTCTGTATATCTGCAGCCTTCACCTTGACTTGGTGATATCCAGAACGAAGATCCAACTTCTAGAAAACAGCAGCCCCACTCAACTGATCAAACAAATCATCGATCCTGGGCAACGGATACTGATTCTTCACAGTAACTCTGTTCAGCTCTCGATAATCCATGCACAGTCGATGACTACCATCCTTCTTGTCAACAAAAAGGACCGGAGCAGCCCAAGGCGAAACACTAGATCTGATGAAACCCAAATCAAGCAACTGCTAAATTTGCACCTTAAGTTCTGCTAGCTCAACTGGTGCCATCCTGTAGGGACTCTTCGATATCGGCTCTGTTCCAGGCTGAACATCAATACCGAATTCCATTTCCCTATCAGAGGGTAAGCCAGGCAACTCATCTGGAAAAACATCCAAGAAATCCCGAACTACTAGAGGCACAGCCTCACAGCCTGAGTGCAATTCCATCGCACAATCCACCTGTTCAACTGCAGTCTTTGCTCGACCAAGGAAAGATCTGTGGCATGGAACTCAAATTTTGTGCGATCTAGAATCGGGAACACAAACTTCTTGGCACGGCAATCAATAATAGCATGGGCTTCACCCAACCAATCCATACCCAGAATAACGTCGAATCCCGAATTCCCAATTACAATCAGATTGGCTTTGAACTCAGTGCTACCAATAATAACAGGACACTGCCTGCACTCCCGAGAACAAATGACAACTCCACCACCTGTCACAATGTTCCAAGCCTCTGACATGTTGCTGCACTCCAACTGATGGCGAGCGACAAATTGAGAGGAGACAAAAGAATGGGTTGCCTCAGAATGAAACAAAACATGAGCAGAGAAAGAGCACACAAGCACAACACCTAAGACAGAAAAACAAAAGAGACAAGAAAAAGAATGGATGACACCAAAATCAAGGAATATAGGTACGAGAAGAATGAATTCGTACCCAAAAAGAAATCAAATAGGAAGGGATCAAAAAGAATGGAATAAGACTATATCCAGATCAATGTTGATAATATTTGATTCATTTTATGCATGCATGGTTGGTGAGATGTTGCACAGATCTCCAGTTCGAGCCAAGCTTGTCTAATATATTAGTTGCCCAATATATTAGCCAAACCTGGCTCTGATACCACTAAAAATCATGTCATGCCCCGCTTCCCAAAAGAATACGGAATACGGATACGTAACATAAGCCCAGCGAATGATTTTCATCGTCCATAACCTGTTCAAGAAATCTTTGCAACATGCACAAGAAATACTCAGAGTCGGAAGCGAATTAATCAACCACACGCACATAATGAGTCAAAATGCCAACAAGAATACTTGAAACCAAATACATAAATCTCAAATAGTCATGATCTGAATAAAACAAAAGTCTTAGGTCACACTGCCCAAATACAAGAATAATTCCAAGTCTCAAATACAATTATTGTTCAAGCACGATACAAGAAATAATAATAAATGCAGCACTAATACTTCAAGTCTCCGATACCATCTGGAACCTGTTCTCCAAAATCTGCAATTCATCGAATGCAGGAAAGAGAAAAGAGAAAACATAAGTACCTGTCAATTGCAAGTCAGGAGTCACTTATAATGTAGGATACAAGCACATGGGGAAACGAACTAGCACATAATATAAGTGTGATGTCCAAGTAAACAACTAGCATGGTAATAGTGATCAAGTGTACATGGCATAATTCAAGTGTCAAGTAATCAAGTATTATGTAAACATACATCAAGTGTCAAGTGTCATGTAATCATGTATCAAGTATCAAGTTTCATGTCTCATGTAAACAAGTCTCATGTATCATGTAATCAAGTCTCAAGCAAGCATGTATCATGTTCAAGTATCATATTCAAGTATCATGTGGTGAATTACTATCCAGGTAATATACTTCATGCAGCCTATACTACATGGTTGCTAGATTACAACAGTTTCTCTTTAGATTTCATAGTGGACCATAGAGGGCAGTATACTCGGGGACAAGCAAGTAATTGAGCTCCAAGCTCCAAGTATCATGTATCATGTAATCAAGTGTCAAGTTGTGCAAGTGGCAATTATCGTGTCTTGCATGCAAGTATCAAGTAATCATGTCAAGTAATCACGTAGGATCAGTGGATCCTCTTCCGAGTACACTTTTCTGAATTATCCACTATTAAATCTGTCCCTTAAATCCCGGCTTGGTTATTTTATTATTAATATCAAACAAGCATGTATATGTACAAAATATATCAAGAATAGCATGGCATGATTATGTGACAAGTGCAAGTTGCAAACTAAACATGTACAAGTGTAAGATATCTCATAAAAGACTAAAATAAACACATCTCAAGTTCAGGATAGCAAGACCATGATGTAGTAAAATAGTGATTCCAAGATTTACAAACAATCAAGTCTGGATCCGTCAAAAGATATGGAAAATAGACATCCGCACGAATCCAGCGAGTATAATTAAGTCATATACTAATTCACAATAGCACAGCTCAAAACTGATTTGAATACAAAAATTAGGTTCAGCCAGATTTCAAGAAAATGAATTCAAGACCATGAAAACAGCCTGAAAACACATTAAAAAAAAATCCACGAAATATCTGGGGTATTCCCCTATATGACCAGAATCAAAATATTCAGTTTCAAAATTTTTCAGGAAAAATAGATAAATCATCAAAAATAAGAAAGTATCACGAAAACATAGTTTGGCAAATCTGGAATTCCCAACACTGTTGTACGAAAACTAAGATATCTCGCAACCATTAAAACGAGATCCAATTCTGCCAAAGGGATATGAAAATAGATATAATTTACTAACTTTCACATTTCACAAACATTTTTCATTCAGTAAAAGGAATCATAGTGAAAATTGGGTTCTTTACAGAACAGCGAGCAAAATACAGCATGTATAGATTTTAGAAACGAGCATGAAACACCACATAAAACTCATCAATAAAATTTATCAAAATTTTGGGTAATCCCTAACTTAATAAAGAAACATTGACCAAAGTTTCAAATCAAAATAATATGTATAGCATGGTTCTTGAAAATAGTTTGTTATCAAAATTATCCAAAAACAGAATCTGGAAATGATCGACGGCTCTGTACTAAAATAGTCATAACTCAGTCATACAAAATCAAAATCAAGTAAGGTCAGAGGGGTTTGAAAATAGACGAAATTATCTAAAACTCATATTTTATACCGAAATCAAGATACTGAATGTAGCACTGTCAAAAACAACAAACAAAACAGAACATACAGAAAATACAGATTTCACCCTCAAGCACAAAAAACAACATAGATTCAAGAATATTGATCCAAACTCATCCAAACTTGAAATCGGGTCTACCAAAGGTCTAAACATCATGAATTAGGGTTAATAATGTGTCCACGCCTATTATTTCATATGGGTATCAACAAAACACAAATTTGCACACAAGTCTCACATACACGTCTAAAATCAAGAACGGTCGATTCCTAGGTTATTTCATGTCAAGATTGGTGTCGTGAGTCTTCTATGGCCAAAATATCACAATAGAGACAAAACCCATCAAGGAAAACACAATCAAAAGTTGTCTCTAGATCCAACTACACTATAGGTGAATGTATCAAACAAATGAATTGGAGTACAAGTTACTTGCCTTAGTTTGGGGATGAAGAACGATGCAAACAAGTCTAGAAGCAAAACCCACGAATGAAATTCGCTAAATCCGCGAATCCAAGCAAAACGAGAGAAATCTTCTCACGAACGAAACTTCCAACGCGCACAACGATCAAAGTGGCTAGAGACCACTTTGAGAACACCACGAAGAGAGAGTAGGGGGTTCAAATTGTGCAAGAGGATTGTGGTGGGGTGTGGAGATGGTCAGGATTTAATCAAGGAGGGGGGCTCGGGTTTGTGGTGGCCGGAGATGGGGAGATGGCCGGCAAGGGGGTGGCCGGCCTGGTGGATGAAGGGCAGGCCAGGATGGAGTGGGAGAGAAAAAATATTAGGGTTAGGGTTAGGGTTTATAATTAGGAGAGTTTATATATAGGATTAGATGTGGGCTAATGGGTAATGGGTATTAGTAGCTAGTAATAGGTTTACAATGGGTTTTGGATATTGGGTCAAATAACAATAGGAATGCAAATAGGATAGGGAATTCTTTGGCTTTAAAAAAAAACTTATTAGGGATCAAAAATAATGGGATCAGGAAAATACAACCAAAACACCACCACAACACCAAGAAAAAAATAAAATAGAGATAACGAGACCAAACAAATGAGGAAAAGATCAACACAACGAAAAACGAGATAAAAGAGACAATCAATCAAACACAAGGAGCTCAAAATGAAATAAAAAATATATATATTGAACACAAATTCAATATACGGTTCAGAAAAAATACAAGAGAGAAAAAAAACACCAAAACGAAAAATACAGTCAAAAATACACAAAAATGAAAAACAGGGGTTACACTCTCATTGTTGGTATAACTCCTTGATTTCTTTTCTTGTTTAGTGTTTTGGAATTGAATCGTGCCTCCTCAAAGATCACGTAGTTCTAAAGTTGAGGAAGGACAATCTTCTAGCAATTACCTTCAATATCTTAGGAACCCAAATCTTGTTGAGAAATTCTTTCTCATTTGTCAAATTGCTATCTTTCCAGGGAGATTTGTAAATTTTCCTGATTTAGAAAGATTCCCTTTAGCCCCATTATTTGAACAATGTGGGTTATTTAACTTGCTTTCCCTTGTTAATCAACCGTATTACTATCCACAACTTATATATTTGTTTTATACAAATATGAGAGTTGTAAATTCTGAGGATGGTAACAAAATATTTATTACTACTACGGTAAAAAATATTCGTATGAGGTTGACTCCTGCAAAATTGGGAATTGTTTTTTGTATTCCTTCTGAAGGATTAGATTTAGGGGGGATTGATATGGATGACGACTCTATCCATTCAAAAATCTTTTTGCCAAATCACGGTCCCCCAATGTCTAACCAAACAATTACACCGCTTGCTAAGCTAGTTGCAAGAATTTTTTCGTTTAACATTATCCCTAAAACGGGGAGTTACGATTAATTTTCCCACGAGTTGCAACAAGCTGTTTATGCGATTTTTGGCAACATTCAAGTAATTGGAGTCGAGTCATTTTCAATCGTCTTCATAAGGCTCATACTTCTTTTCTTCCTTTTGGTGCAATACTTACTCATGTTTTCAATTTCTATGGAGTTGATCATACTTCTGAGTCTAGTGTTGTTACTCATTATGAGTTTTTTGATCGTGCGACTTTAGCTCGTATGAAGATTCTTCACTCTCATCCTCAAAGAAATACCCCTCCTATCTCCTTAGCCACTTCAGCTCGTCGGTCTTCTGCTTCTAGTTCATCTTGTCCTCGTGCTGATTTTGATGATCCTAGGAGTCTTTACACTTCTGTAAATTATCTCATGGATCGTCAGGACACCCTTGAAGCTAGTATTTCCCCTCTTACTCACTTGTTCACTTCCCAGTTTCTACCTCCACCTCCTCCCTCTCAAGGTGCCACAAACGATGATGAAGACAAAGATTGATTAGCTATATTTTCTCTATATTTTTCTACTTTTTATGTATTATATTGTCTTTTGAACAATGTACTTCAAATTTCATATGTATAACTTTGCTTGGGTTTTGACTTGTGTTTGTTCTCTTGCAATATGTTCCTCTTTATTTTTTCTCCTTCTATTTATTGTTGTTGCCAAAGGGGGAGAAAAAGCTTGTGTATGTTATATTTTGTATATGTTGTTTGCATTTTATGCATGTTTTTGTTTGCATTTTGTGCATGTTTTTGTGCATGTTTCTTTTAACTTATGCATATTGTACATTAGTTAGGGGGAGCATTTGTAGTTTTATTATTATTGTAAGCTAATGTGTTGTCCTCATCAAAAAGGGGGAGAATGTTGATTCTTGGTTTTGATGACTACAATACAATGCAAAGTTGTGCTACTTTTTATATATTGCAGGATGTATCAATGTCAATACCATGTGTGATACACAAAGGCAATGTTGATCCAATGAAGCTCTCAAAGAAAATTTGATCAAGCTACAAAGTTCTAAGTTCAAGACAAGATTGATGAAGCAAGCTTCAACAACTGAAGACAATGGCTCAAGCTCAAATTCAAGACTCAAGATCAAAACAAGATTCAGTGCTTCAATGTGTTTTATTAAATGTCTTGTAAACAATTGTAATTTTATTTCTTTGAGTCTTAGATTGATGTAATAGCCTTGTCACACATACACACTCACACATATCTTTATAATTGAGTGTTTTTCAAAAGTTTAAAGGTCGAAAACAAGCTTGATTAAGATCAGCTGTTGAGTACCAGTCGACTGTACTAGTACGAAATTGTCTAAACTTTTTCAAACTCTGGCCAGTCGACTCATCATGGCAACCCAGTCGACTGTTCAAGTTGTTTCGACAGATTCCAGAATTTAAAACTTGTTTTTTGAATTCAAAAGTTTTATATCCATTTTAAATCAGTTTTATTAACTGTTTTACAACGTCCTAGTGATTCCTCTCTATAAATAGAGCCTAGGAATCACCATGGAAAGGTTCCAAGCATTTTGATAAAAGTTTAAGTTTTTGCTTTTAAAAAAGAGAACAAGTATTCAAACAAGCATTCACAATCTTCTAAGTCTTGGTTCTCTGAAATCAGTCTGGTATAACAGTGAATTCATTTTAGACTGATTTCGGAAGTTGTCCTATTAGCCTCCATACAAAAATCACAATCACAACAAGGCTATATGTTGTTGTAACTCTTTTATTGTTTTCTTTCACTCTCGAGTTGTGAGAGTGGTCCTCTCGGTTAGAGGATAAGGCTCTAGGTTGTAGAGTCAGGTTCTCACTCTTGGTTGAAGAGTGGGTTTGCTCTTTCTAGTGGTGAAAGAGGTCTACGGGTTGGACAATGTTGTTGTCTAAACACCGTAGGGTATTCTTGTATTTTTCAAGAATAGTAAAAAATCTCAAGTAGGTTGCTTAGGGACTGGATGTAGGTCAGGAGGACCGAACCAGAATACATCGCTGTGTACTCTGTGGTTGATTCTCTCTGTGGTTGTATTTTCTTTACTTGCATTTTAATATCTCTGTGAAACTTATCTTGCAAGTCGACTGTCCCTCTTCTATAAGTCGACTGATCAGACTGGTATAACATAATCTTTGAAAACTTTTCTAACAAGTCGACTGAGTTCCTCTATAAGTCGACTGATCAGACTTGTATAAAATACTCTTCTATTCTGACGCCCCAGTCGACTATATTCCCTTTTCAAGTCGACTGAACAGTAAGAAAAAGTTCAATTTCGTTATTATTTTTTATACAACACTATTCACACCCCCCCCCCCCCTCTAGTGTTTCTTGTCTTGCCTACAGGATCCAATATGTTATTGTCTCATACGTGGCTTGCTTGGCCCATATGGCTGTTGGTCTCATACGTAGCTTATTTGGCTCGTATGCATGTTGTTATCTCATACGCAGCTCGCCTGGCTCGTATGTAGTTGTTGGTTTCATACGTAGCTTGTTTAGTTCGTATGTGTTTTGTTTACTCGTATGTATCTTATTAGCTAGTACGCAGTTTTTTGTGCTTATCTAGGGTGATATCATTGCCCTAGGGGCTATCGACCATCAAGACGTGTGTTTACCTTACTCCTAAGGGACTGTGGACGAGTCACTTCGCGTGTACCGTTAGATCTTAACCGAGTTGGTTGATCGCAGACCGGAGTGTTGACGAAATTCAAGTTCAGGGTAGTAGCATGCGAATACGTTCGTATTGACGGGATCTTGGATCGATAGGCCATGAACCAGATCCTTAGGGATTCTGGTAAGTCTAGGTTGAGCAGCCTAGTAGAGTTATCTTGCGAAGTCTAACTTACGACTTAGCATGTTGTGTAAGTTCTATTGTCATCCCTCAGTTTATTTAGGGTTAGTGACATTGTTAGGATAGTAACTTATGGCTATTACTACTTAACTTATATTTATTATCATTTTCTCGCCAAAGGGAAAGAGTTGGTATTAAGGGTGATACCTTATGATCCAACCTGTCCTATAGGCCGGCACTAGGTGGTGTTATTGGGTTGTCCCTTCTTGTCAAAGGGATACGGTCTGTGTGTCACACCCCGCTTCCCAAAATACGAGAATTCGGGCACATGACTGAGGCCCAACAAATGATGCGAATACACCATTCATAAGCTGTACAGATAACTCAACAACAAGATAACAAAATAAACCACGCACGCATGTAAAATCACAATATGATAATGAAAGTTCATGACATAGTCCATAACATAACCAACAACTGGGAAATACAAGTAGTTACAAGTCAAACAAGCTAGAAAATTCAAAATGAATTTAACACAACTAAATTTATAAATAATTCGAAATACAGAAAATTATTTAGAAATTATATATTTACGAGAACGGGGGTTACACTGTGCCTTCTCACAAGTTAGGAGCACGGGATCCGTATCTCATCTGTTAATTTCTGAAGTGCTGTGATAAGCGGGAGTGATTCCTGTCGGAGCTAGGGGGGATGGACCCCCGGAACTCCGTCTTGTCTTATATCTAAGGGCGAGAAGCCATAGACTACGGTCTGGCTAGGGGGCGGTAGGGGATGGTTCGAGCTAACCTGCGACTGTGGAAACTCCAAAGATTCGTCAGATATTTGAGTGAGGTCTGGTGCGCCTGATAGGATTGGACCGTTTTAGGGCAACCTCATCAGTCATGTCGTATCTTCAGAAACAAGTCGAGTACAAAAAATAGAATTCATGGCGCGGGTTCAAATCCCTATATATGAAGAAATGGCTTGATATGGGGCGTATGTAGTATGGGCTGCATACTGTCCCAGAGTCTCGCTTGCATTAGAATAAGAGTATCCTTGCAATAGTAATCTTGCATTAGAGTCTAAGTCATGATATACACTGACACATCATATATATATACACGTTTCTCTTTTCATCAATCTGTTTGCTATAGGTGAGATTCGTTGCTAGTTATCAGCCTTAAAGCATCAGTATATGTACTAATGTCCCCACTTTTATAGGTACTGGATTACAAGATTACAGGTACTGGATTGCAGAAGTGCAGGTACAGGATTCAGGAGGACTCAAGGTAAGAGAAGCAGGAGTCGATTTTATTTAAGTTTTCCGTTGTAATATATGTTGATTACTATTATTTTTTTATAACAATTGTTGTAATTTATTTATTTGAAAGCATCCAAGTGAAGTACCAAGTGTTGTTCTTTATTCATTGTACTTTGATGTAATTTGTTGAAATTTGTAATATTAGGAATTGTAAAGGTATTATTGTAACACTGATGTAATGTATTATAGTTTTATAACATTCAGACTTGTAATAAATTTGTGTTGAAATAAAAAGGTTTTAAATTTTCCTATTTTTCTGTGTATTGTGACTAATTGAAGGAAAAAATTCTGGCTTATATCACAGTTTCCCAGTGTATGGAAATCGGGGCGTTACAGATTGGGCAACCATGATTCAAACGATCACTTACCCCCTTGATCAACAGCAACGGCACTGGTGGCGGAGGGCGGCTTCGGCTGGCGGCTGGTGGCGTCGAAACGATGACAGCGTCGAGGGGGCTCGACTGGGGAGCAGTCGATGGAGGAGGCGAGGGTGCTCTGGAGGTGTAAAAATGGTGGAATGGGTTCGGAGGTGGGTGGCTGACAGGGTTGATGATGGCTAGGGAAAACACGATGGGGGGAAAGAAGATAGGGGTGGCAACGAGGATGAGGGAGGAGGGCGGTTCGACGGTGTGGAGGCGAAGAGGGTGAAATACAGGGTCGGTGTTGTGGCGAGGAAGAGGATGATGGCGAAGCTCTGTTTCGATTCGAAACAGGGGAAGAAGGGAATGAGGCGGAGCTCGAAGGTGAAGGAGGTGATGGGTCGATGGCGGTAGGAGGAGAGATAGGTTCGGAGGCTGAGGAGATCAAACAAAGGTAGGGGAAGGATTTGGCAATGGCGGAGGTGGTGATGGGTTGAAGGTGGTGACGAAGGGGATGGCAGAATGCGGTGGATGGGTTGAGGACGATGACGAAGAGGCGGGGGTTGCGGAAGACAGACGCGAGGAGGAGGTCGGAGGTTCGACTGGATGGTGGAGAAGGCAGTCGAGGGCGAAGGACGGGAGGTAGAGGAAGGTGAATAGGGGCGGGGTGTTGGATGGGTTTGGAGGAGAGAGAAATAAGGGAGAGAGTTTGGCGGCTGGGGGTAGAACAGTGAATAGGTAGGGTTTAGCTAGGGTTAGGGTGTAGGATTATATAGTATGGGGTTATAGGTTAATGGGTTAAATAGGATTTGGATCCAAAAAGAGAATGGGCATTGGGTTTTGGGTTATAAATCAATTAATAGGTTTAAATTCAATAGAGAAAAATAATAAGCATTATAGGGGTTTATAAAATATACATATACATACATATAGATGGAGAATGTTCGGCTTTACGATAATAATAATATACATATACATACATAATAATACATAATAATAATAATAATAATAATAATAATAATAATAATAATAATAATAATAATAATAATAATATATTTGATTTGGACTAAAATGTAAATAGTTCATCAATTATGGATAGAAAACAAAGTTAAAATATACCATCGTACGAAATAAATATAATTTTCGATTAGAAAAGATTTTAATAGAAAATCCAAAAATGAATTCAAAACATAAATAAATTCATAATTAATCGAAATACGTAAAATATTTAGGAAATATGTATTTACGGGAACGGGGGTTACAGTATATCAAAATCAAGCAGTAAGAAAATTTACAAGTGCCACAAATGTGGCAAGAAATCACACTTCAAGAATGATTGTTGGTACAAGAAGAATAGTGAAGACCCTAGTCATCAAATGCTCAAGAAAATGTGGCGAGTACCCGGTATGATAGTGAAGTTCTATACAGTGAGGCAACAATGGTGGTTGGAGGCAGAAAGCGGTTCTCTGACGTCTGGTTACTAGACTCAGGAGCAACATGGCACATGACTTCTCGGAGAGAGTGTTTCCACACTTACGAACCAATCTCGGGAGGTTTTGTACACATGGTTGATGATCATGCTTTGGAAATCGCTAGTATTGGTACTATCTGTAATACCCTAAACTTTCATTTTAATAAAAATATTGATTTTCACGTGTTGTGCACGTGCAAATTTCATATGTATATTTATTTATTTATTTTTATATATATAATTTCATTTTTGTAGTATGAACAGTTATTTTCTTCTTTTATTTTTCTAAAAGCCTATTTTGTAAAGCCTAAAACACTATTTTCTTAGTTTGAGCCCACTTTAATAATTTATTATTTTATTATTTTGGCCCACAAGTCTAAACCCACTATTTGTGAAGCCTACAAATTTAATTAATTATGTAGACACAATTTGTGAACAATGGATTAATTAAAATTGTACAAACTTCAAATATGGGGTACTAGGGGGCACGTGCATGCACGTAGTGTGCAATGCACACCATGTGGAGGCTGGATTATGCATGGGAGTGATGGGGAGTGGGTATGTGTGTGCATGGGTAGTTTTTTTTGAGTGTGGGTGGTTGCTACAACTTCCCCTCCTATCCTAGCCATCCATCCTTTAACCATCTAATTAATCCTAGCCCTCCAATCCATCCTAGAACTAGTATAAATACCCCCTACCTATTTGTATTCTACACTAAGAAATTATTGAAAGAAAGAAAATTATATAGGAGAAATATATTAGAGTGAGTGTGAGTGTGTGTGTGTCCTACATTGGAGGCCGGCCCATCTTTCCCCACAAGGAGCTCTCGGTTTAGGCAAGGAAGCAAGAAGAAGGATCTTCTGCATCACAATCTTGGAGGAGAAGGCACTCTCTCGCATTCTAGGGGACTCTAGGAGCTTTTAATTGGCTTTTTCTCCAAAAAGGTGGGTGTTTCTCATGACTTCTAGAGTAGAGATCATGTTAGGAATAAATTGAATTGTTATTAAAAAGCAACTAGTTGAAATGAAATCCATGTTTGCCTAATTATAGGAGAATTGATAAACTAGTAGATGTGTGTTACTTTGGTTGTTAGATTTATTAATTATGAATGAAAGTGAGTGTTTCTCATTGTTTCTAATATTAGAATGCATGCTAGGTATATTTTAAATGCAATTAAGTGAATTAACTAGTAAGAGATTGGAACCATGTTTGTTAATTAAAGTATTAAAGTAGAATGGTATATTAGAGATGAATTGATGGAATGATTTACTAATAGATAATTGTTAATTGTTGTAGTAGAATTATCCATTTATGTACGCCATATGAGTGTTAGAATAAATGAAAAGCTTGTATTTTTGCAAACAAATGATTGGATGCATCATGTGTAAATTAGTTGGTAAAACAGAAGTTTTATTCATTAAGAAAGATGATTTTGTATTCTAAAAACATCATAGTTGTCAATAAGTAAGAAAACATTAATGTAGTGATATTTTTTTGTGGGAATCTATCACTAATTATGAAGAAGTATGCTTTAGTTCTCAAATGTCAAAATTATGATCATGGAATACAAACTAAGGCTAAAATATATATTTTAAAGAGTTTAAAATACTCATAAAAATACTGGTAACTGTAGAATTGAATGTATTTTAATTCTGGAAATTTTTGTTTTCAAAAGAGGAGAAAAGGAGACAATTTTGGTTTAAGATTTCATGAATTATAACTACGAACAGAGAGCAAAATCAAAACCCAAATTAATTACTATCAAAACGAATTGACCACTTAGACCCTTTCGGCCGCTACAGTAAGGAGGAGGTCTCGGGTTCGATACTGTGGCTTTGTTTTTATTTTTTTGGTTAAAAAACCCAAATAGCCGAGAGTTGATACTTAGGGATTATAACCCCTAGTTATATCGTTCGGCAGCTTTGGCGCGTTGGTCTTGTGCGCTGTCTATGTGACCACTGGTTGTGGGTTCGAATCCGGTTGGGGGTTTGAGTTTTAAAAAAAATGTTTTTTGTGGGATTTTTTGATTAATTGAGTTTTAAAAATAGATAAAAATTGGGAAATATATGGATTAATTACTGAAAATTTATTAGGACTTTATGAGAAAATTTATATAACTTTTGATAAAGTGTGAGTAAGAAATTGGGAGTTTTGCAAGAAAGGACTTCTTTTTGAAATCAAATTGTTTTTTTAAATAAAGGAAAAATAAACGAGATTTTTTAGTTATAATGATGAAAAATTAGTAATGAGAAATTTTTGAAAGTGTGATTGGTGTAATTAATTGGACTTCTACCTTGTGCTTGTAGTAAAATTTTGAAATGAGAATAATAGATTTTTTGTGGAATACATGAATTATTGATTACTGCTAGTTGAAATTTATTCTTACGCATAAATTGCACGTGAAGTTGAATTATTTATTGTGATGAGTTATGAAAGATGTGAATACATGAATACTATGCTTATGAAACATCAAATTGTGATTAATCACGAAAAGACCTTATGAGTATGAAAAGCTCGATATTGTAATTATGAGTTGAAATTGAGAATTAGGGTATAGCCAAGCCTTATACCGGCAATAAAAGAAATGTGAAAAGGATATTTGAAATGAGAAGACCAAGGTTTGGGTCATGTGAATTAATTGAATAAGACTGGTATAGTGGGAGTGCTACACTCTAAGGGTAGATTTCATTCCTGATTCAATTAAACTAAGGAATAGATACATAGTGAAGATGTGATGAAAGTAAGAGAAAAACATTGAGTATGAGGGCCATTGGATTGGCAGCATGAGAGTATTCACAGGATATCCCATGATGCGTCATGATAGGGCGTGGATACTGCTCCAGAGTACCATCCCGGTGGCGTCGCTCGTGGGGTGTTTGACGACTGTGGGTGGTGTCATGTCTATGGTAGGAGCTGAATTACCATAGGAAGCCTGCATGATGAGTCATGTGACAGTGCGTTGGGATTCCCTCCAGGGCGCCTAGACATGAGTTCGTAGGTCAGAAAACATCTAGGATACTTACCGTAGTTATAGTAGTAGATTAAGTCATGGCGAGGGATTGAACCCTACAAGATAAAGAACGGTTAAGGGCTTGCTCTCGGACCTATGTAGTATGGGCTGCATAGACTCTGAATAAGTGCACATTAGTTTCATATAATACAAACAATTGCATTAAGGACTAAGTGCACATTCACAACACGACATCAATAGGATAGTCCCTTTAGCTTTATTTGTGAACAAGTTTGTGGTTTGCTAAGTATTGAGAATTGTTATACTGTTTCCGGCATAGAGAGAATGGCCGTGTATAATATTTCGTCAGTTGAATGAACTGACGCGCCCACTGTTTTACATGCAGGATAAAGATGCTTGACACAATTGAAGTATACATGCTGCTCAAGATTGATTTAAATGTTGTTTCATGTAATTACTGTAAAATTGCTTCCGCTGTAATAATGTAAATGTGTAATGTAAGTCTGATGTAAGAAATATTTATTTCCTTGTAAAATTGTGCGAAAGAAGTGTAAAGATCCTGTGGAACTTCAAATTCAGTTGTATTTTGGAATTCGGGATGTTACAGAGTGGTATCAGAGCACGCTTCTAAGTACTACAAGTTTATAAGGAACGACACCCTAGAAGTGGACATTAGAGTGTGTGTTGAGTCTAAAGATTTAAATGTAAATCACTTACATTTGTGTTTCTCTAGGATTTATGCTTCTTCTTCTCTATCTTTAAGATGGCAGACCACTTCGACCCAGCAGAAGATGACAACTGGCACATTATTGAGGAAGATTACTACCCCGGGCAAGCTGATTCAGACGAGGAAGATCCCGAAGAAGTGGAAGAGGAATGGCCTGAGTCCCGAGAGATCACTCCACCTACGGATTCATCAGATGATTCTTCTGACGAGGAAGAAGCAGTTCCGGGTAAACTCATTATGTCTCTTTAGAGGCAGGTAGAGACTCTACGGGAGAGAGTCAGACTACTAGAGGCTTAGTTGGCGAAGCGTAAGGATGATTTTGCAGTTCTCAGTCATCGTGTTTGGGAACTCGAGAAGAGGAAAAACATGACCGATGTACTGAAGGAGGAAGTGGAGGAACTACGGGAGAGCTTCGTGAAGCCAAGAGGAACTGTAGGAGTTAGACCGTTGTATCATCTACTGCTTTCATTTTGATGTCAGAAATATTTTAATTTCGAATGTATAAAGTTTGAAATTCAATGAACTGGAAATGTTGACTTAAAAGTTCATGTTTTATACTTCGAATTTAACGGGTCTTTTGCATCAGAATATGGCTGGAAGACAAGCTCGAAATGGTGAAGGTCTGGACTTGGAAACGGAGCTAGCGAGGGTCTATCAGACACTCAATGCCGTTGCCATGAATCAGAATTAGGGAAGGGTGCCTGCGAATCCAGTACCCGAAGCAATCAAACTCGTAGAATCATTTAAACGGATGAAATCACCGGTGTTTGAGGGGAAGTCAGACCCTGACACGGCTGATAATTGGATCTGACAGGTAGAGACTATCTTCGAAGTCTTGGAGACTCCGGAGGGCAGCAAGGTGAAGTTGGCGACACTGCAATTCGAGAAGGATGCGGCTGTGTGGTGGCAGTCGATGAAGCGGACGATGGGAGACTTGGTTCTTGGCTGAGAGGAATTTTGGAGGAATTCCGCAGTCATTATTTTCTCTCAGATGTCCAGGAGAAGAAGGCCATGGAGTTTCTGTCACTGCAGCAGGGTGGCATGTCGGTCAGAGAGTATGAGACGAGGTTCACTCAGCTCTCAAGGTATGCTCCCGAATTGGTGATGGATGAGGCGAAGAAGGCTCGAAAGTTTGAGCATGGGTTGAGGCCAAGTCTGAGATCCAGGATGATACCCCTCGGTATCAGGAGGTTTGACAAACTGGTCAAACGAGCAGCAGCCACGGAGGCGGACATGGAGCAGTTCCATGCTGTTCAGAATCTGAGGAACAACTAGAATGCGGGAAAGAGGCCCGCAGTTGCTGGCAATGCCAGGGAACAGCCACCGGCTCAAAGGTTCAAGCCTACGGTGCGAATGCTGTTCAAGTGGCAGGAAGACCAGGGAATACTTGGGCGAGACCTCTAGTGACTTGTTTCAACTGTGGAAAGATAGGCAGGCCACTACAAGTCTCATTGCCCCAAACTGCAGGATGTCGTCCGCAATGGATCAACTCAGCAGGCCGGGAAGAAGCCGTACCAGCAGGAGCGAGTATTTGCCTTGACTGAAGCTAACGCTGATGAGGTGGGTCACGTCATCACTAGTACGAGGGAGGATGTTTATGAATATTTTCTATTATCTCTTTTTCCCGTTAATTAGTGAACTGTTATATGACGAATGTGTGTTATGTAATAAGAGAACTTATTTTGAATGGAAAGAAAGCTGTTGTTTTGTTCGATACTGGGTCCTCTTATACTTTTGTATCACCTAAATTTGCTAAAGTTCTGAGAGTCAAACCAAAGATATTTCCAGGCAAGGTTTTAGCAGTAGCTACTCCATCAGGGGAGACTCTAACCACTGATCGGTACTATGTTGACTGCGAGATCGTAATTGGAGATCGAATTTTCGGGATCGATCTGATCAAGCTGAAGGTTTTGGGAGTCGATGTTATCATTGGCATTGATTGGATGTCGGTGTACAGTGCAAGCATCGAGTGCAAGACCAAGACAGTAACAGTGAAGGCTCCAGGTGGACCTGAAGTCACTTTCCAATGGAAGAGGAGATGTTCTAGTCTAGTTGCAGCTATCTGAAAGAAGGATGTTCCTGTAGAGGTGCAGTAGATTCCTGTAGTTCGGGATTATCCGACTGTGTTCTTGGAAGATTTGCCTGGGTTATCCCCACATCGTGATGTGGAGTTCAGCATCACTATTCAGGTAGGGAGTGCACCTATTTCTAAGACACCATACAGGATGGCGCCTATGGAGTAGGATGAGATCAAATGGCAGATTGAGGAACTGTTGGAGAAGGGCTTTATTCAACCGAGTGCGTCACCTTGGGGAGTGCCGGTGATTTTGGTAAAGAAGAAGGATGGTTCGATGAGGATGTGCATCGATTACCGAGAGCTGAATAAGGTTACTGTTCTGAATAAGTATCTGATTCCACGAATTGATGACTTGTTCGATCGTCTATAAGGAGCAGCTGTTTTCTCCAAAATAGATCTTCGATCAGGATATCATCAAGTTCGAGTGAAAGCTGAAGACATGCATAAGACTGCGTTCAGAACTCGACACGAGCATTATGAATTCTTAGTTATGTCGTTAGGAGTGACGAATGCGCCTGCAATCTTCATGGACATGATGAATAGAGTTCTGAGGCTGTTCATTGATTCTTTCGTCATGGTGTTTATCGACAATATTCTTGTGTACTCCAAGTCGGAGGAGGAACACACAGAGCATCTGACAGCAGTTTTGAGGAAGCTGCAGGAGCATGAGCTGTATGCCAAGTTATCCAAGTGCGATTTTCGGAAATCTGAAGTGGCATTCCTAGGTCACATCCTTTCTAAAGAGGGAGTGGCAACTGATCCTCAAAAGATAGAGGCAGTGAGAGATTGGGCAAGGCCTACTACAGTGAAAGAAATCAGGAGTTTCCTTGGGCTAACTGGATATTACAGGAGATTTATCCAGGGCTACGCTCAGATAGCCGTGCCGCTCACTGGTCTGACCAAGACGAATGTGAACTTCAAGTGGACCGAACAGTGCGAGGCAAGCTTTCAGGAGTTGAAAGAAAGGCTTACTACTACACCGATTTTGGATTTGCCTAGGGCAGGTGTTGAGTATGATGTCTACAGCGATGCTTCACATCGTGTGCTTGGTTGTGTCCTAATGCAAGAAGGAAAAGTAATCGCTTATGGATCTAGGCAACTAAGACCGCATGAGAAAATTATCCGACTCATGATCTAGAGTTGGCTGCGATTATCTTCGCCTTAAAGCAATGGAGAAACTATGTGTATGGTGAGAAGCTGAACATGTACACAGACCATAAAAGCTTGAAGTACATCTAACAGCAGAAGGATCTGAACCTGAGGCAAAGGAGATGGCTGGAGGTACTGGAGGACATTCGTCCAGAGATTAAGTATCATCCTGGGAAGGCTAATGTTGTTGCTGATGCACTTAGCCGCAAGAGCAGTCTGGCGAGTTTGATTACAACTCAAAGGCAGCTGGCAGAGAAGTTGGATCGAGCTGGTATTGAAGTTTTTCTGCAAGGCTTGGGATCATCTTTAGCTCAGTTGAGGCTTCAACCAACGATGAATGAAATGATTATTGCAAGTCAGAAGGAGGATGCAGAGATTCAGAAGATGAAGGAGCAGGTTGGTGCGGGCAAGTTGCCCGAATTTCAGATCAGGGATGAAGTGTTGTGGTTTGGAAAGAGGTTGTGCGTTCTAGATCAGTCGGACTTGAAAGAAAGTATTCTTCAAGAGGCACATGCTACTCTTTTGTCAGTACATCCCGAGAGTACCAAGATGTACAAGGACATTAAACAGCATTTCTGGTGGTCAGGTTTGAAGCGGGATGTAGCTGAATTTGTGTCGAGGTGTGAGGTTTGTCAGCAAGCCGAGAATCAGAAACCCGGAGGTCTATTGCAACCGTTACCTATTCCAGAATGGAAGTGGGATAACATCAGTATGGATTTCATCACGGGTTTTCCTAAGAGTTCTAAAGGCAATGATGCGATTTGGGTCATAGTCGATCGACTAACCAAGTCCGCTCACTTCTTGGCGATGAAACTCACTGCTTCGATGGACAAGTTGGCTGAGATGTATGTTGGTGAGATCGTCAGGCTTCATGGTGTTCCGTTGACCATTGTGTCTGATCGAGATGCGCGGTTTACTTCGCATTTCTGGGAGAGTCTTCAGACAGCTTTGGGTACCAAGACGGATTTCAGCACTGCTTTTCATCCCCAGACTGATGGGCAGACTGAGAGAGTCAACCGTATTCTTGAGGACATGCTTCGGTGCTGTGTACTAGACTTTGGAGGCAGTTGGGAAAGGCATTTACCTTTGGTGGAGTTTGCCTACAACAATAGTTTTCAGACTAGCATTGGGATGGCGCCGTACGAAGCTTTGTATGGCAGGAAGTGCAGGATGCCTGTCTGATGGTTCGAAGTTGGAGAGCGTCAGATGTTTGGGCCTGAGATTGTGCAGCAGACCTCTGAAAAGATTGATCTGATCAGAAAGAGGTTGGTGGATGCTCAGAGTAGGCAGAAGAGCTATGCAGACAACCGGATGAGGGACCTTGAGTTTGAGGTTGGTGACTTTGTCCTTCTGAAGGTATCGCTCAGCAAAGGCGTGATCCGATTCGGCAAGGGTGGAAAGTTACCCCGAGGTTCATAGGCCCACATAAGATATTGAAAATGATCGGAAAAACTGCTTATCGGCTTGAGTTACCGAAAGAGTTGTCTCAGGTGCACAATGTCTTTCATGTGTCTATGCTGAGAAGTTACATTCCAGATCCAAGTCATCATTTGCCCGAAGTGCCAGAGGGTTTGCAGTGAGGTCTGAGTTACATTGAGCTTCCAGTTGAGATTGTTGATCATCGGAAGAAAGTCTTGAGGAATAAGACGATACTAATGGTCAAGGTAGTCTGGAGAAACCAGTTGGTTGAGGAGGCTTCTTGGGAATCTGAGGAAAGGATGATGAAGGATCATCCTGAGCTCTTTGTTTAATTGTAGTTTTTTATTGTGTTTTGTTTTCTCACTCTTTAATTGTAGTTCCGGGGACGGAACTATTCTAAGGAGGGAGTGTTGTAATACCCTAAACTTTCATTTTAATAAAAATATTGATTTTCACGTGTTGTGCACGTGCAAATTTCATATATATATTTGTTTATTTATTTTTATATATAAAATTTCATTTTTGTAGTATGAACAGTTATTTTCTTCCTTTATTTTTCTAAAAGCCTATTTTGTAAAGCCTAAAACACTATTTTCTTAGTTTGAGCCAACTTTAATAATTTATTATTTTATTATTTTGGCCCACAAGTCTAAGCCCACTATTTGTGAAGCCCACAAATTTAATTAATCATGTAGACACAATTTGTGAACAATGGATTAATTAAAATTGTACAAACTTCAAATAGGGGGTACTAGGGGGCACGTGCATGCACGTAGTGTGCAATGCACACCATGTGGAGGCCGGATTATGCATGGGAGTGATGGGGAGTGGGTATGTGTGTGCATGGGTAGTTTTTTTGAGTGTGGGTGGTTGCTACAACTTCCCCTCCTATCCTAGCCATCCATCCTTAAACCATCTAATTAACCCTAGCCCTCCAATCCATCCTAGAACTAGTATAAATACCCCCTACCTATTTGTATTCTACACTAAGAAATTATTGAAAGAAAGAAAATTATATAGGAGAAATATATTAGAGTGACTGTGAGTGTGTGTGTGTCCTACATTGGAGGCCGGCCCATCTTTCCCCACAAGGAGCTCTCGGTTTTGGCAAGGAAGCAAGAAGAAGGATCTTTTGCATCACAATCTTGGAGGAGAAAGCACTCTCTCGCATTCTAGGGGACTCTAGGAGCTTTTAATTGGCTTTTTCTCCATAAAGGTGGGTGTTTCTCATGACTTCTAAAGTAGAGATCATGTTAGGAATAAATTGAATTGTTATTAAAAAGCAACTAGTTGAAATGAAATCCATGTTTGCCTAATTAGAGGAGAATTGATAAACTAGTAGATGTGTATTACTTTGGTTGCTAGATTTATTAATTATGAATGAAAGTGAATGTTTCTCATTGTTTCTAATATTAGAATGCATGCTAGGTATATTTTAAATGCAATTATGTGAATTAACTAGTAAGAGATTGGAACCAAGTTTGTTAATTAAAGTATTAAAGTAGAATGGTATATTAGAGATGAATTGATGGAATGATTTACAAAGAGATAATTGTTAATTGTTGTAGTAGAATTATCCATTTTTGTACGCCATATGAGTGTTAGACTAAATGAAAAGATTGTATTTTTGCAAACAAATGATTGGATGCATCATGTGTAAATTAGTTGGTAAAACAGAAGTTTTATTCATTAAGAAAGATGATTTTGTATTCTAAAAACATCATAGTTGTCAATAAGTAAGAGAACATTAATGTAGTGATATTTTTTTGTGGGAATCTATCCCTAATTATGAAGAAGTATGCTTTAGTTCTCGAATGTCGAAATTATGATCATGGAATACAAACTAAGGCTAAAATATATGTTTTAAAGAGTTTAAAATACTCATAAAAATACTAGTTACTGTATAATTGAATGTATTTTAATTCTGAAAATTTTTGTTTTCAAAAGAGGAGAAAAAGAGACAATTTTGGTTTGAGATTTCATGAATTATAACTACAAACAGAGAGCAAAATCAAAACCCAAATTAATTACTATCAAAACGAATTGGTCACTTAGACCAACTGGTCATTAGAGCTTTTGGCCGCTATAGTAAGGAGGAGGTCTTGGGTTCGATATTGTGGCTTTGTTTTTATTTTTTTGGTTAAAAACCCAAATAGCCGAGAGTCGATACTTAGGGATTATAACCCCTAGTTATATCGTTCGGCGGCTTTGGCGCGTTGGTCTTGTGCGCTGTCTGTATGACCACTGGTTGTGGGTTCGAATCTGGTTGGGGGTTTGAGTTTAAAATAAAAAATAAAAAAAAATTGTGGGATTTTTTGATTAATTGAGTTTTAAAAATAGATAAAAATTGGGGAAAATATGGATTAATTACTGAAAAATTATTAGGACTTTATGAGAAAATTTATATAACTTTTGATAAAGTGTGAGTAAGAAATTGGGGTTTTTGCAAGAACTGACTTCTTTTTTAAATCAAATTGTTCTTTTAAATAAAGAAAAAATAAATGAGATTTTTGCGTTATAAAGATGAAAAATTAGTAATGAGAAATTTTTAAAAGTGTGATAGGTGTAATTAATTAGACTTCTAACTTATGCTTGTAGTAAGATTTTGAAATGAGAATAATAGATTTGTGGAATACATGAATTATTGATTACTTCTAGTTGATATTTATTCTTAAGCATAAATTGCACGTGAAGCTGAATTATTGATTGTGATGAGTTATGAAAGATGTGAATACATGAATACTATGCTTATGAAACATTAAATTGTGATTAATCACAAAAAGACCTTATGAGTATGACTTGCTCGATATTGTAATTATGAGTTGAAATTGAGAATTAGGGTATAGCCAAGCCTTATACCGGCAAAAAAAGAAATGTGAAAAGGATATTTGAAATGAGAAGACCAAGGTTTGGGTCATGTGAATTAAATGAATAAGACCGGTATAGTGGGAGTGTAGATTTGTGGAATACATGAATTATTGATTACTTCTAGTTGAAATTTATTCTTACACATAAATTGCACGTGAAGTTGAATTATTGATTGTGATGAGTTATGAAAGATGTGAATACATGAATACTATGCTTATGAAACATTAAATTGTGATTAATCACAAAAAGACCTTATGAGTATGACTTGCTCGATATTGTAATTATGAGTTGAAATTGAGAATTAGGGTATAGCCAAGCCTTATACCGGCAAAAAATGAAATGTGAAAAGGATATTTGAAATGAGAAGACCAAGATTTGGGTCATGCGAATTAAATGAATAAGACCGGTATAGTGGGAGTGCTACAGTCTAAGGGTTGATTTTATTCATGATTCAATTAAACTAAGGAATAGATACATAGTGAAGATGTGATGAAAGTAAGAGAAAAACATTGAGTATAAGGGCCATTGGATTGACGGCGTGAGAGTATTCACAGGATGTCCCATGATGCATCATGATAGGGCGTGGATACTGCTCCAGAGTACCATCCCGGTGGCGACGCTCGTGGGGTGTTTGACGACTGCGGGTGGTGTCATATCTATGGTAGGAGCTGAATTACCACAGGATGCCTGTATGATGAGTCATGTGATAGTGCGTTGGGATTCCCTCCAGGGCGCCTAGACATGAGTTCGTAGGTCAGAAAACATCTAGGATACTTACCGTAGTTACAGTAGTAGATTAAGTCATGGCGAGGGATTGAACCCTACAAGATGAAGAACGGTTAAGGGCTTGCCCTCGGACCTATGTAGTATGGATTGCATAGACTCTGAACAAGTGCGCATTAGTGTCATATAATACAAACAATTGCATTAAGGACTATGTGCACATTCACAACACGACATCAATAGGATAGTCCCTTTAGCTTTATTTGTGAATAAGTTTGTGGTTTGCTAAGTATTGAGAATCGTTATACTGTTTCCGGTATAGAGATGATGGCCGTGTATAATATTTCGTCAGTTGAATGAACTGACGCACCCACAGTTTTACATGCAGGATAAAGATGCTTGATACAATTAAAGTATACATGCTGCTCAAGATTGATTTAAATGTTGTTTCATGTAATTACTGTAAAATTGCTTCTGCTATAATAATGTAAATGTGTAATGTAACTCTGATGTAAGAAATATTTTTATTTCCTTGTAAAATTGTACAAAAGAAGTGTAAAGATCCTGTGGAACTTCGAATTCAGTTGTATTTTGGAATTCGGGGTGTTACACTATCAAGCTAAAAATGTTTGATGGTACGGTTTGCACCATCCAAGAGGTATGACACGTGAAGGGCTTGATAAAGAATCTATTGTCTTTAGGGCAAATAGATAGCCTTCGATGTAAGACCTACGTCGTAAATGGGGTCATGAAAATTGCAAGAGGCACGCATGTGGTCATTAAGGCAGAAGGATCACAGCAAATATATTCATGTTTAATGGAAAAACAATGCAGAAAGCTGATGCATGTGTCGCATCAACCAGCAAGGGAGAAGAGTCAACAATGATGTGACATCTCAAACTAGGTCATATGTTTGAATGCGGTTTGAAGATTTTCTCCGACCGGAAGCTTCTTCCAGGGCTCAAATCAGTGAATGTACCTTTTTGTGAGCAATGTGTTACAAGTAAGCATCATAAATTGCAGTTCAGCATATCTGAAGCTTGAAGTAAATGCATTCTAAACTTGATTCATTCTGATGTCTGTGAATCAACAGAAATATCCCTAGGAGGAGCAAAGTACTTTGTGTCTTTCATTGATGACTACTCCAGGAGATTGTGGGTTATCCAATCAAGAGAAGTCAAATGTGTTTCCAGTGTTCAAGGAATTCAAAGCGCAGGTGGAACTTGAATCTGGGAAGAAGATCAAGTGCTTGAGGACTGATAATGGAAGAGAGTATACAGAAGGTGAGTTTCTTGCACTTTGTAAGTGAGAATGTATCAAAAGACAGTTTACATTCACATGCACACCTCAACAAAATGGCATAGCAGAGCTGAATATGACTCTTGTGGAAAGGATGAAAGCTATGTTGCGGACTGCAAGTCAACCCAACTCTTTTTGGGCAGAAGCAGCCAAAACCGCCTGTTATGTTATAAATTAGTCGCATCAACAACAATTGAGCTGAAGACACTGATGGAGATGTGGGCAGACAAGCCGGCAAATTACTCTACATTACATTGGTTCGGATGTCCCTCGTACGTGATGTACAATGCCTAAAAAGGAATGAAGCTGGATCCAAAATTCAAGAAGTTCATGTTCTTGGGGTATGCTGACGGTATAAATGGGTATCACCTGTGGAATCCCACAACCCACAAGGTTTTTGTAGGCAGAGATGTGATCTTTGCAGAAGATCGGCTACATATGAAAGATGGAAGCGATAGCACGTCAAAAGAGAATCCACAGACAACTTTAGTTCAGGTGGAAGATAAACCAGATGAAGATCCAATTTCTTCTGAAGCAGCACCAGAGCACGAAGTACAAGAACCAGTCGAGTCTGAGGCTCCAGAATTTCATCGGTCAACTCGTGAAAGAAGACCGCTAACCTGGCACTCGGAGTATGTTACGGAGAGTAATGTTGCATACTGTCTTATAACAGAGGATGGGAGCCATCATCTTTCCAAGTGGAAATCAAAGGCTCAGATGTATCCTTGTGAATGACATCAATGTAGGAAGAAATTGAAGCTCTACAAAAGAACAGGATGTGGGATCTTATTACGCTACTACAAGGCAGAAAGGCCATCGGAAACAAATGGGTCTACAAGATCTAGCGCGATGAAAATGACCAAGTGGAGCGGTATTGTGCAAGATTGGTGGTAAAAGGATATGCTCAGAAATAATGCATTTACTTCAATGGGATTTTTTACCCGTGGTTTAACTCACGACAGTCAGAGTAGTCTTGGTGATGTGTGCTATGTTTACTTACATCAACAGCAGCTAGATGTTAAGACTACATTTCTTCATGGGGATCTTGAAGAAGGGATTTATATGCTTCAACCACAAGGTTTTGCTAAAACAGGCAAAAAGAACTTGGTTTGCAGGTTGAACAAATCTCTGTACAGTCTCAAACAGGCACCAAGGTGTTGGTACAAGTGATTGGATTCCCTCATTGTTAGCCTTGAATACAACAGTCTCAGTTTAGACCATAGTACGTACTACAAAATGTTTGATGGTGGGAATAACTACATTATCCTACTATTGTATGTGGATGACATGCTGGTAGTAGGCCTCAACAAAGATCGAATCTAAGAATTGAAGGCATGGTTGGCTAGGGAGTTTGAAATTAAGAACTTGGGACCAACAAATAAGATTCTAGGGATGCATATTCACGGAGACAAAAATAACATGAAGATTTGGATTTCCCAGAAGAACTATTTCAATAAGATCTTGCGCCGCTTCAACATACAAGATTGTAAGCCAATTTCTACCACACTTCTTGTTAATTTCAAGTTAACATCCAAGATGTGTCCTAGCATTGAAGCATAGAGGAAGGAGATGTCTCAAGTACCGTATGCATCAATAGTGGGAAGTCTGAAGTTCTCTATGATTTGTACACGACCAGATATTGCACAAGCAGTGGGAGCAGTTAGTCGATATATGACAAATCCTGGTAGAGAGCATTGGAGAACAATAAAGAGGATTCTAAGATACATCAGAGGAACCTCAGATGTTGCACTATGTTACGGAGGATCAGAATTAACTGTCAGAGGATATGTGGACTCAGATTTTATAAAAGATCTCGACAAAAGTTTATCCACTACAGGCTATGTGTTTACACTTGCAAAAGGAGTTGTATGCTGGGTTTTGAAACTGCAGATTGTTGTAGTTTTATCTACAACAGAAGAAAAATACATGGCAGCTACACATGCTTGCAAGCAGGCAATCTGAATTCAAAGGTTATTGAAGGCGCTCGGGTACAAGCAGGAGAAGATTATTTTGTTTTGTGACAATCAGAGTGTCTTGCATATCGCAAGAAATTCAGCCTTTTATTCAAAGACAAAGCACATAAAAGTCCAGTATCACTTCGTTCAACAAGTAGTGGAGGAAGAAAGTGTGGATATGCTCAAGATTCACACTGAGGAGAAATTTTGTGCTATATATGGTAATCCTCCTCCAGTATCCTAATTTTCTCTCAAATTTCCTATTTGTATGTGGCTAATCAGACAACATATTGCATTGGGAAAATATAGGTTCGATCAATATTTGTTTTTCCGGAGTACTAAAAGCGAGCAAAAATTATTTTTCCTTTTTGTAGGGACCAGGAGATTGGATCTAGCCATAAGAAGAATGCTTCGTATAAATAACTCACTTCGAGAACCTAGCAGATGTTATGTCCAAACTGATCAACAATGGCAAGTTTGAATGGTGTAGATCCTCATGTGGCCTAGCAGTAACATAAGTAGCACGGGAATGGCAAGGTAGAAAGGATTGTGTGGAGATATGATTAATTCTCAATCAAATATCCAAGTGGGAGAATGTCGGCAACAATAAGTGGGGTGGGCCCCACCACCATGCAAAAATTGTCATGGAAGGCTACACACAGAAAGTCAAAGGAAGCTGCACCCCTGTGGAAAAAAATTGTTTCCTACTCAATTTGTCAAAGGAGGGCACCGAATTCGGTGTCGCCTTTGACAAAATGAGAAGAAAAAAAAAAAAAAGCAAACCATCATTCTCTAAGCTATATAAATGGAGATCAGGGGAAGGGGTTAGGCAACAGAAGTGGGGAGAAGAAAGAAATAGGGATTAAGAAAAAATTGACTACTACAAGAGTGTTCTCAAGAGAGATAATATTGTATCTCCTTAGAGATAATTTGTATACTTTGTATTTTTCTCAAATTTGTGAGAAAGTTGTTTCTCCTATTATAAGAGAGAGTGGAATTGTTCTTTCTTTACATTTAGAGAGAATGTACTGTAATCTCTACTTTCAATAGTGAAATCTCACTACAGTTGCCCGTAATTTTTACCCCGTCTTCTTTGGGGTTTTCCACTTAAAATATCTGTGTCTACTTTATTTCTACTTTCTCAATTTTACTTTAGTTGTGAGGTAGGTTCTGCTCATAACTGTTAGAACAGGGAGTTCATAAAACAGAAAATGCTAACAATATTTGTGAAGAATTAAAAATATAGGAAATGAAAGAACAAACCATACAGTACAATACAGAGTCGAGATTTTAATATCTTTGTCCTTAAAGAAAAATTTGCCCCATAGTGTGACGGTGGTTGACGAGTTTCCTCCCAGGATACAACTGTATTACCTTTCCGAAGAGCAGCACCCTAACTTCAGAGATCTCAATGAACCGGAGCTGTAATGTATTCTCAGATTGTGACTCAGAGGAAGAAGAAGAAGAAGATTCAGAATGTTTTTTTTTAACTGTGTATTCTAGCAGACAAAAGTTGCTGTTTTTATAGGAGACTGAGAGTAACTGAAGGGTTCATTACTCTGTAACAGCACAGTAATGGCCCATTACTCTGTAAAGGTAGAGTAATGGTTCAAAAGTGTAACTGATGAGCCATTACTCTACTGTTACAGAGTAATGGTACTAGCAGTTACAGAATTTGAAAAGCCTCAACAGTAACTGGAGAAAAATTTGGAGCGGGGTAAAAAAAATATAGGCCGAAGCCAAAGCCGGGGCCAGGCCTGGCATGCGCGCGCACGCGTGTGTGTTTGTTATTTTGGCTAGGTCCTTTCCCCACTACACATTAGTGGTAACCCCAGGGCTATGCCCTTTAGTCCATTTCTTTAGCTTATATACTAGAGAAAATCTTTCCCATCTTTCGATGTTGGATTATTCATTCCAACTGTCCAACTTAGTACATTTCGAGTACCCAACTTTGGACCTACATTTATCATTCATACAGAAACTGTTTTTGGCAAGTGAGTACATTACGGAATAGTACTCGGCGAGAGGAACATGATCCAATCAATATCCGGTGCTGCCGGTGGCTGGAGCCCACCGGAATCCGGCCCGAAAAATATGCAAAAAAAAATTCCAACAATCCTCCACATGAATGGAAATGACCAGACCATGTAATCCAGACACGACAGAAAAACACATGATAGAAAAAGACTTCTGAGAATACAATCGAAAAATCACTGCATCAGGAATGATAGTAATTTTTCAACTTTGAACCACCCTTAGTGAGTAGCCATCAGATTCACTTGACCAGGTAGTGAACATGATGTCTTGAACTACCCGGTCTTTGATGTGAACCTAGACAATAACTATCACACAGTTTTATCTCCTCACAGTACCAGGTTCTCTTATTGTGTTCATTTTGGCCTTGAACAACTCTGGTTAATCGTGAGTGAACTTGGAGAATGTAGCCTCTCTTCATTCTTCTAGAAAGGGCCCCATTTCATACTCACAAGGTGATTACCCATAAAGAGTATCCTGCCATACCCCACTTTTATTTCAAAGCTATGGGAATCATTAAAAGCCAAGCTTATCCTAACTCTTTGCAGGCAGCACTGTTTTATCATCCTAAGAGTGGGTATGAGATTTTAATCTCTCAGTGCTCCGTTGATTCAACAAGATTTAGTTGTCTCCTTAAACCTAGATCTTGGGATCTCCAATTTCTAGATAAGATTTCCATCAAGTATCCTCTTTCGTCATAAGCTTTAAACCCAATTCTCTTGATGATCTCACAACTTGCTCTCGTGACAAGCCTTTAGTAAATGGATCCGCTAGGTTGTCGGCCGATTTTATATACTCTATAGATATTATTCCATTAGAGAGCAGTTATCTAATGGTTTTGTGTCGCCTTCTGATATGAAGAGACTTACTATTATACATACAACTCAGTGCCTTGCTATAGCCGATTGGCTGTCATAGTGTACACATATAGCAGGCACTGGTTTTTCCCACATAAGAATATCCTCTAAAAAGTTTCTGTAATACCCCGTATTTGTAGCGAACAGTCGACTGGTCCATTTAGCAGCCGGCTGCTACTGTATAGTTGGGCCGGATTGGGCCGGATTGGTTGAGAAGGATTTGAGAAGGATTTGAGAAATATAGTCCCACATGGAAAGTGCACAAAAATAATTTGAGTATAAATATAATTAGCTAATGATCAAGAGTCACCTAATTGGTTAACCACCTTTTGAGAGGCAGCCTATGGTGGGCAGTTGTACTACATAGTATCTAATTTGTATTCTAAAAATATTAAAAATTGTCTGAGTATTGGGGCGGGGCGTTACAAATGGTATCAGAGCCAGGTTTTCGATACCGGGTGTAGTAGAGGTCAGTATGATCTGCGGTGCTGAGAGTCATTGATCTCCGGGGTCGGGTATATTCTGCGGTATTGAGAGTCACAGGTAGTGATTGATAGCCGGGTATCCGATCTGCGGTGTTGAGAGTGATTGATCTCCGGAATCTAGGACTATACTACATCGGCTAGAAAGGGCGGATCCTACACTAGATGTGTGCCCCGTACTCAGCGAGGACGCTAATTTCTATGGTGTGGTGTATGTAATACCCCGTATTTGCAGCGAACAGTCGACTGGTCCATTTAGCAGTCGACTACTACTGTATAGTTGGGCCGGATTAGGCCGGATTGGTTGAGAAGGATTTGAGAAATATAGTCCCACATGGGAAGTGCACAAAAATAATTTAAGTATAAATATAATTAGCCAATGATCAAGAGTCACCTAATTGGTTAACCACCTTTGAGAGGCAGCCTGTGGTGGGCAGTTGTACTACATAGTATCTAATTTGTATTCTAAAAATATTAAAAATTGTCTGAGTATTGGGGCGGGGCGTTACAGTTTCGAAGCCACTCTGCTTCCTCTGCCACTTTGTCTAAAGCAATAAACTCAGATTCCATAGTGGATTTGGCTAGTATAGCTTGTTTAGAGGAATTCCATGACACAGCTGCACCACCATGAGTGAAGACGTACCCACTTGTGGATTTCGAGTTCTTGGAGTCCGATATCCAGTTGGCATCACCGTAGCCTTCTAGTACTGCTGGATATCTGGTGTAATGCAGCCCATAACTCTGAGTATGTCGCAAGTAGTTCAATACTCTAGTTATTCCTTTCCAGTGACTTCTTCCTGGGTGTAGCGGCTCAGTACATTTACCGAATGTGCCAGGTCCGATCTTGTACAATTTGTTAAGTACATCAGACTACCGATTACACGTGCATATTCCAATTGTGATATGCTGTCACCCGTGTTTTTGAACAAGTGAAGACTGGGATCCACTGGACTTTTGGCAGTCCCATTGGAGTAATTCTTGAATCTTTCAAGTACTTTCTCAGCGTAATGAGCTTGAGATAAAGTAATTCCCTCAGACGTCCTGAAAACTTTGATTCCTAGTATGACGTCTGCAACTCCCAAATTTTTCATATCAAACTTGTCACTAAGAATGTTCTTAGTTTGTTTGATGATGTCATTATTGCTCCCAATAATGAGCATGTCATCTACATACAGACATACCAGAATGTATCCATTTGGAGTATCTTTGATATAGATACACTTATCACATTCATTTATTTTGAAACAATTTGACATCATAACATTGTCAAATTTTGCATGGCACTGCTTTGGAGCTTGTTTTAGTCCGTACAAGGATTTTACAAGCCTGCACACCTTGTTTTCCTCTCTAGGAACTACGTAACCCTCAGGGTTTTTCATGTATATTTCTTCTTTTAAATCCCCATTTAGAAATACAGTTTTAACATCTATTTGATGTATTTTCAGGTTACGTGGAGCTGCAATAGCTATCAACATTCTTATGGAAGTTATTTTTGTGACTGGAGAATATGTATCAAAGAAGTCTAGGCCTTCCTTTTGCCTAAATCCTTGTACCACAAGTCTCGCCTTATGTTTCTCTATTCAACCATATGGTTTCAATTTTTGTTTGAAAATCTATTTGCATCCTAGAGCTTTACATCCAGAAGGAAAATCGACCAACTCCCATGTATGATTTTGCATAATGGAGTCTATTTCACTTTTGATTACTTCCTTCCACATAGGAGCATCAGGCGTAGATATGTCTTCCTTGAATGTTCTGGGCTCATTTTCTAACAAAAAAGCCGTTACAAAGTCAGGACCAAATGACTTTGATGTTCTAACCCTGTTTGCTACGTCTAGGCTCATCATTATCATGTTCTGGTTCATCAACCGAAGTGCTTGCATTCTCTTATTCACGTGTACATTTGGGATACGTAGTATTCTTACACGGAAATACGTGTTCAAAGAAGGAAGCATTCCTTGATTCCATTATTTTATTCACATGGATATCCAGCATATCCGATTTATATACCAAGAACTGATATGCACTACTATTGTGTGCATAGCCTATGAATATGCAATCAATAGTTGTAGGTCCTATTGTGACCTATTTTGGATTAGGTACTGCCACTTTTGCTAGACACCCCCATACTTTGAGGTATTTATACGAAGGTACGTTACCTTTTCACAGTTCGTATGGTGTCTTGCCTATTTTCTTGTGAGATATTTTATTGAGAATGTAGTTGGCAGCCAGCAATGCTTCCCCCAACATGTTTTGGGGTAACCCAGAATTCAACAACAAAGCATTCATCATCTCCTTTAGAGTTCAGTTCTTGCGCTCGACATTACTATTTGATTCAGGTGAGTAAGGAGCAGTTGTCTGATGAACTATTCCATGTTCAGAGCAGAACATATTAAATGGTGCATCATATTCTCCTCCTCTATCACTCCTAACAATTTTAATCGTTTTGCCAAGTTGATTCTCAACCTCAAGCTTATATTCTTTGAATTTATCCAATGCCTCATTTTTGCTATGTAACAAGTATACATCACAGAATTTTGTGCAATCGTCTATGAATGTCACAAAGTACTTTTTGCCACCTCTGGTCTACACGTACTTTAAATCACACAGTTCCGTGTGAATTAGACCTAGATTTTATGTTTCTTTCTACAGAACGTGATGGAGTTTTAGTGAGTTTAGCCTCTATGCAAACATCACATTTTTTGCCGTTATCTACCTTAAATTTTGGTAGCAAATTCATGTTAATTAATCTACGCATAGAATTGAAATTAACATGGCCTAGTCTTTCGTGCCAAATAGAAGAAGACTCAACAACATAAGCAACAGAAGTAATTTCATTAACTTTGGGAACAACATGAACAATAGTTTTCGGGATGACTGTCATTACATTAAATTTGAACAGTCCATCCTTTACATATCCTTTACCCAAGTACACCTCATTCTTAGACAATACAAAATTATCAGAAGCAAGAACAACCTTAAATCCATTCTTGCTTAGCAAAGATCCTGATACCAAGTTCTTTCTAATATCTGGAACATGCAACACATTTGTGAGTGTTAGTTCCTTGCCTGAAGTCATCTTCAGCACTATCTTCCATGTTCCTACAATTTTGGAGGTGGAAGAATTACTCATGAACAATAGTTGTTCATCCTTGTTGCACTTCTAGTATGAAGTGAACATCTCCTTGTCTGAGCAGATGTGATTAGTGGCCCCAGTATCGTACCACCACTCTCGAGGATTGCTCCTCACAAGATTCACCTCTGATACAACAGCACAGAGGTCCAGGTCAGAGAGACAGTTGGACAAATTCTCAGCTATGTGTGCATGGGATCCTGTTTCCTGTCCAGTTCTAGCATGGTTGATGTCCTTGCTGTGGCATTCAGAAATTATGTGGCCCAACTTACCACACTTGTAGCATTTTCCAGCAAACATCCTTGCTTCCGGTTTTTTGTTAGAGGCATGTGGCAAGAACTTTCTCTTTTTGCTTTTCTGTTTATGTTCCACCATGTTTGCCTTTTCTATGGAATGATTTCCATTGGACCTGTCAGCCTTGCGATTATCCTCTTTGATATGCAACCTGACAATGAGGTCTTCAAGAGTCATCTCCTTTCGCTTGTGCTTGAGGTAGTTCTTGAAGTCTTTCCATCCAGGTGGAAGCTTCTTGATGAACGCTACAACATGGAATGGTTCGCACAGTGTCATGTTCTCTGCAGCGATTTCATGCATTATCACCTACAGTTCCTGGATTTGACTCTTTGACTCGCAACTGTCTTGGAGTCAACCATCTTGTAGTCCAGGAATTTGCCGACTACAAACTTCTTGGAGCCGGCGTCTTCTGTTTTTTACTTCTTCTCCAAGGACCCCACAGAAGTTTGGAAGTCTTGAAGACACAGTAGACGTTGTACAGTGGGTCTACCAAGCCGTTCAGGATATAATTTCTGCAGAGATAATCACCCTGAGTCCATGCATCAACTGCCTCAACAAAATGTGCATCCATGGGTGCCAGCACAGGAGCAGATTCAGTGAGAAACCTGTCTAGCTTCAAGGTGGTCAGGTAGAACTGCATCTTCCCTTGTCACTTCTTGAATCCAGTTCCATTGAACTTCTCTGGTTTTTCTCCCACAGTTATATGTGTTGGCAGAACTACCATCTGTACCACAACTATTGTGTAGTCACAGTTTGGGTCACTTGTGTTTGTTCACTGATAAGTCCACTGACATTATCATTCTTTGTGTTTTCCATGTTCTGAAACAGTTGAAACAGTGTTGTTAGTTGTTTTGTTTTTCCGAAGTGATAACAGTACCTGTAAAGAATCTTCACAAAAACTGTTAGAATAGAAGAAAAATTTTGCATTAAGATTGTTAGAACATGAGTTTCATTAAACAGAAAATTCTAACAATATTTGTGAAGAATTACAAATACAGGAAATGAAAGAACAAACCATACAGTACAATACAGAGTCGAGATTTTAATATCTCTGTCCTTAAAGCAAAATTCGCCCCGTAGTGTGACGATGGTTGACGAATTGCCTCCCAGGATACAACTGTATTACCTTTTTCCGAAGAGCAGCACCCTAACTTCAGAGATCTCAGCGAACCAGAGTTGTGTTGTATTCTCAGACTGTG
Organism: Hemerocallis citrina; assembly: GCA_017893485.1. NCBI lineage: Eukaryota > Viridiplantae > Streptophyta > Magnoliopsida > Asparagales > Asphodelaceae > Hemerocallis > Hemerocallis citrina. The sequence continues at coordinate 128,222,175 of CM030368.1, forward strand.
ACTCAGAGGAAGAAGAAGAAGAAGATTCAGAATGTTTTTTTTACTGTGTATTATGGCAGACAAAAGTTGCTGGTTTTATAGGAGACCGAGAGTAACTAAAGGGTCCATTACTCTGTAACAGCAGAGTAATGGCGCATTGCTCTGTAACAGTAGAGTAATGGTTCAAAAGCGTAACTGATGAGCCATTACTATGTTGTTACAGAGTGATGGTACCAGCAGTTACAAAATTTGAAAAGCCTCAACAGTAACTGGGGAAAAATATGGAGCGAGGCAAAAAAAAATATAGGCCGGGGCCGGGCCGGGCCGGGCGCACGCGTGTGTGTGTTTGTTATTTTGGCTAGGTCCTCTCCCCACTACACGTTAGTGGTAACCCCAAGGCTACGCCTTTTAGTCCATTTCTTTAACTTATATACTAGAGAAAATCTTTCCCATCTTATGATGTGGGATTATTCATTTCAACTGTCCAAGTTAGTACACTTCGAGTACCCAACTTTGGATCTACATTTCTCATTCATACGGAAACCGTTTTTGGAAAGTGAGTACATTACGGAATAGTACTCGACAAGAGGAACATGATCCAATCAATATCTGGCGTCGCCGGTGGCCGGAGCCCACCGGAATCCGGCCCGGAAAATATGCAAAAACTTTTTCCAACAATAACTTTCCTAACATGAATGAAACAAATGCATAATATTCTAGCTACAACATCAAGTCCTAAAAGAATCAAAACATACAACGAAATCACGCTACAAATAAGAAGGTCAACCCCGGCATTTTTTTTGCCAATTCCCGGCATTTATAAATGCCGGGGTTGGTCCCCCCGACACTTCGAAAAGCGCCGCCGCAAGCGTCGTGCATTCCCCCGCCGGGGTTGCGGAATACTTTCCCCGGCATTTTCAAACGTCAGGGTATGTTATAAGGACAGCCCGGCATTTACAAATGCCAGGATTTGTTAATTCTATTTTTAATTTTTTTTCCATTAAAAAACCTATCCCGGCGTTTAAAAATGCCGGGGTAGGTATTATTATTATTATTATTATTTTTTAAGAAAAGTTGTGTGGTGGCAGTTTTTTTGTCCATTTTATCAAATCAAACACCTCTAATTCAATTCAGAATCATTTTCGGGAATTCATTCTAACATAAAAGTACTTCATAACACAAATTTATTCCAATAATTAAATAATTCGATTCAAATTATCCACAAATTATATTAATTCTAATTATTACACAGAAATAAAAATGCTTAAGAGCACAAACTTACAAGATAAAAAACAAATCTAACTAAGAAAAGTTGCACCGACGTCTCAATTCGTCCACAATCATGAGCTTGTGCTATACTGCTGCAACAAATTAATAAGTGTAATTACTAACAATATGAGAAAATGGAAATCACTTTCTAAGAAGATTCTAGCCAAATATTAATAAAATGGTGCATAAAAGTCATCTTTGTAAAGATAAAAATAAGAGGAGCATCAGTGTTGCAAAGATACTAGACAACTTATAAAACAAAAATGTTGCGTGCAGTACGAAGAATTGAGAAATTTACCTCGATATCATCAATCTGAAGCTTTTAGCGTTCGAGGTTTCTTAGACTTGGGAGGTGATGGAGGTGTATCTAAAAACCTTCCAGGCACCTTAAAATGGACAACCAACCATCAACACATTTTGCAAATTTCACTTAAAGAGAACCCAAATTTAGTATTGTAAAAAATGTGTCAACTTACATTGGTGTCATCCTGTCCAGCTTTTATAAATCTCCTACAATATGGGGAGGGGGGACAATAGCAAACTGCAATTAGCCTCAATAATTACACTATGATACTTAAACAACCCATGATTCAGGAAAAGTCACACACCTGAGAAAGGTCTTGATGGTTGGATAATAGCCTCAATAATTAGACTATGATACTTAAACAACCCAAGATTCAGGAAAATTCACACACCTGAGAAAGGTCTTGATGGTTGGATTACCCATCTCAAAATTAAGGAACTTCAGTATGTCGGACTCCATTTGTACTACCTGAACATAAACAAGCATATCAAAATCACTCACTAGTTCCAATACAAATTTAACTATTTGCCAAATACAAAATTAATAAGACGTTCTTCGTACTTTCTAAAATTATATACAATAATAATCATGAACCTGATATATCAATAAGACGTTCTTCAACACCCAAAACTGCTTCCTGATTGTCTCTCCTACTTGAAAAGGTTGAAATGCTTTCAAATGCAGAATTTAAGTCCTCTCCCTGTCAAGAAATATTATGTTGCAGGACATGACATACAACAGAGTATGATGTATCAAAAGTTCTCCTGGCATCCATCACTATTATCAAGCTTTGTACCATCAGATTGGGTTCAGCTATATAGTGCACCAATAATACAGTTTAAAATTACCTGAGCAACCAAAACTCTTTCTTAGCTGTATGGTAAAATCAACTTTCGTCCTCATCATCACATCCTTCATCGACAAAGCCTCGTAAATCGATATCTATTACAAGTAAATCAATATATGAGACTCAAGCATATAAATTATTTACTCAAAGTATATAAAGAGATATTGAAATAATATTAAATTGCCTCGGTGAGCAGTGGAATCAAACGCCGGGGTATGTTTCATCTCCGTTGGCACTTTGACCAAACGCCGGGGTAGATGCGTCGGGATTTTCCATCTTTTTTGTACTCGACATATATCTAACCTAGTAGGCTTTTCTAGGAAATATTTGACAACTAAACATAAAATTGTTACAGAAAGAGTCAAAGGAAATGATAAATTAAGTTACTCCGCAAAGACACAGTGTCCTCCATTTTTTCCACACTTCCTTGCCCAACCACATTCTGAAAAGAGTCAGAAGAAATTTTGTAACCGTCAACTATATATTTTCTTATTTCTGCTAAAAGAATAATGAAATAAAAATGCAACAATGAAAAAGAAAATTTAAAACCAAGAAGTCTGATAATAATGTATTTTAGCAACCTCAATAAATGATAAAAGAGTCGAAGTTAAAACACCAACAATATAGATCTTTACAGTATGGAATTAACTATAATTTAGTGTTCAGACTTCAAAGTGAAACTAGCTTACCGGCAACATTAATGTTCTCGACAATGTAAAGAACATTGTCCTCATTGATCTCGCCCTTCTTCTCAGCATCCAGAATATGGTCCATCGCGCACTTCAATCCAGCATTATCATTCGGCATTGTGCTCGCCGGTTTCCTATATATCTGCAAACAAACAACAAATCAGATGAATAACTAACAACAATTTCAGCAAAATTACTACTACTACTGTTGCTGCTATTCACTTCCTCTCTTCAAGAAAATAATCCTTGAAAAGCTGCAGCCTCCTCTCTTCAAGAAAATAATGTAAGAAATCTAGACAAACATTTTCAATACTAACTTTCTAAACAAAATTATGAGTGCACTTTGAGAAGGAGTGAACATTACTGTACAACAAAATCAAACCATAATAAGAATAAATGAATGACGGAATCATCATATAATGCAACTATTGGTTCTCTTTGTTCAAGTGAGTAATTAGTATAGAGGTGAATCAACTGCGCTAAGTTTCCTACGGAGCCACTCAAACCAAACCCTATCTTTCTAATTAGAGGTGAATCAACCCAAGAACTTTTCTCTTTCATTCTTATATCTCCAAACAGATTTACACTCCGGATGTCCTAAAATAGGAGTCCATTTCAAAGAGGAGATACCTCTTTAAATAGTGTATACACCCAATGATTTAAATTGATCTTATCATACTCTTAATTTAGGCGATCAAATATCAGAAGTCGAGGAATGATATTGGTAAAACAAAAGTAAGGGGGGATTGATTTATTTTTTGTTACAACTTAAGGAGGATCTCTGATATTTGGCCTATTCCTACAACATCAACATGAAACATCAAACGACAAAGATAGCACTAAGACTACAAACAACAGAAGTTTCCACTAGAGTTCCCACCACACGGCTAAATTTTGTAAATGAAATTCATATATCCAAAAGAAGGGCTTTATTAGCACTAATACAACAAGTTATCTTTAGGATTCATTGCATGTATACATCTGGTTATATCTTATGATGTGTTTTATGATAAAAGTTGGCTACCTTACATCAATAATCCCACCAAAATGAAAATGTGGATTAACACCAATATAAATCAAAATACTGTCAACTTGAATAATTCCCATTCAACCAAATCATCAAGATGTCTAATTGAACCTCAAACTGTAAAACATCTCCCAACAATAAAAAAAATACCTCAAATCAAAAAAAAACTTATCATCACCTTCACCCTCACCTCAACAAATGGCAACCATCGTTACCACTTTACAATCATTACAAACAGAATCTGAACTTGATTCTCAGAATACACACCCCACCACCATCATAAACCCAAAATTATAATCCAAAATTACAATCACATTCGAATGTTTTCAACTCAATTTTACAATCTAATATTCTCAATTTGAATCATAATAAACCTAAACTATCACATAAAAACATGAATGTATAAGAAAAATACCTTTAGCTCCTCTAGAGTTAGCTCAGGGGGAGAGAGAGAGCGCGCGCAGAGGAAGGACGGTGACATCGGTACTCAGAGGGAGTGAGAGAGGGGGTGGGGCCGACGGGAGCGAAAGAGAGCGAGAGGGTGGGGGCAATTGGCGGCAACGTAGGACCGAGAGAGAGTGAGAGGGGCGCGATGAGTGGCGACGATGGGAGTGAGAGAGAGAAAGAGGATTGGGGAGGCTTGTGGCGACGTCGAGAGTAAGAGAGGGGGCTTGCAGCGATGTCGGAAGAAGGGGGGCGCGGGGCGGCGGCGATGGGCGGCGATTTCTCGAGAGCGGAAGAAAGAGGTATAGGGAGGGAAATGATCTGAACGAGTGATCTAGGGTTAGGATTTTAGGGAATTTATATTAATATACCCGGCGTTTTGAAACGTCGGGGTATCCTAAGAAACCCGCTAGCGCTTTTAAAACGCCGTGGTTACCCCGGCAAACTATTCAAATGCCAGGATAGTTTCGCCGGGTTAGGCTTATTCTTTTGTAGTGTCAGAAGCAAAATTAGCTTTTTTTGCTTAGTGGAGTTTTAAAATTCTGATGCACTTCCTACCCTCCCTTTCATCAATCAATTGCCAAGATTTTCCAAAAGTGATCTTCTCCATGCATGAACAATCCATGAAATTTTTGCCGAATATCCTACTATTATCCATGCAAAGGACTTCAAATTTGTTCATGAGTATCAAGTACTATGCGCGAAAAAGACTATCAGAACCTGTTTATGATGCTAAGCTAAAAGGGGAGACAAGCTACATGCAAACGTAGGATAGAACCATCCAAAAAGTATGTAATTATAGCTCAACGTTTCTACATACCATTTAGAACCATAAGTGTAAACAGATCTACCTTTTGGATCATTCTCCATCAATGGTTTTGAAATAATAATACTACAGCTTTCTAGAATGAATAAATAGCTGAAAATACAGTAAACCCAAGAAAAAACATTAATTTAGTAGAATTATTATTTAATCGATAAATTAATAAATTATTAATTTATCAATAGAATAAAATAATAATTTAGAAACAATTTTATATTCGATGTACATTAGTATGTACATACATAATATACCAAGAGTTGTGTACATACATCAAATTAAGATATACACAAAATAATGAACAATTCCAAGATCAAATGTTTCAAAATTTAATTCCGTATAATTAAATTTTGAAACACTTGATCTTCTATAGAATTTATTTCCATAGAATTCCTTCAAAAACAAAAAAATTAATTCCATAGTAAATCAAATATATCGAGATGTTACATGCATATACATTGAACATCATCTTTATAAATACCATCGTCATCAGCTTTAGTCTTGGCCTCAAAATCATAGTAATTTTCATATTCTTCTTGCACCTATCAATGGAATCTCATTTGAAAGGGGTGAAAAAATCAACATTGACTAATAAGATGAGGAGAGCATTGTGTGAGTACAAACCTGAGCATTCATCGTCTGATCAAAAGGAACTACTACAATGGGTTCAAAAAAAGCTTCAATTCTCCATTAGCCAAGAAGAAACAATATCAAACACTCTCAAAAGACCAGTCGAATACTTGATAAAAAGTAGCAATTCACAAATCACCAAGATATCTTGAGTTAGAAAAAGTATTGTGAGTGGCTTCTCAAAAATCAAGAGAAAACTAATATGACTGGAGAAATGATCCACATCAAAGCTACAGTTTTTTTTCTCCATAAAATGTATGGTGAAATTAATCCAGAGTCCAACTTCTCAATGGGTTGGCTAGACTGTTTTAAGGCAAGACATGGAATTAAGTCTTATCGAAGATTCAGTAAAGGTAGTTCGGCTGCCATGGAGAATATTGAAGATTCTTTATCGGAAATGTGAGCTAAACTAGACCAATTTGATTTGAAGGATATCTACAATAATATGGTTATTTTATTGACTGAAAGCAGATCATCTGTTTGGTACAAAGCAATTGGAAAGACGCAAGAAGGACAATGAGAGAATTATTGTTGATATTTGTTGCAAAGATGATGGTTCAGACAAAGTAGCTATGTAGATTATTAGTAAATATGCTAATCCTAGATGCTTTAAACATGTGAACTTGAGCAATCTAAGTTGACATTATCGAGCAAACAAGAAAGCATGGTAAAAAGATTCTCCTTATCATGGACAATTGGCCTACACATCCAAAGGTTATTGAAGTCTTGAGAAATATTGAACTATTTTTCTTGCTTCCTAATACCACATAAAAAATTCAACCATGTAATGTTGAGATCATTGAGCATTGAAAGCTCATTATCGACGTCGATTTTATGCTAATATCTTGGAGGGCCACGAGGCAGGTGCTGTTAGAGATTATGAGAGATTAAAACAATAGAAATTAGGGTTAATATCCTAAACTAAGGTGCTTAAGATATTTACCCTAGGTATGAAAATTGGAATACCTTGACTACTATCACAAGCCAGTATTAATAAGATAAATACTGGTTTGGGTACTGGGTTCTCAACCCACTCAACCCGCGTTCCGATATCCATACAACTAGTACGTGTAACACATGTGTTATCCATAGAATAATATTACACATTATATTATTTATATAGTGAGAATATACCTATATATCCAACAATCTCCTCCTATATTCTCAATATATAGACGTACTGGATTATCTCATCAGTTCAATATGAAGCTGACTGGCTGATAGCAGTCTTAAAATAGAAAAAATGCATCACTCAATATACAGTTCATCGGGACTAAATCAACTATAAATCCAAATAGTTCAAAAAGACTAAACCAAAATAATTAAATAGTTCCCAAACCATATCACAACAGAAAAGTTCACAATGACTAAACCAACTGGAGAATCTGTCATAGTTTCAAAATCAAACAAAGTAAATAAACTTCAAGAACAAAATAAGAGTTTTAAACTCAATGAACACAAGAGTCTTAAACTCAACAGAAGTTTTACCAAGTAAGTGACCAATTTATTCTCGAAAGAAATAAACTGAAACTCTATCCTTGCACACTGCTTCATGTTTACTCCTCCATTTTGAGCAAATCATTATTTTGAAATCTATGTTGATAGATTCAACTCCTCTATCTTTGCTAGCTTATTGAAAACAAGAATATCAAGAGACACATCTCTAAGAATTCCAACGAATTTTACAAAGTATCTAGTTCCACAAAAAAACTTAGTACAATTCATAATTAGCTTAGCAAAAATGTAACGCAGGCATCACAATCAAGTTTCTTTAACTAAATAAAGAACAAGAACTTTTATAGTTCTACACAAGAACTATACTATGTTCATATTGGAATGATAGAACAGTCAAATCAATTATGGTTAATTCTGAATCATCAAAATTGGAATGAAACAAGAGTCTATAAAAGAGATATATCATCAAAATTGGAATGATATAATGACATTCTCAATATCGGAAAAACATTAACAAGTTTTCATATTTCGTATTAGAATAATATGATTATTCTAAGTAAATTCTTTAGATATATAATACCATCAAAATTGGAACGACATTATATATTTGTGGAATTTATGTGGAATCATCAAATTATCTAAAACATGTCAATTGCCTAAAATTAATGCTTAAGTTTAAACTTCTCTATGGCTTCAATTGGATTCTAAAATTTCAAAACAATTAGGATGTTAAAGCTTTGACTCAATAGCATTTAACTCCATTTCCCCCACAGTTTTGATAATTATATCACTTTCAAGTCTCTTAACAAGAGCATTAGCCATATTTTATTTCAATTGTACTTTATTTATGAGAAAGTTCAACTAGACTTCTTTTAGTCTTAATATACTCCTCTTACTATTATAGAGTGAGTTATGAGCTACAGTGCATTATAGCTTAATAGTCGCATAACAGAATTAAAGATTTTACATTAAACTTCTCAATGGATGATTAGCAATAAGTCATTCAATCCACTCGGCCTCTTCCCCTGCAGAGGATAACACATAAAGGTCTGATTTCTTGGATGAGAACGCAATGCTTGTTTGCCTTTTAATCTCCATAATTTTCTGCTCCTTCTAGTGTGAATACAAATTCACTAGTTGCCGACTTTTCACTAAACTTTGAGTAGCACAGAGCAAACTCTTGAGTACCACTCAGGTATCTCATTAGCCTCTTAAGGACACTCAAATGTGTATGAGATTATTTAGTGAATATGCAGATCATACCTACCTCAAAGGCTATGTCTATTCTAGTGCCCATCTTTGTATATATGAGACTTTCAATTCTTTTAGAATGATCTACTTGTCTCATAGTTGCATCATCATTAGGTGTCAACCTTTTATCATAATCATAAGGTGTTTCAAAACACACTTTCAATCACTATATCCCCACTTTTGAAACATATTTTGATTTGATGAGTTTGACTAAGAGTTATCCATTGCCAACCGAAACTCACCCTTATACCTATGGTGTCCACAATACCTAGGTGTTTCATGCTGAGTTCTTTGGATAGCACAATTTTAAATTCGTTTGTAATAGAGATGTCACTTCCAAGAACAACCATGTCAACAGTACAAGTAAATAATAGCCATTATATTTGACACATCACAAAGTTAAAGGCACTGATCTGAATTATTTGATTCATATACTAGGCTCTTTTAAGAAATTTGTCAAATTATTATTCGTCGGCTATACATATTTTAAGAACATACAATGATTTTACTAAATTGTAAATCTTGTTCACTGAACATATTAGTTCAAAACTTTTCAGTACAAAACTGTTTAAATATCCTTTATGAATAACAAACTTTTCAATAGATGTAAAGGTAAGAAGAATACTTATTGTAGCAATATGACAAACATGTGAGTAGACATCAAATAAATCTACCCTATTTTTCTCAGTCAAACCGTCAGCTAGTAAAATGCATCAAAATTGCTACTGAACAATCCAAAACTAAGTTTTTTCTACAAAACCCCACTTATAGACTATAGTTTTAGTCCATTCCGGCAGATCAACTAATTTAAAGTATTATTGTATGACACAAATTCATCTCATTGTCTACTAAAGACTCTTCTTGCCTCATTTGCCATTGAAGTTTTAAGTGTCAGTAAGATTGGTTCTTGATTCGAACGGTGAATCATTAACCGTGTCTGTAGGAGTAGATAAGTTTATACATTTATCTTTGATGAACACATCCTCAAAGAACTCCACAAGTCTAGATTCTTCTAACACAAATTAGATAGATCAAGTATCTGTCCACAGAAATACATTCTGCACTTTCTAAGTACACACAAATATTTGTTATAGGTCCTACTTTAGGCCTTCTAGAGTTATGTACTCTAACAAATGCATCACACCACATGTTTTCACATTAACAAAATTATTTGTATTTCTATCCCATAGTCTACAAGGTGTAAATAATTTAGAGTGTGGTAACATATTGGAAATATGATTAACAATACAATATCATCCACAGTTACACAAAGTCAAACAATAGTCAATACTATAGAATTCAACATTTCACTAAGTGTTTGATTCTAAATTTTATCAATGCCGTTTTGACTGTTGTAAATAGAGTGCACTAGAGATTATGCCAAATGCAAACTTCTTTTAAAATTGTTAAAACATATTCACCACCTCTATCAAATCTGAAACTTTTGATTTTTTTGCATTTAACTAGATTTTTTAATTCATTAAGAATAACAAGGGCTTCATTCTTCATATATATGACAGACTTATATTAATCATCTACAAAAGCGATTAAATACTTCTGACCAACAATTATCTCACATAGTCACAAAGCTACTGAGATCACAAATATCAGAATGTATGGATTTGAAAAGTTGTGAACTCCTAGAGACCATACAAAATATTTTCTAGTGATCAAAATCTGAATTCAGAGTTCACATTTGTCATATTAATGAAGTGTCATTTAGTAGAGTTACAAGTTTTAACAAGAATAAATAATTTAATATATAGTTCTCATATCCTAGCCAATTATGCTATGTTCAAGGACTATACACAATTAGAACTTTATTATTAATTGTCTCATTTGTTAAACTCAACTTATACATGTGATTGACAATATATGCACATTATAAGAGTTAATACAAAAATTACTCTACCATATTTTATAAAATTGTTTATTTTCTCTAATGATTTTAACAATGTCCACTTGCTCACACACATTGAGCTATATTTTCTTTATTCGTTCTTTATCATCTTCGAAACACTAAACGAGATAATGACTAACATGTTATGATTCAACTTTACACACACCATACAATGAACGAGAAAGAACAAAACGTAACTAATGGAGTCATATCATGCACTAAACAATGCTCTCTTCTAAGTTACAGACATTTGTTATACACCTTATATATTAACTTTTATTAGAGAAGCAAACATATAATCTCATCAAACTGCAAACGATGTGTCACCCAATATATCTATACACATAGTACGACAAGGCACACTAAATAATTTAAAACATGCTAGTTTCAAAATGAGAATAATTATGATCTAAAACTCTCTATCATGTGATCAAACGCACAAAATGTTAACACATTCATCACATGAAAATACTAAGAAAGATTATAGTAGATCATACCGACACTTCAAGTTAGAAGTGTTTTCCAAATTCGATGGAGAAGCCTGTGTAGTGCAGACTTATCAAACTATGATGCAAATCCATCGGCTCCAATACACATAATTTGTAAGTAACTTTGAAGTTCCTACATTCATCAAATCGTTAAAGATTACCTAATTAAACAAATTATTAGCACTATCTAATTCACAATAATTTAATTGGAGATTCAATTTTACAGTCAAAGCCCATAATTTATCAAAATAAATATTTTGATCCTTAGCACGTAGCCAAATCAGCTATTCAAATTTGTATTTAATTAAACAATGCATAATACGGTTTTGAACTTTAGCACTTAGCAACAAAATTCAAGCAAATAATTAAATGACAATTTAAATTTAGTGAAGAACTTATCTTTAATTTAGATTTGAATTTGAAGTACAGTACAGTAGATCCAGTCTTCTCCCCAAACACAGAATACAAAACAATACCCAATGGATTGTCTCCATTGGTTAGATCCAGATCTGATTCCTTTTGGCTTGATCTGGATCTGATCCAACAGTCCAAACACCAAAGCAAATCTCCAACCAATAGAGCAGCTGTTGGACTAGATCTGAATCTGGATCTGCTCCAACAGTCCAAACAACAATCTCCAACCAATAGAGCAGCTGTTGGACTGGATCTGAATCTGGATCTGCTCCAACAGTCCAAACACCAAACAACAATTTCCAACCAATAGAGCAGCTGTTGGACTGGATCTAAATCTGGATCTGCTCCAATAGTCTAAACACCAAACACCAAATTCTTAACCAATGAAAATTCTTGTTTGGTCAGATCTGAGTCAAACTCAGCTGCCACAATCCCTTCTCCAACCCAAACACTGGACACCATAATCCACCAATCGAAAAAATCAAATTTTGGATTCGAGTCCCTTTCCTCTCTCTGTTGGTACTCGGGAAGAGGGAGAAGATGGGTTGGCCAGTGCCTGGCTATTGGTAATCCGAGCTACATGGCTGCGTCAACATTGGTGACGCCAGCGGAGGCTCCGCCCAGTGGCGGTGGTGACCTGCATTGATGTCGACAACAGAGGCGATGCCCAGCGACAGCCCCAAGCGGTAACGCCTAATGGCTCCCAGCGGCAGGTCCCAATGGCTCTTCCACCACCTCGATCTCCGACGACTTGGCGGGATCGGGTCAGAGGAGAGGAAGATGGGTTGAGGCGTGCGGCAGAGCTGGCGGTGCCATCGACGGTTGCAGAGGAGGGTGTCGACGCAGGTGATGGCGGAGGTAGGCGACGATGATGACGAGATCCCGACGAACGGTGATTTCGACGACCTTTCTCTTAATCTCAAATTAATTCAAAATATCTCAAGATTGTTAGAGATTATGAGAGATTATAACAATAGAAATTATGGTTAATATCCTAGACTAAGGTGCTTGAGATATTTACCCTAGGTATCAAAATTGGAATACCTAGACTACTATCACAAGCCAGTATTTATAAGATAAATACTGATTTGGATACTGGGTTCTCAACCCACTCAATCCGCGTTCTGATATCCATACATTTAGTACGTGTAACACACATGTTACCCATTGAATAATATTACACACAATATTATTCATATAGTGAGAATATACCTATATATCCAACAGGTGCAACATATCCCCAAAAAATTAACTTTTTGAATATTATCAACATTATTAATGTGGCTTGGACCATTGATGTCAAGAAAACAACCATTGCAAATTATTTACCACATTACAAGATCCGCTCAGTTGAAGGCATGACTTCTCAAACACAAGAAGGTGAAGATGAAGGCATCCAAAAATTATCTCAAGTCATTTCTAGTCTAAATTATACTAGGCTAATGGATGATGAACCTTTTTTTGAATTATCCAAGTGAAAATAATGTACTAATGGAAAATTCTACTGATGAAGAGATTATTCAAGGGGGTAATGGATACAACCAATGATGATGATGATCATGATGGCATTTGTGTTTTACAATTTATTTATCTAAAAGAGGCATTTCAAGCAATAGTGACCTTAAACCACTCTTTACTACCAAGTGAAAAATATATACCAAATGTGGTGTATGTGCTCTAAAAGATCAATGACGAGATTCAGTTCGGTTTAGAGAAACAAAAAAAGCAAACGACTATAGATGCATATTTTGATAAAGAGAAGAATTAAGAAAATAAGTTGTCAAGTTTTTTTTTCTTTTTTAAGAATAAGTTGTGAAGTTGAGAATAAGAGAATAAAAAGAATTTTTAATAGGTCTTATAAATTTAAAATGTCATTTTAACCAATTATTAATTTATATATTCAAAGGGACCTATCTAATTTCCACAAAAAAAAATAGTATTTTATGCATTTAGCGATAATATTAATTTAGTACATTGGCCCAAGTTGGGACCGGAAGACTTTATTATTTAAGCGCAATTATTAATTTATCGCATATTAATTTATTGAAGTTTTACTGTGTGACTAAATCTGTGGAGTATCAACAAGAAGTATTGCAATCCCATGGTCACTGTTCTATCAAATAAATCAATGCACATAAGTGTAACATGGAAAATTTACTAGTACCCATACCACTATACAGAAAATATATTAGATGTATATCTATCCCTAATCATATTGAAATTCATAAGAAGATTATAGAAGATGAATAGAAGATGACACAATTCTTCAAACATAATGCATTCTAACTGCATGGATAGATATCTATTCTTGAGATATTACTGTTACAAATTCACTGAGGATGTTAACCAAGGGAAACCAATAAACACTAGTTACACAAGCAGATCATAAGTGCACTCATAGAAATGATCATTAGTTAAACAAGCATAATAAAAACAAAGTGAGTGAACATTAGTAAAGATCTTACACTCGAATACGATTTAGGCTTCATTAGAAATCTTCAGAAACTCCAATATTTTCGACATTCGTAGTTCCTTATGGTCAGTACCAACCTTATCAAAATAAACCAACACTATCTTCAGCGATTGTGCTTTAGCGAAAAACATATTTGTATGAAGTGAGCTCAGGTTTTACGCCCATTATCGAAGACATGTTTATTGTTTCAAGTTTGTTTCAAGTTTGTCAAATACACCTTGGTCATCTTGTGCTTCCCAAAAATTACGACCCACTGCAGTAGCTTTTCCGCCCTTCAGAAAGTTCAAAGAGAATAAAAAAAATCAATATCAGCTAAATTGACAAGAGAGTTTGATGTCAAAATCATCAGATAGATTACCCAAATCTCATGTTCTTGTAGATTAGGACAACTCCTTAACAAGCAAAAAGTAACGGTTGCGCTGCACATTCAAAATCTACCTCCAACATATAAAAAAATTAGATGGTCAAAGCCGATTGGAAGCCAGCTTGTCGCTAGATTCCCATTCACAAGATACTAAACACATACAAAAAAAGAAGATTGAAAGGAAAAATAAATTAGTTGGTTGAAGCGTAGCTTTCTAAGGCTATGTTTGGGAACGATAGGATAACTGGAGTTATCTCTCGTAACTTTAAAAACTCTAGTTATCATAACTTTGTCATGTTTGGAACTCGGTTTGGAGTTAAGATAACTATAGTTATATTGTCCCATAATGTGAGAAAACCATAGTCATCTAAACTCCACCCTTAAATGATTTTTCTTAACTTTGAAGACAACTTTAAAATAGAAGTATGGGTATAACTACCAAAGTTAGTATTGCTGCTAATTTCTGTGTGGGAGTAAACAGATATTGTGAATTATTTTAATAAAAACAATAAAAAACTGACATTTACTTCTCGCCGATGTTGACCATCGCAAACTGCCGCTGACTCTGAGATTTGATTGTCAAGGACGGACGTGATAGCTCCTGTGGATCAGCAAAACAGTCTGAAACACCGAGGTTGGCCTCGGCGACAGACCTCCGACACCCAAGTCAAAAAACTTGGAAAATATTAGAAGTTTCGAGAGCAAAATTTTCAATTACTTGGTATCTAATAGTCGCTAAGGGGCCAGTTTTCAAAATATTGTATTTATCTCCATTCCCGATATTTTGATAAGGTTGGTTACCATCTCCCATGTAAAGAGATAGAGGTAGGACTCTTCTCTTGATAAAGAGATATAGTTTTCAAACTCTCTCTTTTGTGTGGAGTTAAAAGCAATTACCCTCTAGAGATAGGGAGTTTAAACTAGCTTCTTTAGATGAACCTGAATTCCTTTGTGTTAGGGCTGCTTTGGTTGCCTCTTATTGCATACCAGATAGGGTTGATGGTACTGAAAGTGGCCCAACTTCTTCTGTCAGGCCTATATCTGTTGAAATTTACAATTTTACCCTTGAAAGCTTTAGGATTCGTACTCAATTTGAACGGTCCCGATTTAGTTCTATTTTCACCGATGTCTCGAGCCCCTCACCCTTGAAGACTGAGTTTCACAGCCTTCGATAAGTAGTTTGCCTATGCAGAATGGTTTACAGAACTTATCGAAACTTACGGGGACTTAGGAACCTTGCTTGGGGTTCAACGAGATTGCTCTGACTTTGTAAAGTACCCAGGATGATTCTCAGGATATTCTAGATTTTTTGTGGTTTTTCTAACTTTTGGGATTTTTTTTCCAATTTTTAATCATTTTTTAGAATTTTAATTAATGTATGGAATTTACAATTATTTTTTTCTAAAATTATAATTATTTTTTGGAATTTAAAAATATTTTTTGAATTTATAATTATATTATAGTATTTTTCTGAAATTTATAATTAATAAAAAATATAGTTAAAACCATAACTGCACATATTTGAAGCAATCTGGATCGTTGATAGAGCACAAGTGACCTCCTTGGACAGTCAAATCTGAACAGAGGAGGTGGGGTCACGCGCGGGCCCTGTCTGTTAGTGACCTGGCAGAGGTCAAAATTGACTGGTCAACACCACATCAACAATGTTGACAGGTCAACTCTGAGTTCATATTTTTTTTTCTTTCTCCTTTGCGCAGCTGTGGTGTAACAAACTTTCTCAGTGCTACAGAGGTCCGACCAGGGTGTCCACTTGTTTCAAAGAAGACTAGAAGATCTTCAAGTTCTGTTTAGAATTTGTTTAAAGAATCGTCCGTTTTTTGGGTCAAAACCGGCCCACAATGTCTCTACCTCTGGAGAATCAAAAAGATGAGCTCTACAGTAAAACAGACATATCCAGTGCTACAGAAGTCCGATTGGGGCGAATGACCCATTATGTTAAAGAGGACTTGAAGTTCTACATGTTCTGTTTAGAGGTCAATTAAGGAATCGTCCATCTTCAGGTCAAAACAGGCCCGCAATGTATCTGCCTCCGGAGAGCTGAGAAAAGGAGCTACAAAGATGACTTCACTCTCGAGGAGATACGAAGAGGATTTGCAGTTTCGGGGAGCTATGGAGAGGATCTTCGCCATCGAAAGAGTTACAAAGAGGAGTTTCACCATCATGGGAGTTACAAAAGGAGTTTTCATCATGGGTGATCTACAAAGCACAGTTTCGCTCCCGAGGAGCTATGAATAGGAGCTTTGGTGCTAGGGAGCTAAAAAGAGCTTAACCATCGGAGGAGTTATAAAGAGAAGTTTCACCATTGGGGGAGTTATGAAGAGGGGTTTCGGCATTAGGGAGCTACAAAGAGGAGCTTCACTATGAAGGAGCTACAAAGATGAGTTTTGTCCCCTGGGAGCTATGATAAGGAGCTTCAACCCCGATGGGCTAAGAAGATGAGCTCTACCATCGGGGAGCTTTGAAGAGAAGCTTCGCTCTCCAAGAGTTGCGAAGAGGAGCTTTGCCACCGAGGAGCTACAAAGTGGAATCTCAACTTCGGTGGGCTAAAGAGGAGCTCTGCCACAGGAGATCTTTGAAGAGAAGCTTTGCCCCCAAAGAACTGTGAAGATGAGTTTTTCCACTGAGGAGATACAAAGAGGAGCTTCGACCTCGATGAGCTAAGAAAAGGAGCTCTGTCACTGGGGGGCTTTGAAGAGGAGCTTCACCACTGCGGAGCATAGAAGAGGGGCTTCGCTACCGATTGTCTACGAAGAGGAGCATTGCTCCCGGATACCTACAAAAAGGAATTTTTGCCCCCAAAGAGATCCAAAGAGGAGCTTCACTTCTGAGGAGATTCGAACATGAGCTTCATTTCCGAGGGGTTAAGCACTTGTACTGGAAGGTTGACAAGGATTTCCCTAGTATTTTTATCTCGACTCTTGCATTCTTTGTGATGCCACCTACATAGTTGAGTCAATGAGTTTTAGGGAGCAACTCTTGCATTCTTGTGACTTGGAATTAGGGAGCTTTAGGAGCAGCTATAAGGGATAGCTGGACTCCAAACTTATTGTAGGGTCAAGTGAGTTAACAGAGTAGCTTGTGCAGCAAGCTGAGTACGGAACTCATTATACGGAGTCGATGAACTACCAGAGGAGCTCGTGCAATGAGTGGAGCACCAAACTCATTACCTTGTGTTGATGAGTTATTGGTGTTCTAAGTCTTCTTAACATTGGATCGAAGTTTCTGGTGTTTGCTAACATTGTAGTGGCTCCATGTAACACCCCGTACTTAAGCGGGTATATATATGTAATATTATATAGAAATATAATGTATATATAGGGAAAGCTTTGGTTGTGCACTATCCCTAGTGCACACGGCGTGTGCACTAGGCCTTCGGGCGTTCATATCGACGATCCGAACCGTTCATATTGATCTATACATCTAAATTAGTTTAAATATGTAAAATCAAATCATTTGAAATTCATTTGCCCATCCATTGAAGTGTTACAAAATTGTATGGCTGAAAATTATTGTTTTTTTATAGTCACGTGATGGATGGGCAAATGAATTTCAAATAATTTGATTTTACATATTTAGACTAATTTAGATGTGTAGATCAATATGAACGGTTCGGATCGTCGATATGAATGCCCGAAGGCCTAGTGCACACGCCGTGTGCACTAGAGGAGTGCACAACCAAAGCTTTCCCTATATATATATATATATATATATATATATATATATATATATATATATATATATGGAAAATGCTCCATTGAAAACGGGTCTAGTTTTCACGGGTTGGAAAACACCAATCTGAGCCGTTGGATCGCTCATGATCGTGATCGGCGGCTCAGATCGAGCTCCCCATAACCCGTTTCAATTGATCAGCGGAGGGTTATTTTGGGAATTTCGTCCCAAATAACTCTTCGCTGAACAGATTCTAAAAATATTGATATAGCCTAGGTTATAAAAAATTGAATTATAGGCCGTTGTTTGGAACAACGGCCTTGTTCCAAATTTTTAGAACCTAGGCCGTTGTTGGGAGCAACGGCCTAGGCTATAAAAATTTTATAGCCTAGGCCGTTGCTCCTAACAACGGCCTAGGTTCTAAAAATTTGGAACAAGGCCGTTGTTCCAAACAACGGCCTATAATTCAATTTTTTTATAACCTAGGCCGCTGTTCCCAGCAACGGCCTAGGTTATATTCATTTTTTCAGAGCGAACCAGGCGAAGAGTTATTTGGGACGAAATTCCCAAAATAACCCTCCGCCACTTAAGTCATATAGGGTGATGGGTGGGCTCGATCTGAGCCGCTAATCATGATTATGAGCGATCCAATGGCTCAGATTCGTGTTTTCCAACCCGTGAAAACAAACCCGTTTTCAATGGTGCATTTTCATATATATATAATAAAACACAAAGAAAGCTATCAAGTGGTTCACCTTCAATCTCCCCAAAACTCAAATTCAAATCTCCCACCCAAAACAACTCCTATATTTATTTAATTTTTTTTCGCTCTCTCTCCCTCCCTCTTCTATTAAAAAAATTAAGAAAATAAATTTTCTAAAATTTTAAAATATTAAAAAATTAAAAATTTTAACAATTTAAAATTTTAAAAACTTTAAAAATAATTCAAAAAAATCAAAAAATATATATAATCTGTTTTTTGCTCTATGTTTGCTACTTCAATTAATTAGCTAGACCTCCAAAACTATTTTTTATGATCAAACAAGGTGCACCGTTCTGAAGACGTGCCATAGGCACGTGTTAACGGGCAAACCTAGTATATATATATAATATGTGAGATGGTATTGGTTGTTGGCCTATAGAAGGATCCTATAGGGCTTGATTCAAAAAAAAGGATTGATGATGGAGCCTATAGGGGGATTTAAATGAATAAATGGAAAAATGAAGTGTGCATGCATGGAGAAAAGTGACATGTCTTGGTTAGGGGGATTTAATCCTATACCGGAAATGGAAAGGAAAGGGTGTGTGTATATATTAGGATTCCAAATGATAAAAGGTCACCTAACGGTTAACCACCTTTTTTATGGTGCTTGTGGTGGGCGTGGCTCGAGTTTTGTGTCCATTTTTTCGCGTGCGCGCACGTGTAGCCGCGTGCGCAACTGAGCTGGGCATATAATATTATATATATATATATATACTCGCTTATGTACGGGGTGTTACAAAAAATGGTATCAGAGTCGACTTTCGACACCGATTGTGGGTCAGCGTAGATGAGCACCTGAGATGGAACTGAAAAGGACAGTACGCTGGTTGCGACCGGAGGCAGTACGCTGGTTGAATCAGGTTAGTCTACTCCACATCGGCTAGAAAGGGATCCTGGATCATATTGCAAGTTCCGGACTCAGCGAAGACGCTGAGTTCTTAAGGAGGGTTGTGTGTAACACCTCGTACTTAAGCGGGTATATATATATACAGTTGGTATCAGAGCTGACTTCAAATTGCAGTCTAACACAGTAGGAAATTAGACTTGAAAGCCAGATAAGTTAAGTTTAGTTTGGCAGATAAGATGATCATAAATCATATGGTAGCGCTTTACAACTTATGATTATGATCTTCCCTATATCTGAACCAGTCTCAATATATTTAATTCTTTACTAACAAGCTTGGTGCAAATCGTGTTCAATGGCAGCTAGTCTGTAACCAGACATCAATGGAGGTAAACCTGCAACTGGATATCGGAAGGCAACTCTGCAACCGAATGTCCAGAAGGCAATTCTGCAACCGGATGTTGAAAAGGCCAAATTCGTAACCTGGTGTGCAGGTAACAAGTCTGCATCCGAAAGACAAGCGAGGGCAATTCGTAGCACAAAAGTTGAGGAAGAACGATAAGGCCGCACCGACGACTCAATACCGAGACTAGCATTCGCGACGTACCAAGGAAGGCACTGGTAGAAATCAGCAGAAACCAGATGCCATCACCAGGAACTAATCATGACTAGGCTCGAGGAAGGATCTGTCATTGACCAATTCATTCATTTTTTCAGAAGCATCAGAGTTCTCCAAGATCAGCTTATGATTAAGCAGCCGCCAGGAGCATGCCAAGGAGGAAATCTCACCCAGATAAGGGACGACCAAGCCAAACATTCGGCAAAATCATCAAAGAAACTTCTAAAGGACTGAAGCAACAATTCGTGACTTCGGCCTCTTCTAAGGGGGAGTGGTCACCAACCAGCAGAAGTCGTAATCAAGGAGTGAATCAGCTTCACTTGCGGACAAAGACAAGCAAAATAATGCAGTGATTGTCAACTCTAGAGCAGAAGCAGAAAAGTGTCAACATTAACTTCATGATGGATCTGTCCAGAAGACTGAAGAACAACAATTCAATTTGTTAGAAGACCAGTTTGTTGAGAATATTACTGAGAAACTGGAGATGGTTCAGGGAAATATCTCATGAACCATTAGTGATTGTGTTGTTTTTCTCTCTACTAAGCGTCGTTCTGGGGACAGAACGATTCTAAGGAGGGAGTAATGTAATACCCCACAAAATAGCATATAGCTATTTTTACATCATAATCCGTGCATAGTTAAGAATTACACGCGATTATATATTTTTCTAATAATTATTAGTTTTAATTGAAAATTTTCATATATTAGTTGTTCTAAAGCCAATGAGGTGTACTTAGGGTATTTTCTCAATTAAACTGTAGATTTGCCCCGATGGTCTTGACAAGACAATCTTCGAAAAATAATAATCTTATAAACATATATTTTTATAAATTCAAAGTATATTATTTTTAAAGTATATAGATAGATATCTATATATATGTGTGTATATTCTAAATTGGATCGTATATGTTATGCAATCTATGATTGTTTTGAATATGGATTGTACTTGTGCTTAAGAGTTAGGGTTAGGGTTAGGGTTATTTCTTCTTGACCTAGGGTATGGTGACCTAGGGTTAGGAACTAACCCTAATCTTGATTAGACCTAGGATCATCTTGATGAGATCCAATGGTTGGAATCAACCATGAAGTGTATCTTCATGAGAGCTCCAAGACAATTCTCGAAACATCTAGCACCTAAGTATGTTGGCACCATCTCCTCCATCCACTTCCACTCACTCACTCCCCCAGCCATCCTAGCCCTCCATCCTAGGCCGGCCAAAACCAAAGCCCTAGCACCCCTCCATTTCTTTAAATATCCCCACTTCACTCACCTTCTCATTTTTTTCTTCTCATCTACTTTGTTCAAAAAAAAGGAGAGAATGAGAAAAGATGGGATTTTTAAGAAATAGAGAAAGAGAAGAGAGAGTTAGCTACAATAACTACACCTTGGTTGTAGGAAGAGCAAGTGAACACTTGGAGGAGGAAGGAAGAAAAGCAAGCTAGTAGGAGTTTTCTTGCAACATAGATGTGGGTGATCTCTAAACTCTAAACTTAGTATTATTATTATTATTATTTTGTAAATTGTTATGTAGTAGTAGCTAAGAAAACTTGGTTACCATGTATGAGTATGTGACATGCTAAGATAAGATGAACTTGTATGGTAGAACAACTCTTATCATGATCTTTGGTTGAAGAGACATGTATGTGATGTGTAGCTTAAAAATTTCTAACTCACAAACGGCTTGGAATTTTGGACTAAAATTTTAAGGTATGTTATGCTATGAATCTAGAGCTCACATGAATTTTTTCATAATATTTGTAGTCCATTTAGTCGCCCAAACGCTAACCTCATTTTCGGACAGAGAGAATGTTGAAAAACTGCTGTTGAGTAGAAACTTGGTATTTCTTTCAAAAATCATAACTCAGTATTTGGTAGGGTATTTTAATATGAAACTTTACTAGATGCTTTTATATAAGTCTAAAACTGTAGTTTCAAATTTCATAATTTTCTGAGATCGTTTGTTACCTCAAAAAGAAATTTAAGTTGCAACTGGTCTGTAAGTTAAAAGTTGAATCTGTCTGTTTTGAGACTGAAATTGATCTATTCATAACTACTTGTGTGTGCATGACATTGCAATAAAATTTTTGCAGTAGCTTGTAGCATGAGTCTACATCATGGTCTAAAATTTTAAATTTTTTAGATGACATTTGATGGAGTTTCAAAAATAGATTATATAAAGATGTAAAGACTCTGTCTGAAAAGCAGTAGAAATTTTGTGCTGTGTTTGAAGGGTCATAACTCTCTGTGTAGTATGAATCTAGATGCAATTTTTGGACACAATGGAATGGTATATGTTTAGTTTCGGAATCTCAAATTTAATGAGCTTTAGACTTAGGGTTGATTTGTTATTGAATTTTAAAGTATACCCGGTTCAGGTTAGCTCAAGTCAACTGGTCTGTGAATTTGTGTACATCTGGAATTATGTGTTAAGAATTTGGAAGAATGATAAACTAGAGATTTGTAGTAGAGAGTCATAGCTTTCCAAAAAATCTGGAATCGTGCAATTCCAGTTCGTGTAGCAAAAGTTATGATTTTTCTAAGATTGGGGCAAATCCAGTCTTAGTTGAGACCTTGTTTGTTAAAGGAATCAATTTTTCCCTGTATGTGCACCTGATAGAAATTGGAATTTTTGAGGACTTTAATAAATGAACCTGAGGATGTGTTCAACTAGAAAGTTGTAGTAGACACTCCCACCTTTTCATAGAATCTAGAATCAAGTAATTTTGAAAAGTAAACAAGTTTTTATGTTGTTGGCAAGATGCAGCAAGTGTAGGAAGAAATGCACAGCCGAGAGCATATTGAGATTGTATAGCCTCTAGATGGCTGAATTTGAGGAAATGGGTAACTAGAGACTTGTAGCTTAGGGTTTTAGCTTTCCAGAATGGGTAATATCATACAATTCTAATTTGTATTTTGGAAGTTATGGATGTTACAAGTTCAGCAATCTGTTGTCTTGATTGACTTCAAGCATGTGTTAAATCGGGGAACTAGAGTTCTATAAGGAATTTGAGGGAGTTGTTAACTAGGGAATTGTAGTAGAGTTTCCTATTGTCACGCCCCAAAAATACGAAATATGAGCACGTAACATTGGCCCAGCGAATGATTTTCATCATCCATAAGTTGTTTAGGAATCTTTACAACATCTCACAAAATAATCAGAGTCGGAAGCAAGAGAATCAACCACACATGCTTAATTGAATCAATATACCAATAAAATTTACTTGAAACAAAATGTATTAATCTCAAATAAATCAGATCTGAATAAGTCAAAAATTCTGGGTCATACTGCCCAAACACAAAGAATCCAAGTAACAGATACATTGTTCAAAATGAGCAATAGGAAATAAAAGAAGTTAGCAAAAGCTCTAGCCAACTAGAACTTTAGATCACATACTCCATCAGGCAGCTGATCACCAAAATCTGCAATTTAACAGATTGCAGGAAGAAGGAAAAAGAAAATAAGTACCCGTCAATTGCAAGTTACGGATCATTTATGATGTAGGATACAAGCACATGGGAAAACTAACAAATAACATGGAATAATGCATCAACAGTGATAACTAGCATGAATTAGTAAACCAAGGTCAACTAGCATGGTATACTAACAGTCTAGATGTTTGTGTCAAATGCAGTGTCATATGGCAACTAACAGTGTCCAGTAAAAATAATCTCAATAATCAGTGTAACAGTATAATAGTACCAGTCCAGCAGTATCAGTCTAATAGTATAAGTCTAAAAGTATCAGTCTTATGTTCTTACAGTCTTGTGCGTATTACTAGCTAGGTAGCACTTCATGCGCCCCAAAAACATAACACATGGTTGCTACAACAAATAGTTTCGATTTTAGATTTCATAGTGGACCATAATGGGGCAGTGTACTCAGGTATCAGTAACAGTAGCAGTAGCAATAAAGTAACAGTAATGTAGTAGAAAAGTAACAGTAACAGTAGCAGAAAAGTTACAGTAGCAGTATGGAACACTAGTTCCCTTCCAAGTACACGTTTCCATATTTTCCACTACTAGATCTTCCCTTAAGAACCCCCGGCCTGATAACTTTTATTATGGTTATCAACAGACTGGATAGTGCATGAAATAGTGTCAAACTAACATGGTATAATCAGTATTAGGTTCTGGAAAACAAATAAACATGCATAGAGGATATACAGTCACATAAACGAGCAAAACAGTGTATGTTCATATTCAGGACAGTATAACAGTACAGTACTAAAACAGTGATTCCCGTTACTACAGAAATCCAAATCTGAATCCGTTGAAGAACCTGGAAAATAGACTTCCACACGAATCCAGAGATTATATATAAGTCATATAGTAATTCACAAAATCATAACTCAAAACTGATTTGAATCCAGAAAATACGTTCAGCTAGAAATCAGTAAATCGACTTCTCAGTCAGAAAAACAGCATTAAAACTTCTCAAATAAATTCAGGAAAAATCTGGGGCAACCCCCTATATGTCTAGTATCAAAACATAAAGTTTCATAATATTCCATTAAAATTAGTTTAGTCAACAAAAATCATAAAATATCAAGAAACGATAGTTTGGCAAATCTGAAATTCCCAACACTGTTGTACGAAAACTATAATATCTCGCAATCCGTGAAACAAAATCCAAATCCGTCAAAGGGAGATGAAAATAGACAAAATAATCTAACTTTCATATTTCATAAACATTTTTCATACAGTAGAAGGAAATAGGGTGAAAATATGATTCTTTACAGAACAACGAGCAAAATACAGCAAGTATAGCTTTCACAAACAAGCATGAAACAGCATATAAAACTCATCAATAAAATCCACCAAAATTCTGGATAATCTCTAAATAGATATAGAAATACTGACCAAAGTTTCAGATCAAAATAATATGTATAGCACAAGTATCAAAATAATTTAGTCATCAAGAAACGAAAACTGGCATTGATCTACACCTCTGTAGTAAAACAGTCATATCTCACACATACAAAAACGAAATTAATCAAGGTCAAAAGGTTGGAAAGCAGACGAATTTCTCTACAATTCATGTTTTATACTGAAATTAAGATTCTGACCTTAATATGGTCTAAATTACTGATCAAGACAGATTATCGGCAAAATACAGAATTTCCTCAAAAACCAAAATCAACACAAATCATACGAAACTTGTTCTAATCACAATCAAACATGGTATAGAGTCTACTAAGTGTCCAAACATCATGAAATTGGGTATATAATATATTCACAACCATCATATCACATAGATCTCCTCAAACACATAGTTCCCTTAATTATCTCACATCTATAATTAGATCAAGAACGGTCAAACCTAGTTGTTTTCATGTTGATTTTGTGTCGTGAGGCAACTATGATCAAATAGCACTATAGAGACAAAACCCATCAAGAATTAAATACACAAGAGTCGTCTCTAGAACCCAACTACATTATAGGTGGTATTTTTGACTTGTATCATACAAAGGAATTGGAGTACAAGTTACTTTCCTGAAATACGACGAGAATAACACAAGAGCAAGAATAACAGGAACGGATTCCCGGGCACGAACTCAATGATCGAATCACGAACCAATCACGAACACAAAGAACAACAGATCACGAACACGATCAGACGACTGAGATCAAAAGATCAAGAGATCAAGGTAATCAGATCAAATCGGACGACTCTGATCGAAGATCAAGATCAAGATCGAGATGTGATCAGTATCTTGATGATGTTGATGATGATGATCGGATCAGACTGACGATCGGATGGCCACCAATCAAAGTGATCAAAGAAATCCATGATGATGACCATGATGATCAAGAACGGACGGCCAATATTCAAACCATCAAAACTCACATGATCAAGAAGATCAAAATGAGAGATCATGAAGATCCGACGGCCCACAACAAAGATGATCAAGAACTACCATCAAACAGCAAATGCACAACAGCAACATCAAAGATGATGCACTGGCTGGTCTGGCGATGACCGGCGACAGACGGCAGCCAGGTGATACTGGCTGCTGTCATCAGAAAGAAACAGCAGTGAAGTGGACGGCAGGGGGACTGCCGTAGGTGGCTGCGACGCATAGGGGCTGGCCGGGGGCTACTGGGCTGTTGCGGTAGAGGAACTCAGGGGGAGAGGCAAGTCAGCACTGCAGGGAGGCTGCACTGGGAGAGGGATGGCGCGCTGCTAGCTGACGGGGGGAGCAGCGCAGGGAGAGAGATGGGCAAGAGGAGAAGGGTGTTGCAGATCGGTAGCAGGGCTGAGAGGACGGAGCAAGGGACCAGGGAGAGGGAGAGGAGAGTGGGAGGGGTGAAGGAATATGAACAGGTGCATGGGTTTACACAGGATGAAGGTGGCTAGGTAGGAGATAAAGGGGGAGGTGAACGGGCTAAGGGATAGCAGATGGGTATATATATATATAAGGGTGGGTATTAGGGTTAGGTGTGAGTTGGGTTTCGGGTGGGGTATAATAACGGTCTGGGTAGTTTAGGGTTAGAGTTAACGGGTATAGTTAGGTGTAATTGGGTATTGGTTGGGTATATGAATAGGGTATTAGGATATAATGGGTTTAGGGTAAATGGGTAGTAAAACAAGGTGTGGGTATTTATAATAAAAATCCAATAAGAAATAGAGTATTAAATCCAATAAAATAATGGGTTTTGGGTTTTGGGAAAATAAAAATAATCAATAAAATATATAATTTGCATTTTATTGAAATACTAATAATAATAATAAAAATAATAACAATAACAATAATAATCATAAACATAATACTAATAATACTAATACTAATAATAACCGAAAACAAATAAAATTATTGATAGATTTTAATAGAAGATCCAATAGTACATTTTAACAAAAATAGTTCGAAAGCGGAAAACTAATTTATAAAAATTTAAAATACCGAAAATACACAGAAAATACATTTTTACGAAAACAGGGGTTACACCTACCCTTCTAGAAAACCTAATTTTGTTGGATTTCAATGAGTGTGGCTTGAGTCGCAGCAACTGTTATTTCTTGAAATGCTGAATATTGGAAGATTGATATGGGAATCTCTGCATACCGCAATGTGGGGATTGTGAGCTAATTGAGTTTTAAGATATTTTAAGCGCTTCATTTGGAACTTAGACAAGATTCCTGTGCTTAGTACTCATGGTGGACACATGAGCAAGTTAGGAGAGTAGCTTTGGTCAGTTTGTTGTAATTGTAGTGCCGTAGCTAGTATAGTTTGGGGCTAGTATAGGGTTGTTGATACCCTAGGACTATCAACCTAGTCGGCAATTATTGTGATTGATTTATTTCCACCTCAAGAGTTAGTTGATTTTCCTGGGCACCGTCGGATCGTTTACCGAGAAAAGGCTGACCGCGGGTCGGGATACTAGATGAGATTCGAGACGGAGGTGGTGGCGACCGATGGAGATCAGATCGCCGGTGTTTGGGGTTGATAGGCTAGGATTTCTACCTCGTCTAGCATGTGTTGATGCCTAAGTATGTCAATGGTCGGGTGTTGGTGGTTATGTATGTTACCTTCATTCACAAACTTGTATGCATCTCTTGGGCGCCGTTGGACTACTCATTGAGGGTCACGGGCCGGGAATTTGGTCAAAGACATGTGAAGGTATTGAAAATCGGTGAATGTTGATTCACCGTGATTAATTGCTATTCTTAACAGACCAGTCAGGCTCAACATTTGTTTGATATGACACCGGGCATGATTTGAGTGATAACGTGTTTTCAGTAGACTATGTTTAATTAAATTTTCTTTACTGTTCGCTTGAAGACCGAATTGGTGTTAGGGGTGATTCCCTATAATCTGACTCGTTCTAAGAGCCAGCACTAGGCGGTGATAACCAGGGTTGTCTCTTCCTGTCAAAGGGATACGGGCTGTGTCTTTTCAATGGTTAAGAACACGGGAGCCGTATCTCGCCCTGTTAATTCCTGAGGTACCTTGATAAGAACGGGATGTTCCCTTGTTCTATGTTGATAGACTCGAACGGACCCTGGTGGATCTTCAGCGCAATGGGTATGATGCGGTATATCTGTAACTTCGTCACGACTTTTGAGAGAGGTCCGATGAAACGATTATTAGTGAAGAACGAGGTAGCTCTCGAAATTTTATAACCTCCTCAATCATGTTGTACTTATCAGGAACAGGAAGTGTACAATAGTAGAAGGCATTGCATGGCGAGGGTTCAAAACCCTAAAACTGAAAGAAACGGCTTGATCTGGAACGTATGTAGTATGGGATGCGTGTGTATCCAGAGTCTTGCTGACATTAGATTAAGTGCATCCATTCTATACTCTGTAATTTGCATTAGACTTCAGGTCATGGCATACACAAACACTGGGAAATTAGGATGCACGTTTCTTTTTCCATTCAAAATGGTTTGTGGCTATGCAAGTTAGAGATTGTTGTTTCTTATAAGCATTGCGTCAGTAGAATTACTAACGTTCCCCATCTTTTAGGTACCGGTCCTACCATACAAGCAGGTGTAGAAATAGTTAGAGTCGCGCAGCGGGAGACTCAAGCCGAGGGGCAAGTCCCAAGGACGCAGATTGACGACTCAGTGGAGTTCGACAGTGACCAGTTGATTACCGTTCTGGGAGACAGCTGATAGTTTCACAAGAGAAGTCTGGATATTTTGTAATAAGTTGTAATGGGTTAGTGTAATTTGTATTCCTTGTTACAATGGTTGTAATTAATGATGTAATGATCTTATTTGGCAAACAAATTTTTTTTTTTTAATTTCCGTGTTATTTACCGTGTTGAGATGCATTTGAAGGCAAAGATTTTGGTTGTGTCATGGATGTCTGGTAACGGGAATCCGGGGCATTACAATTGGTATCAGAGCTGACTTCGACACCGATCGTGGGTCAGAGTGGGTTAGAGGTACGTCTGGCTAAGGACATTACGCTGGTAGAGACCGGGAGCAGTACGCTAGTAGGGTACTCCACTCCACATCAACTAGAAAGGCGGTCCTGTATTAGCTTGCGGGTTTCGGGCTCAGTGAGGACGCTGAGTTCTTAAGGAGGGGTGTGTGTAACACCCCGTACTTAAGCAGGTATATATATAATATTATATAGAAATATTATATATATATATATATAATAATAATAATAATAATAATAATAATAATAATAAGAGTGAGAAGTTGGTTGTTATATATATGTATATATAATAATAATAATAATAATAATAATAATAATAATAATAATAATAAGAGTGAGAGGTTGGTTGTTGGCCCATAGAGATTCTATAGGGCCATGGGATTAATTGATTATTGGAGGTGGCCTATAGAAGATCTATGGGGCTTATGTTAAAATGTGCATGAAAAATGAAAGAAGGAGATGGTGCTGCATGGGGTTGCTGATGTGGTTGGGTGCTTGGGATTTATCCCATATTGGAGAATGATGTGGATTAATGTGAGTGTATATAGGAATTGCCAAATGATAAAAGCACCTATAAGGTATACCCACCTTTTGATGGTTCCTGTGGTGGGTGTGGCTAGTGTTTTGTGTCCTGTATTTCACGTGCGCGCACACGTAGCCTTGTGCGCAGCTGAGCCATGCTCGGGGCGTTACAAATAGTATTAGAACCGACTTTCAACACTGATTGTGGGTCAAAGTAGATGAGCACTTGAGATGGAACTGAAAAGGACAGTACGCTGGTTGAATCAGGGTAGTCTACTCCACAATCAGCGAGGAAGCTGGGTTCTTAAGGAGGGGTGTATGTAACACCCCGTACTTAAGCAGGTATATTATATAGAAATATTATATATATACTAGATTTGCCTGTGGACACGTGCCTACGGCACGTCTTCAGAACGATACAGCATATGAAAGTCTTGTAAACAGTAAAACAACAATTATGTAGCTCAAGTTTGAATGGTAAAATAATAATTAGTTGTAAATAAAAGTCCATGTTTCCATTAGTATATGTTGAAAAATAATTATAAATGGGGTGTGAAATCCAACTTCTTAGAACTTTAAGTGTGAAAAATGATGAAATTTAACTGTTGATGAGATATTTGCTATTTTCAATGTAACATGAGCAATAAAAAAATGTATAAAAAAATCTGAAAATTTATAAACCTAAAATCTGAAAATATAAATTTATGAGTAAATTGAGAGAATGGGAGAGAGAGAGAGAAAGAGAGAGAGAGAGAGAAATAAATAAATTAAGGAGTTGTTTTGAGGGGTTTTGAATGTGAGTTTTGGCAGGAAACTTTTGGGCGGGCAAATATGTTTCGTGAGGTTAGATCTGGACAATTGATTTCAACCCTATTGAATGAGAGCTACTTGATAGCTTTCTTTGTGTTATATATATATATATATATATATATATATATATATATATATATATATATATAATATATGAGATGGTATTGGTTGTTGTCCTATAGAAGGATCCTATAGGGCTTGATTCAAAAAAAAAGAATTGATGATGGAGCCTATAGGATGGTCTATGGGCCTTAGCATGCATTAAATGAATAAATGGAAAAATGTAGTGTGCATGCATGGAGAAAAGTGATGTGGCTTGGCTACGGGGATTTAATCCCATACCGGAAATGGAAAGGAAAGGGTGTGTGTATATATTAGGATTCCAAATGATAAAAGGTCACCAAACGGTTAACCACCTTTTTTATGGTGCCTGTGGTGGGCGTGGCTAGAGTTTTGTGTCTATTCTTTCGAGTGCGTGCACACGTAGCCATGTGCACAGCTGAGCCGGGCTCGGGGCGTTACACTCCATCCCTATCTATATTGACAAATCTTCGTATATTCCGGAGAGGCCCTTAGAATGTCGAGCGTGCTCTACCTTGCAATAAGTTGTGTGTGACAAAGTTGGAGCTCGCCTGGCTGAAGGCGATGTAGGTTGGAAGAGACTTGGAATTCGATTGTCTAAGGAAGGGTCATCTTGATGGCTCGAGACGTCGTGTGTATCGGGGCAAAGACTTCAGGAGAACAAATCCCTGGGGATGCCCAAAGCGAGTGGTTGGAACCTCAAGCACGGCTTCTAGCAAGAAGACGGGGGGGGGGGGCGCTCGTAGGCGTGAGGCCGGACTCAATTTAAGGGGTTGGAACCCCTCTTAGGCAGCTCAGGTGGCTGAAGTAGCTCTACAATGGTGAATAGGGTTGCAAACGAGCCGAGTCAAACCGAGTATCTTGAGGCTCAAGCTTGGCTCGTTAAGCAATTGAGCTTAGTTTCGAGCTCGGCTTGAGCTCGTTTCGAGCTAAGCTTTAACCGAGTTCGATCCGAGTAGCTCGCGAGCTTAGCCTAATAATCACAGAAAGCCCAAGCTCGAGCTCGGCTCATTAACTTATTGAGCTCGATTTCGAGCTCGAGCTCGGCTTGAGCTCGTCTCGAGTCGAGCTTTGACCGAGATTTGACCGAGCTCGAGCCAAGTAGCTCGCGAGTAGCTCGGATCGTTTGCAGCCCTAATGGTGAAGAAGTTTCTCAAGTGGAACACGTCTCTGAACCGAAGTGTCTCCTTCCTCGCTATCGTGAGTGATCGGAGTGGAAAGACCCAATGTATTTTTCTTTTAGGTTTGTGCGAGGAATAAAGAACTTATCATCTACCCCTTACCTTATAGTAGGAATATGAAATGAAACAAAGGTCTTACAAGTGTATTTATGTTGACTCTTGGCTTCTTTGTGTTACTAATCATTGTTTGCAGCAAGTCATAGGAGTAGCCCAGGGGGAGGGCTGTGCTCTAGGCTTGCTTGTTGGAAAGTTAACAAGTTTCAGGAGTAGTTCGAATGGTCGCTCCGAGCCCCGAACTCGCATGCTTGCAAGTTGTTGGGCGATTTCGAACCATGATTGGGAACTTTGGATTTGTTTTCAAGGTTTTTAACAAGTTGCAGGAACAATTCCAAATGGCGAGCCCTGCTCCGAGCTTGCTTTCTTGCAAGCTGCTATAGAAGCATCAATCCAAGTGTTGGATTCCAAACTTGTTATTTGAAATTTTCAAAGAGTTGTACGAGCAATTCTGAATGGTAAGCCATGCTCCGCTTTTGATTGTTTGCGAGCGACTAAAGTGGCGTCGAACTAAGTGTTGGAGTCCAAACTTGTTTGAAAATTTCAATGAGGTGTAGGATCAATTCCGAATGGTGAGCCCAGCTCCGCATTTTCTTTGTTGCAAGCGACTAAAGCGACATTGAACCAAGTGTTGGACTCTAAACTTGTTGTTTGAGGGGGTTAATGAGTTGTAGGAGCAATTCTGAATGGTGAGCCCTGCTCCAAACTTGCTTGCATGCAAGCGACTAAAGCAACATCGAAATGGACTCCAAACTCATTATTTGATCCTAGCAAGTTATGGGAGCAGCTCTTAAGTGCAAGTTGGACTTCGAAATTGATGTTTAACAAGTCATAGATATGACCCAGGGGGAGAAGTGTGAAGGTAGTACAAAGACTTTTTTTTTAAAATGCTAAGTTTTATTGGAAGAAGAAACTAAGGGGCTGCCTTGATGGTGGCTAGCCGTTATTACATGCTTTAGCCAGTTTGGAAGTATCAACCTTAATGAAAATTGAAAGCATATTTCTACTAGATGGTGTTAAGCACTCTTATGGTACTTCATCAAATGCTCGGTATTCCAGGTCCTTGATATCTTCTTACCCCTCGGGTTTTCCCAGAAGAGGGGGATCTCCCTAAGTTCATCAACTGGCTCGAAAAGGACTTGACTATTCCCTTGCGGGAGCTCTAATGCCTCGAGTGGGAGGATTAAGCCCCCCATTATGGTTGTGTAGCATCTCTGAGCTGTCTCTTGGCTGCCTTTAGCTTCTCCTTCCCTTGCTGGCATGGGAAACTTAATTTTCATACGGAAAGTCGAGGGCACGATATGAAGTGCTACTAAGTCAGGTCGGCCAAGGATGACGTTGTAAGCGGCCTTCACATTGACGACCATGAAATCCATTGCCTCAGTTCAGGTTGTTGGGGCCTTTCCTACAGTCACTTCAAGGGTGATAATTCCTTCGATTTAGACTGGGACTCCGGAGAACCCATGGAGTGTAGCCGGCGAGCTTGAGACGGTCCCGAAAGAGCTGGAGGCCTTTGAAGGCTTCAAGGAAGAGGATGTTGATAGAACTGCCATTGTCCACTAAGATGTAACATTCCTCGTAGTTAAAAATGTAGAGACTGATTACAAGTTCATCACAGTGGGGCATTTGAATGGCCTTTAAATCCTTATCTGAGAATGTCGTTGAAACCCCCGTACTCTTGGCTGGGGGGAAGTTATGCTCTGAATTCACCTCTCTAATGAAGGCCTTTTGGGAGGAGTTTTATTCCCTACGTATAGGCCCTCAGTGGATGGATTGGAGGACAACCACATGATCCAAGTCTTGGGACTCGGATTTCTTCTCCACTAGCTTGTTAGCCCCTCGGGCAAGTGGAAAATCATCCCAGTCATTTCAGATGAATTTGGATAGGTGCCCTCACTGGATAAGCTCTTCGATTTCTTCCTTGAAAGCCTGACAATCATCTGTGTCGTGGCTGTGATATCTGTAAAAATGGCACCACTTATCTATGTTCTTCATATTACCTAAGTGTTCATTCTAGGGGGAGGGTAGAGTAGCCCATCCTTGTCCACCTCTATGAGGACTATCGATATGGTGGCATTAAGAGGGATGAACTTTCCAAAACGAGGAGGAGGACAGGCGCTAACCATTGCTATATTTTTGGAAACCTTCTTCATTTGCACTCCTCCATTTGTTCCAGGAGGAGGGCTCCTCTCGACCGGGGGGTTTGAGGTCCTTTCAGCTCAGATATACTTCTCGCCCCTAAGTAGAAGTTCCCAGAAGTCCCTATTATGCTTTTTGACAAGGGACGCCTTGAGGCTGGCATTATTGATAGTGTGTCTAAATGTGGTTGTCGCTACTACTAGATTGAGGGATGCAATGGACCAGGACTCAACTGTGAAGCACCGAAAAAAGTCCCTAAGTCGTTCCCCTTCCCTTTGATTCAAGTCCAGTAAAGAGGCACTTATTTTCTCAGTTCAGCGGCTACTTACGAAGTGGGTGAGAAAGAGCTTCTCAAATTGGTCGAAAGAGAAGATGGTGCTTGGAGAGAGGTGGGAATACCACTCCCTTGCTGACCCCTTCAGTGTGGCAGGGGACGTCTTGCATAAGAGTGCATCTTGAGCACGCCAAGAACAAGATGAAAATAAATTTCAGAGCAAAATATGATGGACTGAAGACTTATGCTTCGAAGAGCTTTAAACAATACATGAAAGTTGTCTCCAGGAAGGTGATGAGATCCGCCATTGAGTCAGAGACATGGTAAATTAGGGATGTAGTGGTCAAGGGAGTAGATGTTGCAGTTGATAGTGGTGAGATCGAGGGTTTCTAAGGTGAAGCCACTACCGCTACAGGAGTGGGAGGCAATCTAGGAGTGGGGAGTGGATTAGAGTGGTCATTGTGGTTGGAGGATTCGGCAACGAGGCGACGGATGGGGGCTGAATTGAGGAAGAGGATTTGGGAGGTGATGTGGTTCAGAAAGTCGATGAGTTGAGATGGGGATGGATTGCCAGTGGTGGTGCTAGGAGCGGAAAAGGATGGAGGTGCGGATGGCGTCACAGATTGGGAGGCAGAGGAGGTATTCATCGATGATGATGTTTTCGAGGAGGGAGGTTAAGGTTCAAGGAAGCATCATTGTCGTCTCCTTCTTAATCTTCATTCTGAATGGAAGAGCGAAAATAAAATATAATAAAATAAATTATCCGCTAACCCCACATCAGCCCATCTTTAAAACCTTAAAGAAATGGGGAAATTTCACTCCACTATACCCAATTTAAACATTTTTTTCCTTAAATGTCCACCATTTTCAAACCAAATCCCTAATTCCACAAGTGGACTACATAGTAGCCATCTAAGAATATGTCGCGGTTGGTAATTGCGGTTAAGGATAATTTCTTGCCGCATTTTCATATGCGACAAAAAAAATAAATAAAAATAAAAAATAAATAGGTTGCCATTGTTGGGAATTGCAAGTTATGTTACACTTAGCTGCAAATGCCAACTGTGGTAATGTTGCTTTTTTCGGTGTGGGAGCAACATATAATGAGTTCTTTGATAAGTAGGGAAAGCTTAGATCTCACCCGTCGATCAAATCTGATGTAAGGCTAATATTTATGGATGGATTTGGAGCGGATGGCTGAGATACCACCGGAAACCTACAAAAAAATATTAAAATACAGGATTTTTCTCGGCGGTAGACCCTTTGACTGATTACAAGTTCATCGCAGTGGAAAAAATGTTGATTACCTGATAATGAAGAGGGAGGATTGTATTTATAGTCTAAGGATGAGCATTTTAAGGAAGATTTTGTAACTGATTTGGAAGATTCCTCTAATCAAGGGATCCAATCACTTAATATCTTCTTGTTTTGAGGGGATTTGATTGCTAACCATGATTGACTAGTGTATCTCTCCTAATTGGGCTATGAATCAGCCTCACTCATAGGCTGAGCCGAGATGGTGGGCCTGTGGTTAGCCCATTTTTGGTTCTGGGCCTATAGCTATTGTGAAATTGTTGTTTCACCATTAGGAACTCCGAGATTCACCCACATCAACTAAAATTTTCACCCACATCATAAGCCTCCCATGCCATGAGGTTGGATAAAACAACCTTCAATGAGTATTTCTCTCTTCTTTAGGCGATTAGGAGAGCATAGACAGCTTATGGGGATGCCTGAAACCTTGTTCGGAGCTTCTGAGTATAGTAACGATCTTTCAAAGCGTCAAATTAATTTCCCCAGATTTTTCATTGATTTTTTCTTAAAAAATATTTATTTTTCATTTGGATTTTAAATTAAATTTTCTAAATTCATGATTATTTTTTGAAAATTTTAAATTAGTTTTTCGAATTTATAATTATTTATTGGAATTTTTGATTAATTATTCCAAAATTTTAATTTTCTAAATTTCAATCAGAAATCAAATGAGGTCGCGAATCTTGAGGAGATATGGCGGTCAGTATTTCGCTTCATTTGTGGGTGCCTCGAAAACCATGATCCAAGCAGAACCTGGATGAGGCTCGGCTTGGTCGAACATGGCTCAGTTCGGCTCGGATCAGCTCAGATCGTATTCGACACAAATTTTGAGAGGAATCGGACGGCTCAATGCTTCAGAAAGATTAAACTCCGAAAGGGGTGGGAGCTTGGATTCAAATCCACGACCTTCAAGTTGGCACCCGAACGCCTTAGTCAATGTGATGTTCGCCTTGTTTGACTTGAAAAAATGACCATCTTTGTATAACTTTCCAAATTCTTTTTGGTGGAGAAAATTAAAAGTAGTGTAGAAGCTCGAATTCGAACCCAACACCTCCGACTTGTCGAAGAAAAGACTTAACCACGGGGCTATTCGCCTAGTCTAATTTGAATAAACCGAAGCTTTTTATGTTGTGGTCGAACTCTGTGGATCAGATGTCTCTGCATTACGGAAAAATAAAATTCTTTGGAGTGCGGGGGTTCAAATTCAAACCTTCAACTTGCTGAACCATTGGGCTATCTAACACATTTAATTTGAGTATATAAACCCATACGTTATAGCCGCTCGGACTCATGTGGTGCTTAAACGACGCTTCGAGTGCTGAACCCGAGAGGATTCGGCTTGGCCGACCCTAGGCATTTGTTGTAATCCCTGTTTTCCCAAAAATGTATTTTCTGTATTTAAAATTTTCATAAATTAGTTTTCCACTTTCGAACTATTTTTGGTTAAAATGTATTATTGGATCTTCTATTAAAATCTACTTTTGATCAATAATTTTAGCTGTAACTATTTTTCTATGATTTTTGTATTTAATACAGTTCTTATTATTGTTATTATTACTATTATTATTTTTATCATTTTTATTATTATTAATATTGTTACTATCTGTATTATTTTGCTAGTGTTGCTATTTGCATTATTATTTTTTATTGTTAAAATTACATTATTTTATAAATTGTATTTTATTAGTTATTTTGAGTTTTCTAATTGGATTTCTATAAAACCCATTTCCTTAACACCCAAACCCATACCCATATACTACCAACCCTACCCTGTTACTGACCCTAAATACCCATTAAACACCCACACCCGTTTACTCTATACCCTTCAGCCATATTACCCACAACCCGTTTACCTCTCTAAACCTAAAACTACATACCCATATATATATACACCCATCCCCTCTTGTAACCCTATGTGCAGCCGCGCAGCGGAGCCTCCCCCCCGTGTTGTGCACTTCCGACAGCGCCAGACTGCACCCTGTGCCCCTGCCGTGATCCCGTAGCAGCCAACGACCCTCCCCTTACAGCAGCCAAAGTAGCGTCAGCTATCCCGACACTGTGCGGCCCGACATTCCATGTGCGCTGTCCCCCTTGGACCAACAGCAACAGCAACTTGCTACAGTCGTTGGGTCTTGGAGTGCGTGCGTGGTCTCGTGGTGTTCGTGCACTCGTTATTGTGTTCGTGGACTTGTGTTCGTGTTAGTTCGTGGTTTTCGTTCGTGGGTTCGTTGATTTCTCGTTCGTGGGTTTTGTTCGTTGCCGGGATCCGTTCCCGTTATTCTTGGTTTTCGTCGTTTCGTTTTCGGTTAAGTCAAGTAACTTGTACTCAAATTCCTTTGTATGATACAAGTCAAAAATACCACCTATAATGTAGTTGGGTTCTAGAGACGTCTCTTGTGTGTTATTCTTGTTGGGTTTAGTCTCTATAGTGCTATTTGGCCATAGTTAACTCACGACACAAATTTGACATTAAACAACATAGTTTTCGCCCGTTCTTGACTTGATCATGTATGTGAACTATTTGTGAGAATTTGACTATTTGTTGATATCCATGTGTTAGACTTGTTTTGGAGATGTTAATTACTCTATTTCATATTGTTTGGACACTTGGTAGACTCGATTTCATGTTTGGTTGTGTTTGGATCAAGTTTTGTTTGAATTATGCTGATTTTGGTTTTTGAGGAAATTATGTATTTTGCCGATAATCTGTCTTGATCAGTAATGTAGAGCATATTAAGGTCAGAATCTTAATTTCAGTATAAAATATGAATTGTAGAGAATTTCGTCTGCTTTCCAACCCCTTTGACCTTACTCAATTTCGTTTTCGTATGTGTGAGATATGACTATTTTACTACAGAGGTGTAGATCAATTCCAGATTTCGTTCTTGATGATTTTGATGACTAAAATGATTTTGATACTTGTGCTACATGTATTATTTTGATCTAAAACTTTGTTCAGTAATTCTATATCTATTTAGTGATTACCCAAAATTTTGGTGGATTTTATGGATGAGTTTATATGCCATTTCGTGCTTGTTTATGAAAGCTATACTTGCTGTATTTTGCTCGCTGTTCTGTAAAAAAATGTATTTTTACTATATTTCTTGTTACTGTATGAAAAATATTTGTGAAATATGAAAGTTAGAATATTTTTTCTATTTTAATCTCCCTTTAACGGATCTGGATTTTGTTTCACGGTTTGCGAGATATTACTGTTTTCGTACAGCAGTGTTGGGAACTCCAGATTTGCCAAACTACCGTTTCTTGATATTTTCTGATTTTGTTTGACTAAACTAATCTTTTTGGAAAATTATGAAACTTTATATTTTGATGCTAGACATATAGGGGAATACCCCAGATTTTTTCTGGAATTTATTATGATGATTTCTTGCTGGTTTCCTGTACTTGAATATAATTTACTAATTTCTGGTTGAACGCATTTCCTGGTTTAGATTCAGTTTTGAGTTATGATTTTGTGAAACACTATATGACTTATATATACTTGCTGGATTCAGTTGGAAGTCTATTTTCCAGATTCTTTGACGGATCAAGATTTGGATGTTTGTAGTAGCGGGAATTACTGTTTTAGTACAACGCTGTCCTGCTGT
This sequence comes from Hemerocallis citrina, assembly GCA_017893485.1. Taxonomy (NCBI): domain Eukaryota; kingdom Viridiplantae; phylum Streptophyta; class Magnoliopsida; order Asparagales; family Asphodelaceae; genus Hemerocallis; species Hemerocallis citrina. The sequence continues at coordinate 128,261,319 of CM030368.1, forward strand.
CCTAAATTAGAAAACTAGTTGTTTTACCTTGTTATGTGTTATCTTGTACCTGTACTTGTTTATCTTGCACCATGAACCTGATACATGTTTATACCCTGTTATTCTTGCTTTGTTCTGCGATACATACATGCATGCCTGATTATAATAATAAATGACCAAGCTAGGGTTAGGGGAAAGATCTGGTAGTGGAAAATATAGAAACGTGTATTGAGAAGAGGACTTGTGTCCTGCCTGCCTGTTACGTGTTCATGACTACATGATTCACGATCCTATTACCTGTACCTGACTGCATGCTTTCCTATAGGAAGATGTACTCGGAAGATAACCACTAGGTTATGCCTGTTTCCTGTACCTGACTGCATACTTCCCTATAGGAAGGTATACTCGGAAGAGAGCCACTAAGTTCTACCTGTTCCTGTTACCTGTGATCCTGATCCCTGAGTACACTGCCCTATGGACTCCACTACGAAATCTAAAGTGAAACTGTTTGTTGTAGCAACCATGTGTTATGTTTTTGGGACGCATGAAGTGCTACCTAGATAGTAATAACACAATACTTGACATGACATAATCTGATTTCCAGTACTTGTTTCCTGATTACCTGTTTTCCTGATTACTTGCTCCTGATCACCTGATACCTGATTATCCTGTTACATGATTACCTGTTCCTATTTACCTGTTACATGATACATGTTTACCTGTTCACTTGACACTTGATACATGTTACCTGTACCTGTTTGTATACCATGTTGCTTGATTCTATTTGCTTGATTCATGTTACATATTACATTTCTGTTGACACACTTATACCATGCTATGCTTGTTACTTAGATTTATCCATCCCATGTACTTGTATCCTACATTATAAGTGGTCCGTAACTTGGAATTGATGGGTACTTGTCTTCTTTTTGCCTTCTCCTGCAAATTATTAATTGCAGATCAGGATGGTCAGCTGCCCGATGGCATTGGAGATATGAGATACTAGTGTTGGATTTCCTGCTTTATTATTATTATTTGCATGATTTGAATAAAATGTACTTGAGTACTTGGATAATTATTTTGTATTTGGGCGATGTGACCCAGGATATTTGACTTGTCCAGATTCTGATTTATTTGAGATTTATATATTTTTCGTTTCAAGTAAATTTTTGTTGGTATCTTATTTCAATTATGCATGCCTGGTTGTATCTTTTGCTTCCGACTCTGATTTTCTTGTGAAATGTTGTAAAGATTCTTGAACAGCTTATGGATGATGAAAATCATTCGATGGACCAATGTTACGTGCTCGTATTCCATATTTTTTTGGGAAGCAGGGCGTGACATTTGTTGTGCCTTTCTTGTGAGGGGCTCGAACGACAAGCCGAGCATCGAACCAAGGGGGGTATGGACTGGACGAACCTATGCTGGTTGTGCCTCTTTCGTGAGAGGCTTGAATAACGTGCTGAGAGTAGAACCAAGGGGGCCCGATTTGACCGAACCTAGGCACTTGTAGTGCTTTTTTGTGAGGGGCTCGAACAACAGATTGAGCGCCGAGCCTAGGCACTTTTTGCGCTTTTCCTACGAGGGGTTCGAACGATAAGCCGAGCGCCGAACCAAAGGGGCTCCGGTTTGGCAGAGTTTCGAGCCTGAGAGAATTTGAAGAACTTCTCGTAGGTGCTTGAACAAAAAACCGTGCTCTGAACGCAATAGGTTATGTTTGGCTGAACCTAGGAGTTATTGGTGCACTTCTCGTGAGGAACTTGAATGACAAGTCGAGTTTCGAACACAGGGGGTTCAGTTTGGCCGAACCTAGAAGACTTGTGCACATTTATTGCGAGCGGTTCGAACGACAGGTCGAGCACCGAGTAGAGGGGGGTTTGATTTGGCCGAATCAAGGAGACTTGCGCGATTCTTGTAAGGGGCTCAAGTGACTAGCCGAGAACCAAACTAAGGGGGTTCAGTTTGGCCGAGCGCTTAGCCTTGGGGAATTTGATGAACTTCTCCCTAGTAGCTTGAATGATAGGCCGAGCGTCGAACGAAGGATGGTTCGGTTTGGCCGAACTTATGCACTTGTTATGCCTCTTCTGTGAAGGGCTTAAACGACATGTCGAGCATCGAACCACGGGAGTCTGATTTGGCAAAACGTAGGCAATTGTTGTGCCTTTCTTGTGAAGGGTCCAAACAACATGCCCAGAGCCGAACCAATGGGGGTTCGGTTTAGCCGAACCCATGCACTTGTTACGCCTTGGTGCTTCGAATAACACGTCGAGGGACAAAGATTCAGATAGCTCGCCAAGAGACGAACTTTGTGAAAATGAGGAGTTTTTTCGCAAGTAGCTCAGATTACCATGCCGAGGGACGAGCCAAGAGAATTTTAGGGGAATTTTGCGAATGGCTCAGATTACCATGCCAAGGGACAATCCAAGCAAATTTTTAAGAGAATTTTGCAAGTGGTGTGGATTACCATGTCGAAGGACTAGCGAAGCAAATTTTAAGGAAAATTTCCCAAGTGGCTCGGATACCATGCCGAAGGACGATTTGTGCAAAAATTAGGAGCTTTTTTCATGAGTGGTTCGGATACCATGTCAAGGGACGAGCCATGCAAAAAATTTCGAGCTTTTTCATGAGTGGCTCGGATACCATGACGATGGACAAGACGAGCGAAAGTAGGGAGTTTTTCGCATGTGGTTTGAGGAATGCGCCGAGGGACGAACTTGGCGAAGTGAGGAACAACCCCGACTCGCCAAACCTAGGTACTTATCATGCCTCTTCTATGAGGGGCTTGAATGACAAGCCGCCGAGGGACAAACCTTGCAAAATTTGAAAGCTTTTCATGAGTGGCTCAGATACCATGCCGAGGGACGAGTCGAGCGTAAATTTGGAGCTTTTTCGCAGGTGGCTCGAATACCACGCCGAGGGACGAGCCATCTGAAAGTTAGGAGCTTTTTCGCGAGTGGCTCAGATACCATGTCGATGGACGAGCCGAGCGAACGTTGGGAGTGTTTTGCACGTGGTTCGAGGAATGTGTCAAGGGACAAACCTAGCGAAATGAGGCGTGACCTCGACCTGCCGAACCTAGTTACTTTTTGGGTCTCTTTTGTGAAGGGCTCGAATGACAAGTCGATCATTGAGCCTACCACCTTCGTCCACTACCATATTAGGGGTTCAGATGTTTGGGACCTATATAAACGAACCTCTAAAACTAAGAAATCCTTTGTGCTATGTCTTCTTTAGTGTAGTGACTCATCGTTTGGAGTCGACGAGTTATGGGAGCAGTTCTACAATTGAGCTGGACCCCAAACATGATGTTCTTGGGCTAGTGAGTTGTGGGAGCAGCTTTAGGGATGAGTTAGGCAACAAACTTATTGTAAGAGTTAGCGAGTTGCAGGAGAAGCTCGAGTGACAAGCCAAACTCGGAAGTGGGATTAGTATGAGTCACAAATTGGACTCCAAACCTGTTATTTGTGAGTTAGTAAGTTGCAGGAGCAACTCGAGTGACATGCCGAACTCCGAAGTGAAAGTAGCTTGAGTCAGAGTTGGACTCTGAGCCTGCTGTTTGAGAGCTAGCAAGTTGCGGGAGCAACTTGGGTGACAAACTATACTCAAAAGTGTAAGTAACTTGAGTCACGAATTGAACTCCGAACTTACTATTTTAGAGCTAGCGAGTTGCGGGAGCAACTCGTGACAAGCCGAACTCCAAAGTGGGAGTAGCTTGAGTCACAATTTGGACTCCAAACTTGTTGTTTGATAGAAAGCGAATTGTGGGAGTAGCTCTATGAAAGTGCTTGACTCTAAACCTGCTTTTGGGAATTAATGAGTTTCTGGAGGAGCTCGAAAAGAGCGAAGGACATAACTCATTATTTAATAAGTTGTTAGTGTAGCTCGGAAGAGGAGCTTAACATCGAACTCATTGTTTGCATCACAAGAGTAGTACAAGTTTTTATGAAAGAAATGCCAAGTCTTTTTTTGAAAAATCAAACTAGGAAGCTGCCTTGACAGCTAGCTTTTATTACATGCATTAACCATTATAGGGGTTGGTCTTATTACAAATCTAAAGATTCTAGCAGAGGTGTTAAGTACCCTCGTTAAACTTCATCCAGTGTTCGACATTCCAGGTCCTTAATATCTCCTTCCCCCCCCCCCCCCTCCAAGGCTTTCAAGTTGGTAAGCTACTGGGCGGATGACTTTGGAGACCTTATAAGACCTTATAGGGTCCTTCCCAGTTAGGAGCAAGCTTTTCCTTCTTGCGTGGTTCAGAATTTTGTAGGAAACCATTAGGGATTTCTATCAATGGGTTCCTACTCATCCTGGTTCCTCTCATGTGGGAGCTCTAAGGCTTCGAGCGGGAGGACCGAGCCCCCCCCCCCCCCCCCCACATTTTAGTCGCATAGCCGACTGAACCACTTTTTTTACTTCCCTTCAGTTCTTCTACCCCAGCGGGCGTGGGGAATTTCATCTTCATGTGGAATGTCGAAGCTACAGTATGGAGAGCAGCTAGGCCAGGGCGGCTGAGAATGGAATTGTAGGCGGCCTTTACATCAACAACCATGAAGTCCATGGCTTTGGTTTGGAGAGTGGGGGCTTTTCTTGCTGTTACATTGAAGGTGACAATCCCTTCAACTTGGACCAGAACCCCAGAGAACCCATGGATGGTGTACCCGGCAGGTTTTAGGAGGTCCCTGAACATCTTATTGCCGTCAAAAGCATCGAGGAAAAGGAATTTCATGAGCTACCATTATCTACCAAGATGCGGTGCAATTCGTGGTTCACCATGGAGAGGATGATCACTAGAGCATCGCAGTGGGAGGAGGGTTCAGATGCCTTCAAGATCTCGGTCGGAGAAAGTTACTGGGACTCCCCAACTCTTGGTAGGGGGACGTTGTGGCATTGAGTTGACTTATCAAACGAACAACTTTCAGGAGGAGTTGGACTCCCCTCCTATAGAACCTCTATGGATGGAATGGAGCATGGCCTGGGGCTCGGAGTCCTGGTCCTCAACTTTCTTTGTTCTTACTGGCTCCTCAAGCTGGCGGAGGTTCGACTTTTTTCTTCTAGGCATACTCGGAGAGGTGAACACAACGGACGAGAAATTCGATTTTGTCTTTGAGAGCTCGACATTCATCTGTGTCATGGACATGGTCCTTGTGAAACTGAGACCATCAGCCCTTATCTCTCCTGTTATTTGTTGGGTTCCTCCTTGGAGGAGTGGAGTAGCTCGTGTCCTTCAATTTCCATAAGGACCGCTGATATGCTAGCATTGAGAGGGGTGAACTTGTCGAAGCGCGGGAGTGGAGGAGGGCACAGTTATCCGAAATCGTCCCATTGGGACTTCCTAGGCCCCTCATCACCCACACTTATTCCTTTGTATTCGGAAAAGGGATTACTTTGGTCCAGGAGATGAAGAAATTCTTCGGCTCGAATGTATTTCTCACTTCGCAGGAGAAGTTCAGAGAAATCTGAAGGTGGCTTTTTGGTGAGGAAGGTTTTTAGAAGGTTATATCGGACGTTGTGCCTGAAGGCTGCCGTTGCGACCCCAGAATCAAGAGAGGGATGGATCGGGTTTCCGCTATAAATCTCTAGATGAAGTCCTTGAGCGATTCTCCATCCTTCTGATTTAAATCTAGTAGGGAGGCGCTCTGTAATACACCGCAAAATAGCATCTAGCTATTTTTGCATAGTAATCCGTGCATAGTCAAGAATGACACACGATTATATATTTTTTCTAATAATCATCAGTTTTAATTAAAAAATTTCATATATATTGCATATTCTGAACCGATGAAGTATATTCAAGATATCTTCTTAATTAAACTGTGGATTTGTCCCAATTATTTTGACAAGAAAATTTTTGGGAGAAAATAATAATTTTTATAAAGTATATATTTTTATGAATTTAAATTATTTATATATATTATTTATTTTCTAACTAAATTGAATATAGAGTGCACTTGTGCTCTAGGGTTCAGGGTTACTATTTAGACCTAGGGTTAGGAAACCTAGCATCTTGGTGATCTTGGCTTGGATCTTGATGAGATCCAATGGTCGAAACATTAAGCCATGTGTTGACTTCTTGAAAGAATGAGAAGGTTGTTGTGTATGTTGGAACTCAATCCACCCATTAATCCTTTCACCCATCCACCCCCCCCCCCCCCCCCCATCTCCACCTTACACATCATCACACACCCCCACCCCTACCCTCCAAATCTGGCCACATAAACCCCCCCCCCCCCCCCCCATCTCATCTAATTCCATTTTCAACTCCATTCACACTTCTTCTAAACTTCTTCATATCCTTCCTTGTTCAAAAAAAAAAGACATCTTCCAAGTGGTAGTAGTAGAATAAAAGGAGTAAAAAAGAAGAAGAAGAGTTGCAGTGCTTCTACAAGGGCAAGTGAACAAAGGAGGAGGGGAAGTAAGCAAGCAAAAGCTAGTGGAAGTCTTCTTGCAACAAGAAGTGGGTGATTCTCTAAAACTCTAAATTTTGTTTCTTTTTTTATGTGAATTAGCATGTGGTAGTAGTCAAGAAAAATTTTGTTATCATAAATGAATATTGACATGCTAAGAAAAATATAGTTGTACGGTAGAACAACTTTGTCATGATCCATTGTTTAAGAACATGCTTGTAATGTGTAACTTAAGAATTTCTAGCTCACAAACGGCTTGGAATTTTAGACTCAAATTTTTAGGACTTGTTGTGCTATGAATCAGCATACATGAATTTTTTTATAATAGTTGGAGTCCATTTGGTAGCCCAAACACTCATTCCAATTTCGGACAGAGAGCAGATGAAACAGCTGCTGTTTGTGAAAATTTATGATGTCTTTCCGAAATCATAACTCTGTATTGGTAGGGTATTTTAAGCTGAAAATTTTTCTGGATGCTTTTGTATGTGTCTAAAACTATAGTTTCAAATTTCATAATTTTCTGAGATTGTTTAATGCCTCAAAAAATTTCTAAGTTACAACTGGTCTGAAAGACAGAAACTGAGTCTGTCTGTATTGAGACTAAAGTTCATATAGTCATAACTACTTATGTGTGTATGATATTGCATTGAAATTTTTGTGGTAACTTTTAGTATGAGTCTAAATAATGATTCTCGAATTTTAGAATTTTTAGATAGCATTTGATCAAGTTTCAAAAACGAATAGTGTGAAGTGGTAGAGACCCTATCTGAAAGCAGTAGGAATTTTTGTGCTATGTTTGAAGGGTCAAAACTCTCTGTGTAAGATGAATCTAGATGCAATTTTTGGACACAATAGAATGGTGTATGTGTAGTTTCAGAATCGCAAATTTCATAAGCTTTGGACATTGGTTTGATTTTATATTGAATTTATACTAGATTGTGTTCAGTCTCTAGTTCAGATCGCATAATCTGAGAATATGTGCAATTCTGAAATTATGTGTTAAGAATTTGGAAGAATGATCAACTAGATTTTTGTAGTAGGGAGTCATAGCTTTCCAAAATATCTGTAATTATGTAATTCCAGTTTATGGTTTGAAAGTTATGATTTTCCTAGGACTGGGGTAGATCCAGTCTTAATCGAGGCCCTATTTGTTAGATGAATCAATCTTCCCTGTGTATGCTCCTGGTAGAGATTTGAGTTTTTAGGACTTTAGTAAATGAATATGAGGATGTGTTCAACTAGGAAGTTTTAGTAGACACTCCTATATTTCCATAGAACCTGGATTTGTTCCTTTTCGATGAGCAAGTAGGTTTTTATGCCATCAGCAAGGTGCAGCCAGTGTACGGGGAGTACATGGGCGGATGATTGAGAGACCCTTTTAGAGCAACTAGATGGATGAATCCGATGCAATAGTCAACTTGAAGTTGTAGCCTAGACTGTTAGTTTTCCAGAATGGGTAATATCATGAAATTCCAAATTGTATATTGGAAGTTATGAAGGTTACAAGTTCAGCAACCTGCCGTCTTGATCGACTTCAAGCATGGATTAAATCGGGGACTTGAGTTCTATAAGGAATTTGAGGGAAGTGTCAACTAGGGGATTGCAGTAAAGTTTCCTACCCTTCTAGAAAAACTAAATTTGTTCGATTCTGATGAGCTACTTAATATTGGATGATTGAAATGGAAATCTCTGCATACCGCAGCATGGCGATTATGAGCTATTGAGCTTTAAGATGTTTTGAGCACTTCATTAGAACTTAGACAAGATTCCTGTGCTTAGTACTCATGGTGGACACATGAGTGAGTTGAGAGAATAGTTGTACGGTCGATTGTGATTTGGTGTCTTGATGCCCGAGTTTGTCAATGGTCGGGTATTTGGGGTTTGCATGTATTTACCTTCATTCACAACTTTTATGCATCTTTTGGGCACCGATGGACTACTCGCTGAGAGTCACGGGCCGAGGGTATGGTCGAAGACCTGTGAAGGTATTGGGAATCAGTGAATGCGATTCCCGTGATTTTAGCTTTTGACAGACCAATCAGGCTCAACATTGTTTGATGTGACACCGTCCATGATTTGAGTGATAGCGTGTTTTCAGTAAACTATATTTAATTAAGTTTTCTTTAATGTTCGCTTGAAGACCAAACTGATGTTAAGGGTGATTCCCTATAATCAGACTCGTTCTAAGAGCCAGCACTAGGCGGTGATAATCAGGGTTGTCTCTTCCTGTCAAAGGGATACGGGCTGTGTCTTTTCAATGGTAAGACACTGGAGCCGTATCTCGCTCTGCTAATTCATGAGATACCTTGATAAGAACGAGATGTTCCCTTGTTCTATGTTGGTGGACACGAACGGACCACGGTGGATCTTCAGCGCTATGGGTATGCTGCGGTGTATCTGTAAGTTTGTCAGGTTTTTGAGAGAGGTCGGATGCAACAATTATTAGTGACAAATAGCATAGATCCCCGAATTTTATAACCACCTCAATCATGTTGTACTTATCAGTAACAGGAAGTGTACAATAGTATAATGCATTTCATGGTGAGGGTTCCAAACTGGAGGAAACGGCTTGATCTGGAGCATATGTAGTATGGGATGCATGTGCATCCGGAGTCTTGCTAACATTAGAATAAGTACATCCGTTCTGTACTCTGTATTATGCATTAAACTTCAGGTCATGGCATACACGAACACTAGAAAATTATGATGCACATTTCCTTTTCCATTCATGATGGTTTGTGGGTATGCTAGTTGGAGATCGCTATTTTCTTATCAACATTGCGTCAGTAGAATTACTGACGTGCCCACTTAATTAGGTGCTGGAAACCGGAATCAGGAATGCGGCATCCAAAAGAAGGAACGGCGCACTTACCTACCTTTCGAGCAGATGCAGAAATATCGAAGTCACGAGACAGAAGGCTCAAGCCGAGGGACAAGTCCCAGGGAAGTAGATCGACCACCCAGCGAAGGTTCGACAGTGACCAGTCAATTACCAATCCGGAAGAAAGCTGTTAACTTCACAAGCGGAGTCTGATTATTCATAATAAGTTGTAATAAGCTAATGTAATTTGTATTCCTTGTTCAAGGAAAAGATAATATTTGTAACTAATGATGTAATAACTCTGATGGCAATAAAAGTTTTTAAATTTATGTGTTATTTACTGTGTTGAGATGCATTTGAAGGCAAAGATTCTGGTGAAGGTCACGGATGTCCGGGAACGGGGATCCGGGGCGCTACAGTTGGTATCAGAGCTGACTTCAAATTGCAGTCTAACACAGTAGAAAATTAAAACTTAAAATGCCAGTTAGAAGGAGGATTATGTTCAGATAGTTCAAGTAATCGATATATATTTGTGATTCCTCTCTAATCAGAACTAAACTCGTTATGTTTTGCAGAATGGTGTTCGAAGATATCTTCATCAGTAATGTGTCAGTAATAGCAGATGAACCAATGCCTACAAATGGACCAATAGCAGTAGAGGAAGAAATAAGGGAAGTTCCACAGCAGACTAAAAATGAAGAAGACTCACCTCCACCATCACCAGGCTCAACCACAGAATAGCAGATGACATCCATCTTATATCTGAGAATGAAGAAGCTGAAGAAGCGCAGGGACAAGGCGATCTGTCAAGCCAAAGAGCAGATCAACACTTACCGAGCACAGATTGCAAGCCTAAAAGAAGAACGAGAGCAACTTCAATACGATATGACATGCTTGCAGAATCGTTGGTGGGGACTCTAGAAAAACATCAAGCTAAGAATAGCTGAGAAAACTACCAAAAATTCTCAAGGAAAACACCCCAAGGAAGCACTTACAGCCAAGAGTTGTTACAAATGCAGGAAAGTCGGACATTTCAAGTCAAACTGCCCAGAAATTTCTGCCAAGAACTGTTACAACTGTGGAAAACTTGAACACATCAAGTCAACATGCCCACGACTACAGGATGGATGCTCGGCGAACAAGTAACAGAACATCAGTAAAATGGTTTAATGTTATGTGGACCAACTATATTTTGAAATATTTTGAAACTTGAAGAAAGTTGTAATCCATTTTGTATTATGAATGTTCAACTCAGCTATGAATGATATTATATTTCGGAAAACCTTTCAATGTACTACTTCCTGGATGAATGACTTTTCCTTATAATTGTGATGCAACTTGATGTTAGAAGGGCGAGTTTTCAACCAAATATCCAGCTGATAACCTGCAGCCACATATCAAAGAGAAGATCTATAACCTGATATAAGTCTAACAAGTCTGCAACCAAACAACAATGAGGATGCGTCGCAGCACAGAAGTTGAGGAAGAACAACAAACCGCGCCGATGACTAAACATCAAGACTAGAATTCGCAGTATACCAAGGGAGGCACTGGTGGAAATCAGCAGAAACCAGACGCCACCGCCAGGAACGAATCAAAACTAGGCTCGAGAAAGGATCTATCGACGACCAATTCAATCATATTCCAAGAAGTGGCCAAGTTCTTCAAGATCAGCTTATGATGAAGAAGCTGCCAGGAGCACGCCAAGGAGGAAATCTCACCCAGACAGGGGACGACCAAGCCACACATTCGACAAAATCATCAAAGAAGCAGCTAAAAGGCCGAAGCAGCAAATTGTGACTTCGTCCTTTTCTAAGTAGGGAGTGGTCACCAGCCAGTAGAAGTCGTAATCAAGGAGTGAATCAGCATCACTTGTGGACGAAGACGAGCAAATAATGCGGCTACTATCTACTCCAGAGAAGAAGGAGAAGAATGTCAGCATCAAATTCATGATGGATCCACCCAGAAGACTGAAGAGCAACAATTCTACATGATAGGAGACCAGCTTGTCGGGAATATCACTCGACAAACTGGAGATGGTTCAGGGAAACATCTCTTGAACCATTGGTGATCGTGTTTGTTTTCCTCTCTACTAGCATCGTTCTGAGGACATAACGATTCTAAGGAGAGAGTAATGTAATACCCCGCAAAATAGCATATAGCTATTTTGCATAGTAATCTGTGCACAGTCAAGAATGGCACACGATTATATATATTTTCTAATAATTATCAGTTTTAATTAAGAAATTTTAGATATATTGCATATTCTGAACCGATGAAGTATATTCGAGATATCTTCTTAATTAAATTGTGGATTTGTCCCGATTGTTTTGACAAGACAATTTTCGGGAGAAAATAATAATTTTTATAAAGTATATATTTTTATGAATTTAAATTATTTATATATATTATTTATTTTCTAAACTAAATTGAATATAGAGTGCACTTGTGCTCTAGGGTTGAGGAGGGTTACTATTTAGACCTAGGGTTAAGAACCCTAGCGTCTTGGTGATCATGGCTTGGATCATGATGAGATCCAATGGTCGAAACATTTAGCCATGTGTTGACGTCTTGAAAAAATGAGAAGGTTGTGGAAGGTTCTAGATGTGTATGTTGGCACTCAATCCACCCACCCATTCATCCTTTCACCCATCCACCCCCCCCCCCCCCCAATCTCATCTCATTCCATTTCCAACTCCATTCACTCTTCTTCTAAACTTCTTCATCTCCTTCCTTGTTCAAAAAAAAAGGAGAGATCTTTTAAGTGGTAGTAGTAGAGTAAAAGGAGTAGAAGAGAAGGAGAAGAGTTGTAGTGCTTCTACAAGGGCAAGTGAGAAAAGGAGGAGAGGAAGTTAGCAAGCAAAAGCTCGTGGAAGTCTACTTGCAACAAGAAGTGGGTGATTATCTAAAACTCTAAATTTTGTTTCTTTTTGTATGTGAATTAGCATGTGGTAGTAGTCAAGAAAAGTTATGTTATCATAAATGAATATCGACATGCTAAGAAAAAGATAGTTGTATGGTAGAACAACTTTGTCATGATCCTTTGTTTAAGAACATGCTTGTAATGTGTAACTTAAGAAATTCTAGCTCACAAACGGCTTGGAATTTTGGACTCAAATTTTTAGAACTTGTTGTTCTATGAATCTAGAGCATACATGAATTTTTTTCATAATAGTTGGAGTCCATTTGGTAGCCCAAATAGTCATCTCAATTTCGAACAGAGAGCAGCTGAAATAGCTGTTGTTTGTGAAAATTTGTTATGTCTTTCCGAAATCATAACTCTGTATTGGTAAGGTATTTTAAGCTGAAAACTTTTCTGGATGCTCTTGTATGTTTCTACAACCATATTTTCAAACTTCATAATTTTTTGAGATTGTTTGATGCCTCAAAAAATGTCTAAATTACAACTGTTCTAAAAGACAGAAACCGAATCTGTCTGTTTTGAGACTGAAGTTCATCTAGTCATAACTACTTGTGTGTATATGATATTGTAATGAAAATTTTGCGGTAACTTGTAGTATGAGTCTACATCATGATTCTCAAATTTTAGAATTTTTAGATAGCATTTGATCAAGTTTCAAAAATGAAAAGTGTGAAGTGATAGAGACCCTATCTAAAAGCAGTAGGAATTTTTGTGCTATGTTTGAAGGGTCATAACTCTCTGTGTAAGATGAATATAGATGCAATTTTTGGACACAATGGAATGGTGTATGTATAGTTTCAAAATCCAAAATTTCATAAGCGTTGAACAAAGGGTTGATTTTTTATTGAATTTATATTAGACTGTGTTCAGTCTCCAGTTCAGATTGCATGATCTGAGAATATGTGCAATTCTGGAATTATGTGTTAAGAATTTGGAAGAATGATCAACTAGAGATTTTTAGTAGGGAGTCATAGCTTTCCAAAACATCTGGAATTATGTAATTCCAGTTTATGGTTTGAAAGTTATGATTTTCCTAAGACTGGGGCAGATCCAGTCTTAGTCGAGGCCTTATTTGTTAGATGAATCAATCTCCCCTATGTATGCACCTGGTAGAGATTTGAGTTTTTAAGGACTTTAGTGGATGAATATGAGGATGTGTTAAACTAGGAAGTTGTAGTAGACACTCCTACGTTTCCATAGAACCTAGATTTGTACCTTTCTGATGAGCGAGTAGGTTTTTATGCCATCGACAAGGTGCAGCCAGTGGGGAGTACACGGGCTGATGATTAAGAGACCCTTTTAGAGCAATTAGATGGATGAATCTGATGCAATGGTCAACTGGGAAGTTGTAACCTAGACTGTTAGTTTTCCAAAATGGGTAATATCAAGAAATTCCAAATTGTATATTGGAAGTTATGAAGGTTACAAGTTCAGCAACCTTCCGTTTTGATTGACTTCACGCATGGATTAAATCGCAGACTCGAGTTCTATAAGGGATTTGAGGGAAGTGTCAACTAGGGGATTACAGTAAAGTTTCATACCCTTCTAGAAAACCTAAATTTGTTGCATTCCGATGAGCGTAGCTTGAGTTATAGCAACCGGTGTTTGCTTGAATTGCTTAATATTGGATGATTGAAATGGAAATCTCTGCATATTGCAGCGTGGCGATTATGAGCTATTGAGCTTTAAGATGTTTTGAGCACTTCATTGGAACTTAGACAAGATTCATGTGCTTATTACTCATGGTGGACACATGAGTGAGTTGAGAGAATAGTTGTACGGTCGATTGTGATTTGGTGTCTTGATGCCTGAGTCTGTCAATGGTTGAGTATTTAGGATTTGCGTGTGTTTATCTTCATTCACAACTTTTATGCATATTTTGGGTGCCGATGGACTACTCGCTGAGAGTCACGGGCCGAGGGTATGGTCGAAGACCTGTAAAGGTATTGGGAATCAGTGAATGCGATTCCCATGGTTTTTTCTTTTGACAAACTAGTCAGGCTTAACATTGTTTGATGTGACACCGTGCATGATTTGAGTGATAACGTGTTTTCAATAAAATATATTTAATTAGGTTTTCTTTAATGTTCGCTTGAAGACCAAACTGATGTTAAGGGTGATTCCCTATAATCAGACTCGTTCTAAGAACCAGCACTAGGCGGTGATAATCAGGGTTGTCTCTTCCTGTCAAAGGAATACGGGCTGTGTCTTTTCATTGGTAAGACATTGGAGTCGTATCTTGCTCTGTTAATTCATGAGATACCTTGATAAGAACGAGAAGTTCCCTTGTTTTATGTTGGTGGACACGAACGGACCAAGGTGGATCTTCAGCGCTATGGGTATGTTGCGGTGTATCTGTAAGTTCATCATGACTTTTAAGAGAGGGCCGATGCAACAATTATTAGTGACAAACTAGGTAGCTCCCCGAATTTTATAACCTCCTCAATCATGTTGTACTTATCAGGAACATGAAGTGTACAATAGTAGAATGCATTGCATGGCGAGTGTTTCAAATCCTGAAACTGGAGGAAATGGCTTGATCTTGAGCATATGTAGTATGAGATGCATGTGTATCCGTAGTCTTGCTGACATTAGAATAAGTGCATCTGTTCTGTACTCTATATTATGCATTAGACTTCAGGTCATGGCATACACGAACACTAGAAAATTAGGATGCACATTTCTTTTTCCATTCATGATGGTTTGTGGGTATGCTAGTTGGAGATCGCTATTTTCTTATCAGCATTGCGTCAATAGAATTACTGACGTGCCCACTTAATTAGGTGCTAGAAACCGGAATCATGAACGCAGCATCCAAAAGAAGGAACGGCGCACTTACCTACCTTTCGAGCAGATGTAGAAATATCGAAGTCACGGGATGGAAGGCTCAAGCCGAGGGGCAAGTCCCAGGGAAGTAGATTGACCACCCAATGGAGGTTCGGCAGTGACCAATCAATTACCAATCCGGGAGATAGCTGTTAACTTCACAAGAGGAGTCTGATTATTCATAATAAGCTGTAATAAGCTAATGTAATTTGTATTCCTTGTTCAAGAAAAAGATAATATTTGTAACTAATGATGTAATAACTCTGATGGCAATAAAAGTTTTTAAATTTCCGTATTATTTACTGTGTTGAGATGCATTTGAAGGTAAAGATTCTAGTGAGGGTCACGGATGTCCGGGAACGGGGATCCGGGGTGCTACACGCTCGTCTTCTTCACCTTACGACAGGTTACGAAGTGCGTGAGGAAGCTCTCCTCAAGCTAGTCGAATGAGTGGATGGTGCTTGGGGCAAGCCAAGAGTACCATTCTCCTGAAAAGCCTCAGAGTGTAACGGGGAATGTCATGCAAAGGAGTGCATTGGAGGTGTTGTGAATCATCATGAAAGTTTTAAAACTCTCGATGTGATCTGTCAGGTCGGACTAGTCGTTGTAAGTCTCGAAGGCTGGAGGCTTGAAGTCTCTCGGGACCGGGGCTTCGAGAATGAAAGGAGGGAAGGGAGGGGCGAACGGGTGAGGCGGTCCTCTATCTCCTAAAGGTGCCTCATGACTGTGTCTTCATGTCCCTCAGATCGGGTGGACACGTAAGATTTTTCGTGGTGGACTGGTCCAGTGTGACCGTTGCTCGAATGATGGTGTAACACCCCTAGAATTTTAAATAATGTTTTTGAGATTAATAAATGAATTAAAGTGATTTTTGGTGATTTAATAAACATTTTTCTGAAATTTATCTTTTTGCACGTGCAAAACACGTGCAGATATTTTCATGGGAAGTTCAAAGTTAGAAATTATTTAGGGAAACCTAATACTTATTAGTAGGTATTATTCATGAATTTTCTAGATTTTTCTGATATTTATTTGTCATATTTTCAAATATTACAAAAAAGATGGGTTTTTGTGCAAAATTACCACTTGGAGTAAAAACTCCAGAATTTCGGTTTTCTGGGCTGAGCATGATGGCTAGCCAACTCAGAGGTAGAGGTAAAGATTTCAATTTTTATTCTAATAGATTTGGTTTATTTCGCAAATTTGTTAAAGAAAGACATTTTTGCAAAATTACCACTTAGAGACAAAAATTAAAAAATTTATTTTCTGGGTTTGAAACCAGTGCCAGCATGGTCTGAAGAGTTATTTTTTATTTTTAATCCCAACTAAATTGGTTAACCTAATTTCCTAGTACAAAGATTTATATATGTAAAGATATATTCTAAATGAATATTTTGCAAAATCTTCTCAAAACCCTAGAAACTGAATTTCGGCTATTAAAAGAGCAATAGCAGCCATCCCCCTCCTCTGCAAAACAAAAGACTATTTTTACTATTGGTTTTCTTGGAGTTTCGAAGCGAGGATCTTGGATTTTTGCGAAAAGAATGACTTTTCTTAATTCTTTATTATCTTCGGTTGATTCTTCAATAATGTGAGTGACATATGTTGGATTTCTTATTGATCTATGTATGTTAAATATGATGATTTGTTTAGTAGAATGCATGCTAGAGGGTAATATGATGATATAATGAATATAAAGATGGATGGATGGTTAAAAGTAGGATTTTTATGAATGTTATGATTCAAATCTCTATATAGATGACTTAAAAATGTTAAAAATTTAATATAACTCATGGGTGTGCTTTTTATTTGCTGATTTGATGATATATAATGGATTGTAAGATTTAAAATGCATAAAAGTTAATAAAGTTGAGTTATTTACTGTGTATGTTTGTAAATGCTCTGTTTTGATGATTAGATGGAGAAAAACTTGACTAATGCATGTTGTAATTGCTTATAACATGGGCAAACTAATGCAAATAGTTGTATGTGGGTTTAAATAAAGTTGCAAAGGGGTTTTTGAAATCAAAAGATCAAGTTTTGAAGGTTGAAGTTGAATATTTGACTTCGGGTCTGATGGTGCATAGCTGAACTTGGACTTTTGTGCTTTTATGAAGTTTTCGATTTCGATCTTGAGTTGTTTTGATGCTGAAATTTGAGTTAAACATTGTACTACTTTTATACCATGATTTTTGTCAATTTTACAAACCTATATATGAACTTATATACACATACTTCTATGTTTCCGATTTGAAGAAGTTGAAAATTGCTCTTTTATGAATTTAATGAGATTTTGATATATTTTATAAACTCCAGTATATTAGTTAAGTGGTATTTGATCATCTTAGAGTTTTTAATTTACAAATTCATGTTTTCAAAGAGTTAAATCGCGTATTAGTCGAAATGTGCACAATTTTTCTAAACTGGCTCACATTTGAACTAAGATGTGCAGTCGACCATCATTTGAATTTTGGATTTTTCTGCTTGTGCGGTCAACCGTTGTTATGTTGAACTGTTTTGACAGTTGACCGACACCTACTGTCTGTGTTGTTTCGTTGAGTTTTCTGTTGATTTCTTGAACAAATGATTATTCGAAGTTATGGATTATTGATCTACTGTTTTAGATGAAATTCTTACTACTGATTACTGTATTTTATAGAGAGTTATAATTTGATTTTAATAGAATTTAATTTTTGTTTCTACGACTCTAAAAAGGTGAAATATTTATGGCTTTCAAAGGAGTTGTTGTTTTTGTGATTTCTATGATTTCAAAATGTGAAACTCAGTTGTTTAAAGAGATTTACTTTTAGATTTTATTTTTGGAAATTTTTGAGTATTTGGATGAATTTGGATTTGTTTGATTAAAGGAGTTTTTCTTAATATGAACGATTTGATGATGAAATTAAGTGTTTTATTGAAAGGTTTTTTGTTGATATTTGATATATGAGTCTCTAAAAGTTGAGTGGGATTCCTGTAAACCGGCATATGATATTTTGTGGATTTTGACCAGTTTGGGTCTTGGGATTGTTTTGTTGGAATTAAGTCTGACAGGGTACACCAAATCTAAAGAGGGAAAAATTGGGTTCTAATTAATAATAACCAACCTAAGGACATGCACTAGTGGAGATGTGATAGAATTTGGGAAACGTAAGTATATCCTTTGTTGTTAGTCCGACGGATACGTTCCAGGACTGTGTTGTTGTGTCCCGAGAGGACAGTTGGTATGTCCGCATGTCGATGGCCGGCATGCCTATTCACGAAACATACAATGCATTTGCGTGTCGATGGTCGGTGGGCCTATTCACGAGATGTACTGTGTATCTGCGCATCGAGGGTCGGCAGACCTATTTATGGGGTACACGGTAGGGAGGTGATTCTCCGGTTTTTGAACTATGCTTACATGATGTTTGCTCGTTGAGGGTTGTCAGGCCTATTCGCAGAGTAATCTAGATCTTGTTTCTATCATCGTAGTAGAATTAGTTGCATAACGAGAGATTTAACCCTATAAAGTGGAGAACGATAAGGGCTTGCACCGGACCTATGTAGTATGGAATGCATAGAATCCGACAATTATGCATTAGAGAGTTATCATACTGCATTTGTGTTTTCTTGACTTTGTTTTGTGCATGTTTGTTTCTTATTTTCCCACACTTGACACTTAGTCTACTTTCAGTGATGTTTTCATGCTTTATTTATCATTATTTCATTATCCATATGTTACTACTATTGGAATGTGTTGGCTATGAATTTATTTTTATTTTTATTGTATTTCTTTTGATGTCACTCACACTGTTATGGCTAACCCCTGTAATTTTGGGGGTTAAGGTTATCTCTAATCTCATGTTTTATAGGTAGGTATCTATAGCTTGGGATTGGCATGCATGTGGTAGAATGATAATGTGACTTATGCAATTTGTAAAAGAAAGAAATTGTAATTCAAGGTGTTTAATTGTCCGTTGTGCTATGTAAAGAATTGATGTAATAAAAGTTGAAAAAAAATATTCTGTGTTTTGGCTATGTTTACTATTACATTGAGGTAGATGCTGGAAATTGTGCAACGTATTTCTGAGTTTATTATATTGAAAATTCAGGGCGCTATAGATGGTCCCCTGTGAAGATCTTGTAGAACCTCATTCTTGTAGTCCTGGAACTCATCTCTGGTGACGAGAGATTTGTCCTCCTGATTAACCTTCGGGGCTTGACGATTCACAGAAGAAAGGCTCCACTCGTTCTTCTTTTTGGGAAGGGAGTGGCTCATGCGGCTCCCCTAGTGATCAGAACGGGCACCCCAGTTTCGGGAGCTATTATACTCAATGCTGATATGGCTAAAAAATAGGATTAAATCGGGACCGTTCACATCGGACTCGAATCTTAAAGCTCAGGGGTAAAACGGTAATTTCACGTGCAAATGGGTCCGAAGCGGGTACTGGGTCTCCTTCTCACAGATCCAATAACCCGCAAACGGATCCACCTCAGCTGGGTACGGGTTTCAACCCGCTACCAACCCGATCCGACAAGATACAATCAAGTTCCCTGATTAGATCTAAATCAAC
Organism: Hemerocallis citrina; assembly: GCA_017893485.1. Lineage (NCBI taxonomy): Eukaryota > Viridiplantae > Streptophyta > Magnoliopsida > Asparagales > Asphodelaceae > Hemerocallis > Hemerocallis citrina. The sequence goes on from CM030368.1 coordinate 128,280,825, forward strand.
GGCCATGATTCACAGCTATCTTTTCACTGGGGATTAGGGATTAAATTCCTTAACTGATTATAGGGGATATACCTTATCAGATTACATGCCTTATCTGACTACGGGGAATATTCCTTATCTAATCACGGGGATTACATTCCTAAAACCAGTCCCTAAGACGCCTATAAATACCCCTCACCCATCTCCATTAAGAGGTAATCAATCTTTCTCTAGTTAAACGCTCTTTCATAATCATTTCTGGTTACTGACTTGAGCGTCGGAGGGTGCATCGCCGGGATCAACCCCGGTGTCTCGCACTTCCTTGCAGGTGAACGGCGGGAGTCAACGGTCAAGCTCCGGCGGAACAGGTTAGGTGTTTGCTATTCAGGTTTTCTACGAACTCACAAATTCATCTGTTTGCCCCCACACCGAATTTAGCGGCAACAGATTGGCGCCGTCTGTGGGAAAACTAAACGAATAGCAGCGCCTCTTCCCGTTGGTTCGACCTTCTCCAGCCATGCCTCCTAGAAAGGTCAGATCTAGGGGTCCAACCGTGGACCCAACCCCGCTGATCAGCAAGAGGTAGCTTCCGTCCAACCCGCTCCGCAGCAGGGACAACCCCCGCTTCAAGTGGAGGGCCCTCTTCAACAAGATCAGCCTCTTCTTCAGAATCAACAACCCCCCAAGGGTCCTTCCGGCCCACAGAATGCCGGTGTGGGGGGCTCTCGTATGAAGCAACCACTCAATCAGGACCGCGCCTCCATACACAATGCCTCTACGGATTCCATGGCCTCTCACAATCCCCAAAATCAGAAGAAGGAAGAGGACCTACGCCACCGTCTGGACGAGAAGCGGGCCCGAGAGGGAGCCTCCCGCCAGCAACGTCCGAGTGAGCGGTCCCCTCACCACTGAGATCACAGAAGAAGACCACGCTCCCCCGCGGGTCGGCAGCAGCCTAGAAACGAGGAGGCGCCAATCACCCGCGCCGAGACCCAACGAGTTTGGAGCACAACTCTCTCATAGAGTTCCTCCTCACACTCGTCTCACAAACGGCTCCCTTCCAGAGTCAAGCTCTTCGCTCCGCCCACCTCCAAGGTGGACCTCTTCTCGACGAGTTTGGAGCACAACTCTCTCCTAGAGTTCCTCCTCACATTCGTCCCGCAAACAGCTCTTTCCCAGAGCCGGGCCCTTCCGCTCCGCTCACCTCCAAAGCGGACCTCCTCTCAACAAAGTTCGAAGCACAACTCCCTCCAAGAGTTCCTCCTCACACTCGTCTCACAAACAGCTCTCTTCCAGTGCCCAGCTCTTTGCTCCGCTCACCTCCAAGGCAAACCTCTTCTGAACGAGTCCGGAGCACACAACTCTCTCCTGGAGTTGCCCCCAAACTCTTCTCCCAAATGACTCTCTTCCAGAGCCGAACTCTTTGCTTCGCCCACCTCCAAGGCGGACCTCTTCTCATCGAGTGCGGAGCACAACTCTCACAAAGAGCTCCTCCTCGCTCTCGTTTCACAAACGGCTCTCTTCCAGAGCCGAGCTCTTCACTTCGGTCACCTCCGAAGCGGACCTCTTCTCATCGAAGTTCGGAGCACAACTCTCTCCGAGGGCTCCTCCTCACACTCGCCTCACAAACAGCTCTCTTCCAGTGCCCAGCTCTTTGCTCCGCTCACCTCCAAGGCAAACCTCTTCTGAACGAGTTCGGAGCACAACTCTCTCCTAGAGTTCCTTCCTACACTCATCCTCCAAATGGCTCTCTCCCAGAGCCGAGATCTTCACTGCCGCTCGCCGCCGAAGCGGACCCCTTATCAACAAGTTCCGAGCTCCTTGCTCCGCCCACCTCCAAGGCGGACCACTTCTCAACGAGTTCGGAGTCCAGCTTCTTCTACATGGCTGCTCCCACAACTTGCTAAGCACCACACGATGGTTCGGAGTCCAGCACTCGGCTCGACTCTTCTTCCTCGGCTCGCCCACAGACGAGCCGGAAGTAGATCGCCGTTCGAAATTGCTCCTGCAGCCGTTGAATGGATCGGAGTCCAGCACTTGGCTCGATTCTACTTCGCAAGTTCGCTCCTAAGCGGACCAGAAGTAGCTCGCCATTCGAAACTGCTCCTGCATCCCTTAAACTAACCACACGATGGTTCGGAGTCCAGCACTCGGCTCGACACTTCTTCCTCAGCTCGTCTACAGGCGAGCCGGAAGTAGATCGCCGTTCGAAATTGCTCCTGCAGCCGTTGAATGGATCGGAGTCCAACACTTGGCTCGATTCTACTTCGCAAGTTCGCTCCAAAGTGGACCAGAAGTAGCTCGCCATTCGAAACTGCTCCTGCATCCCTTAAACTCACCACACGATGGTTCGGAGTCCAGCACTCGGTTCGACACTCCTTCCTCGGATCGTCTACAGACGAGCCGGAAGTAGATCGCCGTTCGAAATTGCTCCTGCAGCCGTCGAATGGATCGGAGTCCAACACTTGGCTCGATCCTACTTTGCAAGTTCGCTCCAAGGCGGACCAGAAGTAGCTCGCCATTCGAAACTGCTCCTGCATCCCTCAAACTAACCTCACGATGGTCGGGGTCCTATGGCTCGACTTTACTTCACCGGCTCGTCCTTAAACGGGCCGGAGGAAGATAGCCATTCCGAACTGCCCCCACAACCATCCGAGCTGAGTTACCCATCTACCGAGAAGCAAAGTGGCGGAAAATGTGCCCCAAAATCCGTGCTCGGATCTGCCGAACAAGATGCATCTACCGAGCAGCTAAGCAGATGAAGAGCGAGAAGAAAAAAAGGCTAACGGGTCAGGGTCGGATCCAATACCCTCGGTCCGACCCATACCCTTCTTAGCTCCTTCATTCTTCTGCTTCTTCAGTCTTCCCGCCAAAGGTACCCAACACTTCTGCTCTTCTTCGCTGTGCGAAGGAACGAGGCAGGGGAGAGAACCCGAATGCCTCTCCTCCCCTTCCTCTTTCTTCTCAAGGCCAAGCTCTTCACTCCGCTCGCCTCCAAAGCGGAGCTCTTCCCAACGAGTTCGGAGCTCACAACCCTCCCCTGGAGTTGCTCCTTGCACTCACTTCAGAGAATGGGTCTTCCCAGCACCTCTTCTCCTAGGAGTGGAGCTCCTCTTCAAAAATCTCCAAAACCAAACAGAATAGAGACAACTTCAGAGCTCCTCACCTCTCCCATATGCTGACCCATCCTCCCGAGCCGAGGAGCAGAGCTTCATCGACTGATCCCCTTCATCAACTCACTGAGCTTCTCCTCACGCTCGAGCCGTCCGAACAGCCGAGCTACCGAACAGCTCAACCGAGTCTTCAAGGAACACTTCCTTCAAAACAGACAACTCAGCACCTCGGCCAACGGTACTGACCCTCCGAGCCGAGGTGCCCGGGTACCGACCCTCGTATATGGCAAAAAATCGCTCCGAGGCGATCTCACCGTTAGATCATCTCCAAATTCGCACTCAAGCGTGATGGACGGATCAGATCGCGCCATGTCACCACAAAACGACAAGATAACGTTTTCTCGAAACTCGTGCCTCTTGTCTCGTGATTCGCGCTACGATCGTGATCAACCGTCCAGATCGAGCTGCGTAGCCGGGATCTGCCAATCTACCAACATGCGGAGCGGCGAAAATGTGCCTCAAAATCCGTGCTCGGAATCGCCGAACAAAGCAAGCAGATGAAGAGGAAGAAAGAAAAAGAGGCTAACGGTCGGGGTCGGATCCGATACCCACGGTCCGACCCATACCCATCTTAGCTCCTTCATTCTTCTCCTTCTTCCCCAACACATCTCCTCTTCTCCACCGTGCGGAAGAACAAGGCAGAGGAGAGAACCCAACTGCCTCTCCTCCCCGTCCTCTTCTCCTCTTCTTCACCGTGCGGAAGAACAAGGCAGAGGAGAGAACCCAATTGCCTCTTCTCCCCTTCCTCTTCTCCTCTTCTCCACCGTGCGGAAGAACAAGGCAGAGGAGAGAACCCAACTGCCTCTCCTCCCCGTCCTCTTCTCCTCTTCTTCACCGTGCGGAAGAACAAGGCAGAGGAGAGAACCCAATTGCCTCTTCTCCCCTTCCTCTTCTCCTCTTCTCCACCGTGCGGAAGAACAAGGCAGAGGAGAGAACCCAAATACCTCTCCTCCCCTTCCTCTTTCTCCTCAGAAGTGCGGCCGATCCGAAGTGCTGCCGTACCGACCCTCGTTTATGGAGAAAAATTCGGCCGACCCCATCTAACCGTTGGATCATCTCAGAATTCACACTCAAGCGTGATGGACGGATCAGATCGCACCACGTCACCGCAAAACGACAAGATAACGTTTTCTCGAAACTCGTGCCTCTTGTCTCGTGATTCGCGCCACGATCGTGATCAACCGTCCAGATTGAGCCACGTAGCTCGGATCTCAAATCCGAGCTACCGAACTACCGAACCGCAAAGTGGAGAAAAATGCTCCTCAAAATCCGTGCTCGGATTGGCCGAACAAGAAGCAGATCCGAGGAGCTCAGATTTTCCGAACAAGAAGCAGAGGAGAAAGAATAAAAAAAAAGGAGCACGTGGGGCCGGGTTCGACCCGTTAGGGGATCCGAACCCATCAACCCACGACCCGAACTCCACTCCTCTTCTTCCCCATGTTCCCGCCGAAAACAAAACCAACAGAGAAGGGAAGACCCAAACTCCTCTTCTTCACGTACGAGCTCCGCCATGGCCAGCACCTCCTCCTTCCTCGCCTAGAAAGGAGAGGCGAAAAAGAAACGAAGAAGAAGGAGGGCGTGGGGCGAGTTCGGTGGAGAAAGAAACGAGGAGGGAGAGAGAGAGTCGAAGGAGAAGCGAAGAAAAAGAAGAAGACAGGAGAAAGAAGCAGCAAAGCCACGTGGCATGCCACGTGGCATCTTTGGAGGTACAGCCGAGCCGGGGTGCCTTCGCCGAAGCGCCGAACCGAGGTGCTGAATTGCCGACGCTGTATATGGAGAAAAATTCGACCGAACCCATCTCACCGTCGGATCGTCTCAAAATTCGTGCTAAAATATGATGAACGGCTCAGATATCGCCACGTCTCCACAAAACGACAAGATAACGTTTTCTCGAAACTCGTGCCTCTTGTCTCGTGATTCGCGCCACGATCGTGATCGACCGTCCAGATTGAGCCACGTAGCTCGGATCTCAAATCCGAGCTACCGACCTACCGAACAGCAAAGTGGGAAAAAATTCTCCTCGAAATCCGTGCTCGGATCTGCCGAACCAGATGCAATTGCCGAGCAACAAGGAAGAAGGAAGAAGGAGGAGAGAGAGAAAAAAAAAAAAAAAAAAAAAAAAAAAATTGGCACTAAGGCCGGGTCGACCCGTTAAGGGGTCCGAACCCGACCCACTTGATCTCCTTCTCCACTCTCCCGCCAAAACAATCAGTGAAGAAAAAACCAACCTCTTCTTCATGACAAAACCCAAAAAAACCTCGTCACCTTCAAGCTCTACGCCGAACCACTTCCGCCGAGCTCCCAACTGCGCCTCCAACATGCCGAGCTCCACTTCCAACGAGCTCTTCTCCAATTACGAGCTCAGCGCTGCCGAGCACGTCGTCGACCTCCATATTGCCGATCCCATAGCCGAGCTCGACTCCCTCGAGCGAAGCTCTGAACCGGCGAACCCAACATTCATATTCAACCTTGGAGCGTCGAGCTCCCCGCCACCGGAGCTCAAATTCTCCGCCAAGCTCGAACCCACTCCACCTGTCGAAGCTCCGAAGCGCCGAGCTCGCTCATCTCCGACCTCCTACACTGCCGAGCTCCCTTGTCGAAGCTTACCGTCTCAACTCCATCATCGAGCTCACCTCCGAGCTCAAGCCACAACTCCGAGCACCCACTCTCGCCGAAGTGTCGACTCTCCATGCCGAGCCGAACCCATTACTGAGCACCAAAGCTCCGACGAGTTCCATCGAATCCTCGCCGAGCCGAAGCTACAACTGCCTCCGACGCCGAACTCAGCTCATCTCCAGCACCGAGCTCCACCGTGCTCCTCGTCGAACCCATCGAACCGAAGCTCCAAGTTCCTCGCCATGCCGAAGAGCTCCGCCTTCCTCCTTCGCGAGTTCCATTCGTCGCCTCCGAGCTCCGATGGCGAGCTCCGAGCCTCCCGTCGACATCTCCCGCGAGCTAACGAAGAACGAAGAAGGAGAGGCAAAGCTGAAAGATGGAGGAGAGGGGACGAGGTCGGGGGAGAGCTAACGAAGAAGAAGAAGAAGAGAAGCAGCAGCGCGAAAAAGAAAAAGAAAAAAAAAAAAAAAAAAAAAAAAGCCACGTGGCATGCCACGTGGCATCATCTCAGTGATCCGAGCCAATTCAGCCGAAGTGCCGAAGTGCCGAACTCGTAATTGGAGAAAAAAAGAGGCCGGGCCACACGATCCGTCCGATCGTTCCAAAATTCGTGTCGCGACACGATCGACGCTCAGGAACGCGCCACGTGTCCCGATCGTGATCTGCCTCACGATGCGCGCTGATCTGATCATGATGGACGGCCAGAAACGCGCCACGTGTCCAGATCGCGATCTGCCTCACGATGCGTGCTCATCTGGTCATGATGGACGGCCAGAAATCTGCCACGTGTCCAGGTAATATTTAAATTACTTATTTATTTATTTAATTGTTTTTTTAATTTTAAAAAATCCGAAAAAAATATTTAAAAATCGAAAAAATTAATTAAAAATTCTAAAAATAATTATTAATTCAGAAAAAATTATTTTTAAATTCTAAAAAAATAATTATTAAATTAGAATAATTAATTAACATTTTAGATAATTAATTATTTAATTCGGAAAATGAATAAAAAATTCAAAAAAATGAGAAAAAATTCAGAAAAATCTGGAAAAATCACCAAAAATCCAGAAAATTCTGAGAATACTTTTGGGCATTTTACAAGCCCATAATAACGCTTTTGCACCCCGAGCAAGATTCCAAACTCCCTTAAGAACACCGATAAAATCCCGTACGCCATTAGAACAGTTAAACTACTCCTCAAAGGCTGATTACACTCAGTCTTTAGGAGTGGGGGGCTCGTGATATGGCTAAAAAATAGGATTAAATCGGGACCGTTCACATCGGACTCGAATCTTAAAGCTCAGGGGTAAAACGGTAATTTCACGTGCAAATGGGTCCGAAGCGGGTACTGGGTCTCCTTCTCACAGATCCAATAACCCGCAAACGGATCCACCTCAGCTGGGTACGGGTTTCAACCCGCTACCAACCCGATCCGACAAGATACAATCAAGGTCCCTGATTAGATCTAAATCAACGGCCATGATTCACAGCTATCTTTTCACTGGGGATTAGGGATTAAATTCCTTAACTGATTATAGGGGATATACCTTATCAGATTACATGCCTTATCTGACTACGGGGAATATTCCTTATCTAATCACGGGGATTACATTCCTAAAACCAGTCCCTAAGACGCCTATAAATACCCCTCACCCATCTCCATTAAGAGGTAATCAATCTTTCTCTAGTTAAACGCTCTTTCATAATCATTTCTGGTTACTGACTTGAGCGTCGGAGGGTGCGTCGCCGGGATCAACCCCGGTGTCTCGCACTTCCTTGCAGGTGAACGGCGGGAGTCAACGGTCAAGCTCCGGCGGAACAGGTTAGGTGTTTGCTATTCAGGTTTTCTACGAACTCACAAATTCATCTGTTTGCCCCCACACCGAATTTAGCGGCAACAAATGCGTTGATGGAGGTTTTCCTCCTATTGTCGGTTATTGAGGACGTGTAGGAGGTCCTGATCCGCTGAGGGTTATGCTCTCCTACCGGCGGAGTTAGAGGTAGTGTTGATAAGACCTCAGGAGGAGGGAGACCGGATCTGTGTTTTGAGTGCCACCGTTGGGACCCTTGAATTACCACCCTACTGAGATAATGGTGCAAGGGTGGACGAAGAGGAGGCAGATCTAACTAGCGACTTGGGGCTGTCGCCTTCTTCGCTTTGGGGGGCATGGTTGGAAGAGGCTTCTGATCATGAGGTCTGACCAGAGGACTTGATCTGTGCTTCCCCACAAACGACTCCAATATGCTGCTTTTTTTTGTGCGGGAGAAATTGATAATGAGTTCTTTGATGAGTAGAAGAAATTTAGATCTCACCCATCAATCAGATCTGATGAGCCTAATATTTATGGATGGATTTGGAGTAGATGGCTGAGACACCACCGGAAACCTGAAAAAAAAGACTAAAAACTTGGAGTTTTCCCAGCGACATGCCCTCTGACGATTAAGTTAGTAACTCAGCAGTATAACTGGGCCTTTTGTGGACAAAATGTTGATTACTTGATAATGGAAGGGGAGGGGTTGTATTTATGGCCTAAGGATGAGCAGTTTTCGGAAGATTTCGTAACTGATTTGGAACATTCCTCTAATCAAGGGATCCAATCAGTTAAAATCTTCACACACACACACACACACACACACACCCACACACACACCCCCACACACGCACGCACGCACGCACGCACGCACGCACGCACGCACACACACACACACACACACACACACACACATATATATATATATATATATATATTACACACACACACACATATATATATATATATTTGGGGGGGGTGGTTTGATTGCCAGCCTAACTAGATTATCAATCTCCCTTAATTGGGCTGTGAATCAGCCTCACTCAGAGGCTGAGTTGAGATGGTGGGCCTGTGGGCAGTCCATGTTTTGGTCATGGGCCTGCAGCTATTGTGAAATTAATGTTTCGCCCTTAGGAACTTTGACATTGGTGTTGGAATTGTATGACCACCCTGATCACTTGTATTTTTCACCCACATTTTGTGGTTTTGTTGTCATAGATCCACTTGTTTAAAATAACTTTAAAGGGGGCTCTGTGTGGAATTTAGTTTCCGGCTTATTTAGGGAAAAAGTCCAGTTTTAACCAATTTGCATATAATTATACTCATATACCTTTAAAGTTGTTGTGGTTCACTATCATATACTTTAACGACGTCAATCTTAGTTGAGATTGTAACACCCCAATATTTTGAGGTGCTTTTTTAAAATTTAAGTTTGTAAGAGCATCTGTAGTCGTTGAAGTGAAAAATATGCATATATGGATAAATAGAAATAGGAATCGAAGTTTCGCTGCAGTCGTTGAAAGCTATTTTTTAGCTTTGGAATAAAAAAAACAAAAAAAAGGGAGGGACGGCACTCGAAGTGCCGTCCAATACTTTTGAAAAAAATCCCTCGGAATGCAAATAATAAATTACAAAAAAAATATAAAAAATTACATAAATATTTCAGAAATTACGAAAAAATACAAAAAATTACAAAAAGATTTCAGAATTTACAAAAACATTTCCGAAATTGCAAAAAACAAATAAAAAATTGCAAAAAAGCTTGGACAGCACTTCATGTGCCGTCCGACATGTTTGGAAAAATTTGCAAATATAAAATTACAAAAACATTCGCGAAATTACGAAAAAATTACAAAAACAATTTAAAAATTGCAAAAAAAATTTAAAAATTGCAAAAATATTTCCAAAATTGCAAAAAAAAAAATAATTTACAAAAACCTACGGACGGCACATGAAGTGCCGTCCGAGGGTTTTGGTTGATTTTTAAATTGAAAAAAAAAAAATTCAAAGGGACGGCACTTCAAGTGCCGTCTGACGGATTGGGGGGTTTTTTAATTGAAAAAATATATATATATATCAAGCGACGGCACTTGAAGTGCCGTCACTCATATATGGATAAAAGTTATACGGATTCTCAAATATAGCAATCTACTGTAGCGATTTATCGATAATATGGATAAATAGCAAACGACTGCAGTGGTTTTTTTAGCCATTTATCCATATTATCGATATATAGCAAACGACTACAGATGCTCTAAGCATGGAGGATTTTTTCCGTAATGGGCCACTTTTGAAACTAATTCTCAAAATAGACCACTTTCGAAACTAATTTCGAAGATAAACCAATCCTCATAGGCTGCAGTACTAAACTGTGGCCTTTTCGATAACGAGGCCGCAGTTCAGAATTGCAACCTCCGTACAACCATATAATGCTAAACTCCGAAACTTAGGAAAAAATTTCCTGAGTGTAAAATATGAAAAATACGAGGCCACAGTTGGTTACTGTGGCATCTTTGATTTCGAGGCTACAGTTCACAACTGCAGCCTAAGTTCATATCATAACTAATATGCTCTGAGACTTAGGAAAAAAATTTCTAAGTGTAAAATGTGAAAAATATGAAGCTGTAGTTTGGTACTGCGGCCTCGATATAACATAGGCCGCAATCCACAACCGCAGCCTCAGCTATATGCTAAAAACTGGGTCCTACAAGCATATAACTGAGGCCGGAGTTCCTATGTTATATCGAGGCCGCAATACCCAACTGCGACCTCATGTTTTTCATAGTTTACACTTAGAATTTTTTCCCCCAAGTCTCAGAGCCTATTAGCTATGATATATACTTAGGCTGCAGTTGTGAACTGCGGTTCAGTACTGTGACCTATGAAGACTGTTCTATCTTCGAAATTAGTTTCGAAAGTGGTATATTTTGGAAATTAGATTCAAAAGGTAGCCTATTTCAGAAAAAAACAGCATGGAGAATGTAAAAAGAATAAAATGCAAAATTGGATAGTGTAGGGTTCCATGAGTAAATTTTATTATATTAATAAGTGGTGATTGATTTGGAAGTTGTTAATAACGTGTCAAGGCCAAGTTAGTAATTAATTTGGGCTCGAGGCTTTATCTGAATAGAGATTAGCCGTTGTGCTTCCATTTATCTGAATAGAGAAATGATAAGGTGCCTCCCACAAGTGCCATGCCCGCGATGTGGCCACCTGCCCTTGTTTCCATCACCATCCTTCTCCTTTTTCTCTCTCTAAAAATCCAAAACTGCTCTCTCTCTAAAACCCTAATCCTTCCCCCACAATATGCCTAAGGAGGTGGCTAGAGAGCGGCGGTTGTCAGTGAAGTACGGAGAAATTCCAGCGATGGTCGGGATGATTGTCAGGCCACCGTGGAGGCGAGAGTCACAGCGGGGTGTGGTTTCGAATACAAAGTGAATGGGTTGGAAGGTGAGAGAGATGAGGAGGCAGTGATTTTTTCTATTTAAATTTTTCTGTTCCTTCTGATTTTCTTACTTTAGGGATGCGTGCCAGTGTCGTAGTTGTTGAAGTGGCATAGTATGGCATGCCACTCGTGTGGCATGCTACTAGTTCTCATCTGAATACATATCTTCTCTCTTACAACTTACATTTTATTTATTATTAAAATAAACCCCCCAATAACATAAATTCACCTTCTCTCTCAAAATTTTTGCTGCAAAATAATTGGAAAAAATAAGCATATTTAATTAAGAAAAGTAAGCTTATTAAACATTAAAAGCAATTATGGTTTATTAGGAAGAAAACAATCAAAAAATAATCAAAACTCATAACGTGCTAGCACGTGATACCTGAAATTGATGAAGTACACCGATCTGCACAAATGTGGACGAAGTATACCCATCCGCAAAAGAAATATATAGATAATTATCTACAAATTGGTTAAACATGGGTATTGTTCATATTAGTCTGAATTTTTTGCCATAATAGGTCACTTTTTAAAAATATTTGCGAGTATGGGCCAGTTTTGAAACTATTAGCGCTCGTGGGCTACTTTGTGCCACGTCAGCAGTAGCCGCTATTCTCATTAGCAACCTCTTCATTTTGAAAGTCGCTAATGGGAATAGTGCCTGTTGCCACTGAATTCGGGTGTGGGGGCAATAGATGAGATTTGTAGGTTCGGAAAGAGCTCACAAAGATTGACCCCTTCTTCTTCCTTGCAATCTGGTTGGCTCCTAGGTGCTCCTTTGCGACCTGCACAAACGTTTGAGACATCGGGATGGATCCCGGCGACGAACCCTTCGATGATCAAGTCAATACACAGAAAAAGAGAAGAAAAACAGCTCAAGTGTGTAAAGTGTGATCACCTTTAACTGTAGGATGTCAGGGGGTTTTATACCTGCGATGGGGATCCTTTTCAGGATGAGATTAGAACCCTACTTCCCGGTGCGGGAGGATAAGGGTGGTTGTAACCACCTCCTCCAAATCAGGGGAAGCCAGGATTTCCTCCAATCCTGTTGAACTGGCCCCTAACGGGTTGAGACCCGTTCTCAACTGGTCAGATCCGTTAACGGGTTAGCGGGTCCAGGAGGAGGGATCCGGTTCCCAATTCAGACCCGTCTGTAGGCGAGATTACCATCTTGCCCCTGGGACTTTGAGATTCACGCCCATTTTGAATGGTTCCGATTTAACCCCATTTTTAGCCATATCATGAGCCCCCCACTCCCAAAGACTGTGTGTTGCGGCATTTGGGAAGTAGTTTTGTTGTTTCAATGGCGCATAGGGCTTTATCGGAGTTCTCAACGGGTGTTCAACTATCGTCTGAAGGGTGCTGGTGATTTCCTGAGCTAGTAGCATGCTCAGGGTGGCTTCTAGGCTGCTCTGGATTTTTGGTGATTTTTTTCCAGATTTTTATATCATTCGTTCGAACCATTTATTTAATTTTGCAAGGCAACGATTCACTCTCCGGGAGCACTAATTAATCGTTCTGGACAATAATTATTTATCCCAGGACTCAAAAATGTTCCCCCAATTTATAATTATTTTTCAGAATTTTTAGTTAATTTTCCAAAATTTTTAATCATTGTTTGCAATTTTTAAATAAATATTCCGAACTAATAAAATAGAAAAAGGAGTTAATCGCCGTATTTATGACGTGGCCAAATCTGAGCCCTTGATCATACGCCGGCGAGGAATTCTGGGCGATCGGACAACCTTGAGAAAAGGGGTTTATCGCGATCTGGGCGTACGGTGAGGCGAACACGTCGAACGGTGTGCCGAGCTTGGAGGACGGTGCGCCGAGCACGACGAACGTTCAGTGGAGTTTGGCGAACAGTGAAGAGGCGTTGACTAGTCAACGCTATTTTTGGTGTTTTCAGCTCAGAAACACGTCTGCTCGGATGTGACGATGAGCTTGGTGAACGGGATGTCGAGCTTGGCGAACGAAACGGCGAGCTCGAAGGGCGTTGACTGGTTAACGCATTTTTTGGCATTTTCAGCTCGGAAACACGTCTGCTCGGATATGACAGCGAACTTGGCGAACGTCGTGTCGAGCTTGGCGAACGAAGTGGCGGAATGGAAGGGCATTGACTGATCAACGCATTTTCTGGTGTTTTCAGCTCGGAAACACGTCTGGTCAGATATAACTGCGAGCTTAGCGAACGTCGTGTCGAGTTTGGCGAATGAAGTGGCGAACTGGAAGGGCGTTGACTGGTCAACGCATTTTTTGGTGTTTTCCGCTCGGAAACACATCTGCTCGGATACGACGGCGAGCTTGGCGAACGGGATGTCGAGCTCGGCGAACGAAACGGCGAGCTTGAACGGCGTTGACTGGTCAACGCATTTTTTGGTGTTTTCAGCTCGGAAACACGTCTGCTTGGATATAACGGTGAGCTTGGTAACGTCGCGTCGAGCTTGGCGAACGAAGTGGTGAACTGGAAGGGCATTGACTGGTCAATACATTTTTTGGTGTTTTTAGCTCGGAAACACGTCTGCTCGGATATGACGGCGAGCTTGGCGAACGGGATGTCGGCGAACGAAATGGCGAGCTAGAAGTGCGTTGACTAGTCAACGCATTTTCTGGTATTTTCAGCTCAGAAACACATATGCTCGAATGTGATGGTGAGCTTGGCGAATGGGATGTCGAGCTTGGCGAACGAAACAGCGAGCTCGAAGGGAGTTGACTGGTCAACGCATTTTTTGGCATTTTCAGCTCGGAAACACGTATGCTCGGATATGACGGCGAGCTTGGCGAACGCGTGTCGAGCTTGGCGAACGAAGTGGCGAACTGGAAGGGCGTGTACTGGTCAACTCATTTTTTGGTGTTTTCAGCTCAGAAATACGTCTGCTCGGATATGACGGCGAGCTTGGCGAACGTCGTGTCGAGCTTGGCGAACGAAGTGGCGAACTGGTAGGGCGTTGACTGGTCAACATATTTTTGGTGTTTTCAGCTCGAAAACACATCTACTCAGATACGACGGCGAGCTTGACGAACGGGATGTCGAGCTCGGCGAACGAAACGGCGAGTTTGAAGGGCGTTGACTGGTCAATGCATTTTTGGGTGTTTTCAGATCGAAAACACGTCTGCTCGGATATTACGGCAAGCTTGGCGAACGTCGTGACGAGCTTTGGCGAACGAAGTGGCGAACGGGAAGGGTGTTGACTGGTCAAAGCATTTTTTGGTATTTTAAGCTCGGAAACACGTCTGCTCAGATATGATGGCAAGCTTGGCGAACATTGTGTCGAGCGAATCAGACAAAGCGGCGAACTCAATGAACGTTGACTGGTCAACTGTTTCGAGCCTCTTCTGGTCGTTTCTTTTTTGTTGTTTTGCATTCTGACCGCTTAGACTTCTGTGCTTGTTGGGCTGGTCAAGCTATGCGGCCCAAGCCCATCAAGTTTTGCTATAAGTCCCCACCCCCTCTTATTTTTACTTCACTTTCTCACTTTTTCTTCACCGGAGATTTATAGCAAAACTTCAGCAGGCCTGGTGCCGGAGGGAAAGGTCTGAGCAAATCCATCCCCCACATTGCGAAAGGGATTGGACTTGCCAGCGAGGCAAGTTGTGCTTGGGGCATGCGACGGATTGGGGAGAACTTCTGGCAGGAGTCGCTGTAACGCCCCGAATTCTAAATCACTGAATTCGAGATGTTCTTCAGGATCTTTTCACTTTTCTTGAGTACAATTTTACAAGGAAATTAAAACTTTTCTTTTTACATCAGAGTTACCACATCTTACATTTAAATTTACACAGCGGAAGCAAAAATATACAACATTTACATAAATGAACAACAACATAATGAGATCTTTATGCATCCATTCCTCTTTACATGTAATTTACCCTGCATACAAAACTGTGGGTACGTCAGTTTATTCAACCGACGATAATTATACATGGCCATCCTCTCTATGCCAGAAACAGTATAATGAATCTCATTTCTTAACAAAATCACAATTTGTTCATAATAAGCATGTAAAATCAAAAGGGAACTTTTAGAGATGTCGTGTCGTGATTGTGCACTTAATCCTTAATGCAATTATTTAATTTTCACATGACACTAATGCACACTTGTTCGAATTCCATGCATCTCATACTACATAGGTTCGAGGGCAAGCCTCTTAATCGTTCTTCATTTTTGTAGGGTTCAATCCCCCGCCATGACTTACTCTACTTCTGTAAATCCAATGAGTATCCTAGATGATTCTATGAGTACAAGCATGTATCCTAGCCCCTGGAGTAGAATTTCGCGCCATGTCTTGACTCGTCAAGCATGCATTCTGCGACAATTCAGCCTCCTCCCTGAACACAATCCTCTTGCAGTCACCAAAGCATCCCATGAGCGTGACTAAAGTGCGATCATTACTGAGTTGTGCCCGCGCCATGTCTTGACTCATCAAGCATGCATTCTGCGGCTCACACACCCGCACCATACCCTAGCTCTCATACTCATGTTTTTCTCTCACCTTCATCACCTCCACACTATGTATTAAAGTTACATTAGAATCATGAATAAAAATCAAGCTCTAGAGTTAGCCTCTCCATCAACCGGACTTATCATTTCATTTCACATGACCAACCTTGGTCTATTTCTCAACATCATTTCATTTCACTGCCGGGGAGACTTAGCTACTCCTTCGTTCAATTTCAATTTCACAATATCCAATTGAGCATCATCAGCTCATCATTCACTTTAGAGTCTCACAGACTTTCTCATCATGATTTAGCCTTTCATAATTATTCATTTAATTCTCAATTCTCATCTATGATTCATTTCACATAATTCATATAGCCATAAACAGAGTCCATCGACTTAAATCATAAGGTTCACAATTACCAACAGCAAATAACATGAATTCAAATATAACACAGTCCACTCTGTACAGTCGACTTGGAAGAACACCAGTCGACTTATACAGTCACATACAGGTTCCTCAAAAATGCTCGGGATAGTCGACTGTTGTACTCAACCAGTCGCCTGTCCCGCAACTTTCCATGTTCACAATATTTGTCCATATGACAGTCGACTGTTCATAGATCAGTCGTCTGTCTTGGAGATTTCAAACAGCACAATTCTAAGTCCAGATCAGTCGACTTGCTACACGCATTCGGTCGACTGGACAGATCCATTTTCCATTAAGGAGATTATTTACAGTTCTCGCATGTACTTGCATCATGATGTCAATTTACAATATACGTAAATTCATGTTTCATAAACAGGGTCTCTTATTGTCCAGTAGCATTACAACATGAATGTTCAGTTACTAATATGCTCTTTCTTTAGAGAAGAATACTCTAAACATGCATTCACATAGTTCATACTTTCTTACGACAATGAAGATATAAATCTCAAGTCATCATACTGGGTCTACATAAATAAAATATCTTTATTCATGGAACTTTCAAACAGTCATATTCAGAATGAAGCACCAGTCGACTTAACACAACATCAGTCGACTGCTCCGACAATTTAAGTTATTAATCACCATTAGTTCTTTTCATTCATTTACCTTCCCTCCATCATATGGGTCACAGGGAAAAACATACATATAATAATCACACCATCATGTCTATTTGCACACATTTTTTATCAGCACATTATGAAAAGTAGTGTCTCGTACCAGTCGGCTGTCTCACATGGCAGTCGACTGTACCGACAGTCTCGTTCTCAATACTAATAGCATGTTCAAGCAATTTCAACTACATTCAATTCACTTTTGTAACATGGTATCAATCATAGCAATTATAGTATCATTCCTACATTAGAAGTCCTGAGAAACACCCACCTTATATGAAGAAAAAACGAAATCCCGCAAAACTTCTCAAAGTAGAGAACGCCTTCTTGCTCCTTTGCTCCACACCGAGCTCCTCAGCAATGCTGCTTGCCTCCATAGAAAAGCTCCCACACAAACTCACAAATACTCTCTTGTAATAGTAATCTTAGAAAATTTTAGTGTAAAAGAGATAGGGAAATAGGAGGGGTATTTATACTAGGAAATGGATAGAATAGATGGCTAAGATTAATAGGGGAGTTGCAGATCAAGGGATAGGATGCAATCGGGAGTTTGAGAAACTACCCACACCCCAAAAGTAACTACCCATGACTCAAGTCCATCACTTCCACAATCCGGCCAAGCTTGTGTCTTGTGCACGTGTACATGGAGTGCACGTGTACACACAAACCCCACTCCATAAAATGCACATCAATACCCGGAAAAGAAGAAAAGGATGCTACACATACAAGTTGTAGGAATTTAAATAAATAGAAGGTTAAGTTTATGGGCTTAAGTTCATTTGGGCCATAATATTTATTTTAAAAGAGAAAATAAACAAATTAACATTGGGCTTTAAGGAGAATACTTTATCGAAAATAATACTTTATTCATCATGTGGAGAAAAATAATCTACACAAGCACACCATATGAAGATAAATGAATAATCTTTAAGTATTTAAGAAAAATCGGGGTATTACATCACTCCCTCCTTAGAATAGTTCTGTCCCCGGAACTACAGCCAAGAGCGAGAAAAAGAAAACTTTACAACAACTAAAGATACAAAGATACACTCAAAAAAAATACAATCAAACAAAAAGCTCAGGATAGTCCTTCAACATCTTCTCCTCGGATTCCCAAGTAGCCTCTTCAACCAAGTGGTTTCTCCAGACTACCTTGACCATCGGTATCGTCTTATTCCTCAAGACTTTCTCCCTACGGTCAACAATCTCAACAGGAGTCTCGATGTACTTCAGGTCTAACTGCAAACCTTCCGGCATTTCAGGCAAATGATGACTCGGGTCTGGAATATAACCTCTCAACATAGACACATGAAAGACATTGTGCACCTGAGACAACTCTTCCGGTAATTCAAGCCGGTAAGCAGTTTTTCCGATCATTTTCAATATCTTATACGGGCCTATAAATCTCGGGGTTAACTTCCCGCCTTTGCCAAAACGAACCACACCTTTACTGGGTGATACCTTCAGAAAGACGAAGTCACCAACCTCAAACTCAAGGTCCCTTCTCCGGTTGTCTGCATAGCTTTTCTGCCTCCTCTGAGCTTCCACCAACCTTTTCCTGATCAGACCAATCTTCTCAGAAGTCAGCTGTACAAGCTCAGGACCAAACAACTGACGCTCCCCAACCTCATACCAACAAACAGGAGTCCTGCACTTCCTGCCATACAAAGCTTCATACGGCGCCATCCCGATGCTAGCTTGAAAATTGTTGTTGTAGGCAAACTCTACCAAAGGTAAATACCTTTCCCAACTGCCTCCGAAGTCTAGTATACAACACCGAAGCATATCCTCAAGAATACGATTGACTCTCTCAGTCTGCCCATCGGTCTGTGGATGAAAAGCAGTGCTGAAATCTGTCTTGGTACCCAAAGCTGCCTGAAGACTCCTCCAGAAATGCGAAGTAAACCGCGCATCTCGATCAGACACAATAGTTGAGGGAACACCATGAAGTCGGACAATCTCACCAACATACAACTCAGCCAACTTGTCCATCGAAGCAGTGAGTTTCATCGCCAAAAAGTGAGCGGACTTGGTAAGTCGATCGACTATAACCCAAATAGCATCATTGCCTTTAGAACTCTTAGGCAATCCCGTGATGAAATCCATACTGATGTTATCCCACTTCCATTCCGGAATAGGTAACGGCTGTAATAGACCTCCGGGTCTCTGATTTTCGGCCTTGACTTGCTGACAAACCTCACACCTCGCGACAAATTCGGCCACATCCCGCTTCAAACCTGACCACCAGAAATGCTGTTTGATGTCCTTGTACATCTTAGTACTCCCAGGATGTACTGACAAAAGAGTAGCATGCGCCTCCTGAAGAATACTCTCTTTCAGGTCTGCTTGATCTGGAACACACAGCCTATCTCCGAACCACAGCACTCCATCCCTGGTTTGAAATCCGGGCAACCTGCCAGCACCAACCTGCTCCTTCATCTCCAAGATATCAGCATCAACTTCCTGACTTGCAATGATCCTTGCATTCAAAGTAGGCTGAAGCTTCAACTGAGATAAAGATGCTCCCAATCCTTGCAAGACAACCTCAATACCTGCTCGATCCAACTCCTCAATCAGATGCCTCTGAGTCGTAATCAAACTGGCCAAACTGCTCTTGCGACTAAGTGCATCAGCAACAATATTAGCCTTTCCAGGATGATACTTGATCTCAGGTCGCATATCCTCGAGCACTTCCAACCATCTCCGCTGCCTCAGATTGAGATCCCTCTGCTGGTATATATACTTCAAGCTTTTGTGGTCCGTGTACATGTTCAACTTCTCACCATACACATAGTGCCTCCATTGCTTCAAAGCAAAGATAATCGCAGCCAACTCCAGATCATGAGTCGGATAATTTTTCTCATGTGGTCATAGTTGCCTAGACCCATAAGCGATTACTTTACCTTCTTGCATTAAGACACAACCAAGCCCCCGATGTGAAGCATCGCTATAAACATCGTACTCAACTCCTGCTCTAGGCAAAGCCAAAATAGGTGCAGTAGTCAGTCTATCTTTCAACTCCTGAAAACTCGCCTCACATTGCTCGGTCCACTTGAAGCTCACATTCTTCTTGGTCAACTCAGTAAGCGGCACAGCTATCTGAGCATAACCTTGAATGAATCTCCGATAATACCCAGTCATCCCAAGGAAACTTCTGACTTCCTTCACTGTAGTAGGCCTAGCCCAATCTCTCACTGCCTCTATCTTCTAAGGGTCAGTTGCCACTCCCTCCTTAGAAAGGATGTGACCTAGGAATGCCACTTCAGATTTCCAGAAATCACACTTGGATAACTTGGCATACAACTGCTGCTCTTCCAACTTCTGCAAAACTGCTGCCAGATGCTCAGTGTGCTCCTCCTCAGATTTGGAGTACACGAGAATATCGTCGATAAATACCACGACGAAAGAATCAATAAACGGCCTCAGAACTCTGTTCATTAAATCTATGAAGATTGCGGGTGCATTCGTCACTCCGAATGGCATAACTAAGAATTCGTAATGCCCATGCCGAGTTCTAAACGCAGTTTTGTGCACATCTTCAGCTTTCACTCGCACTTGGTGATATCCTGATCGAAGATCTATTTTGGAGAATACAGCTGCTCCTTGTAGACGATCGAACAAGTCATCAATTCGAGGAATCGGATACTTATTCTGAACAGTGACCTTATTCAGCTCCCGGTAATCGATACACATCCTCATCGATCCATCCTTCTTTACCAAAAGCACTGGTGCTCCCCAAGGTGACGCACTAGGTTGAATAAAGCCTTTTCCCATCAGTTCCTCAATCTGTCGTTTCACTTCATCCTGTTCCACTGGAGCCATCCTATACGGTGCCTTAGAAATGGGTGCACTTCCCGGTTGAACAGTGATGCTGAACTCTACATCACGATGCGGAGGTAACCCAGGAAAATCTTCCAAGAACACGGTCGGATAGTCCCGAACCACAGGAATCCCTTGTAATTCCACAGGAGTCTCTTCCTTGCGGATAGTTGCCACCAACTTAGAACACTCCAACTTCCCTTGGAAAGTGACTTCAGGTCCACCTGGAGCCTTCACTGTCACCGTCTTGATCTTACACTCGATGCTTGCACTGTACACCGACATTCAATCAATGCCAATGATAACATCGACTCCCAAGATAGTCAGCTCGATCAGATCAATGCCAAAGATTCGATCCCCAATCACTATCTCGCAATCAGCATAATACCGATCAGTGGTTAAAGTTTCCCCTGATGGAGTAGCTACTGCTAAGATCTTGCCTGGAAAAATCTTTGGTTCCGCTCCCAACAATTTAGCAAATCTAGGAGACACAAAAGTATGAGAGGATCCAGTATCGAACAACACCACAGCTTTCTTTCCATTAAGATAGAGTTCGCCTGTTACATAACATACACCATTACATAACAGTCTCACACTATGAACGGGAAGAAGAAATGACAAAACCACACTAAACATCAGCTCTCGTACCAGAGATGACCTGATCCGCCTCCTCAGCATCAGCTTCTGTCAAAGCAAATACTCGCCCTGACTGGTACGGCCTCTTCCCAGTCTGCTGTATTGGCACATTGTGATTGCCAGTCCGTGGTTTGAGACATCGAGATTGGTAATGTCCCACTTCACCACAGTTAAAGCAAGTGACTGCAGAAGGTCTCTCCACATCGTTTCCCGGTCTTCCAGCTACACTGATAGCGTTCGCCCCTATCGGTTTGAACCTCTGTGCAGACGGTTGCCCCTTGAAACTCTCCCGATTGTGCAGGCCTCTTCCCGGACTGCCAGTTGCTCTTCTGGTGCTGAGCAACATGAAACTGCTCCATATCCGCCTCCGTCGCTGCCGCCCTCTTGACCAGCTTATCGAATCTCCTGATACCAAGGGGTATCATACGAGACCTCAAGCTCGGCCTCAGACCATGCTCGAACTTGCGAGCCTTCTTCGCCTCATCCATCACCAGTTCTGGAGCATACCTGGAGAGCTGAGTAAACTTAGTCTCATACTCCCTTACTGACATGCTGCCTTGCTGAAGTGACAGAAACTCCATGGCCTTCTTCTCCTGGACATCGGAGGGGAAATAATGGCTGCGGAATTCTTCTAGAAATTCCTCCCAGCCAAGCAACAAGTCGCCCATAGTCCTCTTCATCGACTGCCACCAAACAGCCGCATCCTTCTCCAACTGCAAAGTCGCCAACTTGACCTTGCTGTCCTCCGGTGTCTCCAACACCTCAAAGATTGTCTCCACTTGCCGAATCCAGTTCTCAGCCGCATCTGGGTCTGACTTTCCCTCGAATACTGGTGGTTTCATTCTCTTGAACGATTCCACTAGCTTAATTGCCTCGGGTATTGGATTCACCGGTCCCCTTCCTTGGTTCACAGCCACTGCATTCAGCGTCTGGTAAACCCTTGCAAATTCGGCCTCCAGGTCCAAACCTTCACCATTCCTGGCTCCTCTTCTCGACATATTCTGATGCAAAAGATCCATTAAATTCGAAGTATAAGACAAGAAATTAAACCAACTTTCATTTCATTGAATTCCAAAGTTATACATTCGAATTAAAACATTTCTTAACATCAGAATAGAAGAAAATAGAAACTAGGACAATCTAATCTCTACGGGTCCTCTTCGCTGCTCGAATCTCATCCCGTAGTTCATCAACCTCATCTTTCAGCACATCAGTTAGGTTCTTTTTCTTCTCAAGTTCCCAAATCCGATGGCTAAGAACAGAATAGTCGGCATTCCGCTTTTCCAGCTGAGCCTCCAAAACTCCAACTCTATACTTCAGGGTATCCACTTGCCTCTGAAGAGAAGCCACAGTGCCACTCAGAGCTGGTCCCTTTTCTTCATCGGAAGAAGAATCATCAGATGAATCCGGCGGTGGGGTGATCTCTCGAGATTCAGGGTACTCCTCATCATCAGAATCTGCTTGCCCAGGGTGATACTCGTCCTCAGAGTCAGCCTGTCCAAGATGGTACTCTTCCTCAATGATATGCCAGTCGTCGCCTCCAGCAGGGTCGAAGTGATCAGCCATCTTAGAATAGAGAGGAAGAAGCATAAATCATAGAGCAACACAAATGTAAGTCACTTACATTTAAATCTCTAGACTCAAACCCACACTCTAATGACCACATCTAGGGTGTCGTTCCCTATAAATTTGTACAAGTGTGAAAGCGTAGAAAAGCGTGGCTCTGATACCACTCTGTAACGCCCCGAATTCTAAATCACTGAATTCGAGATGTTCTTCAGGATCTTTTCACTTTTCTTGAGTACAATTTTACAAGGAAATTAAAACTTTTCTTTTTACATCAGAGTTACCACATCTTACATTTAAATTTACACAGCGGAAGCAAAAATATACAACATTTACATAAATGAACAACAACATAATGAGATCTTTATGCATCCATTCCTCTTTACATGTAATTTATCCTGCATACAAAACTGTGGGTACGTCAGTTTATTCAACCGACGATAATTATACATGGCCATCCTCTCTATGCTAGAAACAGTATAATGAATCTCATTTCTTAACAAAATCACAATTTGTTCATAATAAGCATGTAAAATCAAAAGGGAACTTTTAGAGATGTCGTGTCGTGATTGTGCACTTAATCCTTAATGCAATTATTTAATTTTCACATGACAATAATGCACACTTGTTCGAATTCTATGCATCTCATACTACATAGGTTCGAGGGCAAGCCTCTTAATCGTTCTTCATTTTTGTAGGGTTCAATCTCCCGCCATGACTTACTCCACTTCTGTAAATCCAATGAGTATCCTAGATGATTCTATGAGTACAAGCATGTATCCTGGCCCCTGGAGTAGAATTTCGCGCCATGTCTTGACTCGTCAAGCATGCATTCTGCGACAATTCAGCCTCCTCCCTGAACACAATCCTCTTGCAGTCACCAAAGCATCCCATGAGCGTGACTAAAGTGCGATCATTACTGAGTTGTGCCCGCGCCATGTCTTGACTCATCAAGCATGCATTCTGCGGCTCACACACCCGCACCATACCCTAGCTCTCATACTCATGTTTTTCTCTCACCTTCATCACCTCCACACTATGTATTAAAGTTACATTAGAATCATGAATAAAAATCAAGCTCTAGAGTTAGCCTCTCCATCAACCGGACTTATCATTTCATTTCACATGACCAACCTTGGTCTATTTCTCAACATCATTTCATTTCACTACCGGGGAGACTTAGCTACTCCTTCGTTCAATTTCAATTTCACAATATCCAATTGAGCATCATCAGCTCATCATTCACTTTAGAGTCTCACAGACTTTCTCATCATGATTTAGCCTTTCATAATTATTCATTTAATTCTCAATTCTCATCTATGATTCATTTCACATAATTCATATAGCCATAAACAGAGTCCATCGACTTAAATCATAAGGTTCACAATTACCAACAGCAAATAACATGAATTCAAATATAACACAGTCCACTCTGTACAGTCGACTTGGAAGAACACCAGTCGACTTATACAGTCACATACAGGTTCCTAAAAAATGCTCGGGATAGTCGACTATTGTACTCAACCAGTCGCCTGTCCCGCAACTTTCCATGTTCACAATATTTGTCCATATGACAGTCGACTGTTCATAGATCAGTCGTCTGTCTTGGAGATTTCAAACAGCACAATTCTAAGTCCAGATCAGTCGACTTGCTACACGCATTCGGTCGACTGGATAGATCTATTTTCCATTAAGGAGATTATTTACAGTTCTCACATGTACTTGCATCATGATGTCAATTTACAATATACGTAAATTCATGTTTCATAAACAGGGTCTCTTATTGTCCAGTAGCATTACAACATGAATGTTCAGTTACTAATATGCTCTTTCTTTAGAGAAGAATACTCTAAACATGCATTCACATAGTTCATACTTTCTTACGACAATGAAGATATAAATCTCAAGTCATCATACTGGGTCTACATAAATAAAATATCTTTATTCATGAAACTTTCAAACAGTCATATTCATAATAAAGCACCAGTCGACTTACCACAACATCAGTCGACTGCTCCGACAATTTAAGTTATTAATCACCATTAGTTCTTTTCATTCATTTACCTTCCCTCCATCATATGGGTCACAGGGAAAAACATACATATAATAATCACACCATCATGTCTATTTGCACACATTTTTTATCAGCACATTATGAAAAGTAGTGTCTCGTACCAGTCGGCTGTCTCACATGGCAGTCGACTGTACCGACAGTCTCGTTCTCAATACTAATAGCATGTTCAAGAGATTTCAACTACATTCAATTCACTTTTGTAACATGGTATCAATCATAGCAATTATAGTATCATTCCTACATTAGAAGTCCTGAGAAACACCCACCTTATATGAAGAAAAAACGAAATCCCGCAAAACTTCTCAAAGTAGAGAACGCCTTCTTGCTCCTTTGCTCCACACCGAGCTCCTCAGCAATGCTGCTTGCCTCCACAGAAAAGCTCCCACACAAACTCACAAATACTCTCTTGTAATAGTAATCTTAGAAAATTTTAGTGTAAAAGAGATAGGGAAATAGGAGGGGTATTTATACTAGGAAATGGATAGAATAGATGGCTAAGATTAATAGAGGAGTTGCAGATCAAGGGATAGGATGCAATCGGGAGTTTGAGAAACTACCCACACCCCAAAAGTAACTACCCATGACTCAAGTCCATCACTTCCACAATCCGGCCAAGCTTGTGTCTTGTGCACGTGTACATGGAGTGCACGTGTACACACAAACCCCACTCCATAAAATGCACATCAATACCCGAAAAAGAAGAAAAGGATGCTACACATACAAGTTGTAGGAATTTAAATAAATAGAAGGTTAAGTTTATGGGCTTAAGTTCATTTGGGCCAAAATATTTATTTTAAAAGAGAAAATAAACAAATTAACATTGGGCTTTAAGGAGAATACTTTATCGAAAATAATACTTTATTCATCATGTGGAGAAAAATAATCTACACAAGCACACCGTATGAAGATAAATAAATAATCTTTAAGTATTTAAGAAAAATCGGGGTATTACAGTCGCACTGACGGACGTACTCCTCGGAGTCACTTAAAAGTGTAGGCCAAAAGTACCCGTAGTTCAAAAGCTTCTGGGCAAGGGATCTTGCTCCCAAGTGTGCACCACATAGACCAGCTTGGGCTTCCTTTAGGGCGTAGAGTGCTTCTTCCGGGGAGAGACATCTCAGATAGGGCCGACCGTCGACCTGGGTGTAGAAGTGTTTATACATGACCCCGTCCAGGAGTGTGTACCAATCTGCTCGTGTCCTGATCCTCCTTGCTTCTTTCGGATCTTCAGGGAGGACTCCGTTTCGGAGATACTCGAGGAGGGGCTTCATCCAGTTTTCTCCAAGTGTTAGGGGGTAGGCTTTCATTGGCTCCGAGCCATCTTTGTCGATGCTAGGTTTGAGAAGGACTTCTATTAAGACAGTCCGTTCCAAACCTTGGAGGGACGAGGAGGCGAGCTTAGAGAGGGCATCCGCTTGCGCATTTTCTTCTTGGGGAACCCGCTGGAGTTGAACATCTCTGAATAGAGCGAGAAGCTCCCTTACTTTTGCCAAGTATCTGGCCATTCGGTCATCTCTCGCCTCGTACTCCCCGGACACTTGATTGACCACTAACTGAGAGTCACTGGAGATCCTTACTTGTTCGGCACCCGCCTTGCGAGCCAAGCAGAGCCCCGCAATTAGGGCTTCATATTCTGCCTCATTGTTTGACGCCGGGAAGTTGAAGCGAAGGGAATACTGGAGGACGAAGGCATCGGGGCAAGTTAGGATGACGCCGGCTCCGCTTCCATCGGCGCAGAAGGACCTGTCCACATAGACGGTCCAGACGTAGGGGTCGGTTGGCGACTCGCATGAGTCAAGGATGGTGTTCTCTATGATGAACTCGGCCAGAGCTTAGGCTTTTATCGCCGTCCGGGGCTGGTAGCTGATATCGTGCTGACTCAGCTCGATGAACCATTCATGAGCTGTTCAGACATTTCCGGCTTGTGGAGAACCTGTTTCAGCGGTTGGTCGGTAAGGACGACCACCGAGTGGGATTGGAAGTAGGGGCGGAGCTTACGGGCCGCCATGACCAAGGCGAGTGCCATCTTTTCCAGTTTCGGATAACGGAGTTTGGCGTCGCGGAGCACCTTACTCACGTAGTAGATGGGCTTTTGCGTTTTATCCTCTTCCCTCACGAGGACTGCGCTGAGCGTTTGATCCGAAGCTGCGAGGTAGAGATAGAGGACCTCTTCGGGTGCCGGCTTACTTAGGAGAGGGGGGTTAAATAAATACTCTTTGAGCTTGTCGATGGACTCCTGCTGCTGTGGCCCCCACTCGAAACCCTTAGCCCCTCTGAGGGCTTTGAAGAAGGGGAGGCACTTCTCCCCGGCCTTGGGGAGGAATTGCCCGATCGCGGCGAGGCGCCCCGTGAGCCTCCGTACTTCTTTGATGTTGGAGAGGAGAGCCATTTTGAGAATGGCTTGGATCTTCTCGGGGTTGGCCTCTATGCCCCTCTGGCTGACCATAAACCCAAGAAATTTTCTCGATGAGACACCGAACGCACACTTGTTCGGGTTTAGTCTCATATTGTGCCTCCTGAGCACCTCGAAGGCTTCTTGAAGGTCGAGGGTGTGCTCCTGCCCTCAAGTGCTTTTGACCAACATGTCGTCGATGTAGACTTCCATGTTTCGGCCAATCTGGTCTCGGAAGACCTTGTTCACCAGGCGCTGATAGGTAGCCCCCGCGTTTTTCAGCCCGAAGGGCATAACACGGTAGCAGTAGAGGTCTTGGTCCGTCACGAATGAGGTTTTCGGAATGTCTGGTGGGAACATCCTGATTTGGTTGTATCCCGAGAAGGCATCCATAAAACTGAATAGCTCATGTCCGGAAGTCGCATCGATGAAGGCGTCGATGCTGGGAAGAGGGAAGAGTCCTTCGGGCACGCCTTGTTGAGATATGTGAAGTCAATGCATATCCGCCAACTTCCATTAGCCTTCTTGACCATTACCACGTTGGAGAGCCACTCAGGGTAGTTTACCTCCTGAATAAAGCGGGCGTTAAGGAATTTCTCAACCTCCTCCTTGATCGCCTGTTACCTCTCAGGGGCAAACTTTTGCCTCTTCTGCTGGACAGCTTGACCCCAGGGGTGATGCTCAGGTGGTGAATTAAGAGTTCTTTTGAGATCCCAGGCATGTCTGCTGCCGTCTATGCGATGAGGTCGCGATTCTCCCGTATACACCGGGAGATGTCTTGCTTTATGGAGGGGGAGAGAGTTTTGCTGACGCAGAATGTCTTAGTGGTGTCTTCTTCAGAGAAGGCCACTTCTTCCAACTCGTCGACGGGCTTGGACATAGTTTGGCCTCCTTCCTGAGGAAGTCCGAGCGCTTCCAAAGAAAGAACCGAACCCCCTATCGAGGTCATGTAGCACTTCTGAGCCGCCTCTTGGCTTCCCCTCACTTCTCCCACTCCTGAGGGAGTGGGGAACTTTATCTTCATATGGTAGGCTGAAGGGATGGCTTGAAGTGCGGCCAAACCTGGTCTACCCAAGATAACATTATAGGCGACCTTTACGTTGACCACCATGAAGTCCATTTGCTCCGTACGAGTTGTCGGGGCCTTTCCAACCGTTACGTCAAGGGTTATAATTCCCTCGACCGTAACCGGAACCCCTGTGAACCCGTGGAGAGTGTAGCCCGCGGGCTTAAGCCGGTCCCTGGACCGCGGGAGGCCTTTGAAGGCTTCCAAGAAGAGTATGTTAACGGAGCTGCCGTTATCTACTAAGACGCGACGAACTTCGAAGTTCGCCATGCGGAGATTGATGACGAGGGCATCGCAGTGGGGCGTGCGGATGCCCTCCAGGTCCCTATCGGAGAATGTCACCGGGACTCCGAGGCCCTTTGGGGGAGGATGGCTCTGCACGGAGTTAACCTCCCTTACGAAGGCTTTTCGGGAGGAGTTGGAATCTCCCCCCATTGGGCCCCCGTGTATCAGGTGCAAGATGCCCTCCACTTCGGCCTTCGGAGTCTCTGTGCGCTGCTCATTTTGCCTGTTATCCCCCGGAGGTGGCGGGGGTGGATCGGCTCGATCTCTCTTTACAAACCGGTTGAGTTGCCCTCGCTGGATGAGGACATCGATTTCATCCTTCAAGGCCCGACATTCATTTGTATCGTGCCCGTGGTCCCGATGGAAACAACACCACTTACTCCGGTCCTTCTTCTTTGCCGGGGTGTTCATCCTTTGGGAGGCGATAGGAGGCCATCGTTCCCTATCTCTATGAGGTTGGTAGATACACTCGAGTTAAGCAGAGTGAATTTCTCGAACCGAGGAGGGGGACGCCGCTAACCCCCATTGTCCTTTTGGAGCTTCTTAGCTCCTTCTTCTTCTACACCCTTCTGCTTGTTCCCGGAAGAAGAGGCCTCGAAGGTAGGGTGACAGACGGCTTCTTTTGCTTGGATGTACTTCTCGCTCCGAAGCAGGAGCTCTGAGAAGTTCCGAGGGGGCTTCTTGGCGAGGGACGCCCTGAGTTCAGCATTGAGGACGTTGGACTGGAAGGCAAGGGTGGCGACCGAAGGTTCCAAAGAAGCGATGGACCTAGCCTCGGCAGTGAATCGTTTGACATAATCTCTTAGTGGTTCGACCTTCTTTTGGCTGAGGAACAATAAGGTGTCGCACGTCTTCTCGGCGCGCCGACTGCTCACGATATGCGTGAGGAAAAGACCCTCGAACTGGTCGAAGGAGAAGATAGATGCCGATGCAAGTCGAGAGTACCATTCCCGAGCTGGCCCCTTGAGTGTGGCCGGGAAGGTCTTGCACAGGACAGAGTCGGATGCATGGTGGATCATCATGAGAGTTTTAAAACTCTCGATGTGATCTGCAGGGTCCGACTCCCCATTATAGGTCTCGAAATGTGGAGGCTTGAAGTTGTTGGGAACTGGAGTCTCCATAATGGTACGAGAGAATGGGGGCCTGCTCGGACGAAAGTCTCTTGCATGTCGCCCATCGTCTCGGTCGAACTGTCCTAGGCGCCTCTCTATCTCGTGGAGACGGCAGTAGACCAAGTCCTCCCTAAGGTCCTGTCTGGCCGAACCCCGAGACTCGTTCTCATGTCGAGGAGGGTTGGGGCTGACCGGTGATGGCTCAGAGTAGGAGGTGAACTGACCGAGAGGCGAGGGTGACTTGGAGTAGGGCGTGGATTTCGAGAGCAGCGGTGGTGATTGGGAGAGGGACGGTGATGGTTCGCAGCCTGCCTAGGACTCTGGGAGCGGCGAGGATTGTGAGGAGCCGGCAGAGGACTGGGAGCCCTACGACCATTATTCGGGGCAGCGTTGAGAGCCCGGAGGACCGCCTCCCAAAATTGCTGGAATTCCGCCCTTGTGATGGGGGCCTCCTGCTCATGATGGTCCCTGAGCCTGGCGTCCTACCGGGGAACGGTTCCGTCTCGGGCGGTGTCGAGGTGACTCTCTTCGTCTGCGGGGAGAGTTGGACGCCCCTCGGTTGGATCGGGGTGGTGATCGGTCCCTGGCTTGCTCGCGGCGAGGGTTCGACCCTTGGGCCCGCCTCTCTTCCAGA
Organism: Hemerocallis citrina; assembly: GCA_017893485.1. Lineage (NCBI taxonomy): Eukaryota > Viridiplantae > Streptophyta > Magnoliopsida > Asparagales > Asphodelaceae > Hemerocallis > Hemerocallis citrina. Next base: position 128,310,978 of record CM030368.1, read on the forward strand.
TGGGTATGGAGATCGGGTCCTTGCTCGGTCTGCCGATTGTTGATCACGTTCCGCAGGTCCTTTGGAGTAGGGGGAATATAGGAGGCCATAGAGTCGGTGTCGGCATTATGGATTGAGACTCGAACCTGATGGATAGGTTGCTTGTGGCGACTCCGTCAGGAGGGCTCCCCCACTGCAGCCTGGGGTCCCGAAGGCTGCAGAACGAATGCGGAGCCCGAGGATCGAGCTGCTGGATTGGTTGGTTGTGAGGAGGGAAATCCCCCTGCGCTGGAGGAGAAGGAGGATGAGAGGAACTTGTCCTTTGGTTGGAGTTCGTGGGTCTCTTCTTGGGAGGCATGGCTAGGAGTTACGTGGGTTGAAGGAGGAAGACGAGATTGCTTGTCGAGTGAAGTTTCCCATAGATGGCGCCAATCTGTTGCCGCTGAATACGGGTGTGGGGATAATAGATGAGATTTGTAGGTTCGGGAGGAGCTCACAAAGATCGGTCCCTTCTTCTTCCTTGCAATCTGGTTGGCTCCTCGGTGCTCCTTAGCGACATCAGTTTCAAAAATAAATTGATTGTTATTTTTTCAAAGAGCAAAAACTCTCTAGATTTTGTTAAGTGTTAGAATACAGTTCATTAAAAGTCTCTAATCCCATTAGCGACTTCATATATGATTTGGTCGCTAATAGGAATGTCGACATCAAACAAAAAATTCAAAATATTTTAAAATAGGGGCCGCTATTTTTATTAGCGACTTTCAAAATGAAGATGTCACTAATGAGGGTCGCTGCTGACGTGGCACAAAGTAGCCCACAAGAGCTAATAATTTCAAAACTGGCCTATAACCGCAAATATTTTTAAAAAGTGGCCTATAAGAGCTTCTGTAGTCGTTGGCTATATATCTAAAAAATTGATATTTTGACAAAAAACCACATGTAGTCGTCGTGTATATACCCATTTTTGGGTTTCGAATGAACAAGAGACGACTATATTTGGCAAAGGAAATGACTTTATCCATATTTTAGAAATCGGAAGGTCATTTGCCATTTTATAGTTGGACGGTAGATGATTTGTCATCTGAGACAAATTTTTTAATTGGAAAAGTGTCGGACAGCATATGATCAGCCATTTGAATTATTAAAAAAAATTGAAAATAGGAAGATGATCTTCCGTTTGTGAGAAAGGAAAAAATATTTAAAAAATCTACTTTGTGTTGCATGTGCCGTCCTTCACTTTTTTTTATAATTTTTTTAAAAAAATTTCGAGACGGTAGATCTGCCGTCCTTCGCAATCAATTGAATTTTTTTACCCAAATCTTCAAACGGATATCATCTTCCGTTTCATCCAAAAAGGCCAATTTTTGAGTATAGACGACTGCAGCGTTTTCGCCATTTGCTATTTCCAAAATTTTCATATACCCATTATTAAACTTAAACGACTACAGATGCTTTAACGACATAAAATTCTCTTAGTGTTTGGTTTGGGCTTTCCGGATCAAATCCGGCCCGCTACATATCCGCCGCCCATCTTAAATTAGAGTTTTTTGCCTACATAGGTTACTTTTTGAAAATATTTGCGTTTTTGGGTCAATTGCGCAACTATTAGCGCTTTTGGGCTACTTTGTGCCACGTCAGCAGCGGCCGCTATTCCCAATAGCGGCCTCTTCATTTCGAGGTCGCTAATGGGAATAACGACCTATGTTTTAATTTTTTTTGAATTTTTTGTTTGCCGTCGCTATTCCCATTAGCGACCTTAGTATAATAAGGTCGCTGATGGGATTAGCGACCTTTAATGAGCTGTATTCTAACAATTAGCAAAATTTAGAGAGCTTTTGCTCTCTAAAAATGACAATCAATTTATTTTTAAAACTAAGGTCGCTATTCGGAATAGTGGCCTTTATTAACTAAGGTCTCTATTCCGAATAGAGGCCTTAGTTGTATGATTATTTTGCAAATTTTACAAAGAACAAGGAGATTGTGTTTCCTACTGAGGCCGCTATTGGGAATAGCAACCTTAGAATAACGACCTTAGTATACTAAGGTCGCTATTCCCAATAGCGACCTCAGTTTTAAATTTTTGGGAAAAGTTCTTTAGGAATCGCTAAGTGTCTCAATACATTCAGTCGAGCTCACAACCTCATTATACTAAGGTCGCTAGTGGGATTAGCGAAGGCAAATAAAAATTTCAAAAAAATTTAAAACATAGGTCGCTATTTCCATTAGCGACCTCGAAATGAAGATGCTACTATTGGGAATAGCGGCCGCTATTGGGAATAGCTGCCGGCTGCTGACGTGCCACAAAGTAGCCCAAAAGCGTTAATAGTTGTAGAATCGGCCCAAAAGCGCAAATATTTTTAAAAAGTAGCCTATGCCGGCAAAAAATTCCTTAAATTAAAACAATGAAATAAAAATAAATAGCAAGGAAAAGAGAAGAAAGAAGGAAGAGGAAGAGCAAGAAGAAGAAAAAGTTTCATCCATTTTAACCTCAAAACTCGCTTATCGCCGGTACGACCCCAACTGCCTCCGCCGCCATCACCGCTGCCTCCGCCGTCACTCTCTCCCCCTCCGATTTAGGGTTAGAATTTAGAATTTCATTGAAGTTTCTCTCTCTAGGGCTAGGGTTTCATTGAAGTTCAGTTTCGATTCACTAATATTTCGAGCGGTTTCAATGAGCTCTAGGGTTTGGGAAACTAGCATGTTCTTTTGTGGCTTCTGAATTTTGTAGAGTTTATTAATTGATTATTTTTTTATTTGTGCAGTGTAAGAGTATCTGCATTTGTTCGAGTTGATCGCATAAGAATGGATGAGGATGCAAGAGTTCGGTACGATTTGGATGACCTGTCAAATGGTGGGGATAAGGAGTCTCTAGAGTTGAGCAGGCATAGGAGCAAGGAGAGGAAGAGGGAGCACAGGAGTAAGGACCGGGGAAGGTCGAAAGAAATCGAGGACTCGTCAAGAAAAGATTTTGATAGGCATGACACAAGGGAGAGGGATAGGGATAGATATTGGGAGAAAGATAAAGAAAGGAGTCGAGATAAGGGGAGGGATAGGGAGCGGGGACGGAGTAGTGATCGTGGGAGAGATATAGGGAGGGAGAGGGAGAGGGAGTCTACGCGAGATTATGAGCGTGGAAAAGAGCGGGAGAAGGTTAGAGATAAAGGGCAGGAGAAGAGTCAAAGGTATGAGAAGGATGAGGCAGAGAGAGAGAAGGTGAAGGATAAAGACCACGAGAGGGGGAGGGATAGAAGAAGGGATGATAAGGGGAAGGAGAGGGAAAGGGAGAAGGGGAAGTTGAAGGATCGGGAGGAGGATAAAAAGAGAGAGAAAGATAGAGATAGTGTTGAAAAGGGTAGGAGTAAGGAGAAATCGAGGGAGTCGGGGAGGCATCGGGAGAGTGAGTATGATAGGTCAAGATTGAAGGATGAGGAAAGGGAAGAGGATGGAAGAGGTGATGGAGACGCGAAGGGGGTAGAGGGTGATGGTGGGAAACATGAAAGGAATGATTTAAGTGATCAGGATGACAAGCTGGTGGGGTCGCGGCCAACTTCCGAGCTAGAAGAACGTTTAACAAAGTAATTATATCGAATACCTTTTTTTGTTTCATTTATGTTAGATTCAATATGTTAATGGTTATAATATATAATTTAATCTACTTGATAATTTAGAAATTCATAAATGAAAATGAAAAATTGAAATGTATAAGCATAGTTCAGACATAAGATTCTATGCTTCAAATGAATGAAACCAAAATTTGCATATGTGAGTGCAAAATACTTCCTCTGGTATTATATGGGGTTCTTATATGGGGTTCTGATGTTGGCTTTCTATTGAAATGAGGGGTTTTTCTTTCCATAGAGGCCACCCACAATTTTTTTACTTCCAAACAAGCCACAAACAATTCTCTATTTCCAGAAACACCTCTGACCAAGGTTTTAAAACTCAGGATCGGGATCGCAGCTCAGGGTCGGGATCGGGATCGTTCGGATTAGCAGTACAGGGTCAGTGTATCCTGTTTTTTGGATTTGACATTTTTTTACATGAAAAAAGAATTATCTAATATGTTTTTATAATTAAATTATTTTTACAAATATAATATTTAATTTTAAAAAATTGAATTGATGAATTTAAATAATTTATTTTTTCGCTAATTTAATATTTTTCAATTACAAACTCGGACATTTTAATTAGTTCTAGAATATAACTGGAACAATAGAAATAGGTGGAACAAATAATATAAATTTTATTTACATTCAAGGAAAGAACAAAATATAAAATAAAATTGAAATGATGTTCATTACACAATCACATCTTTATTGCTTGGATAAAAATATTCACATAAATAGAAAATTTAAAGATTAGAATTTTTTAATCATGAGATCGGTGGTCTCAGGTTGGGATCGGCCCGATCCATCCGAACCATTTACTAACTCAGCCGATCCCTGAGTTATTTCGCTGATCCCGAGATTTAACGGTTGTATCAGAGCGGCCCCTTGAAAATGATCCAGATCGGCCGGATCGGATCCAGATCGACAGATATTTAAAACCATGCCACTAACAATGTGGATCTCGCTCCCAAAAAATGAATTAAACATAAAACTATGAATGATGTCAATATGATCTTATTGGTGGTGTTCTAATCAATTCAGATTATCAAGTCAGTCAACTTGAGTTAAACTTAAGAAAACTCGCAGAGGTGCTTCTTTTGGAGTATAACTTATATTGTTGGTAGTATTTATGGAAATAGAGATTTGTGAGTGGTTTGTATGGAATTGTCAAAATTGTGGGCGGCCTCTTTGGAAATAACCCTAAAATGAAATGTCAGCAGCTTTTTTTCTTTAAACTTCCAATTTGGTCAGATGATGGGAATTATGAAAGTGCACAACTTCCTCCCTTTGCTTTTCGGTGTGCTCATCGGATCAATTGTGATAATTATAATTGACTTCTTTAGTATCTTGTCATAAATGTCGTGCTTGTAGTGCTTCTTTCTTCTATGCAGCTGTGTGATAGTATATATTTTTGTTACTTGTTAGGTTTGGTCTTATAATAAAATGTCACATTTTAACAGTCTCACATTTGTGATGTATCAGAATCAGTTGCTCTATAAGTAGTTATAATTTACCTCTTTATACCGTGTAAGTTCTATTTCCACAATATGTGGTTTACTTGTTTTGCTGATATTCTTACTAGTTAGAACTTCAAGTAAGTCGTGTATATGCATCAGAGGAATTTTAAAATATGAGCAATCACTTTCTCTGCCAAGATTCTGCCTTTAGTTTTCAAACATGTGCTGTTGGGATTGCCACTTTCAAAAGATAATCGGGTGATATTGAGGGTCACCGTCGCAGTTCAAGGTGGGAGCTGCAAGGCATGTGCAAACTGCCTCATACACCGGACCACAACCTACAAGAAGAATAGCAAAGAAAATTACCCAATTTGATCTGCTGAAATTTTATGTCGTGTGCCTTGACATTGCCCCGCCTCAGCCATCGGCACACCAATTTGCGAGCCTCATTAAATTGCGTATCCCCTCAGTCATTTATTTGAGCCGCTTTGTTGTAGATCACCTTGTCTTTTGCCTCTGGCACAACCCCATTGATAACATTCTAGGTGACAAATTTTATTTTCTAGGCACCTGAACCTGCCCCAATTTGCTAAGCTGCAAATCATGGATAGGAATGCACATCTTGAGTTGGGTATGGATCGGGAAATTTTAATTTTGAAGTTAGTCAAACAGGTTTGCTTACATCACTCCTGAAACTAGGTAGATTGTAACTAAAAAATTCAGATGTTATTAAGCTATTCTCTTAGAAAGCTAATACCAATCTTGATGCCATCTCAGACTCTAATATACCAATTAGCTCTCTCTCTCTCTCTCTCTCTCTCTCTCTCTCTCTCTCTCTCTCTCGCCTATCTAGTTAACCTAATAAAGTTGGTGTTTTGAATTTATTGATTAATTTAGGGGCTGTTGTAATCATTATTGAGGCTAGTGAAGTTACATGGGTTAGAGCTCATGCCTGTCATGTGAGAAAAGGTCTAATCTATTTACAAGTATGTAATAAGGGACAATGACGTAGTAGCTTAGAAACATTCACATAAATGCACAAGTTAGACACTATGCAAAGGGAATCATAATATAGTTGATCTAGCGTTTTGATTCTCAGACTTTACTGGGTTTTATCTTTCCTTATACTCAATTATCATTATTGATACTAAATCTCTGGTTTTTTTATTCTTGGCATGCTCTTTCCAAATTGTTGATATGGAGCAACCATCAATTTTATCTCTCTTATATTGGAAGATTAACTTGTATTGTGCTATATCTTTTGCTAGCAGCTGCAACTTGCTTGCAACCGGGGATGAAGCCAACAATTTTTTTTTTTTTTTTTTTGGGGGGGGGGGGGGAGGGGGGGGGGGGGGTGGCTAACAATAAATTCATAAATTATTCCATTGACCGAAAGAAAACAAATAATAACAAGTTTAGAATAAATAAAAATTAAAAAGGAAATAATAAACAAGTGGACCTTAGAAGCACAGTGATCTACGTTCCTTCATGGAAGCGAATTCTTTGATAGTTGAATCTACACTGAACGTTTAAGCAATTTCTCTCTCGATGTAAACCTTCAAATATTTTGAAAGAAAAAATGAATTGATAGTGCTCTTTTTTCTTATTGATATCGTGGAAATTATATAAAATTTTAAGATCTTGAAAAAGAAAAGAAATTCAATTTCCACATTCTTCATGAACCAATATAAACCCAAAAAATCATATTCAACAAGTACTAACACACAAAAAGGGGAAAAAAACCAACCGTATAGTTACTAGATCCTTAAATAACTGTGCACTAAGCCTAAACTAGTAAAGCAATTCAATTGGAATTAGCTCCTACTCCAATATTAAATACATGACAAAAGAATTTAATAGCATACCTTTTATTGTAGATATTTCTAGAAATTCAATTGTTGTGCCCTCTAGATAAGTATCAGAATATAACATGCAATAACTCCTCTTCCAATTAACACCTACAAGATATAGGGTTCATTGATATCTTAAAAGTAGAATACAAATATTCACTGAATAAATATATCATTAGGCCTTAACTAATAATTAAGTAGACAAATTCTTATTCTTAGTTTTCTTAAATTGTTCTAATTTATTTACTCTAGCAATGCATTGTCTGTTATATGAATTTAGTTTATCGATTGAGACATACAGAAAGAGAAAGAGACTTACTGGTGATTGACGTGATTGTCGCCTTTGTCTTGTTCATGATTGGAAGATTGGGGCATCCAAAATTTCAAAAAGCTCCGTTGAGAAAAAAAGCCGACTAGAGAAAGAGTAGAATTTTAGGCATCTTTTCTTCTCAATTGAATTCCCCCCCTTTTTTCCCTTTTTAACTTTACTGCCCATAGTAGCTCTCTTCTAGTAAGTTTCATTGCAACATTTTTGATTGACAAAGTACTTAATTATCACTTTGTCATTATTATCATTACACAGAATTAGGCAAGAGAAATTGAAGAGAAAGGCAGACGATGCTTCAGAGATTTTATCATGGGTTAGTAAAAGTCGTAAGACTGAGGAGAAGAGGAATGTGGAGAAGGAGAAAGCTGCACGAACGTCAAAAATATTGGATGAACAGGTGAGAAATTAATCTATATATCTTCTTGTGTTTTAATTGCTTATTTGATGATGGATTCTGTTAAGAATTTCTCTGCTTATAGGATATAACCATTTCAGGATAATATTGAAGAAGAGAGTGATGATGAGGCAGCAGTTGGGCAGAGTAGAAGTGAGTGTTGCAATTTGCTGGACAATTTTTTTCATTATGATATTAAGTGTTTCTTATTGATAAAAGAAATTTGTAGTTTTATATTGTTTACCGTCACAGTGTTTTATTGGTTAGCTGTTTTTATTCTCATATGTCTACAAAAGGGTTATTTATACTAGACATCTTCTGATGTAAAACTAACCCTAAATAGAGAATTTTCAAGAATCTTAAAGGATTAATTTTACCAACATGTAATGCGGATTAAAGTTAGAAATTTTAAACAGTTATTGGTTTGATGGATTTTCAAAAACTGAATCACGTAACAATTCCAATTAATAATTCAACTCTAACAATCAATAATTAAATCCCTAAGTGTTCTTAGCAAGTAATAGATTCAATATTGATTCGTACTCTAATCAAGCATGTAGAACACTCAATCTTAATATTTGTGGTCGACAGTTAAACTAGATAATATGATAGAGATAACAGAGCAGTATAACACAAATATTTAAAAGTGGAAAGAGTATATCGAGGGTTCGAAGAACAATTGCGTAGATCTCGGGCAACAATCAAAGAGATAGCAATGGCAGCAGCAACTTAAGAGCAATGGCAGCCAAAATCAAGGGCGGGGGCGGATCTGGGCTGTGACGTCGACTGTGGCAGAGGAGCGGCGGGGTGCAGGTCTGGAGGTCGAAGTGGTTGTGGCGACTGACGGGCGACGAGGGAGGACCAGGGTGGTGGATGGAAGTCGATGAAGATGAGGTGGAGAGGGATCGACGGGTTCTGACAACTGAGGCAGAGGAGGAAGACGATGACTGGGTGACGGGGGTTGGATGTAGGCGAGGTGGGGGCCTGGGAAGGGGATGATGATGGCGGCTGTGACTAGAAGGGTGATTAGGGTTTTCGGGAGGGGCTTGGATGATGGGTTGTAGTGGTGGTGAAGTGGGGCGTCGACGGGGGGTGACGAGGCTGTTGTCGAGGACACTAGGGTTTCGGGATGTTGCTGTTTTGGGTTTCGAAAGGCAGAGGAGAAGAGAGAGGGTCGGGATTTGGAGGAAGAGGAAGAGGAGAAAGGGGATTAGGGTTTTGGGTATTTTATTTGGGGGGATTTTTTTAATTTGGGGGTAGATTTTAGAGTTTATCACAAACCCTAAAATTAGTTCTCAATTGTATCACACAAAGAGATGATGAGAGAAACTCAACATAAATTTTTTTTAATCAATAATGACATATCTTTTCTCATTAATCTTAAGGCCTATATATAGACTCAAAACAAATCAAGATACAAATCTCAAAATATTATCAAAATCCAAAAAATACAAAAAGATTATATATGGCAATAATTGCCAAAAACAAATATGGTACTGAAATAACATCCTAAACTAAATAAGCAGCTGTCCTAGACGATGTCTGCGCTGATAGAAATGCCCGAATCGTCTTGAACCGATGTCCTCATCATTCTCCCCGGGTGGGAGATGACTCGACCCAGTCGAGTCAAAACCAGTCCTTCTGTCATAGCGCTCCAAAAGGTCTGGATCCAAGCGCTGGAGCTCTCCACGATCTATCCAAGTGTTCTCCAACTTCGGCTTGTTTTTTCAACTTACCAAATACCTATGAATACCGCCATCTCTAGTAGAGATTATTTGATAATCTAAAATATTATCCAATTCTTCTGTCAATGGGTAAGTAGTATCTTGTCGTGGGGGTAATGGGAGAATCTCACAATAGGCTGTAGGGTAGGCTCATCTATAAGAGGATTTCTAGGATTAAATTCTGGGCCTTCATAGGGTACTAGATCCTCAACATTAAAAGTTTTACTGATGCCAAAGCCTTCAGTAAGGTCAACGACATAGGCATTATCATTGATTTTATGAAGAATTTTAAATGGGCCTGCAGCACGTGCATTCAACTTCTTAACGGATCCAGCTGGAAACCGTTCCAGACGAATCCGAACCATCACTTCGTCACCCACATTAAATGTTTTTAATTTTCTTCTAATATCAGCCCTTAACTTGTAGTTAAAATTATTCTCATTAATCTTCTTGGAAATTTCTCTATGCAAGTCATGAATGCGGGATGCAAATGCAGATGCAGACTCTGAGACTTGGTGATTTTCTAACATGGGAACAAGATCTATAGGCTGCCTAGGACGATAACCATGTACAACTTCGTGTGGACTCATGCCAGTGGTTCTATTCCTAGATGTGTTATAAGCAAATTCAGCAACTGTTAATTTTAAATCGCATGTTCCCAAGTTCTTTTCCACAAGAGTACGTAGGAGATTGCCATGACTCCGATTGATAACCTCGGTCTGTCCATCTGTCTGTGGGTAGAAGGCTGAAGAAAACTTCAAATTTGTACCCAACTTGTGCCATAGGGTCTTCCAAAAATAACTCGTGAATTTCACATCCCTATCAGACACGATGGTTTTTGGCAACCCATGTAGCTTCACAATATTATCAAAGAAGATCTGAGTCACACGAGATGCATTGAAAGTTTTCGAGTACGGGAGGAAGTGGACCATTTTAGAAAAACGGTCCACGACGACAAGAATGGAGTCGTGTTTCTTTTGTGTTTTCGGTAAGCCTAACACGAAATCCATACTCACGTCTTTCCAAGGGCGACTGGAAACAGGTAATGGAGTATACAGGCATGTGTTCTGTTTTTGTTGCTTGGCAAGTTAACAGGTGTGACATGTGTTAACAAGTTTCACAATGTCTTTCTTTAGCTTCGGCCAGTAAAACCTATGTTCCACAGCATCAATGGTCTTGCTATGCTCAAAATGTCCAGCAAGGCCATCAGCGTGCAATTTCCAAACAAGATGCTCTCGCAGTGATGTACTAGGAACTTACAGTTTTGAGCGATAATTATCTTTCAGGAAATAATCATCTATCACTCGAGTGATGCCATCCTTCAAAGAGGTGTAGATCTCGTGAAATTCTGGGCAGGAGGCATACTCATCTTTCAATCTCTCAAAACCAATAATTTCGGTGCGCAGTGTAGATAAGATCATGTGACAACGACTTAACGCATCCGCGGCCTTATTATCAATTCCTTTTGCGTGCCTAATGGTATATGAATATTTTTGTAGGAACTCTACCCATCTAGCATGTCTCGGATTCAACTTTTGTTGAGAATTAAGGGATCTTAAGGCCTTATGGTCTGAGAAGATAACGAATTCTTGCTGCAGAAGATAATGTCGCCAATAGCGAAGTGACTGAATGACCGCATAGAACTTTTTGTCATAAGTGGAATATTTTTGTTTTGATTCGTTCAGCTTTTCACTGAAATAAGCAACAGGATGACTCTTTTGACTGAGGACTCCACCTATACCAATACCAGAAGCATCACACGTTACTTCGAAGACTTTAGTAAAATCAGGCAACCTCATGACATGTGTATGAGTCATTCTCTTCGAAGGCTTTCGTGGCTTCTTTCGACCAGACAAACTCACCTTTCTTCAAACAGTCGGTTATCGGAGCCATGATCGTGCTAAATCCTTGCATAAACCGACGATAAAAGGTGGCAAGACCATGAAAACTTCGCACATCACGAATATTGCGGGGCTCAGGCCACTCAGTAATAGCTCGGATTTATTCTGGGTCAACAGATACTCCTCTGGCAGAAACAATAAACCCCAAAAAGATAGTCTGATCGGAGAGGAGGTACATTTGGTAGGATTGGCGTAAAGCTGTTCCTTCCTCAAAACACCGCAGACCTGTCTCAAATGGTCAAGATGTTGCCCAACGGATCGGCTGTAAATGAGAATATCATCAAAGTACACCACAAAGAATTTGCCCATAAAGGGACGGGATACTTGCATCATGATTCTCATAAATGTGCTCGGGACATTTGTCATTCCAAATGGCATGACCATCCATTCGTACAGGCCATCCTTCGTCTTGAAGGCGGTCTTTCATTCATCACCAGGACGAACACGTATTTGGTGGTAGTCACTTTTAAGATCAATCTTGGAAAAGATTGTGGCACCAGACATCATGTCCAACATGTCATCTAAACGAGGAATGGGAAAACAGTATTTCACCGTGATCTTGTTTATGGCACGGCTGTCCACACACATACGCCAGGTTCCTTCTTTCTTTGGCGTCAATAGAGCAAGAACAGCGCAAGGGCTTAAGCTTTCTCTGATGAAGCCCGTTGCCAATAACTCATCAACTTGTCTTTTCAGCTCAGCATGCTCTGTCGGATTCATCCGATAATGTGGCAAGTTAGGAAGACTCGCTCTCGGAACCAGATCAACAGCGTGTTGGATGTCACGCAATGGGGGCAACTGGTTGGGGAGGTCAGCAGGAAACACATCTGCAAATTCTTGTAGGACAGGAGTAACTTGGGGCGGGTTTTTCTTGGGGCAGGGATGAGAAATTTAGGATCTCTAGGGACTTCTCTCGATGTGAGTAAAAGAATGGTAGCTCCTTTGTCAATTTCTTTCATGAGTTCCTTTTCACCCATATACGTTATCTCCTTGCCCTTTCTCGAGGGAGCCAGTGTTGTTTCAGCTGGACTGGTTCGTGGTCTCACGGTTATGAGCTTTATTTTTAGTCCATCGTGCTGGAACACACATTGGTTGGATCGACCATATATGGTCACATCGTGATCGTATAACCATGGTCTCCCTAAAATGACTTGACCCACATCCATTTTGAGCACATCACACCAAATTTCCTCTTTGTAAGCTTTGAAGTCCACAGGGACCAAGCATCGATGTGTTACTTGGAGTCCTGTTGCATTAATCCAAGATACTTTGTATGGGCGTGGATGGGGTTCAGCCTTAAGTCCGGTCTTAGCTAAGACCGCAGAAGAGACAGCATTGACGCAACTCCCACTGTCAACAATCACCTTGTAGTTTTTGCCGCCTATAGTTGTGAAGGTGTGGAATATAGCAGTGCGCTTCCAATCATCTTTTTCTTTTGGTTGGGACAAAGAACATCTGACTACATTCAAGTGAGGTGATTAGATAGACCGAATATAGTGGAGATATTGGTCATCCTCTTCTTCACCGAAGTCATCGCCTTCAATAGGCTCATAAGAAAACTCATTGTCAGAGTCGTCAACAATGACAGCGGTACCCTCTACTATATTGATCCTACTGGGGCTGGGACAGTTGGTAGCAACATGACCATATCCCTTACATTTATAGTACTTAGTGAGAGGGTCAATCTTAGTGTAATCTCTTTCGGTGTTCTTACCCTTATGTTAATCTCTATGTGAATTGAAATATGAATTAGGTTTGCTGGGGTTAGAGTTGTTGGGGTGCTGATAGAGAGGCTTAGGTCTAGATGGGTCAGTAGAGGTTATTCTAGTGGAATGATCTCTCGAGTTGCTGGATCTAGAATGAAAACTAGCTTTAAGGGAATCCATATCGAGGACTAGGGCGTAGGCTGCCACTAGTGAGTCCACATTTCTATGGATTAGCTCGTTCCTAAGGTCAGCTCGTAGTCCAGCTCTGAACCTAGAGAGAGTTTGTTCTTCACTCTCTTTTACCTAAAGCATTACACCGAATAAGGAAGTCATCAAATTTGTCAACATATTCTTGTGTGGATTTACTTCCTTAATAAAGTTGGTTCCACGAATCTAGCAATCGGGTGTGGAACGATAACGATACATATCTCTCAGTGAGCTTCTCTTTCATGGCTTCCCAAGTGGCTATGGGTGCCAGGCCTCGGTCTCTGCGGGCATGTTTAAGATTGGTCCAGTATTGTTGAGCTTTACCCGTCAATTTCAGAGTGGCAAATTTAACCTTTAGGGCTTCGCTCATGTCAAACCACACAAAGTAGTGGTCCATAGCACGGATCCAATTGAGGTACGCTTAGGGTTGCATGTGGCATTCAAAATGGGGAACATCAGCCTTAACATTCTTCTTATATTGTTCGTCAGGGTCATGTTCTTGACGTCGATCGTCACGAACATTCCCTTGAGGGATCTGATGATTGGCATGAAGCTCAGGGGCAATGGTTTGATTTAACTCCACTTTCTCAAGCCTCTGATTGATATTGGCAAAAGTTACTTGAATGGCAGCTAGGGTAGCAGAGATATCAGAGTTGTCCATTTCAGGTCGGAAAAGTCGAGGGTTCCTAATAAAAGATTACACAATCCTAAATGAATGCAAAATTGATGCCTATGATGCAAGAACTAGAGTTTTAAGAACCTTTGCTCTGATACCAAAATGATGTAAAACTAACCCTAAATAAAGAATTTTCAAGAATCTTAAAGGATTAATTTTACCAACATGTAATGAGGATTAAATTTAGAAATTTTAAACAACTAATTAGTTTGATGGATTTTCAAGAACTGAATCACGTAACAATCCCAATTAATAATTCAACTCAAACAATCAATAATTAAATCTCTAAGTGTTCTTAGCAGGTAATAGATTCAATATTGATTCGTATTCTAATCAAGCATGTAGAACACTCAATCTCAATATTTGTGGTAGACAGTTAAACTAGATAATATGATAGAGATAACAGAGCAGTATAACACAAATATTTAAAAGTGAAAAGAGTATACTGAGGGTTCGAAGAACAATTGTGCAGATCTCGGGTAGAACACAGCAATCAAAGAGATAGCAATGGCAGCAACAACTTAAGAGCAATGGCTGCCAAAATCAAGGGCGGGCGGATCTGGGCTGCGGCGTCGACTGTGGCAGAGGAGCGGTGGGGTGCAGGTCTTGAGGTCGAAGTGGTTGTGGCGACTGACAGGCGAAGAGGGAGGACCAGGGGGGTGGATGGAAGTCGTTGAAGATGAGGTGGAGAGGGATCGACGGGTTCTGACAACTGAGGCAAAGGAGGTAGACGATGACTGGGTGACGGGGGTTGGATGCAGGTGAGGTGGGGGCCTGGGAAGGGGATGATGATGGCGGCTGTGACTAGAAGGGTGATTAGGGTTTTCGGGAGGGGCTTGGATGATGGGTTGTAGTGGTGGTGATGGAGTGGGGCGTCGACGGGGGGTGACGAGGCTGTTGTCGAGGACGACTAGGGTTTCGGGATGTTGCTGTTTTGGGTTTCGAAAGGCAGAGGAGAAGAGAGAGGGTCGGGATTTGGAGGAAGAGGAAGCGGAGAAAGGGGATTAGGGTTTTGGGTATTTTATTTGGGGTGATTTTTTTAATTTGGAGGTAGATTTTAGAGTTTATCACAACCCTAAAATTAGTTCTCAATTGTATCACACAAAGAGAGATGATGAGAGAAACTCAACACAACAATTTTTTTAATCAATAATGACATATCTTTTCTCATTAATCTCAAGGCCTATATATAGGCTCAAAATAAATCAAGATACAAATCTCAAAATATTATCAAAATCCAAAAAATACAAAAAGATTATATATGGCTATTATTGCCAAAAACAAATATGGTACTGAAATAACATCCTAAACTAAATAAGCAGCTATCCTAGACGATGCTTGTGCTGATAGAAACGCCCGAATCGTCTTGAACCGATGTCCTCATCATCTTCCTCTTTACTTGGTACAGCAGGAGTTAAGATCCTACATGGTCTGGATAAGGTAATTGAGGGTGGAGCAGTTGTCCTGACACTCAAAGATCAGAGCATTCTTGCTGATGGTGACATCAATGAAGGTACTGGATTTGTAACCTGTTGTTTGGTATTTTATGTTGTGAAGGTACTATTTTTGCTACTGACCTGTAACTGTTATGCTAACTGTTCATAACAGAGGTTGATGTGCTTGAAAATGTGGAAATCGGGGAGCAAAGACGAAGGGATGAAGCATACAAGGCTGCTAAGAAGACAACCGGATATGAGGATAAGTAAGATATATTCCATTGAAATGGACCAATTGAATCTGGCAATAAATATCTTTGATATAATTTTTTAACCTTTCTTATTTTATTTACTTTCAATCTCTGGTGGTAGGTTTAATGACGACATGAGTGCTCCAAGGACGATACTTCCGCAATATGATGATCCAATCGAAGATGAGGTTATCTTATGGACCTTTTTCTTTACAATGAATATTAGGTTTTGATGTTTTCCTTATAAGTGTTGTTTTCAGGGAGTAACTTTGGATGAAAGTGGTCACTTCAGTGGGGAAGCAGAGAAAAAGCTAGAAGAGGTATTTCTTTAGAAATTTGTTAAGGGTAAATGGTATAAACCCCCTGATTTGTACGGTCAACGCAACAAACCTCCCTCATCTTTGAGTCAATGCAATATAACCCTTGTACTCGTATTTGCTGTCAACTCTTCCAAAAACCCTAATTTTGGTTGTGAAATACCCTAAATACCCCCATATTAATACAATATAACAAAAAAAACTCCACATCCACCTCTAGCATCTCCACCATCTCCACTCAGCTCGAGCTCCGTCTCCACCATCCATAATTGAAAAAAATGAATAAAATTAAATGGGTTTGAATTAATCTCCATCTCCACCATCCAGATTTAAAAAAAAAAAAAAAAAATAAAAAATAAATGGGTTTGAATTAATCTCCATTTCCACCATCTCCACCTCCATCATCTCCACTCCCACATCCCCACCCTCCCGGGCCTCTCCCCTTTTGAGCTCGTCAAATTCGAAGAGCCCGCAACAAGTTCGAAACCATAAATCCCTAATACCTGGTTGTGTAGAGGTTCATTTGGGGATTTAGGGCTGGACTTGGTGGCGACGACGTTGAGTTCGGGTTGGACTTTGGATTGGTGATGTGGGTTGGAGATGGAGGTCAGAGATGGAGGAGTTGGACTTGGTGGAGGTCGGGCTGGATGTGGGTTGGAGATGGAGGTCGGGGATGATGGAGATGGAGGTCGGGGAGGTCGGGGATGATGGAGGCCAAAGTGATGGTTTTCGGTGGAAGAGAAAGGCAGTGGAGATGGAGCTCGGGGGGAAGAGGAAGGCAGGGAAGAAGAAAATGTGGGGTTATAACCCTCCATTTATAGAAGGGTATTTTGGACTTTTCACATCAATATTTAGGATTTTTTTGGAAGAGTTGAATGCAAATGCAAATACGTGTACAGTGGTTTACCGCGTTGACTCAAAGCTAGGGGTTTACTGCGTTGGCCGTATAGATCCAGGAGGTTTTCTGTAATTTACCCTTTTGTTAATGATTTCCATGGAAACGTATACTGGTACTTGAGTACGTAAAATTATCTTCATACATGTTCTCAATGCGCTGACATTTTTATATTTCTTTCAAGCTGCTTTATCCTTATAATCTTTCATCTCTTTTTGTTCTTATTTTACTTTGATCAAAGCTTAATACTGCTGTCATCTCCTATTAAATGAGTTCAAGCTATGTTTTCCCATGTTGAGAAGAGTTGCTGGTTCATATTATTCGCTGTTGAAGAATACTCAAATTTATTTCCCCCTTCATAGGAACTAGTGCTCCATATTTCCCAGTGAAAAAAAGATTTATCCTTTTGAAGTTTATATCTTTACTAGATTTGCCCGTGGCCACGTGCCTATGTCACGTTTTCAGAACGATACAACATATGAAAAGCCTTGTAAACAATAAATCAACAATTATGTAGCTGAAGTTTGAATAGTATGACAATAATTAGTTGTAAACAAAAGTCCATATTTCCATTAGTATATGGTGAAAAATAATTATAAATTGGGGTATAAAAATCCATGTTTCCATATATATATAGAGAGAGAGAGAGAGAGGGGGGGGGGGGGGGGGAGAAATAATTAAATAAATAAATGAGTTGTTTTTTTTTTGGGGGGGGATTTTAATTTGAGTTTTGGGGGGAAACTTTGGGGGGAAACTTTTGGGGGTAAAATGTGTTTTGTTAGATCTGGGCCTTTGATTTTGGGAGGATTGAAGGAGAGGCCTTTGATTTTGGGGGGATTGAAGGAGAGCTACTTGATAGCTTTCTTAGTGTTTTATTATATAGATAGTTTATACCAATTAAATATTTGTCTGCATTTAAAATTTTAGAGACAAGACAAGAATGTTCGTGTAAAAATACTCACCAATGCATAAAACAACATTCTTGATTCTTTTTATCCCACAGCTGCGTAAAAGAATAGAAGGTGGTTCAACAGTAAGACCATTCGAAATTCTTACATCAACAGGGCAGCTTACATCTGATTATTACACTGCTGATGAAATGCTTCGGTTTAAGAAGCCCAAGAAAAAGAAATCTTTAAGAAAGAGGGAGAAGCTTGATCTGGATGCTCTTGAAGCAGAAGCTGTCTCTGCAGGATTTGGTGCTAGTGATCTTGGTTCTAGGAAGGATTCAATGCGATTATCTGCGAAGGAGGAAGAAGCCAAACATGACGCTGAAGTAAGGAGCAATGCCTACCAGTCAGCTTTAGCTAAAGCAGAAGAGGCATCCAAAGTACTGCGTCAGGAACAAACCTTAATTGCTAAGTCTACGGAAGATGATGATCTGGTCTTCGGGGAAGATTATGAGGACCTTGAGAAGTCCCTTGAGCAAGCACGGAAACTTGCACTGAAGAGGAAAGAAGATGCTGTTGTTTCTGGACCTCAGGCTGTTGCACTTTTAGCCGCAGCAAATAAGCAGAAAGAAGATAATCAGAGCTCAATGATAGGAGAACCAGAGGAAAAAGTTGTTATCATGGAGATGGAGGAATTTGTCTTGGGTTTGCAGCTCAATGAAGGTATTGCCAGCTTTCCAGATTTTTCTGTCCTTTACAAGATTCCAAATTATCTTCACCAGTGGAAGTGAAATCAGTAGGTTGTAGGACCTAGCAAGATATTAAACAAAGTTGTGCTTTTGGTTTTTAATTACTTCTTTCGTAGATTAAATTCATAAAATGTTCTTGTATAACTAGTATTTCTGCGTGGGGCTTATGAACACAAAGAAGTAGGGGATGCTATGTTCTCTTCTTTAAAAATGATAACATTTGTGTTTTTAAGTTTTATCATGGTGGTTACTGTTAAATTCGTTACATTTTGAGGTCGCCTAAAGACTTAAGTCTATGTTTGATAATGCTTTTGAAGTGCCCCAAACTCACTTTCAGGAATAAAAAAGGTGTATGATCAAGTGAGCATAGCTGATGGAGTACAAACATAATCACACTGAGTGCGAGGTTGTGGGTTCAAAGTTCCACATAGGGACTGACAATGAGGATTTTAAATACCAAAAAGTATTGAAGACGCTAACCCTCTCAAAAGATTTGGCTTGGTAAAACTGAGTTTAAGTTTCTTGGGCCCAAAGTGTTGATCCAAAAATAAGATGTTTTCCTGTTTTCCTCTCATGGTTGTGAGCCTTTAGGAGAAGTGTGTTTACCTCTTCGAGAAGTTTAATGTCAAAACACTTTTTCTTCATAACAGTTTTGCTCACTACTGTTATAGTTTCAACTTGTCTTGTTTGCGACAATACAAAATTCCTTTTCCCACCACCGAGACCTGGGCTCCAGTATTTTTCTTCAAAAGGAAACACAAATTAATCTACTTGACACGCAGCATGATTACTTGATTTGGATTAAGATCTGGGGCATATATATATATATATATATATATATATATATATATATATATATATATATATATAGGGTAAAAGGGATATGAGCAACTTGCTCATTTAGTAAATGAGCAATCGATTATGTGGCATGCATGTGATACATTGGACAACTAACCCTTTTAAGGCTTTTCCAATCACATGTATGCCACATCATCAATTGCTTATTTACTAAATGAGCAAGTTGCTCATACCCCTTTTTTCCCTATATATATATATATATATATATATATATATATATAAATTTACTTGCTAGTTATACAGTTTCACTAAGACTCTAGAAGTTGTGATAAATTGATGTATAAATTTACTTGCTAGTTATATAGTTTCTGATGTGAAACTACTTGTGAGTGTATGATTTATCCAAGTAAATTAGACCAAGTAGTATTCACCAACACGTTCAAGCACAATTATAGAATGAGATTTAAAATATTTACGGTTAATGGATTTTACAAGAGTCACATGTTCACTAGCAATTCTATTTAATAAGCTAGATAACACTATTAACAAAGCTAAAGTTGTGCAATTTAAAACCGTCAATATAAAAGTTTATAAGCTACAGGCATGTAGAAACTCTCACTCTCATATATAGTAGCAGAGTCAACAGATAATAATTTAGAGATAATGAAAGTGAAATTCAATAGGCTTAATTACCTGAAAAATTTACCAATTGAACGAGTTATGGGTGTTGTCGACAGATATATAATTATATGGGAAGTCTTCCGTTGTGCACCACCAATGGTGCACACGGTGTGTGCACTCAGCCTTCCCGCCTTCATATCGACGATCCGAACCGTTCACATTGATCTACACATCTAAATTAGTATAAATATGTAAAATCAAATCATTTGAAATTCATTTGCCCATCCATTGAAGTGTTACAAAATTGTATGGCTGAAAATCATTGTTTTTTATAGTCACACTAGATTTGCCCGTGGGCACGTGCCTACGGCACGTCTTCGGAACGATACAATATACGAAAAGCCCTGTAAATAGTAAAATAACAATTATGTAGCTCAAGTTTGAATAGCATGACAATAATTAGTTGTAAATAAAAGTCCATATTTCCATTAGTATATGTTGAAAAATAATTATAAATGGGGGTATAAAATCTAACTTCTTAGAACTTTAATGTAGAAAACAATGAAATTTTAACTGTTAAAGAGATATTTGTTATTTTAAATATAACATGTGCAATAAAAAAACATACAAATTCTGAAAATTTATAAAACTAAAATCTTAAAATCTAAATTTATCTATATAATAAAATCTTAAAATCTTAAAATCTAAGAATGAAAGAGAGAGATAGAGAGAGAGAGAAAGAGAGAAATATGAAAAAGTGTAGGGAGAAGATAGAAGAGAGAGATAGTAATAAAGTAATGAGTTTTTTTAGTTTTTTAGTTTTGGAGGGGGAAATTTTGATTTTGGAGTTTGAAATTTTGGGAGGGAAAATATGTTTTGTGAGGTTAGATCTTGGCCTTTGATTTTGGGAGGATTGAAGGTGAGCCACTTGATAGCTTTCTTTGTGTTTTATTATATAGATGATGGATGGGCAAATGAATTTCAAATGATTTGATTTTATATATTTAGACTAATTTAGATGTGTAGATCAATGTGAACAGTTCGGATCGTCGATACGAAGGCGGGAAGGCCGAGTGCACACGAGTGCACACGGAGGGGTGGTGCACAATGGAAGATTTTCCTATATATATATATATATATATATATATATATATATATATTTTCTTTCATGCAATTTCATCTAACTTACATTTCCTCCAACGTTTTCTTTCTGCTGATTTGTTGTGTCATTTTTCAGAAACTCATAAGCCAGAACCTGAAGATGTGTTTAATGATGAGGAAGACATTCCAAAACCTGTCAAAGATGACATGGAGGTTGAGGTTGAAGGTTGGAAAGCGATCAAAGAAACATATACAGATGAAGAGATGGTTAGTGAAGAGAAAGATGAAATTACAACTCCTGACGAGATCATTCATGAGGTTGCTGTTGGGAAAGGTTTGTCAGGTGCACTTAAGCTGCTCAAAGATCGTGGGACACTTAAAGAAACCATCGATTGGGGTGGAAGAAATATGGACAAGAAAAAGAGCAAACTTGTGGGTATTAATGATAATGATGGGCCAAAGGAAATACGCATTGAGAGGACAGATGAATTTGGTCGAATTGTAAGTTAACTTTTATAACTTTGTCATAGCTTTTGTTTATCTTTTTGGAAACTTCTTTCTGCTCCATCTGATGTGCCCCGCTTTATACCCTTCACATTTGTAAGTTTCTCAAATTCACCTCCTTGCCAAATTATACAAACAACCTTAATATGTACGAGATCCATATAATTTTGTTGTCAAACTAGGAAACACAAAAATTCATTCATAGGGCGAGGGGGCATTTAATTATGATATAATGGAATTTGCTAATCATGACAATTAAAGAACATCACTGAAATACGATTAGGCAGCATCCAAAACCGGTCTTTTATTTGAAATATTGACACGTACAACTACTAGCTACAACTACTAGCTTTTACACATGAAAGAAAGGAATATATGAATTTTCTAGATTCTTATAAACTAAGCTCATCATTTTCAGTTTCCTAACAAAACTCATTCATGTCCTTCTGTTACATTAAAGATTCATGAATATAGCAAAGACAGCAACCAGGCCTAGGATCAGTAATACATAAAATGGTGAAGAAAGAGCACATTATAAATTAGATGGCTTAATAAAAGAATTGTGTTCTCATTGACAAAGTTCTACTTTTCAATTATCATTATCTCAGACTCTCAGAAACTAGGAAGCAGAATAATAGTTATGAAGGAAAAAAAAAACTTTCAATTACATTTCATAACTGATATGGGAGTATTCACATTTGCGATATTGTAGGCTGGTCTAATCATATGCAATTTTGTTAGCCACTCTTTATACTTTTCTTTCTGGAAATTACTAGCTTAACATGACTAATTTAGTTTTGCTAGTCTTTACTGGTCTTTCTGGAAATTGATGGCTTTATGTTATTACGAACTGTTAATGTTAGACTACTACAATTAACACTAACCATAAATTTGTAGCTGATTGTCATAAAGATCAATGAAGCGAATAAATTAGTCCTTTTAGTCCCTCTTATCCAGGAAAATATTTTAAGGTTATGTGAAGCAGTTTGGGTGGGTAGGGGGGAGGATGTGGGTTGGGGATATGGTTAGCTGTAGACTAGAAAGTATATATATACGTCTCCATATGGCATCCAACAGTACAAATTTAAGCAATATAATAAAAATAGGAGATTTATAATCTTACAAAATAGTCGTTGTCTCCATTCAAAATTGCAGAACATGAGAAGCTCCATCCTTTTTTTCACGAAAACAATAAGAGTTAAGTAGTGTAAGAAATATGAAAATTTCTTATTATGTATTTCAATAAGTTCAAGAAATGCCCGAAACTAATTATATTATATATTTAGGACATGCACGAGAAGGTTTGGGCACTTCTATGCGGAGCGTGAGTGCGTGTCACAGGTAGAGTTCATTATTGAAGTGTCTGTGATACATAGTCTCTAATCATGTCTGACTCCTTGGGTAGTTAGATACATGTATAACATCTTTTTCTAAATTTTGGTGGCAGCCAATTACTTGGTAGGCGCAAATTAGCTCTGTTCTTGGTAGGCACAAATTAGCAATGAAAGAATATGGGTGCCAGTTAAACAAATACTTACCAATTTATTTGCCTCAGTTAGGAGCAATCCCCCAAAATAGGAGAGAGGGTTTCACATTGATTTTATACTTTCCTCTGAACAATGAGGAAGTTGGCTAGAAAGTATGTGGTGTTGCGAACTCGCGCGCACGTGTGTCCGATCATGATCATGATCATGCAAGATCGGATGGCTGCGCGGCGAGTTCGCAGCTGATCATCTGAGAACTGGTTCGCACATTATCAGCTGTGTATATATATAAACACACAGACACACACACACACATAATTAAGCTTAGGGAGAAATCACAAAACTCATCTTGGATCATCCAAAATGAAAATTCAAAATGTTAGATGTGATCTACTTCATAAAAACTATTTATGTACAAAATTTGAATTGACTTCGATGAGTTTTAACCATTCATAATGTGACCTAAAAGTAGAGTAATTCTAGACAATTATTAAACGTCAATTTTTTGTCGCATGATAAATGGTTAAATCTCATTGATTTTTTTTTAAACATTGCACAGACTTACATTTTAAGGTGTAGATCACATCTAATGGTGTGAATTTTTATTTTTGATGTTCGAATTATGAGTTTTGGGATGTCTCCCTAGCTTAGTTAGCTAGATGGACCCTGGATCCCCCCAGCCTCCAGTATATATATGACCACTTTCAAAATTTATTAGCCATTGGAAGTGTGGAAGTGGTGTTGTTTGATAGTGTCATAATAACTTTTTAACCTCCACTTCCTTTTTCCACTTTCCTTCAAACAAACACTTTTCTTTATTAACTTTCAATGCTTATGTGGCAAGGTGTAACTTTCAATGCTTATGTGGCAAGGTGGAAGCGGGGAAATGACTTCCTCTCCAATTTCGGAATTTCAGACCTTCGCACTTTCGTCTCATTGTCACCTTGCCGAATGTTCTTTTATTATTAGTTATTAGAAGTGTAATTGTAGTTTCTGCTCAGCTTGTCTCTAGGGTCCTTTTTTTTATAAAATCTTTCAATGTTTTCATTGTAGCAATAGTGAAGTTTTGATGTATACTATTTGAATTTTGAGGGCCATGGATAGACAGTACTACCAAATGCATGACGCCATTATTCTCTTGATGCTATATTGGTGAAGCTTGGCAAAATTAAATATTCTGAGAATCTCAATCGTAATCTGTTTCTTGGCATCTGGGGTCTGGAGCAGACGAAATAAAAATTCATTATTAACACATAAAACATCTTATCCAGAACAATATTTATTTGGCTCGTAATTATTTTTGTGCTCTCTTGGATGATAGAAGTTCCCTTTGAGAGATGAAGTCATGATGAGTTCTGTAGTTATGTTACAATTGCTCTGAATTTATTTCCCCTTTTACTTGTTTAAGTTGCTCTTATATATCATGTTTATTAACAATTCTTCCTTCAACATAGTGAATGCCGGTCATATTAACCATGGATATATTTATTTAATATCCTTCGTCTTTTTTTTTCTTTCAGATGACCCCGAAAGAAGCATTCCGAGTGATCTCCCATAAATTTCATGGTAAGGGACCAGGGAAAATGAAACAAGAAAAACGTATGAAGCAATACCAAGAAGATTTGAAAACGAAGCAAATGAAAGCTTCTGATACTCCATTAATGGCAATGGAAAGAATGAGGGAAGCTCAAGTTCAGCTACAGTCTCCCTACATTGTGCTCAGCGGGCATGTTAAACCAGGGTAATCTTTATCTTTTTCTTTCCTTAACTTCTAAGATTCAAAATACTAGATCAGAGACAGGTTTTTGTTTAATGGTATACATTGGAAATGGGACAAATATGCGTACTGGTGACTATATTTGTACATATAAGAAAATTGAACAAAATTAAATAGAATAAATTATGTGATTAGTAACAATGGACAAAATTGATAAATTGGACCTACACAAACTCTCAACTTTCATCCCATTGAAACTAAATTGCTAACTATCACAGATTGAGCAATTATGGTGGAAGTTAGCTTCCCATTCCAACAAAAGAGGATGAACATAACATGATGTCATTGTTTAGGTGTATATGCCTACCTAATCAGAGTGATGCCTCGTTCCTATTAAGAAAGTACAGTATTACCTAAATATTGCTAAAATTTAAGTGATATGAGCTCAATCGATCTTTGGTCCCGGTACCTACGAAGCATATACACTATGGAAGCCATATCGTGTCTGACACGGGACACAAGACAAGCTGTTTCAAGGTAGTTTTCCAAAATTTTGCGGGTGTTGGTTTGTCATGTCACATCATATCTGTTTTGGCCTGTCCATGTCCTTGCTTCTTAGGCTGGTAATAATATGTAATATGGTCCTGGTATCAGATATCTGCCACTGCCTAGATGACTTGGTTATCTCGGATTTGATTTTACCTACTCGAGCTGGTGTTCCCCTCAAAATTGCTGGTATTGTTGATCTATGTCAAATATCGGTTGTAACTCAATAATTGCTGGTCCCAGCTGGGATTTACTGAGCTAGGAGCAATAAGAAGAAAAGTTTGGGGATTTCTGAAATTTAGATAAGCTTTAGAATACCTGTGAGAGAAGACCAGTGTGATGGAGACAATGAAGGCTCCAGATCCAGATCTGGTGAGAAGGAGACGGCACAAGATCCGGAGCAGAGGCAGGGTCTATCGAAGTGGAGACAGGAAATATGCCTAAAATCTGGGGTTGCTTACAGCCTCACCCAATTATTATTGATGACATGTAATTTTCTGTCTCCGCTTCACCTATTGCTAAGTGAGCAGATTCACTCGTGAGCTCAACTTTGTTAATAGATTATGTTCGAGAATTCAGGTTAGATGGGTTATAGTTTTTCATTACATACCCTACTATATAAACTATAACCCATTTAACCTGAATTCTTAAACATAATATATTAACAACGTTGAACTCACGAGTGAATCTGCTCACTTAGCAATAGGTGTTAGCCTGTTAGGTTATCGGTCTGATTAATAGGTTTGAATCCAAACAGAATTGTAATGTCTGTTATTATTTCTTATTTGCCTTTCATATATATATTTTGTATTGTTATTATTTTTCTGCTGCATCTAAGTAGATAATTACTACTAGCTTGTTTTAAAGCAAGTTCATTACTTCTAACTTAAACAATGGATTTAAAGCATTAAATCAAGACATGTAAGTTCATATATTCATATCTTAATATTTAGTATTGCTCTCTAGTTAAAAACATAAATCATTAGACTGCAATATTTAAGGTTAATTTATACTTGTTAAAATTATTGTTGTTTTTTTCAGTATTGCCATGACTTAAAAGGCCGCTTAAGTAGTTGACATTGCTTGGAAAAATAACGAACAAGTAGATCCAAACAACTGAGAAATCTATGATGCAATTATTTTCTGAAGTAGGTCCAAAACCAACTGGATAGAACTTAGATGCAATTTAGAGGTGTTTGGTTGGATTAGGAAACAAGAAAACTAATGAAGAGGGGATGGAGACAAATATATGGAGCAGCGCTGTTGCCACACTGCTCTTCCATTGTTTTCCTCTTACGTATCTAGGGGTGAGCACAATTCGGTGAAAACCGAAAACCAAACCGAACCATAACCAAAAATCTATTTGGTTTGGTTAAAATTTAATTGGTTTGGTTCCGGTTTGGCTATTTGGATTTAATAGATATTGTTCGCTTTGGTTGGTAAGCAGATCTGAACTGAATAACCATTTAACAAATTAATCTAAAAAATAACAAACTCCTGTTTCTCTCTTTTAATTTTTCCCGCATTCTCACTCACTCTTTCCAGTTCTTCTCTCGTTCATTAATTTTTATTTACTCTGTTATTTATTATCTATTCACGGTTCGAGATTTTATCTCTTTGTGGAAAATAATTCTGTTACATATTGTCCGGCAATAAAAGTAACCAAATTTTATTTTTTCCGCAGTCACTTTTTTTTTGTTCGGATAATTCAGTTAACTGAAACCAAACTAATAAATTTGGTTCAGTCATAGTTTGGTTTACTTAATTGGTTACGGTTATAATTCGGACATGGTTTTGGTTTGGTTAATTTTATTTTAAAAATCGTGGATTATAACCATTGCTCAGCCCTACGCCTAAACCATAAAAACAAAATTAGAGAGTGATGAGGTGTGAACTTTTAATTGGTTCGTCAAAGAAGACTTTGGATTTAAAAATGCCCCCCCCCCCCCCCCCCCCCCCCCCCCCCCCCCCCCCCACACACACACACACACACACATGTGAGTCCCCTTTTAACTTTTCCAAATAGTGGTCCTGCGCCAACTTACATCCTACCAAACACCCTGAACTCTTTGAAGGAATTTATTGGTGGTGTCACGTTCGTCAGCCATTTTCGTGTAGAAGTATTTCAATATAGTTTAATGAAAATATTATTAAAGTATATTTTAGAAAGTATTGAGAATGCAAATTTTTTTTATTTATAAAAAGGACTAAATTTTTTATCACTTTAAAATTGCCGATGTCAAAAATCCTGAGGCATATTGACGGTACAGCCAAAATTTATTGGAATTCTTCGTGATACTGATACTAAAGTTCAACATTTTAGAAGGCATCCGAACAGATTTTGATACCAGGCTGTTACTGTTACTTTTGATGATATTTTGTCTGGGCAGCATGCCATAGGATAGGAGGTTAGGTTTTTCTTATGAATTAATATGTTATGACTACCTGGCCTATTCTAGTAGACTTATTATACTGGCAATTCCCTAGTAGTTATAGTGACGCAAGATTTTATTTTTTTGGCTAAGCTATAGTGATGCAAGGTAATACAGCTTTAGTGGTAATAAATCAGTAACATGGTTTGGTTGGTCTTTACTAGGGAATTATGGTTTGGTTGCTACTGAAGGAGCTTCAGTATTAAGAAGTTGTGTATAAACTTTGTTGTAAATATTTAAGCAGTGTGTACTTCTTCCTCCCTGTCTCTGAAAGTTTCAAGTTCAATACCTGTCTAATTAGGTAAAATTTAAAAAAAGTACACAAAGTTTTGGGCCAGTTTAAAAAAGTACAAATTTTTTTTAATAAAAAAAGGACACAATGTTTAAATAAGGCCCACTGGGTTAGTTAGGGTTAGGGTTAGGGTTAGGGTTAGCCGGTTAGGGTTAGGATTAGGGTTAGTTCGGGGGGGTTTATTTTAACATATGATTAGTTGAGTGATGTTTTTTTAAACACAAATAAAAGATGAATGTGATTTTTTTAAACACAAATGAAAGATGAAAGTGGTTTTTTTAAACGCTATCCTAACCCTAATCCTAACCCTAACTAACCCAGTATACCTTATTTAAACATTGTGTCCTTTTTAAAATAAAAAAATTGTGTGTACTTTTTTTAAACTGGCCCAAAACTGTGTACTTTTTTTTATATTTAGCCGTCTAATTACTGAGCTGGTAGCAGTTTATATTCCATTGATTTAGTTGCAATCTTCTGTAATTTCAGGCAAACCAGTGATCCAAGGAGTGGTTTTGCCACGGTGGAGAAAGATCATCCAGGGAGTCTGACACCTATGCTTGGGGACAAAAAGGTCAGTTACTTTTACTTGAATTCAATCAGAAAATGTGGTCTTCGACCAAGGAAAAAAGTTAATAAGATACCGGCCCTTTTTACCTCACTAATTTAATTATGACATCATCGGAAAGTTTCTTCTTTTCCATATAGAATGCAGTTATAACTTCCTTAATTGCATCTGGGTGTTGAACTGCAGTTCTCTTCACCTTATGTGTTTATTTGGAAGTAAATTGCAGTACAAGGATGCCTAAGCTTCAGTTTGTCCTGTGTTGTTTCTTAACTGGGAATCTGGGATGGTTGGTTGTATTGAGTTAGATGCTTAGATTAAGCCGTTAATTTAAGTTTGCTAGTGTTGGCCGAATCTAGGATGGTGTTGGATGTTAAGATTGAGAAACACGTGTGAGGAAGAAAACTAGGAACCCAAGTATTAAGTGGTGGAACTTGAAAGGAGAGAAACTAGAGGTTTTTATAGATAAAGTCCAAGGTTTTAAATTTCGGATTTCGGACTCATCTCAGTAAGGAGTGTTCAATGTTCTAAAAATCCCCCTAGGTGACCGCCTAGGCCCCGCGTAGGCGCTAGGCCGTCCCCAGTCGACTCGCCTAAGGCCTGGGCCTTTTAAAAATTAGTTTTGATTGCCTAGGCAGATGTTTGTGTGTTAAGTGAACCGGTTTACTTAAATTCCTACATTCTCAAAACCCCCGACTCCTGTGCTTCTGTCTCTCTTCCTAAAAAAACCCAAATCCCTAAATAAAAAGTTCTCTAAATAGCTCATGCTTTCCCCAAATCCTCAAAATCTCAAATTGATTGCCCCTCATTGGAATCTTGATAATGAGCAATACACAAAACGAGCGCTCTACCATTGAGCTAGTTCCCATTTATAATTTTTTGAGTTATTTTTTAGTATTATATATAACTTGTATTTTATGCAATATTATATTTTTTATTAATACATTTAAAATATTTTAAAAAACCGCCTAGCGCTTAGCCTCTTAGGCCCCGCTTACAAGATCTAGGCGCTGGGCCCCCATCGGCCACCCAATTATCGCCTAGCAACTTGTAGAACACTGGGGGTGTTTCGTATCAGTTCGGAGATATTGGAGATATCGGAGAAATGTGATCATCTCGGATGTTTATTTCGGACACTTAGTAAGCATTTTTTTTGTTGATATGAATCAATCATGATAAATATTCACAGAATTTAACAACAATATAAAAGAGAATATAATATAAGTATACAACTAAATTGAATTTGATTGATTAGAAAAAAATGTATAAGTTAATAGACTTGACTTTGCATATACACAAACAATAGAGAGACAATTATCACATTATCTTAATTTAAGGTCCTATATTGAAAGACTTGTATACAATAAATAAAACAAAAAAAAGTTAAATATTCACAATCACATTAGTGTCTATTTTGGCCGATATTTTGGCAATTTCGGCAATATTTTGGCTTATATTTTGGCAATTTCGGTCCAAAACGACATGAGTATAAAATTTGTGATTTCGTATCGGCAAACTAGCCGAAACGAAATTTCGGCCGAAATTTTGGCTGTATCGACCAAAATTTAAAACAGTGAGTCCTTAAAGGAGCGACATGAAATTGAAAGGGGAGACAAATATGATGTTGACTAAAATGGCTACGTACATAAGAGAAATCCCAAGGGAGGTACTTGGAGAATGTAATGGTAGATGGTTGCAAACTAAAGAAACATGGTGGTGGCAAGAAGTCCAAAAAATTATGAGGGAGAAAAGATCAACCTTCAAAATATGGCAAAATAGTAGAAATAAAGAGGATTTGGAGAAAATAGTAGAAATAAAGAGGATTTGGAGAGCCATAACACCGTTAGAAAAGAAGTTAAGAAAGCGGTAATAGATGCAAAAGGAAAAACTTGTGATAATTTATACACAAAATTAGGAACAAAAGAAGGAGAAAATAACATCTATAAGCATGCTAAACAAAGGAATAGGAAAACAAAAGATTTGGATATAATTAAGTGTATTAAGTGTGAAGATTCAAGAGTCTTAGACTCTTAGTAAATGATGAGGAAATTAAGGAAAGATGGTAAAATTACTTTGAGAAGTTATTTAAGGAAAATGTTATGGGCAACTTAAAAATAGAAGACCCAAGGGAGAGTCATGAACATATTTTTTTTTCGTAGAATTAGGACTTCAGAGGTTCGAAATGCTCAAGAAAGGATGAAAGTAGAAAAAAAACTTTAGGACCAGATGGTATACCCATTGAAGTTTGAAAGTGTCTTGAGGATGTAGGAGTGAGTTGGCAAACAATATTATTTAATGGGATTTTGAGGACTAAGAAGATGCCCTATGAATAGAGGAAAAGTATTTTAATACCTATATATAAAAATAAAAGAGATACAAAGTTGCTCCAACTATCGAGAGATTAAATTAATGAGCAATACAATGAAAATTTGGGAGAGTGATCAAACATAGACTGAGACTAGAAATTATTGTGTCTGAGAATTAGTTGAGATTTATGCCTGAGAGGTCAAAATGGAAGCAATTTATGTATTAAGGAGACTTATGAAAAAATATAGAGAGAATAAGAAAGATCTACATATGTTGTTTATAGATTTGAAAAAAGCATATGATAAAGTCCCTAGAGACATAGTATGGTGGACGTTAAATAATAAAAGAGTAACTATTTGGCATATTGAGGTAATTAAGGATATACATATGTACTAAGGAGACTTATGAAAAAATATAGGGAGAATAAGAAAGATCTACATATGTTGTTTATAGATTTGAAAAAAGCATATGATAAAGTCCCTAGAGACATAGTATGATGGACGTTAAATAATAAAAGAGTAACTATTTGGCATATTGAGGTAATTAAGGATATACATATGAAGGGGCAAAGACCACAATTAGAATAACCACAGGTGAGACAGTGATTTTTCCTATTACTGTAGACTTACACCAAGGTTGGCTTTAAGCCCCTACCTCTTTGCTTTGGTTATTGATGAATTGATGCGAGGAATACAAGATGAGGTGCCTTTGTGTATGCTTTTTGCTGATGACGTCTTAGTGAACAAAACTAGAGTAGGAATCAATGCTAAATTAGAATTGTGGAGAGAAACTTTGGAAGCTAGAGACTTTAGAATAAGCAAAACTAAAATAGAGTATATGAAGTGTGATTTTAGTGATATCCGGAACACAAATGAGGAAGTAGTGAAGTTTGATGGTCAAGAGTACCTAAGAGAGACCGTTTTCGATATTTAGGCTCGATTATACAAAGAGATGGGGAGATTTGTGAAGATGTTATACATAGAATCCAAGCAAGGTGACTTAGTAGAGAAGTGGTGTTTTGTCTAACAAACGTAAACCTTTGAAGTTGAAGGAGAAATTTTATAAGACGGCTGTTAGACCATCAATGATGTATGGAGCAGTGTTGGGCAACAAAGAAATAATATGTCTAAAAAATGAGTGTAGTGGAGATGAGGATGCTAAGATGGATGTGTGATAAAACTAGGAAGGATAGATTTAGAAACGAGCATATACGGGACATGGTAAAGGTAGCTCCTATACAAGATAAATTAAGAGAGAATCGCTGCAGGTAGTTTAGACATGTCACACACAGACCTAGTAGTGCCCCCATTAGAAAGTGATTTGATAATTATTGAGGGTAGAGTTAGGGGTAGGGAAAGACCTAAACTTGGGTGGAAATGGTGAAAAAAGATGATAGCTTGTGGACTTACAGAAGATACTGCGCTAAACCGAGCAGAATGGAAAACCAGGATTCATTTAGCCGACCCCAACTAGTTGGGAAAAAAGCTTTGTTGTCGTTGTTGTTGTAGTGTTGGCCGAGTCATTTTGTGTTGTCTGGATTGTCTACAGCAATGTCTATCTGCTAACCCAGAGCTGATTCTTCTTCTGACACTAAAGGGGTTATCGAAATGGAAGTCTTTCTTTCTGGAACTGGAAAATAAATTAACTCAATTCAGTATCAGTTATGGGTGGGATAGATTATTTCTATTTTGTAAGTTGGTTGATTATTCTACTGAACAATGGTGCAGATTTCTGTAGTCCGAATTCAATTTTGTCTAAACTGTATTACAAATGCAACATCTGAATAAACACCTTAAAGACATCTCCTAATTGATTTTGAAAATTCTCGGACTTCTATGATGCTTTGATGAACTTCATTTTGAATGTCATTCATCAGTTTTCTTACATATGAGGTTTTGTGATTTATATATTTTTTAGTGTAGTTTTTCTTAAATGGAAGAAAAAGTTTAGACAATACTGAAACTCATGCATGGGTCATTAATATATGCCATTTTTTGGGAAAAATTAAGTATGGAGTAAAGGAGGCTCAATGGCTGCAAGGAATGTGAAGCATGTGGAGGGTAGATCTGTTGATATTGAAAATTTTATGGTGGGATCTTCAGTAAAATGGGTGATGGCAGTGTGATTTAAAGGAGAAGTGGATGGCCGTGATATATGTTAAAGGGGGTTATTTTGGGAAATTGATGGTTATCATTTTATTGGTCATTAGCAGAAGAGATGGTGTTTGCAATTGGATGTATTGGGCAATTAGAGATGATGACTTTTGGTTTAGCTTAAGGGTTTGGTTGTCAGTGTTCGGTAAATCTTTTAAGACGGTGATTTTTTAATGTAAGTAGGATAGTCATAGCGAATGTCATTGTAGAAGGTTCTAATGATTAGTTAAAGGAAGAGAATGGCAGTGTGGTTGTGAGTAATCAGTTTCATTATGTTATTAGCAGTCTTTAAGGCGAAAGACATTTTAACCAGTGGCGGAGGCAGTGAAGGCTCAGGGGAGCAGCCGCTCTCCCCCTGGAATTTGGCAGGCCCACTTGTAGGCCCAAGTGCAAAAAACCTTTGCTCCCCCTCAACTGGGCTTCCACTCTTCTTTCGGCCCAAACCGCTCCCCTTCTTTTGGCCCACCCAAACTCATCGTCCCAAACCTGAGCTCCCACCTCTCGCTCCTCTTCTTTCTTCTTTTCTTTCTTTCTTTTCGCCTCCAGCCTCCACCCCAAATGGCAAAATCCTAGCTAGTAGCTTCCTCTCCTTTCTTCTTTTCTTTCTTTCTTTCTTTCTTTCCATGCCCTGGCCCTCCGCCGAAACCCTCCACCGAAACCCGAGCTCTCTCTCTTCTTTCTTCTTATCCTTTTTTTTTTCTTTCTTTCTGTGCTCCAACATCCACCATTCCACCGAAAGTCCATTACCCTAGCTCATAATCCATAGATCCAACTCATCAAAGCCCTCAATTACAATTTTGAAACCTCCAAATCTTCAAGACTACCTCCAAAGTCCGAATCTCTCTCTTCCAAACTTGACGTCAGTCACAGTCTCGCAGATGTCGATGGTGACTTCACTGACTTGGTGAGTGAACTGTGTTCAATTTTTGTTTTTGTTTTTTGAGAATTTTTGTTGTGTTGTTTAACCATGGTTTGTTTAGTTGTTTGTAAATAAAGATCAATTTTGTAAATAAAGATCAATAAGAGGATTTGAAGGAGTTTAACTGCGCATTGATTACATGGAAATCCTTTGGAGTGAACTTTGGCCTTTTGACAGACTAATATGTACTCGCTTATTATATTTAATCGAAAAATATGTGAATCAGGATCAGTGGCTTAATCAATGCGCAGTTCAGATTAGAACCAGGATCAGTGGCTTAATCAATGGTTGATTATCCTTATAATTTGTGTTACGCTGCATGAATATCATCTTTTCTTCAAATAATGTGTATATCATCCTATGTTCAATTTTACTCTGCAATTCAGTAAATAGATGTGTATTGTGTACTTTCATAGATGGTTTTCTTCTGAATATTAAAGTGAATTACTTAATAATAGTTCATATCCTGATACGACTTGTGTGTCTCAGTACTGGCTGATAATCGAAACCATTACTCTGGGAAGCATTGTAGTAAGTGGAAACAGTATATTTTCAACCGAATGGTTCTCATTCATACACAAATAATTGTAAGAACTTCCAATTCCTTCATGTGAGAAAGGATGGTACGTGCTGAATATCATAGAATGTGAGATATTCTCCAAGGTTACCACATGATTCATAGCAAACAAAAAGAATGCATGAATGTGAGATATTCTCCAAGGTTACCACAATATTCATAGCAAACAAAAAGAATGCATTCCCAGACAACTGTTGAACTACAAATAAAGTTATACACCTTCCATAAGAAATTTTATTTAGGCCAAAAGTTTGGCTAAATCTTGGACTATGTTTTTCTTGTCAATTCGCTCCCGCTGGATGAAAAATCCTAGCTCCGCCACTGATTTTAACCATATATTGCCCAAGTTAAGAGGTGTTGAGATTAAATAATTAATAATTATTATGTCATTATGTTATTAGTAGGCCTTAAAGAGAAATGCATTTCAAAGGCGAAAGCCATTTGAGCAAAAGAAGGTGATGAGATTAAATAATTAATAAAATACATGTAAAAAAATTGTCACTTCAATGTAAGTTGGCGGAAATTTGTCAATTTTGTTTTTTCCTCCTTGATTAATTTTCATTGTAGACACCCATCATGTTAACCGAGTAAGGAACAAGGAAGTACTTACTCAATTAAGAGTTAATGAGGAAAAATAATCTAAACATGATAAATACAAATAATGAAGTGACAATGTATTTAGTGTCAATGAGAAAGAATAATGATAGAGAGATGTAGAGAGAAGACACTAGCGATTGATTCATTATCAAAAAGATGTGACAAGCTGTAAAAGATTCAAAATACTTGTATTTTCATTATCCTCATTGAAAGTGGTCAAGGGTGGCTAATGTTGCTAAGAGGACAATAAGGATTTCTATAATAAAAAACGCCCTAAATATGATGTGGAGAAGTGAGGTTTTGGTTCAATTAGTAAGAGATAGGGATAAGAAAGGTAGGAAGAAAAACCCATATAATATTCCTTACTATTAAAGTACAACCCAAGATTTACTTCATTATTCACATTTGTGCTCAATTGAGTACAAATATGAAAGGAAACACAAAACTTTAAGATCAAATAAAAAAGCAAGTTTTTCCCCAAAAAAAAGAAAAAAAAGAAATCAAGTTTATCGGATTATTCATTGAGGTGATACGCATAGTACCTGCCTTAGTGTCTGGAGGGCCTCAGGCACTCTACTGCTGTGTATCCTGCTTTGGAATGAGGCAAGGTGTCGGACTTTGAAACCTATTGGCCTGAGCAATTTGAGGCACTAAAATGCATTGTCTTTAAAAGTCATGTTATCAAAAACGGTTAAACTCATGATTAACACGTGATGGTTTTGTAATACATTGTGATGTAGTCATTTTTAATTGTTGATATTTAATGTGTTGTCAAGGTCTAGGATACCCATGACAGAATTTGCTAATCTTCTAGCTACACAGGCGCACACCCATAATAAAGGGGTTGATGCAATTGAGACTTGACCCAACCTCTTGCTCTAAGAGGCTTATCACTAGACCAGTGATACTTGCGGCGGCGCCTTGGGATTTGGGGAATGGTCTGGTTAGGATTTTCATCATATACTGTAGATTAGTTGGGCTGTAGTACAGGACACTTATTGTAGGATTTTTATGGGTATAGGTGGCACAAGCATGGAGTGGCATGATTGGTTTCGTGTGGAGTTGGCTGTTCAATAGTGTGGCAGTGACTTTGCTTCCAAAGGTTACTAGGAATAGACATTGCTTTGTAACGCAGAATGAAGAAGAGCAGAATGCCATCTCTCCGAGTTAAAGACTTTTTGAATCACCCAATCGGGGTTTATCAATAAGAAACAACTTTAATAGGTTGCAACAGAATTTTACCCTACTATGGACTATTGGACTGTGATTATGTGTGTAATTTTACATGCATATTTTTACATATTAGTTTGATGCTATGCTACATTTTCAAGATAAGATATATTCATGTAATCTACATGTGTATTTGTCTCGGAGATGTTAAAATATATGTTTTTGTGTTACATCTTTACTATTTATATATTATGACTAGAAAGTTGGAGTTGCGGTTGTGTATACAGTGGTCATGTGGTCTCATCTAATTTTTACTATTATACTAGATAATTGGGGTTGTGGACATTATTAATGTGGCCTGACATATTGCGTGTGCTTTCCATCCTTACATTTTATTTATTGGACAGTGATGGTAATCGATATGGATTGGGAAAATTAATCCGGAAGGTGACAGTAATGGATATTGATGGGGAAAATGAATTGGACTCCAATGAACATTAAAACATGTGGAGTGCACATATAACTATCATTGAGTCCAAACTTTAGTCCTAAAATTCCAATTCAACAGAGTGATGATAATCAATCTGGATTAGGAAAATGAAGACTGTAAGAAGATTATTACATGTAGAGTGCAAGTCCTAAAATTCTGATTTACGTTGTATTATTGTCATGCTTTTCAAATTACAATTTATTACTGTATTGAAATAATTTTCTGGGTGTATCCAATAAACTTGATCTCATGGGGTCCATTTTATTGTTGAAGCATTTAAACAAACTCAACGAGGAGTCATCACAAGTATTGTTGAGAGTTGAAACATGTTCTATGAATTGTTGGTTTCATTTTTAAAGATATTTTATCAGTATTGATTATGCCTCGTTTTTCCTTAATCCGACTATACTGCTGTATATTCATCAGGTTGAGCATTTCTTGGGAATCAGCCGTAAGAGTGATATGGGGCCACCTCCACCAAGGAAACCGAAGAATTGAATCATATATATTTGCAAGTGGAGAGTTACAGTATTCATGTTTGACAAAGCTGCCTTCGAACATGATTCTCTTTAGAATCCTTGGTTCGTCCTGTTAAAGAAATTGGGAGGCACACAATCTCTCGGTTAAGGAATCATGTGTTTCGGAATAAAGGCACAGTGAATTCCAGGCACATGTAAAACATATATTTTTGACTATTCAAATAAATAGTCTGAAAATTTTCAGCAGTCATTTTGCAAAATGTTTGCAGAGATTGTAATATGTTTGTGTAGTAATTTTGTGCTTGCATATATTAAGTAGGGAAATTTCTGACATAATTTTGTGCTTGCATATATTTTGCAAAAATGTATGCATGGCAATGAGATTAAATTGATGAAACATATTCACTTATGATTAATGCTGCATTTAGTTGCTCCAGGGTAAGTGGATTTAGTGCCTGTTCTAAAGATACTGATTTACTGATCCTTGATGCATAATAATGCGGTATTATATTTGTTGTTAACCGCTGGTCCACGGTACTGTTCTGAACCCTAAGGAATAGGGTGTTGCCAAGGTTTTTTTTTTTTTTCAAAATTGACTTGCTAGAATGAGATTTACTGCCTTGTTAAATATTGAAAGTAATTGCTCTATGACCAAAACTAAACTAAACTACACAAAATTGAACAAGGCCTACATTTTTGGGTCTGGTTCCCCCCCCCCCCACCCCGCCGGGTCACGAACGTGCCTTATTCCCTTTTCATTAAACCCAACGACATTGATGTTCTAGTCTCAGGAAAGAACATCAGAGAGTATATCTCTAATATTATAATGAGAGAAGACCTTAGTGTCATTTGTCAACTACCGACTCTTGCATTGCATGTGCATAACTAATATGGAGGAGGTTTCAGGTTTGAATCCTTACTACGTCAGAAATTTTATTTTAATTTTTTTAATATATTAAATGTGTATCACACGTGTAAATTACTATCTGTCTATAATATAATATATAAGAACTATCTATCTATAATATAATATATAATAACTATTATAATAGAAGAGTTGGAGTTGAAAATCTACCTACTTACGTGCAACTCCTCTCCCATTATAGTCTTCTTTAATTATAAAAATATATAATCATATTTATTAAGACAAATATCGGATGTGTAACTCAAAGTTTCATTTTAATTTTTTTTAAAAAAAATTAATAAATCGCACATGTCTATTACTAGTAATAATAAACCAAGATGCCTTCTTCCAGTAAATAAGCAAAGCTACACATTGGATTACATTCATTCTTTTAAACCTAACAATCTTAACAAAAACTGAAGTATTTATAAGCTCGTATAGTATGAACTTTTTTTATTTGTTGATTTGAAGATCGGGCGTTTCATTAATAAAGAGTTAATAAAACCAAGTACGCATTAATAAAGAGTTAATAAAACCAACCCTGCGTACTGGGCACAATTACAAAAAAAACTACAATGTAGAAAATAATACATAATACCTCCAAAGTGCACAAGGGGTGGGACAAATATACAAAATTCTAAACATACAAGAGCATCAAAATAAGTACAACAGAATAAAAAATGTCCCTCAAACAACGCCTTGGAGGGTGAGCAGCCAAGTCGTGAAATATCGAATCAGTCCAGAGTGGGACCAATCTTCACCTCCTCATCATCTACTCCTCCACCTCAATTGCTTTTGTAGCCCAAAAAATAAGATGCATGATATGAGTGAGATTACCGGAAATACTATTACAAGACACACGAAAGTAAAAGTTATTTTTGTCAAGCCATAAAACCCAGATCTTTGTGGCGATTGTGATATACCACACTTCATTTTCATCTCATGTCTCTCTCTAGC
Source organism: Hemerocallis citrina (assembly GCA_017893485.1). Lineage (NCBI taxonomy): Eukaryota > Viridiplantae > Streptophyta > Magnoliopsida > Asparagales > Asphodelaceae > Hemerocallis > Hemerocallis citrina. The sequence continues at coordinate 128,349,956 of CM030368.1, forward strand.
AAAAATAGACCCTATCCAAAGATCTTCATAGACCTGTGGGAATATAGATGTTCCGAGGGCCATTAGAACCCACACAAAACGGCCTTACCACTGGTGCAATCTAAGAAAATATGAGATTTCGATTCCATGTGTGCATTGCAAAAGCCGCAGTTAGTAGCGATGAGCGGTTGTCTTTTAGCCAGGTTCTCTCTAGCTAGAATCACATCGTTGAGTACTAGCCACAGGAATACTCTAATTTTTAGCAGAGTTTTGGCATTTCAAAGAATTGTAGACCATTTCGGACTACAACCTCTAAAGTGGATAAGATTGTAAAGAGAATGAACCGTGAAAGATCCATTCTTCTCTAATCCCCATGCCTTCCGGTCTGGTACTTGAGAGTATATAACCCCCGATTGGATAATGTAAGATTGTAGATCTCCCAGTCTCAATTGAGAATCCGGGTCGAGGCGTGATCTGAATGAGGGTCTCCAGGCTCCCATTTTCCAGGTTTTGGCCATTGTAATGTTGGGTTGGGAAGCTAGTTCAAAAAGATATGAGAATAAGTCTTTTAAAGAGTGATCTTCACACCACTTTTCCCACTAAAACATGATTATCATGCCATTGCCAATAAAGGATGTGACATAGCTATGGAACGAGTCATAACCTTTGGTGACCTCTTTCCTAAACGAAGACACTTTAGGTCCCATCCAGAAACCAAGCCTTCGTGTACCCTTACCTAGAAGGTAAGAATGAATATAATCTTGCCACCCTTCCCCATTTGGGTCGAACACTTTCCACCACCATTTGCCAAAGAGAGCCAGATTCATGTCTCTTAGGTAAATGATACCAAGCTCACCGCGACTCTTCTTCATGCAAGCTTTCTCCCACTTGATGAATTGATTACCCATTTTGCTTGCCTCTGCCCCTTTCCAAAGGAATCTTTTCCGCACACGGTCGATCCTTTGAAAGACCCATTTCGGGAATTCAAAAAAGGACAAGTAATATATCGAGAGATTGGACAATACCGAGTTGATCAAGGTCACTCTTCCCCTCAACGATAGAGTCCTTCCTTTCCAACCTGTCAACTTTGCTTCAACCTGATCAATAATCGGCATCCAATCCGATTTATTAAGTTTGCCTGGCCGAAGTGGTAGGCCCAGGTACTTAATAGGAAAATTATCAAGCTTTTAGTTCAGACAGGTTGCATGTTCACAAGCTTCTGCATCTGCCATGGCAATAGGAATGAGGGCGCTCTTGTGGAAGTTTACCCTAAGTCCCGACCAAGCTTCAAAGCAATACAATATTCATTTGAAGGTGATAGACTCCCCCAATTCTCCGTTCCCAAATAGTAGAGTATCGTCAATGTATTATAAGATTGAGCACCCTCGCTACCAGAGTAATCCAACATGCTTGTTTACAATTATTCATCATGCCTTTAAGTACATCTGTGACAGTCGTAAATAGCAAGGGGGAAAGAGGATCCCCCTATCTCAAACCTCTTCTATAAGAGAAAGTTCTCCCTGCCATTCCGTTAATCAGTATAGCAGACCTACTGGTAGAAAGACAATGCCAAATCCGTTTGTCCCCAAATCCCCTGCCTCTAAGAGCTTCTAAAAGACAATCTCATTCCACATAATCGTAAGCTTTCTCGAAGTCCAATTTTAACAAGTAACTCCTGTCGTTCGAGATATGACATTGGTAAATAGTCTCTTCTGCAGTAGCCACACAATACAGTATCCCTTAATGAAGCCAATTTTCTCGTTACTAATCAATTGGTCCATTAACTTGCTTAATATGTTCGCAAGGATCTTGGTAATTATCTTGACTGAGCAATTGAGGAGATTGATTGGACAAAAGTCGCCAGCTCCATGAGACTCTTCCTTCCTAAGGATTAGGACAACCTCCACATAGTTTATTATCCCTAGTTTAAGTTTGTGGTCGTAGAATTCGGTGATGACGGCCAAGAGATCATCTTTGATCTCATCCCAAAAGGTCTGATAAAATAAAATCGGGAATCTATCAGGGCCAGGAGCTTTAATATTTCCTATATGGAGAACCACCCCTTTAACCTCCTCCTCCTCCTCCTCCGTGAATGGGGATTCGAGGATTGTAGGGACTGATCCAAACCCTCTGAAATCAGTTTTAAGACCAAACCTATTTTTTAAGTGAGTTTGGAATGCAAGATGAATTTCCTTTTCTTCTTGAATAACCCATGACTCTGTTTGGACAAAGAGGATGATGATAGATCTTCGACGGAAGAAGGTCGTATTCACATATCCCTCTTTGAGCCATAAAATTTTGGACCTCTGTTGACATTTGATCTCTTCCAATTTGTACAGTTGTGATATATCCTCCCTTAAAGAAAACATACTATTGCGTTATGTTTGGGTGAGGTCTCTAGATTCCTCTAGCCTCTCTAAACCATCAATGTCTTCTAGGATGGAGTCTTTATCTCTCCAGATAGTCACAAAACGTGTTCGATTCCACTTTCTCAGCTTAGCTTGAAGTCTATGAATCTTTTCGCACCAAATCGCAGCCGCTTCATTACCCCTAGTTAGCAGCACCCAACTTTCCATTACAAGGCGATGGAAACCTTGAATTTCTAGCCAAGCTTTCTCGAATCTAAATTTCTTCAGGTTGATAGCGTGATGCTCTCCAGAGTCAAGTAAGATGGGAATGTGGTCAGAAGTGGTTCTAGGGAGGGATTTGGCACTAATCAATGGGAATTTGGCTTTCCAATCCAATGAGATTAACACTCTATCCAGCCTTGCCATAATAAGGGAAGCTTGCATATTAGACCATGTAAATATTCGATCAGGGATTGGGATGGCATTGCTAGCTCCTCTACCCCTATGTTTGAACGCGAATCTAGTGATGTTAAAATAACCACCCACTAGCCAAGGGTGATGCCAACGCGTTTGGATTATCGGAGTTCAGTCCAGAACGTAGGTCTAGAAGACACTAGATTCGAGCCATAGACAATCGAGATAGTTTGTGTCCAGTTATCGATACGATGTTAGTGTTAGGTTTCAATGGTAGTCTTAGATCAAATACACTGCGGAAAAAATTACAAAGAAATATCGAAACCTAGCCATGGATCCATGCAAAAACCACAAATCGTGTTTAGGAGTTATACCTTAAAGATGGATCTGCTGTCTCCAATTAATATCGATCACAACACTGCAATGTTGTTGTGTTTCTACAGTATCGATACGAACGGATCATATCAAGCTTTCCCTCATGCCGCACTGCTAGCTGCGGGATAGGGATGTTCCTCAGGATCTCTCTATCTCACAATTTTTGTGACGGCTAGGGTTTTCTCATGTGTTTCTTTTCCAAAGATACGTATCATATATATAACTACAGAAAATCAACCCTAAGAGAGTAATGAGGTTGTTGGACTCACAATCTGGCATGGTTCAGATTCATGTGTGGGCCTTTGATCATTAATCAGCCTATTTATTCTAATTAAATGTACAACCAATGTCAGGAGTCCAAGCCTTACTTGGATCCTAAATTAAATTCATCTTATGAATTTAAATCCCAATTTTGATCCATTCTAAGTATGTGACCCTGTAGGTTTCTATTACGTTGACAGTAATACTAAAATCACATTCTAGTATTACAAATAGTAAGCGGTATTTAGCAATACATCACGTCTACTCAAGTAACGGGAATGTCAGTGATTAGACATAACCTATCCGTGACCAATGTTACCATGTAGTCTAGTCCCTTTGTCCAGATATCTTAACTGACCACAAGGCATAGACGTGTCAGCCTTGTATAGTTCAATCTTTGGTTTTTTGATGTCGGAGTAGACTTACTAAAACAAATGAGCTCAATATCTCATATCGACTCATTTAAGCATGGCCATACATTTTGCAGTCTCACACAATCAAAGGGCCCATAGATATCGCTCCTGTTATGTAAGAGGGACAAATCCTATCTAAACCACTCATATCCTTCCGCATGATTTGTAGTATATCCCATAGTTGACTATATAATCACTTTATTATAGGCAACGTTTGAGGACATTAAAACATATACCTTCTCATGTAGGGAACCGTAGTGACTTCAAGTCAAAGGACTACATACACCATGGTCACTGTGAGAACCGCTTATGACACTCACGTAACGATTCATGCAGCATTTTCACGGTGGGTCAGTCCAGTACATTATTACTCTAATATGTACCCATGTGAAGACTTGATATCTCATATCCATGACTCGTGAGATATGGTCATCAGTCTACGCACATACTAGTTTCTATGCATTATTGTTGTCCTAATTCACAATAATACTTGACTAAGGACATTTAAGAATAGTATTCTGATTACAACCAATAGGATCTCATAATCAAGTCATGCACTTGATATCCCATGGTATTGAACCTACTATTCTAAGAACTTTATTACGTTCATTAAATCACAAAACAATACAATAAATGAAATGCCTCATATATGAAATAAATATCATGATACAAACTAATAATGTCAATACACAACTGGCCTCTAGGGCATACACCAATAGCTGGAGCAAAATAGACAACGAGAGTTCCCCTCGAAATTCATCCAGGCAAGAAAAAAATATCAGCGTTAAAGCCAATAGCAATCCCACCCGATGCCCCAGCAGCGGGAAAGATCTTCCATTCACAGATCCTATTCCCCCAAACTCTCTTAAGTCCAGCAACATATGAGAGTTTGGTTTCTTGGAGACCAACAATGTCAGATTTAGAAGTGTTTATAATATCTCTAACCATCTCTCGCTTGCTCCTCTTCCCAAAACCCCCAAACCCTAACATTCTATAGAATAATCTTAATTAAAGACAGGGCAGGGGTTACGTGGGGGGAACAAGATTCGGGGCTAAGTTTATTCTATCTAATTTCCACCCTCTAATTTTATTCAATAGGAAACGTTACGCTCTATATCGCTTATAGCAAGACCAAAAGTTCCGGAAAGATTAAAAACCTAAAAATCAGATATGAAATTAAAAATGGAAGCTAAAAGGCAACGCATACCTCCATTATCAATCTTAGCAGACTTGGCGGCAGGCGCTATCTCCAAATAGTCTCCCAAGGACTCAACATGAGCCATTTTAGCAATTTTGTTGACCTCGAAACTTTGTGAATTTCTTTGGTGATCAAATTCATTTTGTGAAATAGTCAAATACAATGGAAAGCTAGACAATTTAAAATTTGGGGTAGGCTCCATAGTAGGACATAATTGTGAGTCTGCTACAAACTGTATTTCAAAGTGTTCATTCCCATAGAGGTTGTCGTCCTCCAAATCAAGGCATACCTTCTCGCCCTCATCATTTCTATCAACCAAATTTGAACCAACTGGTGTAACCCCCGTTTCCACCTATACATATTCCTGAGTATTTTTGGTATTTCGAATATTTATAAATTCATTTTGTTTTGGATCTCTTATTAAAGTCTTTTCTAGTCATCAACTATGTTCATTTCAAATGATTGAATATTTTTACAAAAACATTATTCCAATTTATTAATTTATTTTCTATTCCTATTTGATTAATTATTTACATTTTAGCCCAAAACTAATCTTATTATTATTTGTTGATTATTTTAAAGTCGTGCTCCTAATTCATTATATCCCATTATTATTTGATTATCTATTTATTTTGATTGAGCCCAACCCATTCTTATGATTTTTATGATTTTTATTTTATTTAAAAAAAAAATCCAGATCCAACTCTATATTTGAGTAAAACCCATATATTATTTGATTCATTGTTGTTGTTGTTGTTGTTGTTTTTCCTTAAACACAATCTAAGCCCAAGCTTATTATTATTATTATTATTATTATTATTATTATTATTATTATTATTATTATTATTATATATTTTTTATTATAAAATCCCAAAACCCAAGCCTATAGATCTTATTCTATCTTTTATTATTATTATTTATTAATATGAGGCCCATCTTTGACCCAGTCTGAACCCCTCAATCCCCTCAATTGCCTAATATTCAAATTCCATAAAATTCTCCTTAATATCTTTCAGTTACAACTACAATCCCCATCACCCACTAATTACTCATCTCCACTAATCTACTAATCCTCTCCCATCAGCCGCTACTCCTCCCTTCTTCTTCTTCTTCTTCTTCTTCTTCCTCTTGTCCGAAACCCAAGCCCCCAACACCTCTCATCTCGCCCAAAACCCAAGCCCCCGATGCCTGGACGCTCCTCCTTCGCAGTAACCAACACAACCCACATGCGCTCATCCCCTCACTCCCACCGAAATGCCCCCGACGCTTCGCTTGCTGCTAGCCACCACCACTAGCCTGCGCGACTCCATAATCGCCAACCACCGGCCGAACTCCTCTCACTGTCTCCTTCATCGCAACACTGCCTTACATCTCCTTCCCTCTATTGCAGCCAATGCCGTCCTCGTCTTCCTCCTCAACGTCGCTGCACATCGACTGAACTCCTCTTCCTCTAAGCCCCACTGCCACTCGCCAAGCCTCACCATTGCCATCTTCTACTGCCATTAATCCCAAGCTCCACCTTTGTCGCTGCTCTTGCTCCCCTCGCCGACAACCACCGTCGCTCCCCCTCTTCGCAACCACAACACCCCTGTCCGCCACTGCACCTAGCTGCGATCATCGAACTCCATCGCTACCACACTCCGACGCTGCTTCTCCATCGCATGACTTCACCCGACCATGCTGCTCTTCTCACACCCCCTGCCTTTGTCTTCGACGCCAACCACGTGACCACCGCACGATCGCCTGAGCATCACAACCCTTAACTCCAATCGCGAGACCGCCATTGCTGCACCCTGTCTTCACAGTCGAAGCTCCTATGCTCAACCTTGCTATCCTCGCCTGTAACCTCGCATGCCACCACGATCACCGTGGCCACCGCGGCCACCACGCCGCTGCAGTCCCTGACAACCTCAGCCCCTTACTGCTCCTCTACAACCCGCAACACCTTGATGCACCTCCTCGACAGCCCCCACACCGACTGCAGCCCGACCTTCTTCACCGTCGCTGTTGCACTACAACTCCACCGTAACACCACTCGCCGTCAACCCAACAGCAAGCTGCCTCCTTACAGCCAACACACAATCATCGAGCACTTCTTGCTGCCATAGTCGATGCTGCGCATTGCCGAATTGCTTGTTGCTTCCGTCACTCTTGTTGTTGCTTCTCGTCGTCTGCCTTGCTGCCCGACGCCGTTGCTGCAGCCGTTTGTTGTCATTCTCACTATCGTCTCTTGCTGCCGTCTCGCTCATCGCCGATCCGTCGCACACTCACACTCACCGTATAAGGCAAGCATCTCTTGTAACACCCTACAATTTATAAATAATGTTTTTGAGATTAATAAATGAATTAAAGTAATTTTTAGTAGTTTAATAAATAATTTTCTGAAATTTATCTATTTTCACGTGCAAAACACGTGCAAATATTTTTTTGAGAAACTCAAAGTCAGAAATTATTTTGGGAAAACCTAATATTTATTAGTAGGTATTATTTAAGATTTTTCTGAATTTTTTAATATTTATTTGGCATGTTTGCAAATATTACAAAAAGAGGGGATTTTGTACAAAATTAACACTTGGAGTAAAAACTCCAGATTTTCAGTTTTTTGGCTGTTAATCTAGTTACCTAGTATAAAGGATCTATATATGTAAAGATATATTCAAAAGGAATATTTTGCAAAATCTTCTCAGAACCCTAATACATAAGATTTCGGCTATTAAAAGGGCTGCTACAGCCGTTTCTCCTCTGCACAAAACAAAAAGTATATTTTATTATTGATTTATTGGAGTTTCAAAGTGAGGATCTTGGTTTTTTGCGAAAGGAGGAGCTTTCTTATTCTTTATTATTTTCGTTGAATCTTCAATAAGGTGAGTGACATGTATTTTGATTTCTTGTTGTTCTATGCATGTAAGATATGATGTTTTGTCTAGTGGAATGCATGTTAGATGATTGTATCATGATATAATGAATAAACTGAGGGATGAATAATTAAAAATAGAACTTTTATGAATAATATGCAATTGATGAATAAAATTTCTATATAGATGACTTAAGAATGTTAAGAACATAGTAGGAATCATGAGTATACTGTTTTCTTTCATATTCTCGCTGATTTGATTATATATAATGAGTTTGTAAGATGTATAATGCATATAGATGACTAAAGATGGGTTCCTTACTGTTTTGAGAGATATATGATCTGTTTGGATGAATTGATGGATAACACTTGACTAATACATGTTGTAGATGCTTATAATCAAGGGCAAATTGGTTTAATTAGTTGTATATGTGTTCAACAAATTGCAAGAGAGGGTTTAGAGTCAAAGATCTAGTCTTTATGTGTTGAATTTGGATTTCTAGATTTCGGGTCTGATTGTGCACTGCCGAAACTTGATTTTGTGTTTTTTGCAAAATTTCCAAGTGGATCTTTGATTTTTTATTGATACTGAGATTGAATTGAACATCGTACGACTCTTATACACTGGTTTTTGTTAGTTTGGCTGATGCATATACACATATATATACATATATACACATATATTCCTGATTTGAAGAATTTTGTCAAAAATATGCTATATTGTGAATTTGTTGAGAGTTTGATTTGATTTGATTTATGAGATTTAATCATCTCAGGGTTTTAATCTCTTGAATTCATGCTTTTAAAGATTTTAAACTACGTATCTGTTGAGATGTGCACAAAATTTAAAGTGCTATTTTTTTGGACATGTCGGTCGACTGCCTAAATTTACACTTGGGATGTCGGTCGACTGTCAATTGCTTGGTTTTGGAATTTTAGCATGTCAGTCGACCACTGCTATTTTGAACTGTGATGTCGGTCGACCGACAGCTGCTGTATTAATTGTTTGTTGAGTTTTGCTGTTTTTCTTGAGCGATTATCTCTTCGAACTTATGGATTATTGATCTACTGTTTTAGATGAAGTTTTTGCTACAGATTACTATACTTTACAGAGAGTTATATTTTTATTATGATAGAGTTTTACTCGTATTTCTACGACTTCAGAAAGCGAAATATATATGGTTTTCGAAGGATTGATGTTTTGTAATTTTTCTATGACTTCAAAATGTGAAACTCAGTTGTTTAAGAGATTTAAACTCGGATTTTATTTCAGGGAGTTTTGTGAGTATTCAGATAAATTTAGATTTGTTTGATTTAAAAGTTTTCTCAATATGAACAAATTAACAATGGAATCAAGAGTTTTATTGTGAGATTTGTGTTGATATTTTAGTTGCGAGCCTCTAGAGGTTGCGTGGGATTCTTGTAATCTGTTAGATGAGATTTTGCTGATCTTGGCCAGTTGGGGCATTGGTGTTGTTTTGGTGGAATTAAGTCCTGTAGGGTACACCAACTCTAGGGAGGGGGAAGTTTTGTTTTAATAATAATCAACCTAAGGACAGACACTAGTGAAGGTGTGATAGAACTTGAGAAACGTAAGTATGGGCTCTGTTGTTAGTCCAACAGATGTATTCTAGGACTATATGTTGTTGTGTCCCTAGTATATTCGTGTGTCGAGAGTCGGCAGGCCTATTCACAGAATGTCTAGAGGACAGTTGGTATGTTCGCGTGTCGAGGGTTGGTAGGCCTATTCATGGAACATACAGTGCATTCGTGCGTCAAGGTTTGGCAGGTCTATTCGCGGGATGTACTGTGTATCTGCACGTCGAGGGTCGGCAGGCCTATTCGTGGGGTACACGACAGGAAGGTGATTCTCCGGTATTAGAGCTATGCTTACATGATGCTTGCGCGTCGAGCGTTGTTAGGCCTATTTGCGGAGTATTCTAGATCTTGTTTCTATCACCGTGGTAGGATTAGTTGCATAACGAGAAATTTAACTTTATAAAGTGGAGAACGATAAGGGCTTGCATCGGACCTATGTAGTATGGAATGTATAGAATCCGACAAGTATGCATTAGAGAGTTATCATACTGTATTTGTGTTTTCTTGACTTGTATTATGCATGATGTTTTCTATTTTCCTACACTTGACACTTAGCTTAGGTTCAGTTGATATTTTATGCTTTATTTATCTTTATTTCATTTTCCGTTTGTTACTACTATGGGAATGTGTTGATTATGAATTTATTCTTTATGCTTCACTTAAATTGTATTTCTTTTAATGTCACTCACACCGTTATGGCTGACCCCGTAGTTTTGGGGGTTATATCTCTAGCCTGATATTTTACAGGTAGGTATCGTTAGCTTGGGATTTGGATGCTTATCGTAGAATGATAATATGGCTTATGCAAATTGTAAAAGAATGGGTTGTAAAAGAAAGAAAATGTAATTCAAGGTAATTACTTTTTGCTGTGCTATGTAAAGAATTGATGTAATAAAACTTGAATTTTTTTCTGTGTTTTGCTATGTTTACTATTACAATGAGGTTGATACTGGGAATTGTGCCATGTATTTCTGAATTTATTTATTGGAAATTCAGGAGCTCTACAGAGTTTGGTATTAGAGCATGCTTCAATAGTAATGATAAACATGGTATAAGAATAAACCTAGGTGGACATTAGAGCGTGAGTACCTAGGTGTGGACATTAGAGTGTGAGTATCACATGGAATTAAAACAAGATGAAATGGTTTGGGGCATGATTGAGTTTGCCATAAGGTATTGATGTGAATATGAATTGTGTGGTGATGCTTTAACTTTTCCCTCATTTTGCAGTATTCAGTATAATGGCAGGACCCAGGACTAGGAATGATGGAAATGGTGATGGGGTTGAGGGTTCCCATGGGGCCGAACTTGATCTAGAGACGGAAATTGCCAGGGTGTATCAGACCTTGAACACATTCTTGGCAGCTAACATGACTCAGAATCAGAATTAAGGGGATGGACCAGTGCTTGTTAATGCTGATCAAATTAAGCAGGTTGAGTCCTTCAAGCGGATGAAGCCGCTTGTTTTTGAAGGGCAGTATGATCCAAATGAGGCTGATGATTGGATTAGACAGATGGAGGTAGTCTTCGAAGTTTTGGAAACCCCAACAGCCAACAAGGTGAAATTGGCTACAATGAAGTTAGAGAAGGATGCTGGCGTCTGGTGGCAGTTAGTTAAGAGGACTTTTGGGAATGAACAGGTGACTCGGGAGGTTTTTTCTTGAGGAGTTCAGGGATCATTTCTTTCCTCTAGATATTCAGGAGAAAAAAGCAACATAATTCTTGAATCTACACCAAGACAGCATGTCTGTGCGCAAATATGAGACTAAGTTCACCCAGCTGTCAAGGTATGCACCGGAGATGATAGTTGATGAAGCAAAGAAGGCCAAGAAATTCGAGCAGGGCTTGAGGCCGAATTTGAGGTATACCATTTGGCATTAGAAGATTTGATAGGCTGGTCAGGAGAGCAGGTATGACAGAAGAAGATATAGATCAGTTCCAGAAGAAGCAGGATACCTGGAACAGGAACAAGTGGCCAGTAGAAAATTAGAGTGGGGAGAAGTTTCCAGCGAAGCAGGGCAAGTTTGGTAGGCCAGAGCAGAAGGCGCCCACAATTCAAGGCGTGACTTGTTTCAACTGTGGAGAGGCAGGCCACTATCAGTCAACATGCACCAAGCCACCTAAGGTGTGGTCTTGTTATCAGTGTGGTTGTGAAGGGCATATCAGACCAAACTGTCCGCAGTTGAAGAAGGAAGGTGCAAGCAAAGGCAAATTCCAGAGGCAGGGGCGAGTGTTCGCATTAACTGAGGAAGATGTGGGTAACTCAGAAGATGTGATCCAGGGTATGCAAGAATTTTAAATTCATTTATTTGATGTATCAAGTAAAACATTGTTTAAGAATAAATTGGAGATTTGAGTATCATTCTTCATGTAACATGATTTATCTTGATTAATGGAATAAAAGCAAAAGTTTTATTTGATACTGGTTCTTCGCATACATTTGTGTCGCCTAGTTTTGCTAAAGTTTTAGGTGTGGAACCTGAAGTATTTCTAGGCAGTCTTGTCAGTGGCAACACCATCAGGGGAGGAATTGATTGCTGATTGGTATTACGAGGACTGTGATATCGAGATTGGTGGGAGATTATTCACCATTGATCTCATTGAACTACAAGTCTTGGGTGTGGATGTGATCGTGAGCATTGATTGGATGGCAATATATGATGCCACAATTGAATGCAAGAAGAAAAAAGTGTTGGTGAAGGCACTGAGAGGATCCGCAGTGAATTTTCAGGGGAAGAAGAAGAACCCGAAAGTGGCTGCAATGGTATCTAAGTTGATGATTCCAGATGAAGTCAGAAGAATTCAAGTTGTCAGGGATATTCCTACAGTATTCTTGGAAAATCTACCAGTGTTACCGCCATAGTGAGATGTTGAGTTTTGTATTAATGTTCAGCCAGGAAGTGCTCCAATTTCTAAGGCTCCGTACAGGATGACACCTGTAGAGCAGGATGTAGTTAAGAAGCAGATTGAAGAATTACTAAGTAAAGGGTTCATCAGGCCGAGTACTTCTCCGTAGGGAGCACTAGTGTTGTTAGTGAAGAAGAAGGATGGGTCCATGAGGATGTGCATTAACTATTAGGAGTTGAACATGGTGACCATTTAGAACAAGTATCCGCTTCCCCAGATTGATGATCTATTTGATAGGCTTTAGGGAGCAGCTGTATTTTCAAAGATTTATCTGTGGTCAGGGTATCATCAGGTCCGAGTTAAGGAGGAAGATGTGAGCAAGACAGCTTTCAGAACTCGTCATGGACTCTATGAGTTTTTGGTGATGCCATTCGGAGTGACGTATGCGTCGGCAGTATTCATGGACATGATGAACCAGATTTTGTGGCCGTTTATTGATTCCTTCGTGATGGTATTCACTGATGATATTTTGGTATATTCGAAATCAGAGGAAGAGCACTTTAAACACTTGGCAGAGGTATTGAAGAAGTTTTAGGAGCATAACTTGTATGCCAAGCTGTCAAAGTGTGAGTTTTGGAAGTTCGAGGTAGCTTTCCTTGGTCATATCCTTTCTAAGGAGAGAGTGGCCACCGATCCTCAGAAGGTTGAAGCAGTGAAGAATTGGCCCAGACCGACGACAGTGAAGGAAGTCAGGAGTTTCTTGGGATTAGCTGGGCATTACAAGAGGTTCATTCAGGGATATGCACAGATCACAGTTCATTTGACAGGGTTGACTCCGAAGAATGTGGTATTCACTTGGACTGATAAGTGTGAGGTGAGTTTCCTAGAGCTAAAGAAGAAATTGATGACTGCGCCTATCTTAGCTTTGCCACAAGCTAGGAAGGACTATGATATCTACAGTGATGTATTTCTCAGAGGTTTGGGGTGCGTCTTGATGCAATAAGAGAAGGTTATTGCATATGGTTCGAGGCAGTTGCGTCCGCATGAGAAGAACTATCCGACGCACGATCTGGAATTGGTAGCTATTATCTTTGCCTTGAAGTAGTAGAGGCATTATGTATATGGAGAGAAGGTCAACATGTTCACCGACCACAAGATCCTGAAGTACATTTATCAGCAGAGAGATCTAAATCTTTGGCAGAGAAGATGGTTGGAAGTTTTGCAAGACATTCGTCCTGAGATCAAGTATCATCCAGGCAAGGCGAATGTGGTGGCCGATGGGCCTAGTCTAAAGAGCAGTCTGTCGAGTCTGATCACTACTCAGAGAGAGTTCGCAACAGAGTTAGATCAGGCAGGTATTGAGGTTGTATTGCAGGGTTTAGGAGCATCTTTGGCTCAATTGAGGTTGTAGCCTTCTTTGAGAGAGTAGATTATGGAAGGTCAGAAATCAGATGCAGAGATTCAGAAGATGTTGCAGTAGGTTTCCAAAGGCATGTTATCAGAGTTTTGTGTCCAAGATGGAGTTCTATGGATGGGTGAGAGGTTGTGTGTACCATAGAATACAGATTTGAGGAGGAGTATCTTGCAGGAGGCACGCAGTACCTTATTGTCAGTGCATCCTGGAAGCATGAAGATGTTCAAGGACATCAAACAACACTTTTGGTGGTCTGGTATGAAGAAAGATGTGGCAGACTTTGTGGCGAGATGTCTGACTTACCAGCAGATCAAAGCAGAGAATCAGAGGCCGGGAAGTTTGTTACAACCATTGTCTATTCCGGAATGGAATTGGGAGAATATTAGCATGGATTTCATCACTGGGTTGCCGAGGAGTCCGAAGGGCAATGATTTAATTTGGGTTATTGTAGACCGTTTGACCAAGTCAGCTCACTTTCTGTCTATGAAGATTACTTGGTCGTTGGAGAAACTGGTAGAGCTGTATATTGGTGAGATTGTGAGACTTCATGGGGTTCCTGTGTCGATTGTTTCAAACTGGGATGTGAGGTTCACATCGAGGTTTTGGAAGGGTTTGCAAGCAGCTTTGGGTTCCAGAACCGATTTCAGTACTACTTTCCATCTGCAGACCTATGGTCAGACTGAAATGGTGAATCAGGTATTGGAGGATATGCTGAGGGCTTGTGTTATGGATTTGGGTGGCAGTTGGGAGAGGTACTTGGCATTGGTTGAGTTTGCATATAACAACAGTTACCATGCAAGTATCGGTATGACTCCGTATGAAGCTTTGTACGGGAGGAAGTGCAGGACACCCGTTTGTTGGTATGAGGTTGGTGAGAGGCAGATGTTTGGGCCTGAGATTGTGCAGTAGACATCGGAGAAGATCGAGCTGATTCGTAAGAGGTTGGTCAAGGCTCAGAGTCGGCAGAAGAGTTATGCAGACACACGACGAATGGACTTGAAGTTTGAGGTTGGGGATGCAGTCTTTCTCAAGGTATCTCCGACTAAAGGAGTGATCAGGTTTGGAAAGGGAGGCAAGTTGGTGCCAAGGTACATTGGGCCATACAGATTTTGAGGCGGATTGGTAAGACAGCATATAAGTTAGAACTACCGGAGGAATTGGCGCAAGTGCATGGTGTGTTCCATGTGTCGATGTTGTGGAAGTATTTGCCAGACCAGACTCATCAGTTGACGGAAGTGCCTGAAGGGCTATAGCTGAACTTGAGTTACAAGGAGCTTCCTGTAGAGATTGTTGACTATTGGGAGAAGGTGTTGAGGAATAAGGTGATACCTATGGTCAAGGTATTGTGGAGGAACCAGCTTTTTGAGGAAGCGACTTGGGAGCCGAAGGATCGCATGCAGAAGGATTTTCCTAAGCTCTTTGTATGATTGTATTCTTTTGGTTAAATTATATTCTCTTGTGTGATTGTATTCTTTAAACTGTATTTTCATTTATGTGACTGCATTTTTCTTTTTGCTTAAATTGTTTGTCCCTATTAGCAGTAGTTCTGAGGACAGAACTATTCTAAGGAGGGAGTAATGTAACACCCTAAAATTTTTAAATAATGTTTTTGAGATTAATAAATGAATTAAAGTGATTTTTGGTGATTTAATAAACAATTTTCTGATATTTATCTTTTTGCACGTGCAAAACACGTGCAAATATTTTCTTGAGAAACTCGAAGTCAGAAATTATTTTGGGAAAATCTAATATTTATTAGTAGGTATTATTTAAGAAATTTCTGAAATTTTTTATATTTATTTGGCATATGCAAATATTACAAAAAGAGGGGCTTTTGTGTAAAATTACCACTTGGAGTAAAAACTCCAGATTTTCAATTTTCTGGGCTGAGCATGATGACTAGCCAACTCAGAGGTAAAGAGTTTAATTTTTGTTCTAATAGACTTGGTTTATTTTGCTAATTTATTAAAGAAGGGTCTTTTTGTAAAATTGCCACTTGAAGGCCAAAAAGTTACAAAATCGGTTTTCTGGATTTAAAACTAGTGCCGGCCAGATCTGGGGAGGATATTTTTGATTTAATCTCAACTAAATTGGTTGATCTAGTTACCTAGTATAAATGATCTATATATGTAAAGATATATTCAAAAGGAATATTTTGCAAAATCTTCTCAAAACCCTAATACATCAGATTTCGGCTATTAAAAGGGTTGCTACAGCCGTTTCTCCTCTGCACAAAACAAAAAGAATATTTTATTATTGATTTAGTGGAGTTTCGAAGTGAGGATCTTGGATTTTTGCAAAAGGAGCTTTCTTATTGTTTATTATTTTCGTTGAATTTTCAATGAGGTGAATGACATGTATTTTGATTTCTTGTTGTTCTGTGCATGTAAGATATGATGTTTTGTCTAGCAGAATGCATGTTAGATGATTGTATGATGATATAATGAATAAATTGATGGATGAATAATTAAAAATAGTACTTTTATGAATAATATGCAATTGATGAATAAAATTTCTATATAGATGACTTAAGAATGTTAAGAACATAGTAGGAATCATGAGTATACTGTTTTCTTTCATATTCTCGCTGATTTGATTATATATAATGAGTTTGTAAGATGTATAATGCATATAGATGACTAAAGATGGGTTCCTTACTGTTTTGAGAGATATATGATCTGTTTGGATGAATTGATGGATAACACTTGACTAATACATGTTGTAGATGCTTATAATCAAGGGCAAATTGGTTTAATTAGTTGTATATGTGTTCAACAAATTGCAAGAGAGGGTTTAGAGTCAAAGATCTAGTCTTTATGTGTTGAATTTGGATTTCTAGATTTCGGGTCTGATTGTGCATAGCCGAAACTTGATTTTTGTGTTTTTGCGAAATTTCCAAGTGAATCTTTGATTTGTATTGATACCGAGATTGAATTGAACATTGTACTACTCTTATACTCTGATTCTTGTTAGTTTTGTTGATGCATATACACATACATACACATATATACCCATATATTCCTGATTTGAAGAATTTTGTCAAAAAATGCTCTATTGTGAATTTGTTGAGAGTTTGATTTGATTTATGAACTCTAGTATGTTACCCAAGTTGTATTTAATCATCTCAGGGTTTTAATCTTTTGAATTCATGCTTTTAAAGATTTTAAACTACGTATCAGTTGAGAGGTGCTTGAAATTTAAAGTGCTGTTTTTTTGGACATGTCGGTCGACTGCCCAAATTTACACTTGGGATGTCCGTCGACTGTCAATTGCTTAGTTTTGGAATTTTAGCATGTCATTCGACCGTTGCTATTTTGAACTATTATGTCGGTCGATCGAAAGCTGCTGTATTGATTGTGTTGAGTTTTTGTTGTTTTTCTTGAATGATTATCTTTTTGAACTTATGGATTATTGATCTACTGTTTTAGATGAAGTTTTTGCTACAGATTACTATACTTTACAGAGAGTTATAGTTTGATTATGATAGAGTTTCACTCGTATTTCTACGACTTCAGAAAGCAAAATATATACGGTTTTCGAAGGATTGATGTTTTGTGATTTTTCTATGACTTCAAAATGTGAAACTCAGTTGTTTAAGAGATATAAACTCAGATTTTATTTCAGGGAATTTTGTGAGTATTAAGATAAATTTGGATTTGTTTGATTTAAAAAAGTTCTCAATATGAACGAATTAATAGTGGAATCAAGAGTTTTTGTCACGCCCTGCTTCCCGAAATTCGGAATATGAGTACGTAACGTAGGCCCAGCGAATGATGTAAACACCATCCATAAGCTGTACCAGTCTAACTCAACAATATGAAACAACAATCACAACCACGCAAGAAGATATAATCACATAAACAAAGATCAACTTCAATAATAAATGAAATAATCCAAATAATAATATCCAACATCTGGGATAAAAACAAACTACGGGTCATAAAAGCCCAAAAACAAAGTGTAATATCAAGACAAAGTTCAAAGAAACAAATCTAGCGATAGATTAATTCACACAATCTAATCTTGGACTCCATCTTCTAGAATCATTGCTCACCAATTCCTTCTGGTATTGTTCCTCCAGTACCTGTAAATTCTTGATCTAAAAAGAAAGAAAATAATGTCCTTAGAGCAAGTCATGGACAACAAGTAGAGAAAACAGGAAATAATAGGAACATGGTGTATCAAAAGAAAAGGGACGAGATCAAAGTCAATAGCAAGGACAAGGAATGGCAATAAGGTCAAGGGTCTATGTTTAATTATGCATTTAATTAATAGTTTCAATTCAAGTCCAATGTTGGTGACAGCATGAAATGTCAAATGCAGGTTATTAATCATTTTATTAACCTATCTAGTGCACGTACTACTGCGTCCCATTTTACAGGTTCGGCGCAAGCACACAGTGTACGCTTTAGACTGATGGTGAATTCAAGGTTCGTGTACTCGGCCCAGTAATCAGTGTTTAATGTTCAATGACAATAATTATCAAACAGTATTTTATGGCCATCAGTCAGTACAAGTCAAGCAGTAGGGCCCGACCGATTACAGTTTTCGATTGTTCACTACCAAGTCGTCCCATGAAACCCAGGCTTGTTAACATTTTATTTCATACTATGTGAGCATGCAAGAAGGTGTCAATGTTGTATGATGCTAGGTGTGACTAATTCTACTCGTTACAGACAAAACAAGAAGCAAACATATTAAATTAACACAAATCACAATCTGGACAGCATGACGTTTCTGTACAAAAACACAGATTACCGCTACTACAGAAAAACAAATATGGATTCGTCAAAATTTTTAGAAACTAGACTCTCTGTCGGTTCCAGAAAATATATATACGACATATAATAGTTAAAGAAACTAGGGTGAAAATAATATTCTTTTCAGATTTTATGTTCAGGTAACAAATTATAAATTGTGTTCACCTATATGTTTTAGGTCAGAAAGCTCATCAATTAAATCTACAAAAATTCAGGGTAGTTCCTACACATGTCTAGTCTAAGCCAAATTTATTTCATATTTTTATTTTGTTGTTAACATGTTCAATTTAATTATAAAACAGAAAGATACGCATGAATTTGTGAATCTGGAAATTCAGACACAGTTGCACTAAAATACTGATATCTAACAGATTATAACTCGGAATTCAGATCCCTTAAAAATTCTGGAAAATAGATTCATGGGTGTATATTTCATATTCAGAAAGTTATTTCAAATTACAACAGCAACATGGTCGAAAATTTAATACAAAAAGACACCAACAGCAGTTCAGAAAATAGTTTGATATGAATAGGCAACAAATTTATTGTACAACCATATAGTTCATGCTAATTAATAATCAAAGTGATGCTAGATGTTTACCATGCATATTTCTAGGTTTAAGATACAATTTTATAGGCATGGTAATCAATTCATTAATTCAACTTCAATCTAACCGATTCAATTCATAAAACAATTCTATAACATGGATCTAGTTACTTTTTATGTGAACGTGCATATGCAATGTACAAGAGGGACTAGGTTTTAGATCAATGATGTATGCACGATGTTAAGCATATATTGAGTTAGCTCGTGTAAATTCTCAATATACTTAACGGAATTTCAAATAGCAATACGATAAAAAGGATTTGGATATACTTGCAGAGATCAAAGAATCTTGAACAAAACAATAAACTAGTTCAAGAAGAGACTTGCCTTTTAGATGTTAATTCCGACTATTTAGAATAACGGGATGAGAATACCGGGAGACGAATTCATGAACAGAAACACGTGCAAGCTACGTGCAACACTTACACAAAATGACAACCACCCAATCGGATCAAAACACCAAGCTCCAAGATCAGAACACCAAACACATGATCACTCCCTTCCCTTTCACAACAACAAACACCAAAACCTACGGATCCCCTCTTCTACCGAACACCGAACAGCTAAGAAGGAGAGACAGCCGCGGTCAGTGACTGGCTCGACGGTGGGGGACTCGCGTTGCTGGCAGAGAGGGTGTTTGGGGGTGTGCTGACGGCGGGGCACTGCGGTTGAGGAGCGACGCAGCGATGGGCTGGACGACACTCTGTTTCGCACCGAAACAGAGGAGAAGGAAACTGTAATGCCCTGATTTCTATACACTGGGAAACCGTGACATAAGCCAGAATCTTTTCCTTCAATTAGCCACAATACACAGAAAAATAGAAAAATTTTAAAACTTTTTATTCAACACATGTATTACAAGTTCGAATGCTATAAACTTGCAATACATTATATCAGTGTTACAATAATACCATACAAGCCCAAGTTTATAAACTTTCAATAAAAAATATATTAGAGTACAATGAATAATATATAACACTTGGTACTTCACTTGGATGCTTCTCAACAATTAATAAATTTACAATTGAAACAATGGTAACCAACATGCATTACAATTGAAATAGAATCAACACTTTGCTTCTCTTGCCTTGAGTCCTCTTGAATTCTGTACCTGTAGTTTTGCAATCCAGTACCTATTGAAGTAGGGACGTCAGTACATATACTGACGCTTTAAGGCTGATGACTAGCAGCGATTCTCAACTTTAAACAAACAGATTGATGAAAAGAGAAACGTGTATATATAATTGATGTGTTAGTGTATGCTATGACTTCGAATCTAATGCAGGATTAACAAATGCAATGATGCACTTATTCTAATGCAAGCAAGACTCTGGAACAGTATGCATCCCATACTTCATACGCCCCATATCAAGCCGTTTCTTCATAAATAGGGATTTGAACCCGCTCCATGAATTCTACTCTTGTACTCAACTCAACCTGTTTATGAGGATACAACGTTGCCCAGAAACGGTCTAATCCCGCCAATCGCAGTCATATAGTGGTATCCCCGTTTGCCACTATTGCCCGGCGTACCGGACCTCACACAAAAATCTGACGAAGTTTTGGAGTTAACTACAATACAGGTTATCTCGAAGCATCCCCTGTGGTCCCCTAGTTGATAGACCGTAGTCTATGTCTTGTTCGCCTTTCTTGATATAGAGCATGATGGAGTTCCCGGGGTCCATCCCTTAGCTCCGATAGGATACTTCCCACCCTTATCATGGCACTTCATAAATTAACAGACGAGATACGGATCCAGTGCTCCTAACTTGTGAGAAGGCACAGACCATATCCCTTTGACAGGAAGGGTACAACCAATAACACCACCTAGTGTTGGCCTATAGAATAGGTCAGATCATAAGGTATCACCCATAATACCAACTCTTTCCTTTCGGAGAAATGATAATAAATAAAGGTTAAGTAGTAATAACCATAGGTTACTATCCTAACGATGTCACTAACCCCTAAACAATCCGAGGGATGACAACAGTACTAACACAACATGCCAGATCTTAAGGTAGACTTCACAAGATAACTGTACTAGGTGCTCAACCTAGACTTACCAGAATTCATAAGGATTCTGTTCATAGCCTATCGATCCAAGACCCCGGAAATACGAACTTATTCGCATGCTACTACCTTGAACCTAAATTCCATCTACACTCCCAGCCTGCAATCAACCTACACCGATTAAGATCTGACGGTGCACGAGGGGTGACTCGTCCATAGTCCACGAGGAGTAAAATAAATACACATCTTGATGGTCGATGGCTCCTAGGGCAATAATATCACCATAGACGAGCAGAATAACTGCGTACTAGCTAATAAGCTACATACGAGCAAAACTACTTACATACGAGCCGACTAGCTACGTATGAGCCAAACGAATTACATACGAGCCAACTGTCTATGTATGCGATAAATGAATCATATAGAAGCAACCATAAAAGTCTTCTGACAACCTAGAAGCAAAATTGTTAGATCCTGTAGGCAAGGCAAGAAGCACTAGAGGGGAGGGGGGTAAATAGTGTTTTATAAAAAAATTAATTGCAGAATTAAAAATCATCTTCTGTTCAATCGACTGTAAAAGGAAGTTCAGTCGACTGAGACGTCAGAGTAGAAGAGTATTTTGATACTAGTTTGATAAGTCGACTTAATACAGAAAGGTAGTCGACTTGCCAGAAGAGTTTCTGAGAAAATTGTAATACCAGTCTGATCAGTCGACTTAAGATGGGAATACAGTCGACTTACCAGAACGGTTTTGAGAGAAATGAAATGCAAGTAATAAAAAGTTCAAGAGATACAACCATAGAAATTCCAACCACAGATACACACGATGTATCCTGGTTCGGTCCTCCCGACCTACATCCAGTCCCCAAGCAACCCACTTGAGATTTTCCACTATTCTTGAAAAATGTACAAGAATACCCTACGACATTAGACAACAACCTTGTCCAACCCGTAGTCCTCTCTCACCACTAGAGAGAGATACCCACTCTTCCACCAAGACTGAAAACCTGACTCTACACTCTAGAGTCCTGCTTTCCAATCGAGAGGACCACTCTCACAACCGAGAGTGAAAACCGACTCTACAACCAAGAGCCCTACTCTCCAACCAAGAGGACCACTCTCACAACCGAGAGTGAAAGAAAGAACAATGAAAGAGTTACAATCAACCTATAGCCTTGTTGTGATTGTGATTTGTGTATGGAGGCTAATAGGTCACTTCTGAAATAAGTCCAAAACGAAATCAATATTATATTGGACTGAAAACAAAAAACCAAAAAACTTTGAGGATTTGAAAGCTTTTGAACTCTTGTTCTCTTTTTGAAAATAAGGACTTGAAAGCTTATAAAGAGAGTAATCTTTTTCCAAGTGATTTCTACACTCTATTTATAGAGTTAGAATCACTGGACGTTGAGAAGCAGTTGTACCAACTGTCAACCAACGGAAATAAATCTTTTGAATTCGAAAAAACAAATTTTGAAATCTGAAATCTGTCATAATGGCTTGAACAGTCGACTGGGTTGCTGTTATGAGTCGACTGGCCAGAGTTTGAAGAAGCTCAGACAGTTTTGTACAGGTACAGTTGACTAGTTCTTAATGGCAGTCGACTGGTACTCAACAGCTGACCAGTTCAAACTGTTTTGACTTTTATTTTGGAAAAACACACAGTTATAAAATTATATGTTTGTGTGTGTGTGTGTGACAAGGCTTTTACATCAATCTAAGACTCAACATAAAAAAGATTACTTTTGTTTTTACAAGACACAACATATAAGACATTGAAGCTTTGGTCTTGACTTGAGTCTTTAGTCTTGATAGAAGCTTTAGCCATTGTCTTTGTATGAAGATTTGCTTGATCATTCTTCAGCTTTAGAACAACTTGCTTGATCAATTTACTTTGAGGCCTTTGTGTATCATACATGATAAATTTTGATACAACCTGCAATATATGAGAGGAAGCACAACAACTTTGCATTGTGTTGTAATCATCAAAATCAAGAATCAACATTCTCCCCCTTTTTGATGATGACAACACAATAGCTTAAAATAATGGAAATAAATATTACAAATGCTCACATGCTCCCCCTATCAAATGTATAACATGCATAAGTGTGAAAACATGCACGAAAACATGCACAAAGATATACACAAAGATATGCATCACAAAACATGCACAAAATAACACAAAGCAAAGCAACACAAAGCTTATAGCTATATTTCTCCCCCTTTGTCATCAACAAAAAAATGAAGAAAAAAAAACCACACAAAGTACATAGCAAAATGACAAACAAAGGCAAATTTATTCATAGAAAGGAAATATTCTTAGTTCAAACAGTTATATAATAAATAGAAAATGCAACAATAAGTAGGAAATTCAACGACAGTCGACTGGTCTTAGAGGGCAGTCAACTTAGTCGAGTTCAAAATAGAAAACCGAACATAGCATTAATACAACGGGTCAGTCGACTGGGTACTCTGCACAGTCGAGTGTCCAGAACATAAAACTCAGACAAAAACTTAGAAAAATAAAGATACTTGGCAGTCGACTGAAAAATACTTGTAAGTCAACTTACCAGAGAAAAATTTTAAAAACATCATGAAAACTACAAATCCCTAGTTCTCTCCTTAAGGTGATAAATGTGTCTTCCTTAAGAGGTTTGGTAAAGATGTCAGCTACCTATTTATCAGTAGAAATAAAGTCTAAAGAAATGTCTCCCTTTAAAACATGATCACGTAAAAAATGATGTCGAATATCAATATGTTTCGTACGTGAGTGTTGAACTGGATTTTTAGATAAGTTAATGGCACTGGTATTATCACACATTATTGTAGGTTTTTCAAATGAAATACTATAGTCTAATAGGGTTTGTTTCATTCACAAAATTTGGGCACAAGCCAAACTCACAGCGATATATTTAGCTTCTGTAGTAGATAGGGATGCCAAATTTTGCTTCTTACTGCACCAAGAGACTAGTGAATGTCCCAAAAAGTGACATGTCCCACTAATGCTCTTGCGGTCAGTTTTCCTATCGGCAAAATCCGCATTACTATATGACAAAAGTTGAAAGTTATCGGTACGTGGATAAAATAGACCATATTCAGACGTGCTTTTAAGGTATCTTAAAATACGTTTCACAGCTTTTAAGTGACTCTTTAGGACTTGACTGATATCTAGCATACAAACATATACTAAACATAATATCCGGTCTACTAGTAGTTATATATAAGAGTGAGCGAATCATACCTCGATAGAGTTTCTGATCGACACTCTTACCTAATTCATCTCTGTCAAGGGTAGTGGTAGTAGCCATAGGTGTGGTCTTACTACTCGTGCTATCCATGTTAAACCGTTTGAGTAATTCCTTAGCATATTTTTCTTAATTAACAAATATGCTATTATGTGACTGCTTAATTTGTAGTCCAAGAAAATAATTGAGTTCACCCATGTGACTCATCTCAAACTCGTTTTTCATGGTGTTAGCAAACTCTTGACGTAGATTACTATTAGTAAAACCAAAAATTATGTCATCTACATATATTTGTATGATCAAGATATCTGTCTACTTTATCTATTTCAAAACCCGTTTCTAAAAGTAAAGTCTTCAATCGATCATATCAAGCACGTGGTGCTTGTTCAAGACCGTATAAAACTTTTTTCAATTTAAAACGTGGTTTGAAAATTGTTCATGTTCGAAACCCGGTGGCTGTTTAACATAAACATCTTCTTTTATAAAACCATTAAGGAATGCACTTTTAACATCCATTTGAAAGAGTGTAAAATTCATAAAAAATGCAAAAGATAATAAGATACGGATTGATTCTAATCTAGCAACAGAAGCATATGTTTCATCAAAATCTATGCCTTCTTCTTGATTATACCCTTGAGCAACTAGTCTAGCTTTGTTCCTAACAACTTGTCCTGATTCATCTAACTTATTCTTGAATACCCATTTGGTACCAATTATAGTATGATCAGGAGGTCGTGGACTTAAATCCCATTCATCATTCCTTATGAATTGGTTTAACTCATCTTGCATGGCATTCATCCAAAATTCATTCTCACACGCTTCTTGTATATTCTTTGGCTCAAAATTCGATAAGAAAGTTGTGTGAGATATCATGTTAATATGTGATCTTGTCTGAATACCATGTGAAATGTCACCAATTATTAAGTCATGAGGATGATCTCTAACTTCAACAAAAGACTTTTGTAAAGTTGGAGACATCACAATAGGATCAGTCGACTTGACCAGTCCATCAGTCGACTGATTTACAGTAGTCGACTTGACTTTCTTATCGGTCGACTTATCCGCAAGGCTAGTTTGCTCTAAAGATGTAATTACTTTATTTAAAGGTGATGAATTAGTTTCATCATCTTCAATTAAAGTCGATGAAGACTGAGATTCATCAAATGTAACATGCATGGATTTTTCAATAGTCATTGTTGACTTGTTGAAGATTCTATATGCCTTACTCCTATTTGAGTATCCTACAAAGATACCCTCATTAGATCTAGGATCAAACTTATCTAAATTATCCTTAGTGTTCAGAATAAAATACTTACATCCAAATATTTTAAAGTAAGAGATCTTAGGAATTTTATCAAAAAATAGCTCATAACATATTTTCTTTAGCTTAGGCGTAATTAAAATTCTATTTAAAACAAAACAAGCTGTAGCAACGGCTTCAGCCCAAAATACTTAGGTAAATTACTTTCAACAAGCATGGTACGCGCACATTCTTGCAAAGTCCTATTCTTCCTTTCAACCACTCCATTTTGTGGTGAAGCTGTAGGAAATGCAAACGAATGAGTTATACCATTCTTGTTGCAATATTATGCAAACGTTTCATTTTCAAATTCTCCACCATGATCACTTCTAATAGTGACTATGGTTAGAGACTTTTGATTTTGAATTCGTTTACAAAAATTAGCAAATTCTCCAAAAGCATCTTTCTTACTTTTATTTAAAGAAGCTACTCTAGTAGGGCCAAATAAATCCATGTGGATTACTTCGAGCGGCCTACTAGTAGAGATGACTTCTTTTGTTTTAAAAGTAGATTTAATTTGTTTACCTAGTTGACATGCATCACATAACATATCCTTTTTAAAAGGTAGTCTTGGCAGCCCTTTAACTAGGTTGTACTTAGACAATTTAGAGAGATTTTTCATATTCACATGACCAAAACGTCTATGCCATAACCAAGAATCATTATTAGAAGCTACTATGCAAAAATCATTCGAAAACTCATATGGTTTTAACCACAATTCATAAATGTTATTTTTCCTAAATCCTTGAAAAGTTATATTTTGCATGGTAGAATCATAAATTAAACATGCATCTTTTATAACCCTTATCACATAGTTGACTAATACTTAATAGGTTATGCTTAAGTCCACTAACTAATAAGACATCTTCTATAGAGGGGTTAGTGTGCTTACCGACCATTCCACTTCCTATGACCTTTCCTTTGTTGTTGTCACCAAATGTGATTGTTCCTTAATCAATGTCTTGTATGGAAGATGGGAGGTTGGCATAACCAGCCATGTGCTTTGAGCATCCGCTGTCAAGTATCCAACGATCTCTCTTAGGTATCTATAAAATATTCAATGTGAATATGGTACCCTTTTCATTGGGTCCAAAATAGATTAGTTTGTGGGAAACCAAACCCATGAAGAGTTTGATTTTCCACCATAAGCAGAAATATAATTAGCAGAATTATATACAGTAAGCATATATGAATTAATATAAGCAATTCTATCTTTCGAACTCAGGTTGACTGGAACCCATACATATTTACTTTGTCCGGTCGACTTTACAGCACCTTTCAGTCGACTTTTACTGTTATTCAGTCGACTGGAAGGTAGTATAGGTCGACTTATCTGAGGTATTTGTCTCGTTGAATGAGACTCTGTACCTCTGGACAGGCGACTGATATGTGGATCCAGTCGACCGGTCTGAACTGTAGATTTGCCTTTTTAATGAAAAGTTATAGTTTTAGGTTTTGCCAAAAACTCATAAAGTTTATTTTTAACACTAGAAATAGATACAAGTTTGTTTACACTAGTGTTCTTAGAAGAATGAGATTTTTCAAGGGACTTTTTAAAACCTAGTACAAACTTTTGATTAGATTGCATTTGATTTTGAAGAACATCATTTAAATTCTCTTTTCCTTTATTAAATTTAGATACGTTCTTGGATATCTCTTCATAATTTTTCTTTAGAGACTCAAGATCCATATCTAAACTAGAAAGACGAGAATTTAAGGATTTTACTTCTTTATCAAGGTTAAGATTCTCTTGAGAAAGTGTTTGATTAACTTTCTCTAAATTCTTAACTCTAATCTTTTTCTTTTTAAGTTTTTGAAAAATCTCGTTGAACGCATCAAGTAAATCATTAGAATCATTGTCATTACTTACTTGATTTTGAGATGCCAAAAAACACACGTTTGCAACCTCGTTTGTCTCATCAATTTCTTCTTCCAACGACGAATCACTATCATCCCAAGTTGCTTGGTATGCTTTTTTGTTCTTCACGAACTTGTTATTTGTGTACTTGTCCTTCTTGAAGTTGGACGCCTTTCCCTTAGATTTTGCGTTCTCTAGTGGGCAATCCTTCTTCATATGGTCTGTTTTGTTACACCTGAAACAAGTTGGAAGTTCATTAGATTCCTTAGATTTTGAATTAAACTTACATTTTCTTAGGAACTTTTTGAACTTTCTCGTGAACATGTCAATCTCTTCCTCATCTTCTTCTTCATCCTCGGAGTCTGACATGGCTTTCAATGCTAATGTTTTCTTCTTTGATTGTTGTGGTTCGACAACCTTCTTGCGCTCTTCAAGTTGTACCTCATAAGACATAAGATTTTCCACAAGATTCTCAAGAGAAAGTTGTGTTAAATTATTGGCCTCTTCTATGGCGATGGTCTTCTTCTCCCATTCGGGGGTTAGTGCACGAAGTACCTTCCTCACCTTCTCGGCTTGAGTATACATCTTTCCAAGTGCCACAAGTGAATTGGTAATGTCCATGAACCTTGTAATCATCTCAGACACATTCTCATTTTCCTTCATGCGGAACATTTCAAACCTGTGAACAAGAATAGATATTTTAGATTCTTTTACTTTATTTGTTCCTTTATGAGTTACCTCGAGTGTGTGCCAAATTTGATGTGCATTTGTTGCACTGGACACACGGTTGAACTCCTCCTTTGTAAGTGCATAAAACAATGCATTCATCGCCTTTGCATTGTTCATTGTTTGGTTCTTCATTTCATCGTTCCATTGTGCATATGGAATAGTAGGAGCAGTGTACTCGGTCTCTGTCATGATCCATATTTCATAGTTGATAGACTGAAGGTAGATCTTCATTCTATACTTCCAATAGTTGTAATTGGTTCCATCGAAGAGGGGTGACCTTTGTGTAGATTGGCCTTCATGGTATTGATTTGCATTAAAAGTAGTTGCCATTGCACTCAACTAGGCTTTGATACCAAGTGTTGGAACCTGTAGGCAAGGCAAGAAATATTAGAGGGGAGGTGAATAGTGTTTTATAAAAAAATTAATTGCGGAATTAAAAATTAACTTCTGTTCAGTCGACTATAAAAGGAAGTTCATTTGACTGAGGCGTTAGAGTAGAAGAGTATTTTGATACTAGTCTGATAAGTCGACTTAATACAGAAAGGCAGTCGACTTTCCAGAAGAGTTTCTAAGAAGATTGTAATACCAGTCTGATCAGTCAACTTAAGATGGGAATACAGTCGACTTACCAGAACGGTTTTGAGAGAAATGAAATGCAAGTAATAACAAAAATTCCAACCACAGATTACACACGATGTATCCTGGTTCGGTCCTCCCGACCTACATCCAGTCTCCAAGCAACCCACTTGAGATTTTCCACTATTCTTGAAAAATGTACAAGAATAACCTACGGCGTTAGACAACAATCTTGTCCAACCCGTAGTCCTCTCTCACCACTAGAGAGAGCAACCCACTCTTCCACCAAGAGTGAAAACTTGTCTCTACACCCTAGAGTCCTACTCTCCAACCGAGAGGACCACTCTCACAATCGAGAGTGAAAACCGACTCTACAACCAAGAGCCCTACTCTCCAACCGAGAGGACCACTCTCACACCCGAGAGTGAAAGAAAGAACAGTGAAAGAGTTACAATCAACCTATAGCCTTGTTGTGATTGTGATTTGTGTATGGAGGCTAATAGGTCACTTCTGAAATCAGTCCAAAACGAAATCAATGTTATATTGGACTGAAAACAGAGAACCAAAAAACTTTGAGGATTTGAAAGCTTTTGAACTCTTGTTCTCTTTTTGAAAATAAGGACTTGAAAGCTTATAAAAGAGAGTAATCTTTTTCCAAGTGATTTCTACACTCTATTTATAGAGTTCGAATCACTGGACGTGGAGAAGCAGTTGTACCAACTGTCAACCAACGGAAATAAATCTTTTGAATTCGAAAAAACAAATTTTGAAATCAGAAATCTATCAAAACGGCTTGAACAGTCGACTGGGTTGCCGTTATGAGTCGACTGGCCAGAGTTTGAAGAAGCTCAGACAGTTTTGTACAGGTACAGTCGACTGGTCCTTAATGGCAGTCGACTGGTACTCAACAGCTGACCTAGTTCAAACTGTTTTGACTTTTATTTTGAAAAAACACACAGTTATAAAATTATATGTGAGTGCATGTGAGAGACAAGGCTTTTACATCATTCATGTTGATTCTTGATTTTGATGATTATAACATAATGCAAAGTTGTGCTACTTCTTAGATAGTACAGGATGTACACAAAGGCAAAATGTTCAAACAAGCTCTCAAAGCAAGTTGATCAAGCAAAGCTACAATCAAAGCTCTCAAAGCTAACTGATCAAGAAAGCTACAAGGTTGCCAGCTTCAAAGATAAAAACAAAGGCTAAAGCTCCGTCTCAAGACTCAGGACTCGAGACAAGACCTATGCTTAAATGTGTTGTATTAAGTGTCTTGTAACAGTTGTAACTCTTTTATTTCTTTGAGTCTTAGAATGCTGTAATAGCCTTGTCACACACACTCACACATATCTTTAAATAATTGAGTGTTTTACAAAACTTAAAAAGATCGAAACAAGCTTGAATAAGATCAGCTGTTAAGTACCAATCGACCGCTATTTGGCACCAGTTGACTGTCTAGTACGAAACTGTCTGAACTCATTCAAACTCTGACAAGTCGACTCATTATGGCAACCTAGTCGACTGTTCAAGCCGTTTCGACAGTTTTCTGTTTTTAAACTTATTTTTCAAAATCAATTTTTTACTACCGTTGTATGGCAGTTGGGACTCAACCTTCCAACGGTCAAACGTCTCTAACTCTATGAAAAGGGTACAGAGATCATTTGACAAAGGTTAACAACTTTTTTCAAGCATTTTGTTCCTCAAGTTCTCAAGCTTTTGGTTTTGACAAGAGAAAGCTTTCTAAAAGCATTCACTTTCTAAGTCTTGGTTCTCTGAAATCAGTCTAGTATAATAGCGATTTCGTTTTAGACTGATTTCGGAAGTTAACCTAATAGCCACGCACAATATCACATTCACAACAAGGCTATAGGTTGATTGTAAACATTTTGTTGTTGTTCTTCACTCTCGGGTTGTGAGAGTGGTTCCTCTCGGTTGGAGAGTAGGGCTCTAGGGTGTAGAGTCAGGTGTTCACTCTTGGTGGAAGAATGGGGTGCTCTCTCTAGTGGTGAGAGAGAACTACGGGTTGGACAAAGTTGTTGTCTAACGCCGTAGGATATTCTTATAATTTTTCAAGAATAGTGGAAAATCTCAAGTGGGTTGGTTGGGGACTGGATGTAGGCCGGGAGGATCGAACCAGGATACATCGTGTGTATCTGTGGTTGTATTTCTCTGAACTTGAATTTCATTTACTTGCTTTTTAAGTTCTCTGTGAAACTTTTCTGGACAGTCTGCTGTGTCCCTTTTTAAGTCGACTGGTCAGACTTGTACTACATTCTCTCTGAAAACTTGTCTGGTAAGTCGACTGATCAGACTTGTCTTAAAATACTCTTCTTAACTGTCGCCCCAGTCGACTGGTTTCTCTTTTCAAGTCGACTGGACCGAAGAAAAAGTTCAGTTCCGCAATTATTTTTATAAAACACTATTCTCCCCTCCTCCCTCTAGTGTTTCTTGCCTTGCCTACAAGATCTAACAAATCTAAGACTCAACATAAAAAGATTACATTTGTTTTTACAAGATGCAACATATAAGACATTGAAGCTTTGGTCTTGACTTGAGTCTTTAGTCTTGGTAGAAGCTTTAGCCATTGTCTTTGTAAGAAGCTTTGCTTGATAATTCTTTAGCTTTAGAACAACTTGCTTGATCAATTTACTTTGAGGCCTTTGTGTATCATACATGATAAACTTTGATACAACCTGCAATATATGAGAGGTAGCACAACAACTTTGCTTGTAATCATCAAAATCAAGAATCAACAAAAATAACATGCTACTAGCAAAACATGATCTTTTATACACAAAATCAACATAAAAAGCCTTCTAACAACCTAAAAGCAATTAAACATGGTACTCTTATCGGAATTCAACAAAATTAGACTTTTTAGAAAGGTGATGACATCTACTATAACTCTCTAATTGACAACCTTCTCTGATTCAGTCAATAAGAGGTAGAAAAACCTCGTGTTGTCAAAGAGTCATGCACAATTTTCTTCTCATTTTTATTTGTCATACTTGTGTTGTTTATTTTATTTAAACCCATTACGCCTAAAATCTATTTTGAAGCCCACTAAAGTAATTACAAGTTAAGGCCCATAATTAATTCTACACTTAAATGAACACTTTAAACTCTAGCACACTTGTCATGTAACATACACCTATATTTAAATTAATAACAATTAATAAAATAATGAGAAGTAGTGTGCACATTGGGTGCTCGTGCATGTGTTGTGCACCTTAAGAGGTTGACCGACCAATAGTGGGAGAGAGGGAAGAGTGGGGGAGTGTGTGAGAGAGCGGGGAAGTTATTTTGGGTAGTGGGACTCATCCCAACCACACAATACTCCTATAACTACCCCCCCCCCCCCCCCCCCCCCAAAAAAAAAAAAAAAAAAAAAACAAAAAATTAAAAGAGAAGAGAGAAGGGAATTTCAATTTTTTGCTTGGAGAGGAGCTAGGCATTTGGTTGGAACTTAGAGCAATTTTTCTAGGAGTTTTCTTACATTTGCATCAAGAAAGAGGTGGGTGCTTCTTTTACTTTCTAGTTGTTTTGTAGTATGCATGATTAGTTAAATTATGTTTGAAATGAAAAGTTTGGCATGAATTCTTTGAGTTCTAAACTTGATATGTTGCATATTGTGTTGACATCTAAAGTTTTAGTAGTAGATGACATATGAGTAATTAATGCATGCTAATTGAAAATTTCAATATAGAATGGTTATATTGTTGAATTAAAACTCTATTTAGGGCATGTTGTAGTGGTGTCATGTGTACTGTTGTATGCATGATTAGATTACACATATAAAAGTGTATGTGTATATAAAGTTAATAGTTGTACCTAACAAATTGTGTAAAATTGGGGTAGGTTATAACTCCATGGGAAGTGATATTAATATCCATAAATTCAGAATAATTGACTAAAAGAATAATATATTCATGTTAGTCTATTAGAAAGAGTGGTCAATTTTACAATTTAAAGCATTATTTGTAAAAGTTCTTAGAAAAATTACTTTTAATAAATTGAGTATAACTTTACTCAAATATAGTTAAAATCAATGAGAAATTGTTTCTGGAAATCTATGAGAAAATTATGTGAGTAATTAATTTGAGAGAAAAGAATAGATATAAAAAATAAATGATTGAGTTAGAATGAATTGGAAACAGAGAGTGGGGTTAAAAGAGTTTAAACCCATATAAGGTCAGATGAGCGCTTGGCACTTGTGGCTAGCGCAGGCGCCAATGTGCCTGGTGCTGCCACGTGGTGGTGCGCTGAGGTTTGGGGTCTCGCGTTCGAGTCCTGCTTTGCGTAGAAGGTGTTTTTTTAATATATTTTTTTGGTTTTCTTTGAGCTTTAAAATTTGGGAAATTTTATATAAATGTTTTAAAATATTATTAGAGAAACTGAGAATAATTTCTCACTGTTTTTTAAGTTATATGTTTGGAATCAAAAATCATATTCATGTTAATGATGGGAAATGCATACGAATTAAAAATTGGTTGTAGAAAAGAAATTTAGAACACTTCCTTGTGAAATTTAATGAATACTAAATCATTGAGTTTGGGAAAGGGTTGAGGTGGTGGATAATAAAATCAAGCATGATTATTAAATTAAAATCGAGGTTCTAGTGAATTAATCATAAAGAGACTTTTGTATTAAGAGATAGTGGTTT
Organism: Hemerocallis citrina; assembly: GCA_017893485.1. Taxonomy (NCBI): domain Eukaryota; kingdom Viridiplantae; phylum Streptophyta; class Magnoliopsida; order Asparagales; family Asphodelaceae; genus Hemerocallis; species Hemerocallis citrina. The sequence continues at coordinate 128,383,409 of CM030368.1, forward strand.
GAAGAACTTTTGTACTAGGAAATGTACTTGAAATATGTTTAGACAATATGAGGAAGGTTACATTAATCAAAAGAATATTGAGAATTTTTGAAGTGAATAATTTGGTGAGTTAACCAAGTAAATGTTTTCAAGAATTTGACTCGATAAATTGTTATCGAAAGATGTTATAAGAAGTTAAATACTTGAATAATAAATGGATTGGTTATAATGAGGTTATATGTAACCTAGTTGGTCTTTTTTGAGAAGGTTGATTGTTCTAGAGTGAGCGAGACCCAGAATACTGGCAGTTGTGGTATATGGAATTTGAGAAGTAACCAGTGTGGGTTGACTTTCTCTTGAGGCGTAGCCAGTGTAGGCTAACTCTCTCAGTGTTTTGTTTAAGCCCGGTGGGTAAGCGAACTCTAGGTCTCAATAACTATAATTAAACTTAAGGCGATGCACTAGTTGGAGATATGATGAAACAAAGGTAAACGTGAGTATGAGGGCCTCAAGATGATCTGCGGTGTGAGATAATCCTCGGAATTATCGAGGTGTGAGTGAAATAGTCTCCGAAATTACCTGCGGTGTAGGATTGATCTATAGAATTATCGGGATCGAGGCGACGCTCATAGGATGTCTGTGTGTAGCGAGGCGCCATTGCTTGCAGTGTGGGGTTCTGAAGATTCCCAGGTGTAAGTGAAATAGTCTCCGAAATTGTCTGTGGATAGGGATTGACCTCCGAAATTATCCGGGCATTGGCTACGTATGCATAAAATGTCTAAATCTTGTAGTAGTCATAGTAGTAGGTTGCATGGCGAGAGATTTAAACCCTATAATGTGGAGTACGTAGGTGCTTGCCCTCGGACCTGTGTAGTATGGGATACATAGAATCCGAACAAGTATGCATTAGTGTCATCGTAGTGAAAAGTCTGCATTAGGCATTAAGTTCATATCATACATTGACATGTTTAGGATAGTCACTTTTATACTTTATTGTGCATTCAAGTTTGTGGTTGCTAAAGTAAGAGAATCGTTGTATTATAGTATTGCGTCAGTTGTATGCAACTGACGTGCCCACAGTTTTCAAGTGCAGGACTTGGATTAGCAAGAGGTCATAAAGATGAACTGATGCTGATGATTATTTCCATATTAAAGTATTGAATTTTAAAGTTGTATATATCATGTTGTATTCATTTAAATTCCGCTGCTTTGATGTAAAAGAACAAGTTGTATTAAAAAAGTTTTAATTTCCTTGTAAATTTGTACGAATTGAAGTAAAAGATTCTATTTATGCTAAGAATTACATGTATTTGGAATTCGGGGCGTTACAGTTTATACAGGTAAAGATGATGGGTTACTGAAAGAACTTGACAAACTGTTATTGCATTGTGTATTTCAGCATTCTGAAAGTTCTTGTATTTCAGATATTGGTTATTCCATTATATTCTTATTCCTGTGATTATTATTGTATTGTTGAGCTTACTGGTATTGTACAACTTATGGATGATTTGAGTTGGTACACTTATATCATTCGCTGGGCCTTAGTTGCGTGCCTGTATTTCTGTCGGGAAGAGGGGCTTAACAACTGGAGATTGAAATAATATACTCTGCCAATTTATCAAAAGCCCAGTATTTAAATTTATATTTGAATAAGACCCCAACTTGGCCCTATATAAACGTTGCAGTCCAAGTCCATATGACCCAAACTCATCAGATACTGCCTCATCTCTATTATCGCGTTTGCCACATGTCCTTTGCTCATTGGTGGGTGCAACCGGCATCACATGCTCCTCAAGAATCTACCTCTCGATAAGCATGAGGTCCTCCCTCTCTTCTTCTTCATCTTCATCATTTTTCTTCTTTTTACTATTCTTCTTCTTTGAAATTTTTTTTCCCTCATTTGTGAATGCTCTAACCCCAACAGCTCTCCATCCTCTTCTCCCTCACCATCTATGCGAATCACATGCCTCATTTTGTGCCCGAACTCCTTGATTTCCATATTCTTCATCATCATTTTTTCTTTATTGTTCATCTTTTCAAAAAGTTGACTTTTCTCCAAATGTGAAAGCCCAACCATCGAAGGCACTTTTCCCTGAACACCTAAGTCTCTAGTTAGCTTTGTTGAGCTACAGTCTAAGATCTTGCAGCCCCTTTCATCTATTTTCGAAAGCTTAAAAAGGAGACTCTCTTTGCCCTTCTCTAGATGCAGATTTGACTGTACCATCACCCCCTCTTTTAGTCCCTTGACTACATGTGCTCGGTCAGAGTCCCTCTAACTCAAGTCTGACAAGCGCAGTGTTAGGTAGCTTTTTTGCTGATCATCTTGGCCATTGTTTAGATCCAACCGTAGATCTGAATTCTTGGGTGTTTTGGAGTTTGTGCCCGACGGAGTTGGTTCCCGTTGTTCACCAAATGCCACTCGAAGGAGTTCCTGGTGGGCTCTTTCAAACTTGTGGGAGCCATCAATCGCTGTATCAATCTTAAATATGCTTCATAAGTGTAGAACTTAGCAAATCTAGGCATGAGATCTATATCGAGGCTCCTTATGAGAACTCTAGCAGAAATAAGCTCTGACCGCTTCACTTGTTTAGGGTCAATTGACACCACTGTCCCAAATTCCATAATAATTTGTTTGATATCTTCTTACCTCCAACAGTGGAGGGCGATATTGTGAATCCAAACCCAATATGCTTCTCCGTGTGGTAGTTCAACACCAAAACGAGGAGTCCATTCTGAGAATTAAGGTGTGAAGTGGACAAAGTCCACCACATCCATAGTAATCACATCAGCTAGATTCTCCGACGAGGGGAAAGATATTAGGAATTGCAAATGACAAATTTTCTTAACTACCCACTCTTAGTGACCCCTCATTAAATTAAGAGCATATAATAGATAATTTTCTGATGGCCTACCATACTTAATTCGAGCAAAACCACACCATTTACGGAGCCATTATTCTTCCTGTTTGACAATGGGAAGACTGTTCACCAATTTGATATGTGTAGGATTCACTGGTGATCTCCTCTTAAGGCTGCTCTTTTCTCATTTTCGGAGTTGGAAGACATGTTTGTGCAAACATAGAACGTGTGTCCCCATTTTAAACACTTTAAGCATCGAACCTCTTTCGTGCAATCACATAAGACCCCGCAAAATAGTATATATCTATTTTTTATTTTAATCCGTGCACGATTGAGAGTTGCACGTATTAATGATATTTTCTCAATTTTAATTAAGTATTGAAACATTGGATTATTCGATATGTTTCTTACTTAATGAAGGTGCAATTGTAGAACCGGAGTTGAGATATCTTCTCAATTAAGTCGTATATTTAGTCTTAACTATGATTGAGTTAGGATGTATAATATTGAATTATTATTTTGTATGCTGATAATACGATATCATGTGTGTTATTACAAATTGTATGTACGAATTGTATTGACATTATTTGTGTGTATTTCAATTTCTATTTGATTGAAATTGTGTGTGTGATTGTTGTGGTTTAAATCATCTAATTAAACCCAATATAACTCAACTAGACCCAAATAAACACACTCTAGCTTGAACCAAAGTTGACCCAACCTAACTTAGCTTGTTTTGTGCATGGCAAGAACAAAATTTTGTGCACATGCACTAGTTTTGACCAGCCATATGTTGGAGAGAAAGGGAGAGATGAGTTCAATTGTTTTGGATTTAAATGGTGGAATTTAGGGTTTTTTTGTAATCCTAAGAGATTACTTGAGTGTTGTAGCATCCAAAGCAATTTGGTCACTTGGACACTCCTCCTCCCCTCCTCTCCAATGCATGTTGGCCTCACTCTCACACTCTCTCTACATTAGGCCAACCCCCCCCCCCCCCTCTATTTAAACTCCCCTTCAAACACAAGCTCCATTTTCTCATTCTAGTATCTCCAAACTATCTTCTACTATATCCAACCATCTTCTACTACACTTATATACTATCTATAAGGAGTTCGCCACTGAATTGGAGGAAGAACAAGGAGCCAAAGAGAAGAAAAAAGAGCCAAAGAGTAGAACAAGGAATCAAGGAAGTAAGGAGTGCAATCAAGGAGGAGCAAGAACAAGGAGGCCAACTTGGAGAGTACACTTCATTTACAAACAAAAGGTGGGTGTTTCTAAACCTTTGGGGTGTTTAAATTTTTGTGGTGAAATCTTAATGTGGTCTTGACAACATGTGTAGGTCATGAAGTGTGTGATTGAGTGATAAAATTCGTTGCATGCTAGTTTTATTAACAGAAGGCTAAATGAAAACCTAGTAAAAAGCTGAACAGAAAAATGTGTTAGGTCTGGATGCTATAACTTGAAAAATACTTGGAGTTTGAAGTTGAAATTTTAAATGAAGATTCTTACGCATGTTGTACACCTTTCTTCCAAATTTCATAATTTTTGGAATTAATTTGCTATTTTAATTAAAAACGAACTTGAACATTAACTGTGCAGAAAACAGATCTGGCTTAGGTTTTGACTATGATTTTCCAAAGATCATAACTCTGTAACCACTTAAGATATATTGCTTAAATTTTAATATGTGATTTTATTATGTATTAAGTGCTTGAATATAAAATTTTATAATTTTTGGACATAGTTTGCTATTTTTATAAAATCCGAAATATTTGACTGTTCTGAAAAGAAAAGACAAAGTGAAGATGATCTGTTCTGTTTTTAGCCAATCTTTAAGAAATCATAACTTGAAAAATACTTGGTAGAGTCACTTGAAATTTAAATTTGTTTTGTTACCATGTATGTGAAACTTATGTCCAAATTTTATGAAGTTTAGAGATTATTTAATATTTTAAAAGGATTTTTATATTAGCACTGGCTAGTTGTTACTCTGTTATGGAAATTATTGCATGCATGTTAAAGAATGACTTATTTGACCACTTAAACGACTTAATATGAAGAAGTATGTAACTAGAAAGTTGTAATAGAAACATAGCTCTTTCCGTAATATCTAAGAACTCATGATTTGGTCAGTACACGAATTACAATGAATTTTGCAATTGATAACAGAAACACACAGATTCTTAAAGCTCACTCTTTACACTATGCCTAAGAGATTGAGTTTTAACTTATAGAATCTGAGTTTTAAGTTGCTGTTGTGGGTCATAAATCATGTTGTGGATGTGGGAATGAGTTAGGACTTAAATTATCTAAAGTTCCATATGAGTAGCTCATGTGTGCTTGTAGACCTACAATATAGACATGTTTGTTCATTGTTTTGAAGTAGAAATTGTGATGGATGTTTTTGTATTGTTGTTGATCACTTTGGTAAGAGATTCATGCCCAATTTGTGCTTGTACTTGTTGTCTACTTTGAGTAGAAGCATGGGGAGCACCCGATCGCATTTCTTTGAAGAAACGGGACCGAGAATGACCCCGTTTTGGCATGAATGCCAATGGCATGCTTCTTGTTTGGAAATGTGATTTTTAATTTTGAGAGCTCTTTGGCACTCATTTTGAGTATTCTTGGGGTGGAATTTGTTTCTAAGGTAGTGTACCCATGTTGGGCTATATTGGTTGAGTAATGAGACTCTAGGATTAAGTCATGTTCCTATATCTAGACGGGTAGAATAAGGATCCGTGTCGCATCGAACACGTGGAAGGAGACGACTCGTGCACCGACGTGCTGGCCGTTCATGGAATGATTCCATAGTTGTGTTTGATGCTACCACTTGTTGATGATCGTGGAGCGTGAGGATTGCGGGAGCAATGTGTTTGGGTCTGGCTGAGGTTGCGATCTAACTCCAAGCATAGATGGTGGTTGCGGCCATCGACAGAGTCGGTTCATCGTTGGTTCAGGCCAAGTATGGGCCGAGGCGGGCTAACTCTTGGGCCATATTGGAGGGCTAGATTGAGCCCTATGGTGGGAATGGGTTAGGTCCTAATGTTGAAAAAGGTAATTAACTAGAAAAGAGTCTACATGTAGAGCTTAACTAGTTGTTCATAATAAACAAAGTTATTCTATGTTAGGACATGAAAGTTGATAGATTGCCTAACTATGAGTATTGACTAAAATGAATTAGACCTAGTCTTGCCTAATAATTCAGAATGAGACAATGAAAATATATTAGAGATTGATTAGAGTTTGGTAATTCAGATAATCAGATGAAAGGCTCGTAATCATATAATTAACCTCATTCTTAATCTTGGTCCTAGAGTGGGTTAGCACTAGTACCTTGGGTTATGCTGTTGTAGGATTATCTCATGTCATTGTTGAATGTAAGGACATGCACTAGTGGGTGTTGTGTTCGCCTGTCAGGGGGACACATGGCATCTTCACACTTGACCGAATCCTAAGTTTGTTTAATGCAGCAGGGAACTTAGAGACTGCTCTGTGAGTGAACTCTGTGGGGGCTCTATTGTCTTCAGTGTGAGCACCTTTATGACCCTAACAATCTTTGAGGAGGTTTGGAGTGGTGGCGTCGTCTCGACTGCATGTTTTGGTCTAGTGTAAGGACGGGGGTAACGGAGTTGAGGAAACCCTATATCGTCAGGTCCTATGTTGATCAATGCAGGTAAGGGACTTAAAGACTGCTCTGTGAGCAAACTCTGTGGGGGCTCTAAAATAATGTCCTCGGCGAGGAGCCCTAGTGTTTGTATATCAGCTTTTGGTGAGGTCCGGGAGGGCAGAATTATCGCAATCTACTATGGGTTCTACCGCGACGGAGTAAGCCTGCGACTGCAACCCCAGTTAGAATTACCGCAACCCACTATGGGTTCTAGCCACGACAGAGTAAGCCTGCGACTGCGACCCCAGGCATAGTGGGTAAAACACGAGGTAATGGACATCACTACTGACAGCAGTGACGGGAGTGAACCGGACGACTGCAGCCTCATCATCATTAGAGTATTAGAGACAGAAGAGAGCACAATAGTAGGATGCATAGTGGGGGATCGAAATCCATCAACTGAAGAACGCCATTTGGTTGGGGAATGTGTAGTATGGGATGCATATCTCCCCAATCAGGTGTGCATTAGATTAGGCCATGGCATACACCGACACTTATTTGACATCAAATTTTTTTTTTTGCATCAAATCTTGGTTGTTGAGGTTAGGAATCACTATATTATGGCATAGCGATGATCACTGTATTATAGCATTGTGTAAGTTGTATTCAACTGACGTGCCCACAGTCTGTTTAGTTGTAGGATTGCTGATTGGGGAGCGCGGGAAAAACTCAAGCCGTGGGAAGCATCCAAGTGAAAATTTACTGTCCAATCCTGTTGTATATTCATGATGTATTAATTTATTGTAATCATTGTATTTATTGGACATTATAATAACATTTTGATGTAATAAAAGTTTTCCTGTGATTTTGTTGTGTTTGGGCTAATTTGAAGGAAATATTTTGGCGTGTGTCATGGGTTCTGAGTATTGGGAACTCGGGGCGCTACAAATCAGCTCGAATATGGCCTAAATTGCCACAATTGAAGCAAGGTATAGGTTTACTTTTCCCTTTTTTGAAGGTCTTCATGACTCAATTAGAATTCATCTTCTTAGTATATCTTCTTGCTGTTTTACTCTCCACTCCCACCCATTACTCATCAATCAAAACAATTTGGTCTGAATTGATACCATTGGAGTTGTGGACCTCAGTTGGTAAGGTTGGACTCCCTTCTAGTGCCCTAGCAGCCGCCAGCGGAGGCTCGATTTGATGAACTTGCCGCAATTGGGAGATAGGTTGTGGTTGATTTTGATGTGCCTTTAGGGGTTGTTGTTGAAGGTGTTGCTAGATGGTGGAGTTAGTGGAAGGGTGGGAAGGAGAAGTAGGGTCATGAAGTTTCTTTAGGTGAGTGTGGTTGATATGAGGGTGAAAGAGATTTGTGGACGTATAATGGGGATGAGGATGACTTGATGCAGGGTTTGGGGAAGGCTTGTGATTGTAGTTTTGGTGGGTATATTTCTATTTCAGATTATGTTTGAGGTGTTTGTGGGGGATATGTTGTTGGGGATGAAATGAGGAAGGGTGTTTGTGTTGAAAAGTTTTCTCTTCTTCAACCCTTCTTCTCTCATTGTCAATAGCTATTGTCAAGTCCCCTGAAGTAACTCCTTTCGCATACACAATATGAGGAGGGGGAGACCGCCGGCGATCTTTAAAGGGTTCTTTTATGCCACACTCAGCCTGTAGGAGGAGCCCATCCTCTAGGCAGAGAGGTTAAACGTTGATGGCGATGAAGAGTAACCTTATGAGGCCGTCTATGAAGATCCCTGTAAGGCCTGATCTGAGACGGGGAACCTCTTCTGAGCTCTTCCTTTCCTCAAATGGGGATAACGATCATTTGAGATGACTTCTTGGGCTTTTTCGACTAATATCAGCAATGGGCATGGGGGGGGGGGGGGGGGTGGACCATCTCCATAGGTCCACATCCTCACACCTCAAGTTCGAGTGTGTCCATGGAAGAGAGTAGAAAAGAAGTATTGGGTGGCAGATGGGTGGGTGGGGGGTTGAGGATAGAAGAGTGGTTGTGGTAAGCTAAGAAAGAAGAGGAAGACAAAAAGCAAGGAGGAGGAGTTTAGGGTGGAGGAGATGGAGGTGATGGGGTTTCTTCATGGCCTTCTAGGGAATTTTTTTTCAAGTGATGTTGCCCAGCCGACCCACATTTATTATGGGAGGGAAAGGACGGAAAGGTAGTATGAACAATGTTAGGTAAGTAAAAATAGCAAAGTTTGCTTCGAGACTTGCAAGCAATCTTTACGGTTAAATCTAGGAGAAGAAAAAAAAGTTGAAAATTAAGCAAAAATAAACCCCAAATGGGGTTGAATGTGATGAAATGGAAGTAGGACCTACAAGGAGAGAGTAAAACACTCAATGAGGTGGAAGAGATGGAAGTGGAGAGGGGAGAGATGAGCAAGAACAAGATTAGAAGAAGAAATGAAAGTGTCCGCCAGGAAAAAACCCAAATGGATTGTAGTATTAATGGAGATGAGAAATAAATGTAACGCCCCGGATCCTACTACCGAAAATCCGTGACACAAACTAGAATCTTTTCTTCAAATGCATCTCATCACAGTAATAACACGAAAATTTGAAAACTTTTAATAGCCAAAATAAAATCATTACATCATCAATTACATTCATTATCTTTTTCTTTAACAAGGAATACAAATTACATTAAAGCGTTACAAATACTACTTAAACATTTTGCCTGCCCTTCAGAATGGTAGTCAACTGATCTTCCACTGGACCTCCACTAAGCGGTCAATCTGCTTCCCTAAGATGCTCCCTATAGCTCGAATCTTCCGCTGCGCTACTCTGATAATCCTGCACTTGATCGAATAGTAAGTAGGTATATTGCTATTCCACTTGGATTCCCTGCTTGTCTTAAGTTCTCCTGCACTCGCGACCCAGTATCCAGCACCTAATTGAGTGGAAACGTCAGTACATATACTGACGCAATGCTGATAAGAAACAACGATCTCCAACTAGCAATCACAACCAGCCTTCAACAAAAACAGAAACATGCATCATAATTTCCTAGTGTCAGTGTATGCTATGACATGAAGTCTAATACATAGTACACAAGGTACAGAAAATAGATCCACTTAGTCTAATGTCAGCAAGACTTTGGATACGCATGCATCCCATACTACATACACTCCAATTCAAGCCGTCTTCTCCAGTTTCAGGGTTTCGAACCCTCGCCATGCAATACATTTTACTATTGTATACTTCCTGTTCCCGATAAGTACAACATGATTGAGGAGGTTACAAAAATTCGAGGTGTCCCTGTTTACCATTAATAACCGGTGCACCGGACCTCTCTCAAAAGCCGTGACGAACTTACAGTTATACCGCGACATACCCATGGCATCGAAGATCCACAATTCTCCGTTCGTGTCCACCAACATAGAACAACGAAACATCCTGTTCTTATCAAGGTACTTTAGGAATTAACAGGGCAACCGTGTTCTCGACTAATGAGAAGACACAGCTCGTATCCCTACGAAAGGAAGAGAAAACCTTGGTTATCACCGACTAGTGCTGGCCTTTAGAACAAGTCGAATTAGAGGGAATCACTCTAATACCAACTTGATCCTCAAGCAGAAAGAAAAAATAATTAATTAACAGTGTTACAGAAATTATATTGTACATTCAAAATATGCACAGCAAATAATGATTGAGCCTGACCGGTCAATCAAAAATAGTAATTAATCACGGTGAATCAACATTCATCGATTGCCAACACCTTCATGTCTTTGACCATATCCCTGGCCCGCGATCCTCAACGAGCAGTACATCGGCTTCCAAGGGATGCATAAAAATTTGTGAATGAAGGTAAACATATACAAACACCAACACCCGACCATTGACAGACTCAGGGCATCATGATACCAATCACAATTAATTTTCAGTAATACCTAGGTCAGTAATGGATCTGACCTGATAGAGTCAACCAAACACCAGCGACCCGATCACCATCGTTCTCCACCACCTTTGACTTGAATTGCATCCAGTATTCCGACCCGCGATCAATTACCCATTGGGTAAGAATTCGTCGGTGCACGAGGGATGACTTTCCGGTTCTCGTGGCGGAAGAATTCAATTTTAGCTTGAGGGTTGTTAGTCGTAGGGTAATACCTTACCCTTGACGATCCCTCAGACAACTCAAATCAAGCAAACAACTACACACGTGTTAACACATTTAACACGTGATAGAACCAAATATTTTTGTCACGCCCCGCTTCCCAAAATTACGGAATGCAAGCATGTGACATGGCCTAGCGAATGACTTGCGTCATCCATGAGCTGTTATCGATTTAACTCAACAATATAAACAAGAAGTAATACAACCACGCATGAAATGAAGGAGTAAACACATGAATAATAATACTTGAATTTTAAGCATAAAATAACCAACATAATATAAATCCAACATCTGGAATCAACAATAACATCATTCGGGTCAAAAGCCCACAAATACAACAATGTTCAATTATTAAAGTTCTCAAAATGAAACAATAATTATTAGGCGGCGCAGCAAAACAATTCTTTCACCATTGTTGCTCGCCTAGTCCGTCAGGAAAATCTCCTTGGTTACCTATAAGCTGTTCATCGAGAAGAGAGAAAAATATATCCTTAGAGCAAGTCGTGGAATGCAAGTAGAGAAATAGTGACATTTACGGTATATCAATGAATTCCACAACAATAGAGTCGATGGCAATGAACAATGGCAAAATGGTAACAATTCAATGTGCAATAACAATAGCAATAACGATAAACAATAATGATAACAATATCCAATAACAATGACAATATGCAATGACGATGCAATGAAAACCTTAAGTCTATTATTCATTTTAATCATAACTAATGTAGCACTTCATGCGTCCCATGTATTTACCACATGGTTGCTACATGCAAACAAGTTACGTTTAGATTTAGTGGTGGATTTTATAGAGCTATGCACTCAGGCATCATTATGTCATGTCCTGTAATCAGGTAATGGGTTCTAGAGGTGGCCCCGTAAGTTCTAGAGGTGGCCCCCGTCAACCCCTGACGTGACACCTAGTTTTACGTGGCACTTAGTTCCATTTAACTTGTAAACAGGCAAATCGGTAAACACGTTCATGAATCGTGTAATCATGTAATGGGTTCTAGAGGTGGCCCCCGTAAGTTCTAGAGGTGGCCCCCGTCAACCCCTGACGTGGCACTTAGTTCCATTTAACTTTTAAAAAACATGGAAAACACGGGGCCCCTTCCGAGTACACTTACCTATATTGTCCACTACTATGGTCAACCTTTAACCCCGGCTTGATTAACATTCATTATTTAATTAACATGCAATACTATTAGGGAACAATAAGGACAGAGATATTAATGGGAAACGATAAGGCGATTAATAAGGGACACTAGATTGATGACAAAACAATCCTAAGATCATGTAATGTACTCTATACAATTAAATGCACCAAATACAACATTATAGATTCAATTATATATTATTAAACGTAGAAACCTAATTCTGGATAGCAGTAGGTTGCTGTACCAAAATCAGGATTCCCGTTGCTACAGGATAGTAAAGGTGGATTCGTCAGAAGGTCTAGAAACTAGACTCCTGCCCGGTTCCAATGCATATAAATAAGATACATAAAAGTTGTAGCATCAGGTGTCAAAATAGCAAACTACACAGGATTTGTGTTCAGCCAGAACTTGTAAAATTGTGCTTATACATATGAAACCGGTCTGAAATTTCATTAATTAATTCCAAAAAAATTAGGAAATGTTCTCTAGTATGTCTAGTATCAGCACGCAAAATTTCAAGTCATTATCTTACAGTTAGCATGGTTAAATTAATTGTAAGTCAGAGTGTTGCAGCAGTTTTTAGAATCTGAAATTCTACGACACAGCAGCAGTAAAACTTCAATAACTCACAAACCATAACTCAAAATTCAATTCTGCCAAAAGGGTAGTAAACTAGACATCTGGAGCTACATTTAATATTCAGGATGTTATTGATTTTGGTGACATTATCTAGGTCGAAACAACATGGTAATGTTCAGGTTGGCAATAATTTTCAGGATCTCAATATATTTTTCATGCATAAAATGATTAGAATGTTATGAACGATGAGTTAGGGGTCGACAACATAAATCACAACAAGTTACATATATGTGAGCATGGTATTAAGATGTATAATGTCCATAATCTTACTAATCACAATCAACTAACACACCATCATCAATCATACAAACGATCAACACTAGTATATAATCTACAATTGTTGCGTAATGTCATGACATGAAATGCAATAGCAATCCCTATTCCTATATTCAATAATTAACTATATGAATGCGTGTAATATCTCAATAAGTCGGAGGCAAAAAGACTGCACGAAGTCAAGACTACTACTTGGATTCGCTCGTGTAAATTTGTAGTATCCCAACAGTAGATAATAATAACAATATACGATAATAAATAGGGATCTACTTACGGGATTCAATAAACAATTTCGAATAAAATTCAATATAATTCGAAAGTGAGATGACTTGCCTTTAGATGATGTTAGATCCGAAATATTGAGAATAACGAGATTAGGATCCCGGACGACAAACCACGAACATGAAGCACCAACACGTGCGAGCCATGTGCAAGACCAAAAGAGCAAGACACCAACAGATCGGATCCCCTACTCTTCCAAAACAGCAACCACCGAATGCCAAATCCCACACACAGAACGACACACACCAAAAGCACCCACTGTGCTTCGTCCCCACAGCAGATCACAACACAAACACCTAACCGCGGTTTGGATCCCCTACACCCGCAACAGCTGTAACCCATATTTTTCATTTTGTGTATTTTGGAGTGTATTTTTCGTTTTGGTGTATTTTCTCTCTTGTATTTTTCTGAACCGTATATTGGAGTTGTTTTCAATATATATTCGTTTTATTTCATTTTGAGCTCCTTGTGTTTGTTTGGTTGTCTCTTTTGTTCCGTTCTTCATTATTTTGTTCTTTCTTCATTTTGGTCTCATTCTCTTTATTTTTATTTTTCTTGGATGGTTGTGGTGGTGATTGGTTGTCCTATTTTTTCCAATCCTATTATTTTGATCCCTAATAAGATTTCCAAAGCCAAATAAAATTCCCAATCCTATTTGTATTCCTATTTAATTGACCCGAATCCAAAACCCATTTGGTAAACCTACTACTACTCCTAATTACTCGCAACCCAAATACCCATTAACCCAACTTGTGTTTCTCAACCCTAATCCCCATATATATATATACTCTCTAATCCCTCTCATCTAAACCCTAACCCTAATTCCCCTACTCCTAGCAACCCGGCCTCCCCCCCTCTCTCCCACTCCTTGTTTGCGGCTGCATACCCAGGCCAGCCCAGGCCACCGCCGACCCTACCTCAGGCCGACCCTACTCCAGGTCGACACCCACTCTCCCCGGCCTGTGTGCAAACCCGACAGCCACCAAGCCTGAGCCCTTCTTCTAGCTTGGCCGACTACCTCATTGACCATCCCGACCACCTCACACCACCTCAGAATCCCTCGTCTCTCTCTTGTGGTGTTCTCTCATGGCTGCAAGCCACTATCGCCATTCATCCCTTTTGGATCATCTCGCTTTTGGAGTTTTTGTTCGTATGGAGATTTTCGCTCTAGTTGCTTGGATTCATTCATTCGCGGATTTTCATTCGTGGGTTTTGCTCCTAATCTTGATTTGCATCGTTCTTCATCTTCGGTTAAGGCAAGTAACTTGTACTCCAATTCATTTGTTTGATACAAGTCAAAAATACCACCTATAGTGTAGTTGGGTCTAGAGACGACTCTTGTTTGTGATATGCTTGATGGGTTTTGTCTCTATTGTGAAAATTTGACCAAAGATGACTCACGACACAATATGGACATGAATTAACTTAGGATTTATCCGTGATTTTGATCATGTATGTGAGATATTTGTGAGAATTCGTGATTTGGTTGAGACCCATGTGACCATTTGTAACGCCCCGCCCCAATACTCAGACAAATTATAAATACTATGTAGTACAACTGCCCACCACAGGCTGCCTCTCAAAAGGTGGTTAACCGGATTGGTGACTCTTGATCATTGGCTAATAGTATTTATACTCAAATTATCCTATCAAACCTCCCATGTGGGACTAAATTTCTCAATCTCAATCTCAATCTCAAATTCCGAGCAGACCAGTCGACTGCTATACCAACCCGTCGACTGTTCGCTCCAAACTGGGGTATTACATATATATTTGGTGTGGGCATGCTAGTACCCTAATTTATGATGTTTGGACACTTGGTAGACTCGATTTCATGTTTGGGTGTGTTTGGATCAATTTTCTTGAATCTATGTTGATTTTGTTTTTAAGGGAAAAGTCTGTATTTTGTCGCTGATCCGTTTTGTTTGCTGTTTTGGACTATTTTAAAGTCAGTAACTTAATTTCGGTATAGAACATGAGTTTTAGAGAATTTCGTCTATTTTCAAACCCCTCTGACCTTGCTTGATTTCGTTTTCGTATGACTGAGATATGACTATTTTACTATAGAGATGTCGACCTTTTCCAGATTCTGTTTTTTGGTAATTCTGATGACAAATCATTTTAAAGAACTATGCTACATATATTATTTTGATCCAAAACTTTGGTTAGTGTTTCTTTATCAAGTTAGGGATTAACCAGAATTTTGGTGAATTTTATTGATGAGTTTTATGTGTTGTTTCATGCACGTTTATGAAATCTATACTTGCTGTATTTTGCTCGTTGTTCTGTAAAGAACCTTATTTTCACTACGATTCCTTTTACTGTATGAAAAATATTTGTGAAATATGAAAGCTAGTATATTTTATATATTTTCATATCCCTTTGGCGGAATTAGATTTCGTTTCACTGGTTGCGAGATATCATAGTTTTCGTACAGCAGTGTTGGGAATTCCAGATCGATTTGCACTATGGTTTATCGATGTTTTCTTATTTTTAATGACTGTTCTAATTTCACTGGAAAATTCTGAAACTTTATATTTAGATACTGGACATATAGGGGAATACCCCAGAATAATCGTGGATTTATTTACTGAGTTTTCATGTTGTTTTCCTACTTTTGAATACATTTTCCTGATTTCTGGCTGAACTTATTTTCTGTATTCAAATCAGTTTTGAGCTATATTTTTATGAATTAATATATGACTTATTTATACTCGCTGGATTTGGTTGGGAGTCTACTTTCTAGACGTTTCGACGGATTCAGATTTGGATGTTTGTAATACTGGGAATCACTGTTTTACTACATTATGATCTTGCTGTCCTGAAATTGAGATTTGTTTATTTTAGTTCTTTTATGAACTCGTACATGTTTATCTTGCAACTTGAACTTGTGACATGATCATGAAATGATATACTTGATATGTTTTGCACACCTACATGCTTGTTTGACTTAATAATAAATAACCAAGCCGAGATTAAGAAAAAGATCTAGTAGTGGATAGTACAGAAACGTGTACTCGGAAGAACCTGGTGATTATTGGAGCTTGTTTCTATGTGGAGCTTGACACGATATACATGACACGTAAACACATGACACTAGATCTTGTTTGGGTTTTGGAGCTTGTTTACATGATACATGATTACATGATACTTGGAGCTTGTCCCTGAGTACACTGTCATGTATGGTCCCCTACAAAATCTAAAGCGAAACTGTTTGTTGTAGCAACCATGTAATAAAAACCGAGATGCATGAAGTGCTACCTAGATAGTAATAACTACAAGACTTGACACATGATACTTGAACAGGATACATGTCCACTTGACACTTGAACATGATACATGCCTACTTGACACTTGACTACATGATACATGAGATTTGATACTTGATACATGCTGCATGATTACTTGATTCTTGATACTGGTTACTTGATGCATGACACTTGTTTACTTGACACTCGACACATGCTATTATATTTGCTCATCTTGCCATGCTATGATTTATATCCTGTATTCATGATTATACCATGCTAGATTGTTACTTAGATTTACCTATTCCATGTACTTGTATCCTACATTATAAGTGGCCCATAACTTCAATTGGCGGTACTTATTTTTCTTCTTCCTTCTCCTGCAAATTTACTAATTACAGATCAGGATGGTCGACTGCCAGATGGTATTGGCGAGATGATGTACTAGTGCTGGATTTCATGCCTTATGATTTTAATTATTATTGTTGCTTGAACTTGAATAAGATGTACTTGGTTACTTGGATATTTATCTTGTATTTGGGCGATGTGACCCAGAATATTTGACTTGTTCAGAATTTGATTATTTGAGATTATTATATTTGGTTTCAAGTAATTTCTGTTGGTATCTTGTTTCAATTATGCATGCCTGGTTGTATCTTTTGCTTCCGACTCGATTATCTTGTGAAATATTGTAAAGAATCCTGAATAGCTTATGGATGATGAAAATCATTCGCTGGGCTTTTGTCTCGTATCCGTATTCCGTATTCTTTTTGGAAAGCGGGGCATGACAATAGCTAACACGCCAACCACCTACTGAGCTTTCGTCTTCTCCAACGCAACGGAATGAGAGAGAGAGAGTGATGGTGGGCGACTGCGGCGATGACGACTGCGGCGAGGGCGGCAACAGGTGGCGATGACTACGACGGTGCTGCGGTCGAGAAGCAACGGAAGCGGCGAAGATAGCAACACTCGAGCGTGCTATATTTTGGGAGCAAAACAGAGGAGGGTAGAAATTAGAGGTGGCGTTGTCGAGAGTAGCTCGATGGAGGGGAGAAGACGAGGAGCTTGAGTTCAGAATGGCAACGCTTCGATGGGTTCGGGCAGGGGATGAAGATGGCGGTGGCGAGGCTGGGTCGCAGTCGAGGCGGTGGTCGCGAGAGGGAAGGCGGGTGGGAGCAGGATGCTGGCGGCTCGACGACAGGCGAAGGATGAGGGGGAAGGAGCGGTGATGGGTTAATGGCGATGGCGAAGACGATGGCGACAATGGGTTCGAGCGGAGGCTTGAGGAGGAGTAGGATGAGCGATGGGGTTGCACAGGATGGCAAGGTTCGGCAATGGCGTCGCAGGGAAGTCACGACGGGGAGAGGTAGTGGTTCCGTGATGGGAGGTAGATGACGAGGGTGAGAGACTGTCATGCCCTGCTTTCCAAAATACAGGAATACAAGCACGTAACGAAGGCCCAGCGAATAATTATACATCATCCATAAGCTGTAACAGTTAACTCAATAATATACAAGAGAATACAACCACGCAAGAGAAATGTAACTACATAAACAATGAATAAACTCCAAAATAATCATGAAATAAATTCACCAAATAATAATCCAATATCTGGGATAAAAACAAACTTCGGGTCATAAAAGCTCAAGAATAGAAAGTATGATAAAAGCAATACAATAAGCAAATAACAAAAGATAGCTATAGTAGTCTAAAGTCCAGGTTCGATCTTCAGAGAGTTTGGTCACCAATTTCTTCTGGTAGTGTTCCTTCGGTACCTGTAAACTTCTGATCTAAAAAGAGAGAAAAGAGTGTCCTTAGAGCAAGTCGTGGACAGCAAGTAGAGAAAAACACAGGATAAAGGAAGCATGAATATCAAAGAAAAACAAACAGGATCAAAGTCAAAGAACAAAGAAAAGAGCAGGCAATAATATCAAAGGTCTACAATTAATCACATATGTAATGCGTGATGTCAAGTCAAATTCAATACAGGATCAAGTATGCAGGTTATTAATTGTTTTATTAGTCTATCTAGTGCACGTACTACTCATCCCATACTACAGGTTCGGTGCAAGCACACAGTGAACGTTTTAGACTGATGGTCAATTCACGGATCGTGTACTCGGCGTCGATAACGATAGTTTTACAATCAATAATTTCCAATCAATATTTCTCCACCTTCCAATCAATATTTCTCCTCCTTCCAATCAATACAATATAACAATAAGGCCTTGTCGAGTACAGTTTCCAAACGTTCACTACCAAGTCTATCCATAGTACCCCGACTTTCTAATAGTTTATTTTCATCCTATGTGAGCATGCAAGAGGGTGCATGTTGTATGATACTAGGTGTGACTAATTCTGTAACACCCTGGATTTTTCAAATCTTAATTAAATAGAGTTGTTTGATTCACATTTTGTGCACGTGCAAATTTATGCACATGTTTCTCTAAAATTATTTTTCTTAAACAAGTAATCTTATTTCTTCTCTTTTTAATCTAGAAAGCCTAATTGTCTCATTCTAGCCCACCCTAATTAATTAATTAATTAATTTAATCAGAGCCCATGGTTAATTAGCCCATTAGTGAGCCCATCAACTTAATTTCCCTTTTTATTAGCCTAACTTGTAGTGTAGACTAATTTGGTAGACAATTAATTAAATTAACATGAACAAACTTACTAATAGGGGTACTAGAGTAACACGTGCATTGCTCTAGCACGTGTTTGGAGCCCTTGAGGTTGGCCGGATTGTACATGAGAAAAAGGGAGAGATGGGTGTAGTGGAGAGGTGGTTTTCTCATCATGGGTAGTTGCTACAAGTCCCTAACTTATCCTAGCCTTTGATCTCTAACTATTTGGACTAATCCTAGCCATTCAATTCACTAAAAAAATATATAAATACCCCCCCCCCCCCCCCTCACCCTCCTTGTAATTGCACTTGGGAAAAAAATTGAAAGAAAGAAAGAACAAATTTGTGAGTAAAAGATTAGGAGTGTTTGCTAGTTAAAAAGATTGAGAGCTAGTTGTGTGTTCCCCTTCCAAAGTTGGTCAGCCTACACCCATTGGAGCAAGGAGGAGCTCGAATTTCCATCAAGCTAGGAGGAGACGTCAATTGGTGGCACAAGCTAGGAGGAGAATGCTTCATTCGTTCATTCTAGGAGCTTTTAGGAGTTCTTTGTTTGTTTCTCTCCATAAAGGTGGGTGATTTTCTCAAACTTCTAACTAGATATCATGCTAGGGAATTGATTGATAAAATTGAAAAGAAAACTCCGATTAGATTAGCCACATGTTGTTAAAAGGAGTCAAATTGCTAATAATGTGATTGCTTGTTAAAATAGATGTTAATCGATGCAAAGTGTGATCTTTATCTTAGAAATTACCATGCTACTATGAAAATTGTACTTGTGTAACTAGTTAATTGAATGGAAGCATGGAAATGTGAAATTGCTTAAGTTGACTTGATGATAGCATGAAAAAGAAGAATTTTGTTGTAGAAATGATTATATCATATTAACAAAAATAAGAAAGAGATCTCGGGAAATTTTGAGTGCAACTTATGAAGAAACTACACTTATTATCTCATTTTCAAAGATTGTAGATGAAAATACATGGGGAAAGGAAAATTATATTTTTTTGTGTCAAAAATTATGTTTTATTTTACTGAAATACTGTAAATTCATGAAAACTATATTCTGAAATTTTAGAATACAATTAGAGTAGAAAAGAGTTTAAAAATACTTGTTTTTATAAAAAAATTCATAAAAGACAGAGACTTGAGTTATAACCCCTTTAGCCCAAGTCATATCGGATTAGTCACTTGGACTTATTGGTCTTCGGGTGCACTTGGGTTTGGTTACTGTGGCGTTCAGGTTGGTCTTTGGTTATGGGTTCGAAACTGGGCAGAGCCCTTTTATTTTCAAAATCCTTTAAAAAAATCTGAAACCCCAAAAGTTAACTTATGTGGACTTAAGTCCTCTTCATAACGTGTTGGCGCTTTAGGCTTTCTGGTCTTCGGTTGCGCCACAGTGCATTTACTATAGCGCTGGTGTGCCTTGGGTCTCGGGTTCGAAACTCGGGTCTGCCGTTTAAAAATAGTTTTTTTTTGGGTTTATTCTGAGTTTTTGGACTGTAAGAATTCCAGAAAAAATATTATAATTATGTTAAAAATATCCAGATCTTAGGAAAAATATTTCTACAATATTTGGTCTAAGAAAATGGGATTTAGAAGCAAAAAAATTGAGTAGAGACTATTAAAAGAACTCCATAGAGTTGATGTTTGTGTGAATAAAAATATGATTTAATTCTAGGGAAAAGTCTATGAAGTTTATGAAATGAATTTTGTATGGAAACTTAATGAGTGATTTATTATAGACTTTTATTCATGAAATTGAGCTATTTATACATTGGGAAGTTAAATGAAGATATAATTGTGATTTTGAACCAAGTAAAGGAAAGAAATAATAATGTGAGAAATAAATGGATTATGCGGAGTTTAATTTTAAATGTGAAAGGAATAATTTGAAATTGTTATTTTATGTATGAAATTGATACATAGAAATGCAATGAAAATCATGTTGATTTATGAGAAAGATTTTATGAGTGTGAATACTCAATTCTGTGAACATGAAATGAGATTAAGAACTAGAGTGTAGTTAAGCCTCATACCGTCATCGAATGAAATTGTTGAGATAAGTTTTATGTAAAGATCAAGATTGGGTCGTGTTATTGAATTAATGGTTAAGACCGGTATAGTGAGAGTGCTAACTCTAGGGGATTGATTTTATTCATAATTCAAATAAATTAAGGACTAGACACATAGTGGAGATGTGATGAAAGTCAGAGAAAAACATGAGTATGAGGGCTATTGGATTGGCAGTGTGAGAGTGTTCACAGGATGTCCCCATGATGCGTCATGAATAGAACGTGGATACTACTCCAGGATACCATCCCAGTGGCGACGCTTGTGGGGTGGTCTAGTGACTACGGGTGGTGCCATCGTCTATGGTAGGAGGTGAATTGACCACAGGATGCCTGCATGATGAGTCATGTGTCAGTGCATGGAATTCTCTCCAGAGTGCCTGGACATGGGCTCGTAACTCATAGAACACCCAGGATACTTACCGTAGTTACTGTATTAGAGTAGGTCATAGCGAGGGATTGAACCCTATAAGACGAAGAACGGTTAAGGGCTTGCCCTCGGACCTATGTAGTATGGGCTGCATAGACTCTGAACAAGTGCGCATTGGTGTCATATAAATAAATAACTGTATTAAGGACTAAATGCACACTTACAACACAACATTAATAGGATAGTCCTCGTAGTTCTGTTTGTGACAAGTATGTGCTTTCTAAGTAAGAGAAAATTGATGTATTATATCCTAGCGTCAGTTGAATGAACTGACGTGCCCGCAGTTTCTATGTAGAATAAAGTGATTGACAAGATTAAAGTATGCATGCTGCTTAAAGAATGATTCAAGTGTTGTACATTTTATTCATGTAATTGTTGTAAATTGCTTCCGCTGTTTAAGTGTAATTTAAATATAACTCTGATGTAATAAAAGTTTTAAATTCCTTGTAAAATTGTACAAAGTGAAGTGTAAAGATCCTGTGGAACTTCAAATTCGGTCTTATTTGGAATTCGGGGTGTTACAAATTCTACTCGTCACAGGCAAAGCATGTAGCAAACACATCAAATAAGCACAATTCATACAATCAGGGCAGCATGACCTTGCTGTACCAAAACATGGATTACTGCTACTACAGAATAGCAAATCTGAATCTGTTAGAAGTTATAGAAACTAGATTTCCACACGGTTCTAGAAAATATATATAAGGCATATAAAAACTACAGAAACTAGGGTGAAACTCCTATTCTTTTCAGGTTTTATGTTCAGGCAGCATGATGTAAATTGTGTTCACCTATTTGTTTCAGGTCAGAAAACTCATCAAATAAATCTATGAAAATTCTGTGGCATTCCTACACATGTCTAGTCTCAACTAGATTTATTTCAGATTTTTATTTTATTTTTAACATGGTCAAATAGATTATAGAACAGCAAGTTACGCATGCATTTTTGAATCTGGAAATTCTAACATAGCTGTACTAAAATGATGATATCTAACATATTACACATCGGTTTCAAATCTGCAAAAAGGGTAGCAAACTTGACATCTGAGGCTAAATTTTATGTTCAGAAAGTTATTTAAAAATATAACAGAAATATGGTCGAAAATCTAATTCAAAAAAGGACAACTAGCAGTCCAGAATTATTTTGACATGAATGGGCAATAATTAATCCATACAACCATACATTTCATGCAAATTAATAATCAAAGTGTTCTTAGGTGTTTAACATGCATAATTTCAGTTCTAAGATGTAATTTCACAGCATGGTAATCAATTCATCAATCAAATCATCTAACATGTATACAATTTATCAACAATCTACAACATGGATCTAGTTATTTTCATGTAATTGTGCATATGCATGAAACAATAGGGACTGGGTTTTAGATCAAAGAGAGCGGCAAGATGTTAAGAGTACGTCGGGTTAGCTCGTGTAAATCCTAGATAAACTTAACCGAATTGTCAAATACAGCATGATAAGAAAAAGATCGGGATCTACTTGCAGAGATGAAAGGTATCTTGAACAAAATTAAATACTAGTTCAAGAAGAGACTTGCCTGTAAGACGGTTAATTGAATAACTAGAATAATGGGATAAGGATCCCGGGCGACAAACCAAAACACGGTGAGACACGAGCAAAATTCGCAACAGCAAAAACCTCAGCAACTCAAGATCCAACAGCATACAATCCCCACAGCGGATCCCAAGAACACACAAAATAGCAACACACTGAAAAGCCCAGACAGATCCCCAACTCACCCAACAACAAAATCGCTCTCGGATTCGCTACACCCAAAACACCAAACGCCAAAAATCACCCACTGCACTTTCGTCTTCTCCAACGCAACGGAAGAGAGAGAAGGCAACAACGAACACAACGGCAACTGGAGATGGCAGTGGTAACCACGTCCAAGGCGGCGCCGACGGTGCTGCGGTTGGGAAGCGACGCAACAACTAAGGCTCGATGGCTCGAGAGACTCTGTTCTCTCGCCAAAACAGAGGAGCGAACAATGGGGGGTGTTCGGGCTCTGGACGACAAGGAGGAGGAGCTAGGGGATCTGCGGTGGTTGCGAGGGGGCACGGAGGGCGAAGACGAGGCGGATAGAAGGTAGAGGCGGCGAGGAGATGGGATCAGCGAAGACAAAGATGGGTGAATGGGTTCCGGTGGAGTTTGGGTTTGAGCGGGAGATAGGCAACGGGGAGATGGTGAGGGATGGTGACAGGGAGATGGTGAGCAGAGCAATGGAGGCCTGTCAAAGCAAAAGAGGGCAGTTCGGGTTTGGAGACCGAAAAAAAAAGATAGGGAGATGAGAGCGGGAGGATGAACAGTAACGGGGTAGGGGGAATGCACAGTGGAGGGGTTATTGATGGATAGGGTTAGGGAAATAGATTAGGGTTTTAATTAAGAGATTAGAGTATTTATAGGGTGAAGTAGGATATAGGGTTATTGGGTAATTGGGTTTAGACCCAGTAAATGAAAATAGATTGTATATGAACATAATTGATCTATATAAACCCAAGCACAAAAGAATAGGATATCTGATAAAATATAATCTGTAACAAAATACAATTTGTATCACATTACATAAATTATTTGAAATAATTAAAAACACAATTATTATATAAGAATTGATTTATTTTTCATAATCAATAATAATAATAAATAATCATAATAACAATAAGAATAGAAATACTAACAATAATAATAGTGGCAATAACAATAGTACTAACAATAAATAATACTGACAACAACAATAGAAATTATCAGAGCAATATCATTATATAAAAATAGTAATTTGTTGAAATAGTCGAAACAGTAACAATATCTTTGAGGGTTAAAATGCAAATAGTTGATCAAGTAGATATGGAAACAAAGTTTATTCGAAATAATTATAACTATTGTTTAGAAAAAAAAATGCTTAACATAAAATTCAAACGAATTTAACAAATAACGAAGTTATAAATATCGAAATATAGAAAAATACTCATGAAAATACGTATGTGCAGAAATGGGGATTACATAGACGGTCGGGGAGGCGAAGGGGTTTTGGAGTAGGGGATGAACAGTGGAAGTAGGGTAGTTCTGCACAGGATCGGGGGCTAGGGTTAATGGCGGCTGAGAGTGATTAGGGTTATTAGGTTAGGGTTATTAAAATAGTAATGGTATAATAATAGCCATAAAATGGGGAGGATTGTAGGAAGATTGCTAGGGATTCAATTTTGGGGGGTTACAGGATGTGGTGATGATTAGGAGTGATTTTTGGGGATTTGACTGTTAGTGGGGATATGGAGTTGTTTTGGGTTAGTGGGTTTGGGTACAAGATCCAATAGGAGGTGGGTTATAGGGTTTGGTACAATATGGGTCAAATAGGAGGACAATTCTCAACCCAACAACACACAGACAATTTCAAGAGATAAGTTTGAATTAGGAAAAGGAAAAGTAAGATTCAAATAATCAAACTGAGATTAAGGATAAACATGAATAATATTAGAATTGATATCATTCGATACAATAATGAAACAAAATGAAATGGTATGGAATTACAATGGAGATTACAATGGGGATCAATGATAAAATTGGAAAAAATAAAAACGGGAGTTACAATTTTAAGCATATAAATGCTACAAGTTCACAAATCCACCACTTGGAGTAAGAAAAATAAACACTTCACTTCTATTGGCCTAGATCTGCCCTGATATTAGAAAAAAATCATAACATCTAATCCGTACATTGAAATTACATGGATTGATTCTTTTTGGAAGGATAAGAATATCCACTTCAATTCTTAAGTTGATCATTCTCTCAGATTTCAAACACACAGTTCAAGAAATCCACAAGTTTACTGCTATGCCAATAAAGTTTTCTCAAATTCTATATCAACTCATACACAGCTCCTGAACTTAGAAAATTTATAACTTTCAAGATACAAATTGAAATTTCATGATCTTACCCATTCTGGAAAGCCGAGGCTCTATACTACAAGTCTCTAGTTAACTATTCCTTCAGATTTAGCCAATTAAATACTATAAAATCCCTATATTTTATCAGCTGCACACTTCTTCAATGCAATTGCTGCATCTTGCTAATAACATAAAAACTCGATCACTTAACGGAATTATAAGATCTTGGATTCTACAAAAATCTGGGAGTGTCTACTACAACTTCCTAGTTGATCCCATCATCAAATTCATCCATTAAAGTACTCTAAAACCCCATATTTTCATTAGTGTACATAGAAAAATTATCTCACTTAACAAAATACGGTCTTCTTCTAAGACTGGTTCTGTCTAGAGGTTAGGAAAATCATATCTTTCAAACCACAAACTGAAATTGCATGATTCAAGATGTTTTGAAAACTAAGACTCTCTACTGTAAGTCTCTAGTTAATCATTCTTCCAGATTCTCAACGTATAAATCCAGAAAAGCTCAAGTTCACGGACTAGCTAACTCTGCACTTAACTGAACATGGTCTATTCAAAATTCAATATCAATTCAACCATAAGTTCAATACTTATAAATTTTGGAATTCAGTCTCTAGACATATCCAAAAATTGCATTCAGATTCAAAATATACAGAGAGTTATAGTCCTTAGAATTTAGTAAAAAAATTTCTTATATTCTCAGCAGTGTATAAAACCTCTGGTTACAACTAATTTTGAAACTCCATCAAATGTTGTCCAAATTTTCAAAATTTTTAGATACATGGTCTAGGCACATAGAAGATGCTATAATAAAAATTCCATTGTAGGATTATACTCTATGAATTAGTTATGATTTATTAAAGTCCATCATTGGAACAAAGCAGATACAGTTTCTTGGCTCTGGACCAGTTGGCAAACAACATTTTTTAAATATAGCAAATAAATTTAAAAATATTAGAAATTTGGATAGATTGTTGTTAACATATCCAAGTACCTCTAGTAAAAATTTCAGCTCAAGATACCTTGTCAATTCCAAGTTATTATTTTTGGAAAACACACAAATTTTAACATACACAGCAGTTTTTCTGCTGCTCTTTGCTCTGAAAAGAATAATTTTGTTGGGCTACTAAATGAACCTAGAAAAATATGAAAAAAATTGAGGATGCTCTAACCTCATCGCAGAACATGCCATCAAAATTTTGGTCCAGATTCTAAGTCATTTGCATGGTAGAAATTCCTAAGTCACAATATCACATATGTGTTCTTAACATGATATGAAACTATGTTGACATACAAGTTTAATTTTTTTTTTACATAACATATTACACTCATGCATGGTATTCATGCTACTCTTCTCTACTCCTACATACCAATTCATACATACAAAAAAATACTAATTAGAGTTGAGAACACCCACCTATGAAGTTTGATGCACAAGCTTATTGGCTCCTCCTCCTTAGCTCCTTGAACAAACCTACAAAATTTCAATGGTGAAAAAGCTTAACACTCAGTACTCTCTTTCTTTCTTTCTCACTTTCTCACTTTCTCTTCTTTTTATTTTCCCTTTTTTCAACAATGAAGAAATGAAGAAGGATAGAAGAAAAAATAAATGGTGCGCTTGAAAAATAAAATGGAGAGAAGGGAGGGGGGTTAAATCCCGGCCAAGTAGGAGGGGGGGTGAGGTGGAGGGTGGTGATGGGGTTGATGGTGGAGTGGAAAATGAAGGGTTGGATTCATTTCCAACACATAAATATTAGAAGTCTCAGGTGTTTTCACATGGCTTCAAGAAGAGTTCTTCATGGCCATTTTGGACCCTTGGATCTCATCAAGATTCCATCCATGATCAATCATGATGTAGGGTTTCGTAACCCTAGGTTAGGTCAAGGAACCTTAACCCTAGGTCAAACAAACTATAACCCAATGAAAAATAATGTATGGTTAATTACAATTCAAATTAATATTTGATATCCAATGAAAATATATTCTCATATTTATAGAATATATTCGGGCATACTCTATTCAAAACAATTACAGATCGTATATCATATACGTTCCAATATGATCCAATCAATTATATATATAGATATCTATCTATGTACTTAAAAATAAGATAATTTGAATTTATAAAAATACTAGATTTTCCCGTGGGCACGTGCCTACGGCACGTTTTCGGAATGATACAAAAGACGAAAAGCCATGTAAACAGTAAAACATGTGTAGCTCAAGTTTGAATAGTATGACAATAATTAGTTATAAATAAAAGTCTATATTGAAAAATAATTATAAATGGAGGTATAAAATCTAACTTCTTAGAACTTTAAGTGTGGAAAATAATAAAATTTAATTGTTGAAGAGACATTCGCTATTAAAAATTCTGAAATTTTACAAAACCGAAATCTTAAAATCAAAATCTCTAAGTAAATAAAGAAAGAATGTGAGAGAGAGATAGAGAGAGAGAAAGAGAGAAATATTAAAAAGTAAAGAGATGAGAGAGATAGTAATAAAGTAATGAGTTTTTTAGGGGGGGAAAATTTGGTTTTGGGGTTTGAAATTTTGGAGGGAAAATGTGTTTTGTGAGGTTTGATATGGGCCTTTGATTTTGGAGGGGATTGATTGTGAGCCACTTGATAGCTTTCTTTGTAATTTATTATATAGATATGTTTATAAAATTTATTTTTTTTCCCGAAGATGGTCTTGTTAAAACAATCGGATCAAAACCACAATTTAATTAAGAAGATATCTCGAATCTATCTCACCGGTTCAGAATAACTAATATGTCTGAAATTTCTCAATTAAAATCAATTATTATTAGAAAAAATACATGATTGCGCGTAATTCTCAACTGTGCACGGATTACAATGCAAAATAGCTATATACTATTATGCGGGGTATTACAATAAAGGGATGAAATAAGGGTGTCAACTAATTCGGGCGGGCCGGTCCTGATCCGGGATCAAGTTGGGACTGGTCCGGGACGGTTCCAATGGGGAATAGTCGAGCCCAGGCCGGACCGGGTTTTTTATATTATTTTATTTTAATACTTGTTTCTTATTTTTTATTCTCTTCTCTTAACATATCAAATAGATTTTTAAAAAATGTAATATTGTAGTATATTCCGAGGTAAAGGAGTCAAAAAAATATGTAATATTTTTTTCATGTAGTATTTAAGTCTGGAACAATGAACACGAGTGATATAAAATATAAAACAACATGTTACATGTAATAAAAAATTTGTAATACAAACTACAATATTACATGGTAAGGCGATAAGCTTGAGGATGATCTAGAGTTTGAGATAGCCTAAGGTTAGATTGAAGAGAGTACATTGGACTACTATCATGCACCTTAACTTAACCTAAATCTAGGATCTCATCAGCCTATATTCCCTAGTGAGCTTCCACTGCCATATTCTTCAATCTTCAGTCTTCAGGAGTTAGTGAGATTAGCTCTCATTTCTTCGAGAGTTCATTTTTAATTATTCGACTTCTAGAGTGTTGCTACCACTTGATCCTTCTTGTAATCCTTGAGTCTTTTGCTCCGCTTTCTTCCAACCGAGCACACTATCATCTCCAAAATCTCCGGTGTCAAACGATTCATTACCATTTTAATTCATTAGGTGCATTAATCATAGGTTTTTTAGATTGAATAAGATTCCATATATTAGCTGATGTATCTGCGAATGCAATGCCCTTACCTTTGGAAGAAGATGATGTTGTTGCTATTGTATTTTGAGAAGTAAATGCAAATTTTATATCATAAGTATCATATAAATTATCTAATATTGACTCAAATTGTACTACAAATTCATCAACATCATAAGAAAAATCTTCAACCATACTATAAATAACGCAATCCAATTCTTCATACCATCTAATTTGATGCGAGGCATCCATTACACCAGTAACATAATACAACATAGGAGGATGATGAAAATATTTCATAAATTTTTCGTAAGATGGAACAACAATTGTGCTAATGTAAGTGGCATGCATCATTTGTTGAAAAGTTATCATCATACTAACTATTGTAAATGAAGCATAACTAGAAGTTAACTCATAAGACATTGAAATTTTAAGGGTTGCGTTTCAAAAATATTTTAAAAGTTTTAAAAAACTTTCGGCAAATTCCCAAGATTGTTCATTCATGCAAAAGTTTTCCATGTTTTTTGCAATACAAAAATCATTTATAACCGTTTTATATTTACAAACAACAATAAGTCAGTTGTAAGTAGAATTTCTTCTATGTTTAACATCTTCAGGGAATCTTTTAAATTTTATATTTTTAAGCTTACACCATTGTTTGAATGCTTGAAGATTAGGATCACTCAAATCTATAAAATGCACACAATCTTTTATTGCACTCATATATGATTCGACTATCTTCAATGCATCTTGCACACTCAAGTTGAGGATATGACATGCACATTTGACATGAAATATTTCATGCTCTGAAGGCATAAATGCTTGAATTAATGAAGGAAGCGGTTTTTTTATATTGGTGGCATTACCAAGGCGAATATAATTCTGTAACCCCCATTCCCGCAAATACATATTTCCTGAGTATTTTCTGTATTTCAAATTTTTATAAATTCATTATGTGTTAAATTCGGTTTTTCGAATAGTGGTATACTTTAACTTTGTTTTATAATCCTTATTGATCGATTATATATAGTAATGTATTATTACTATTTAGATTAATTTTATAAATTTGTTAAATCCAATTCCTATTTTATACAATCTTATTATTGTTGTTGTTGTTTCTTTTGATTGTATATTAAAAACCCATCTTTTGTTATTGTGAAAGCCTGCAGATTTTAATCCATATATTATTATTATTATTATTTTAAAGTACAAACCAAGTATATTATTTATATATTTCTATTCTAATTATTGTGAAAAGCTAAATCTTAATCTAATTGTATTCTTTAAATTAATTCTATTTTCTATTGAACCCTGTAAAAATCGTGTTGTACAACCTATGTGAATATTTTGTGTATTGAGTACTCTAATTTAATATATTATTATCCTAATTGTTTATCCTATTTATTTAAACCCAAAAACCCTCTAGTCTTCTTCTCTTTGGATCCAAACCCGCTAACCCTATACCCAAAACCCGTTAAGCCATTACCCAAACCCACTATCTTAATTACCCTATAAATACTAATTACCCCTAACCCTAATTATCTTTCTTAACCTAATCGTCATACCTAGACGCCTTCTTCCTCTGTTCTTCCTTCAAACCCATCCCCGTCAACCCAACGCCTCTTCATCTTCCCCGCCGCTTCATCGCCCTTCTCATCGTCAACCCGTCGCCCTTGTCTACTGCACTCGACCCACCTCGACCTCATTGTCCTCGACTTCCTCCCAACTTGAAGCTCCACCGACTGCAACCCCATCGCTGCTCGCAGAACCCATCGCCTCCATCTTCAACCTCCTATCGACCACCTGCCTCCTCACCTTCTCCATCCCGAGCCTCACCACCACAGCAGCCGCCTCTAATCCCCCTTGTTCATCCTGTTTCTCTCTTCCTCTGTTTCCTCCCAAAATAGAGCGCTTCGCAACCCCTGCACCTCCCACTGCTGTTGCCAGCCTGCCACCGCTCCTCGACTGCCGAAGCCCCATCCGCAGCCGCTCGCCGAGCTAGAGACCACCCCTCTGCTGCCCTATGCACCGCCAGTCATTGCTGAAGCTGCAGTCGCTGTTGCTCTTCGCTGGTTGGCTAGGATCTTGTTGTCTGTTGTTTGAGATCTGTTGTGTGTTGTTCGGTAGATCCGCTGGTTACTGTTCGGTAGATCTGCTATTTGTTGATTGTGTGTCATTGTTTGCTGTTGTGTGTACGCTATTGTTGCTGTTTTGCTGTTACGTGCATTGTGCGTACTACGCCGTCGGGATCCTAATCCCATTATTCTCATATTCGATTAACCGTCTATCAGGCAAGTCTCTCTTGCACTAGTTTATTTTTCTTGTTCAAGAATTCTTTTGATCTCCGCAAGTAGATCCTTATACTGTTCATCTTCCGTTGAGTATATTGAGGGTTTACACGAGCTAACCCAAGATATTCTTGACTTCGTGCCAATATCTTTGACTCAAACCCTAGTCTCTTTTTGCACATTCCATATGCACGTTATACATGAAAATAATTAGATCTATGTTATAGACTTGATTGATGATTGAGATGTTCCTGATTTGATATGATTTCAAGAATAAATTGCCATGATTTTAAAAGTGTCTCGTTAATGTTGAAATCTCATGCTAATAACTAAATAGAACTTGTGTTGGTTTATTACCATGATATTGCATGCTTGTGTGATGAAATTATTACCAATTCATTTTAAATTATTTTCTAGCCTGCTGTCTACCTCTTTTTGCATTAAACTTTGGAAGATGTTACTGTAGTAATTTGAATAAACTTTGTAAACATGAATTGTAGCTCTATGTGTCTACTTTCTAGAACATTCGACGGAATTGAATTCTAATATATAATCTGCTAGAAATCTGAATTTTAGTACAGCTAGGTCTGGATTTTCAGATTCACAATTATGTGTATCACCCTGATTTGTTAATAAAAAAAATATGTTAATAGTAAAATTAAAATGTGAAATTAATTTGGCTGAGACCAGAATGCTTAGGAATCACCCTGAATTTTTGTGAATTTAATTGATAAGTTTTCTGACCCGATACATATATGTGAATACAATCTATAACCTGCTGCCTGAACATAAAATCTGTAAAGAATAAGAATTTGAACCTAGTTTCTGTAATTTTTATTTGTCATATGTATATGAGCTGGAACCGACAGAGAGTCTAGTTTCTAGAATTTCTAATAGATCCAGATTTACTTTCCCTTAGCAGAGGGAATCTCTGTTTTTGTACAGTAATGTCCTACTGTCCAGATTGTGTGATTTGTATTATTTTAGTATAAATGTTTCTTGCCTTACGTGTAATGAGTAGAATTTGTCACACCTTGCATTACATAACCATGGCACCTTCTTGCATGCTCACATTAGGATGAAATAAAATATTAACAAGCCAGGGTATTAAGGGTTGACCTAGTAATGGACAATATAGGAGAGTGTACTCGGAAGGGGGTCCGTGTTCCCTTGTTACAAGTTACCGACCAAGTTACTGACCAAGTTTACCGACCAAGTTACCGACCAAGCTTACTGACCAAGTTACCGACCAAGTTACTGACCAAGTCACCGTCCAAGTTTACCGACCAAGTTACCGACCAAGTTACCGATTATGTCACCGACCAAGTTTACCGATCAAGTTACCGACCAAGCTTACCGACCAAGTTTACCGTCCAAGTTACCGACCAAGTTACTGACCAAGTTTTATAGTCATGAGAAGACCCGAGTACATGACCCTATAGAATTCACCATTAAAGTCTAAACGATAACTTGATTGTATGCACCGAACCTGTGGAATGGGACACAGTACTACGTGCATTAGATAGGTTAATAAAATGAATAATAACCCTTATTTGACATCTCATGCTTGATCCTGTATACTTTCATCGATATTGAACTTGAATTGAAATTACTGATTATTGCATGATTAAACATACACCCTTGACATTATTGCCAATCCTTGTCTTTGTTCTTGACTTTGATGCAGTCCTTCATTCTTGATATACCATGCTTCTTATTGTTCTCTGTTTCTCACTACTTGTTGTTCGTGACTTGCTCTAAAGACATTATTTTCACTATTTTTAGATCACGAGTTTACAGGTACCGAATGGGTGATACCAGAAGCAATTGGTGAGCAACGATTTTAAAGAATGGAGCCCTAGAATAGACTGCTAGAATTATCTTTTATGCTATCTTTCCTTTGAACATTGTTATTCTTATTGTACTTTGTATTTCGGGCTTGTGTGTCCCGAAGTTTACGTTTTCCCAGATGTTGGATATTATTTGGTGAATTTATTTCATGATTATTTTTTATTTTATTCATTGTTCATGTGGTTATTCTTTTCTTGCGTGGTTGTATTCTCTTGTATATTGTTGAGTTAATCTGTTACAGCTTATGGATGATGTATAAATCATTCGTTGGGCCTTTGTTAGTGCTCGTATTCCCGTATTTAGGGAAGCGGGGCGTGACAAATTCTTTTTATCATAAATACAAAAAATTATTGCATGCTTATCTAATTTGTGATGTGATAGCCACCATTATGAGAATACATCAAATATCCAATTTGTATGATCTATTTTTTCAGGATCTAATCAATATCAATCCAATTACAAGTTACGCACATAATGGGAACACCATTACAACTTTTCCAACAATCACTAGTTAATGCAACCTTATAAATTAAAGAATACAAAGTAGCAATTAAAAAATCTCTAAGCTCTTTATAGATTTTAAAACAGTCGGATTTAACAGTGTTTCTAAGAATTGTTTTGTAATGGGGGTTTGGAGCGGTTTGGCTAAATATCTCTAGGTTCCTACTGTAGGAATAAGAAAATGATAACTCATCCTTAATAAAATGTTTAGTCATTTCCTTACGTACCACATCATGATCATAACTATAACTATCTACTTGATTGGTCATAGGGTTGATTTTTTGTTGGGTAAGATGATCTTTTTTGGATGTGATTTAGCTAAGTGGCACTTAAGTGTACCCGTCTCGCTACCCACTTTCTATTTGTAAACGACTTGACACTTCTTACATACCAAGTTCCCTCTTTAGGATTTTTTGGAGATGGAAAATATATATAATGTTTGTGGAATTCAGAAGTTTGTTCTCTAGATTTTCGGGAAGAATATATGTTCTCGGTGTCTTGTGTTTCAATTTCTTCATAATGAATTTCATCCTCATTGTGGGAAAGGTCAAAATG
Organism: Hemerocallis citrina; assembly: GCA_017893485.1. Taxonomy (NCBI): domain Eukaryota; kingdom Viridiplantae; phylum Streptophyta; class Magnoliopsida; order Asparagales; family Asphodelaceae; genus Hemerocallis; species Hemerocallis citrina. The sequence continues at coordinate 128,417,475 of CM030368.1, forward strand.
GTCAAACTCGGGAATACTATCAAACTCTCTAACATCATCTAAATGTGGAACATAATCAGGGCGATATGTATGGGTGGATTCTTGTGCACTTTGACTATGTGAATGGGTTGATGCCAATATTGTATAAAAATTATAAAATTGATATGAAACAAGTAAGCAATTAACAAGCAACAAATTAGTATATAACAAATATTGAACTTAAAAAGATACAACACTAGAAAAACTCTCAAATTTGTGTTATGAATGCTTCATGAATTGCACTTCTTGACTTCTTCACACTTTGAAAATCCACAAATTGAGAGAGTTGAGACTTGAGATAATTGTTTCGAATAGATTGAGAGAGTTGAGAAAATTGTTTGGAAGTTTTAGTCTGAAGAAGATGGTATGAAAGGGGTCAATATTTATATAATTTCATATTCTTTGTGTTTCCTATTTACCCCCCCCCCCCCCCCCCCCCACAAAAAAAAAGAAAAAAAAAAGAAACTAGTCATTTTAAGTTGTTTGGGTGGGGGGAGGGTATTTTAGTAATTTAGGATTAAAAAATACAACAACCAGCCCGCTAGGGCCGATCATTGAGCCCGCTGGGCTGGCCCAGACCGGACCATGTTAAATCCCAGCAGGCCCAGGTCCTTAGCGGTTCGGTTCAAATCGGCCCGGTTGTCATCCTTAGGTTGAGAACTAGAGTTATCATAATAGAAGAAGGAAAAAAAAAATGTTGGGAATAATAACGAGGAAATGATAGAAGTATAACGGTCAAAATAATGTCAAGAGTATTAAGAAAAGATTTTATTTTTTGTTTAGACAAAAAATAACGAGGGAGATAATTTTTAGGGTAAATTCCTCTTAAGCCCCTGGCCAAAGATTATCTTCCTTCTAACCCCTTTGACTTGTCAACCTACATTTTTAGCCCATAGCTACTTAAATTCTTTCCGTTAAGCCCGTAAGTACACATGTATATACTATTAGAATATGGGTTAGGCTGTATTTTTTATTAAAAAGAACCTAGTTTTACCCTTTAATATTTAAAAAATGAATGAATCTTATAAATTAAATAAATATTTTTTTCCCTCACAAACTGATTAATTCCCTCTAAAACCTTTTTTTCCTCCAAAATAGACCTCCTTCCTCCCAATTCCACCTCTCTCCATGATTCTCCACATGCCAAATTAACTCTTCTACAAATTTCCTTTTCTTCCTCCATTATTTCTCACATAACAAAACCCACAATTTTCACCATACCACTTACACTCCCATTAATTTCATCAACCCCTTTTCCTATTCTTTTATGCTCTTCCTTCTGGTCCTACCGAAACAGAAACACATAAAAATAACAAGTTGTTCATAAAGAATTTTTCTAGTCGAACGGTATGTTTCCTCTCAAACTTGTTCAATATTTCAAAATTTACATTCTAAGCATCAGCATGATAATCTTGTATCAACGAAACAAACTCATGGATTTATCCAAATGTAAACAGTGCTTAAGAAACATCCTGCAATTCTAAAAAACAAAATATCACATGTACAAATATTTTATTTTAAAAAAAGTAGATTTCAACACAGTAGTACATATTAGAAAACAATAGCACATATCAGTTTAAAACATATTGTATTTAACAAAAACAGTACATCTCAGTAATAAACAACTTGTATTCAACAAAAACAGTACAACTCAGTAAAGAACAACTCGTATTCAATAAAAACAGAACAGTTTAGTATGAACATCTCGTATTCCACAAAATTAGTTTTTAAGTTCACAGAAACAATATGTAATTCAGCAAAAAAATTAAGGAGTGGTAAAGGTCCCTCTTGAGAAATCTGGCAATGAATCAAACGAATGACAGCGAGGGAAATTTCTTTTTACGAGATTGGGAGGTGACGGTGCCAAATAAAAGAGTGTCACGTCCCGCTTCCCAAAAGAGAATACGGAATATGGATACGTGAATAAGCCCAACGAATGATTTGCATCGTCCATAAGTTGTTCAGATCTTTACAATATTTCACAAGAATAATCAGAGTCGGAAACAAAAGAATCAACCAAGCATGCACATATAAATCAAAATACCAACAAGAATACTTGAAACCAAAATATTATAATCTCAAATAATCCATATCTGAATAAGTCAATATCCTGGGTCACATTGCCCAAATACAAAATAAATCCCAATAATCAAGTACAATTGTTCAACCAAGCAACAAGAAATAATAATAATAGCAAATTTCCAGCACTAAAATCTCATATTACCAACTCCATCTGGCAGTTGATCATCCTGTTCTGCAATTAGATAAATTGCAGGAATAGGAAAAAGAAAATAAACTCCCGTCAATGCAAGTTACGGACCGCTTGTAGTGCAGGATACAAGTACATGGAATAAACAAATAGCATGGAATAGGCATGGTAATAAAATAAAACAACTAGCATGGCAAGATAAACAAGTGTGAGTAGCATGTATCAAGTGTCAAGTAAACAAGTAACAAGTATCATGTAAACAAGTATCATGTGTCATGTAAACATGTAGTCAAGTATCAAGTATCATGTAATCACGTATCATGTTCAAGTGTCATGGTCAAGTCTTGTAGTTATTACTATCTAGGTAGCACTTCATGCATCCCAGTTTTTACTACATGGTTGCTACATTCAAACAATTTTGCTTTAGATTTTATAGTGGACCATAGAGGGCAACGTACTCAGGGACAAGTATCAAGTAATCGAGCTCCAAGCTCCAAGTATCATGTATCATGTATCACGTGTCAAGTTGTGCAAGTGGCAAGTAATCATGTGTCTTGCGTGCAAGTGTCAAGTAATCACGTGTCAAGTATCATGTATCAAGAAATCACGTAGGATTTGTGGATCCCTTTCCGAGTACACGTTTCTGTATTATCTACTATTAGATCTTTCCCTTAAATCCCGACATGGTTATTTATTATTATTATCAAACAAGCATGTGCGAGTACAAAAAATGGCAAGAATAACATGGCATGATCAAGTAATAAGTACAGGATGAAGAATAAATATGCATAGGTGAAAGATAACTCATAAAAGACCAGAACAACGAGAATTCTAGTTCAGGACAGCAAGACAGTACTGCACTAAATCTGGGATTCCCGTTGCTACAAACATGCAAACCTGAATCCGTCAAAGAATCTGAAAAGTAGACTCCCGTCCGAACCCAGCAAATATATATAAGTCATATAGTATTTCACAAAAACATAGCTCAAAACTGAATTGAAACCAGAAAACATGTTCAGCCAGAAATCAAAAGATCGTATTCAAAATTAGAAAAACAACATGAAAACTCATTAAATAAATCCATGAAAAATTTGGGATATTCCCCTATATGTATAGTAACAGAAAATAAAGTTTCATAATTTTCCAATATAAATAGAGTAGTCAAGTAAAATCAGAAAACATCAAAATGCAGTAGTTTTGTAAATCTGAAATCACAAACACTGTAGTACAAAAACAGCAATATCTCACAAACCATAAATACAAATCTAAATCCGCCAAAAGGGTGATAAAATAGATACAGTAGGCTAACTTTCATATTCAGAAATATTTTACAAACAGCAAGTAGAAATAGGTCGAAAATCAGATTCTTTACTGAACAGTATGAAAATTCTACATGTATAGTAATTGTTTGGAAACATAAAACGGTTTATAAAACTCATCAAATAAATCCACAAAAAATTCAGGGTTAATCTCAATCAGGTCTAGTTTTATTGTGCAAAATATTGGATCAAAATAATACTTTTAACCTTATGATAAAAATAGATTACTCTTCAGAATTCATAAAAACAAAATCTGAAAATCTCTCTACACCACTGTTGTAAAATTGACATAACTCACAAATCATAAAATAAAACTGAGATCTATCAGAAGTATTGGAAAATAGACAGAATTCTCTACAAATCATGTTCACAAAATATTTTCAAATACTGACTTTAATAGGGTCTAAAATACTGATCAAAACGGGAAAACCAGTAAAACTGAAAATATCTTCATGCACAAAACTAACTAGTTTACATAAAACTCATCCAAATCATAACCAAACATGAAATATAGTGTACTAGATATCCAAACAACATGGTATAGGGTATTTCATAAGTCCACAATAAGTCTACCATGAATAACATGAACGAGCACATGATATCATATGAACAACACGCATATATACAACAAGAAGTGGTCAACCCTAGGTTATTTCATGTCATGTATGTCGTGAGGCAACTATGGTCAAATTAGCACAACAGAGACAATATCAACAAGGGGATCACACACAAATTGTCTCTAGAACCCAACTACACTACAGGCGGTATTTAGTACTTGTATTACACACAAAAAAGAATACAAATTACTTGCCTTAAAGACGACGATGAAAACGACACCAAGCAAGAATAACGGGAATGGATTCCCGGGCAGGAACACAAAACACCACAAGCACAAACGAGAACCAACCAATCCAAGAACGAACGAATGAATGAATGAACTCCCCAAAAATGCGTGCACACCACGACAGCAAGAATTGAAGCAACAGCAAGACCGACACACCACAACAGCAAGGACGGCACACCTCAACAGCAAGAACAAGACCGACCAACGGCAACAGAGATCGGCGCTTGCTGCGGCAGTCGAAGGAGCACGGCGGAGACGGGAGGGGGTGGTCTGGCGCTCTACGGTCAGTGCAGATGGTGCCGAGGACGTCGGGAGAAGGAGAGAGAGGTGTAGGGGAGAGCTCGGTCGAGGGTTTTGATGGGTTTCGGGATGAACAACACCAGGAGGGGTAGAGCGGATGGTAGCAGCTGCAAAGGGATGATGGGTTTCGAAATATATAGGGTGACGGAAACGGAGTTAGGGTTAGAGAGAGAGAGGCGGCTTAACAGGGTATAGGGGTTTTCGGGTTGTGGGTAGCTAACGGGTCTGGGTAGTAAGTGAATATGTTAATTAGGTGAAGGGTATTGGGTTAAGTGTAATAGTGCATGGGCTTAGACTGGTATGATGGTTTAGTAATTAGGATAGGAAAAAGGTTATAATGGATTAAAACAAATGGGTTTTAAAAAAAAATAGGACAAGAACAGTATAATAGGATTGAACAATCTAGAAAATTAGGATAAAAAAAAAGATCGATAAATCAAGAAGGAAAAAAAAATAGACCGATAGCAACAAAATCAAGAATTCAAATGATACGATGAACCAACCAATGAATATATAGAAGAAAAGATCCAAAATTTGGTCCAAAGATACAAGAAGAATCAAATACAAGGAAAAAAAAGAAAATACACTTAAAATACATAAAAAGGAAAACAGGGGTTACAAAGAGAGTGGGAGCGGTTGTTGTTGACGAACTATGGCGACCAAGTTGCAGCTACGATGGGAACGGGTGCTTAAAATGGGTTGGACATGGCGAGAAGAAAAGAAAAGAAATAAAAAGTGTGATTTTGGATGTTGGAAAGGATGGAGAATAGGCAGGGATAATTTAGGGAATTCTTAAATATAATTATACAGCTAATATATTGTATCCAAAATTATACTATTTTTATAGGTTAAAAAGTATATAAGCGGTCTAAAATGAAGAATCTAAGTACATAAGGGCTGAAAGTGTAGGTTGACTAATCAAAGGCATTAAAAAGAAGAGAATCTTTGATGAGGGGTTTCAGAGGAATTTACCCAAATAAAAAACTCATAGATTTAACACTAAAAAATCCAAAAAATAGATTTAAAAAATAGAAGAACTAAGTGTGGGATATGCAAGAGCTTTTACGACAATCATGAAGAGCATCTCCTTCACCACCCTAAAAACAAAAGAATAAAGAAGAATCGAATCGTTAGTGATATGGCTAAAAATGGGGTTAAATCGGAGTCGTCCAAATCAGGCACGAATCTTGAAGCCCAGGGGTAAAACGGTAATTTCACCTACCAATGGGTCTGAAGCGGGTACTGGTTCTCCTCCTCAAAGACCCACTAACCCGCGAATGGATCCACCTCAACTGGGTGCAGGTTTTAACCCGCAGCAAACCCGGTCCAGAAGGGATAGAATTAGGGTTTCTGATTAAATCCTAATCAACGGTCCTGATTCATATCTATCCTTTCACTGGGAATTAGGGATTACATTTCTTATCTAACCACAGGGGGATTACATTCCTAATTTGATCCCAGCGGCGCCTATAAATACCCCCCATCCATCTCCATTAAGAGGTAATCAATCTTTTGACAGTTTTTGCGCTCTTTCATAATCATTTCTGATTACTGAATTGAGCGTCGGAGGGTGCGTCGCCGGGAACAACCCCGGTGTCTCGCACTTTTTGCAGGTGTACGGCGGGAGCAACGGTCAAACTCCGGCGGAACAGATAATATATTTGTTATTCAAAGTTTCCCAAGAACCCACAAATACTATCTGTTTGCCCCCACACCAGATTCAGTGGCAACAGATTGGCACCGTCTGTGGGAAAGAACGAATAGCAGCCTCCCCTCTTCCCGTTGGTCAGATCTTCTCTAGCCATGCCTCCTAGAAAAGCCAGATCCAGAGGGTCCAACCGAGGACCCAACCCCGATCAGCAACAGGAAGTCCCCCCTCAACCCGCTCAACAGCAGGGGCAACTTCCGTCGCAAGCCGAAGACCCTCTCCAACAGGATCTGCCTCCTCATCAGAATCAAAAAATTCCTAAGGGTCCCAACCCGCAGAAACAACCTCTCCATCCGGACCACGTCTCCATCCACAATGCCTTTTCGGATTCTATGGCCTCCCACAATCCCCGAGCTTCCGACCTTCGTAACACCGTCCTCAATCGGCAGAAGGATGAGGATCTTTGCCGCCGTCTGGATGAAAAGCGGGCCCGAGAGGGAGCCTCCCGCCAGCAACGTCCGGATGAGCGATCTCCTCTCCGCCGAGACTACAGAAGGTCCCCTATCCGAAGGGGACGGAGAGAATCCCCCGAGCATCACAGGAGAAGACCCCATTCCCCTGCCGGTCGGCAACATCCTAGGAACGATGAGGCACCCATCACCCGTGCCGAGTTCCAGCAGTTTCAAGCAACCGTCCTACAAGCTCTCAACCTCCGTCCCAACACCAATGCTCCAAAGATCCCATCTCCTCCTCCGGTCCGAAGTCCTCGCCGACGGTCCCTAACTCCTCCTCCAGCTCCTAGCAACTCCCGGCACATGCCAAGTCCTCGCCGCTCCCGGAGCTACCGTCGTCGTAGCCCCCGCTCTCCCTCGTACGAAGACGAGTCTAGAGGCTTGGCTGATTACCGTCGAAGGGATGATGCTGTCTACCGCCGTCTCCACAAAATGGAGAGGCGCTTGGGTCAGTTAGACCGAGAAGAAGAGCTTAGAAGCGCTTGGGTCCTAGTCGACCTCCTTTTTCCCGAACCATAATGGATGCACCCGTACCAATCGGCTTCAAGCCACCTCAATTTGAGACCTATTCCGGGGAGACTAACCCCGTCGACTACATCGAAAGCTTTAAGACCCTCATGCTCATCCATCAAGCTTCCGATGCCCTGCTCTGCAAAACCTTCCCGCAACTCTCAAGGGCCCAGCTCGAGAAAGGTACTCTCGCCTTGCCCCTTCCTTAATATTCTCCTTCGAGCAATTTGAGACCCTCTTCGTCACCCACTTTGTAAGTAGCCGCAGAACTGAGAAGACCAGCATCTCGCTACTCTACCTCCACCAGAAGAATGGTGAGAAGCTGAGAGACTATGTGAAAAGGTTCACACCTGAAGCCAGGTCCATAGCATCCCTCGACCAGTCGGTCGCTGCAGCAGCATTTCAATCCAATGTCCTTAACTCCAGCCTCCGCTCCCCCCTCGCCAAGAAGCCCCCACAGAACTTCTCTGACCTCCTCCTCCGGAGTGAAAAGTATATTCGGGCCGAAGAAGCTGAGCACCGCCCCAACTTGGAGGGGTCTTCCTCCGGGTCTAAGAGAAAGGGAACAGAAGAGGAAGGAGCCAAGAAGCTCCAGAAGGATAATGGCGGCCAGCGCCGACCTTCCCCAAGATTCGAGAAATTTACTCCTCTCACCACCAATGTCTCCACCATTCTAATGGAAGTTGAGAAGGAGGGGGTCATACCTCCTGCTCCGAGGATGAACACCCCCGCCAAGAAGAGGGATAAAGAGAAATGGTGCCGTTACCACCGGGACCACGGCCACGACACCAATGATTGTCGGGCCTTGAAGAATGAGATAGAAGCTCTCATCCAGAGAGGGCAGCTAACCAAGTTCGTGAGAAAGGACCGAGCCGACCTTTCTCCCCCGTCTCGGGGGCTAACAAGCGTCCTGAACGCGATGAAACGCCCGACTTCGAAGAGGAGAGTGTCCTACACCTCATTCATGGGGGCCCAATGGGGGCTCCTCAAACTCCTCTCGAAAGGCGTTCATTAGGGAAGTCAATTCGGTTCGCACCACCCCTCCTCCTAAAGGCCTCGGAGTGCCCGTCTCATTCTCAGACGAAGATCATGAAGGTGTCCGCACCCCCCATTGTGACGCACTCGTCATCAATCTCCATATGACGAACTTCAAAATGGAGAGGATCCTAGTGGACAATGGCAGCTCCGTTAACATCCTCTTCCTCGCCGCTTTTAAAGGCCTCAAACTCTCCCGAGACAGACTCAAGCCCGCCGGCTACACGCTCTATGGGTTCACGGGAGTGCCAATGACTATTGAAGGGGTGATCACCCTCGATGTAACCGCTGGCAAAACTCCTACTACCCGAACGGAGCCGATGGACTTCATGGTCGTAGATGTTCCTGCAGCTTACAACGTCATTCTAGGTCGGCCCGGCTTAGCTGTCCTTGAAGCCGTCCCTTCCGCCTATCACCTCAAGATGAAGTTCCCCACCCGGGCAGGAGTAGGGGAGGCAAAAGGCAATCAGGAAATGGCCCGCAAGTGCTACATGACCTCTACCCTCGGTCCAGTCCTCTCCCTAGAAACTCTGGAAATCCCCCAAGATGCGGCCCGACCAACGTCCGAGCCGGTGGATGAATTAGAGGAAGTGCTCTTCTCTGAGCAAGATCCAACCCGAAAGTTCTTTGTTAGCAAGACCCTCCCATCCGCCCTATGCTCAGACATAGTCCAGTGCATCCGAAGGAACCGAGACCTCTTTGCATGGTCAGCTGCAGACATGCCCGAAATTTCTGAAGAGCTCTTGGTCCACCATCTCAGCATTGCTCCGGGGTCAACCGGTTCAACAGAAGAGGCGCAAGTTCGCCCCCGAGCGCCAGCTAGCTATAAAAGAGGATGTGGACAAGCTCTTGAAGGCCTGGTTCATACAAGAGGTAAACTATCCCGAGTGGTTGTCGAATGTAGTAATGGTGAAGAAGTCCAATGGAACCTGGAGGATTTGTATCGATTTTACCGATCTCAACAAGGCTTGCCCCAAGGACCCCTTCCCTCTTCTGAGCATTAACACTTTGATTGACGCCACTTCAGTTCATGAACTCCTCAGCTTCATGGACGCCTTCTCAGGCTACAATCAGATCCGGATGTTCCCTCCAGATATCCCGAAGACCTCATTCGTGACCGACCAGGGCCTCTACTGCTACAGGGTTATGCCCTTCGGTTTGAAGAATGCAGGTATCACATATCAACGCCTCATCAACAAGGTTTTCCAAGCTCAAATCGGCCGGAATATGGAGGTGTATGTTGACGACATGCTTGTAAAAAGCATCCGAGGAGCCGATCATGTGACCGACCTACAGGAGGCGTTCGATGTTCTGAGAAAGCACAGCATGAGACTCAATCCGAACAAGTGTGCGTTCGGAGTCTCATCAGGAAAGTTCCTCGACTTCATGGTCAGCCAACGAGGAATTGAAGCTAACCCTGAGAAAATTAAGGCCATATTAGACATGGCCCCCTCCCAAGAACGTTAAGGAAGTTCAGAGACTAACAGGCCGCCTAACCGCCATAGGGCATTTTCTCTCGAAGTCCGGGGAGAAATGCCTCCCCTTTTTCAAGCCCCTCAGGGGGGCTAAAGGTTTCGAATGGGGTCAGCAGCAACAGGATTCGTTCGACCAGCTCAAGGCTTACCTCGTCAACCCTCCTCTCCTCAGCAAACCCATTCCTGGTGAACCCCTCTACCTCTACCTGGCAGCCTCCGAGCAGACCCTCAGTGCCGTTTTAGTAACGGAAGAAGACCGGGCTCAAAAGTCCATCTACTATGTGAGCAAAGTACTTCGGGATGCCGAGCTCAGCTACCCAAGGATAGAAAAGATGGCTTATGCCCTGGTGATGGGCGCGAGGAAGCTTCGCCCGTATTTTCAGTCCCATTCGGTGGTCATTCTTACCGACCAACCGCTGAAGCAAGTGCTCCACAAGCCGAAGACCTCCGGTCGTCTTATGAGGTGGTCTATCGAGCTGAGCCAGCATGATATAACTTATCAGCCTCGGACCGCGATCAACGCTCAGGCCTTAGCAGAATTCATAGTGGAAAATACCATCCCCGAGTTTAGCCAAGCAATGAAGGGACCACCTGTCTGGTCCGTTTATGTGGATGGCTCCTCTTGTAACGAGGGAAGCAGGGTCGGGGTCATTCTGGCAGGCCCAGATGACTTCATCCTCCAATACTCCCTCCGTATCAACTTTAAGGCCTCTAACAACGAAGCAGAATACGAGGCACTCATAGCCGGCCTGGGAATGGCTCGCAATGCAGGGGCGCAATGCCTCCGGATCTTTAGCGACTCTCAGTTGGTCGTAAATCAGGTCCTCGGCGAGTATGAAGCACGTGATGACCGAATGGTTAAGTACTTAGCCAAGGTCAGGAGCCTCATGGCACTATTTGAAGAAGCCCTCATCCAACGAATCCCCTGGGAAGAAAATGCCCGGGCCGATGCCCTCTCCAAGCTAGCCTCTTCCTCCCTCCGAGGTCTCGAGCAGATCGTCTTGATAGAGGTCCTCCTGAAGCCAAGTATAGAAGATGAAACTTCCGATTCTATGGAGTCTCTACTTGTCCTGCTACAAGATGACTGGATCAAACCCCTCGTCGAATTCTTAAGGGACGGGCTCCTCCCCGAAGATCCTAAGGAAGCTCGAAGAGTGAGAACCCTAGCAGAGCGATACACACTGATTGGAGGCATCCTATATAAACGCTACTTCACACAGGTAGACGGTAGTCCTTATTTGAGATGCCTCTCCCCCGAACAGGCCGACTACGCACTGCAAAAACTTCACGAGGGCATCGGCGGGGCACATTCAGGGTCCAGATCTCTAGCCCGCACTTTGTTGAATTACGGATATTTCTGTCCCACTCATCTACGAGACGCCGAACGACACGTTCGGCAATGCAGCTCTTGTCAGAAGTAATCCGACATCCGATGCCTCCCACAAGCTCCACTCACTTCCCTATCAAGTCCTATCCCCTTCGCAATGTGCCGGGAGTTGCTAGGAGCAGGACGAGGAGTTGGGGACCGTCGGCGAGGACTTCGGACCGGAGGAGGAAATGGGATCTTTGGAGCATTGTTGTTGGGACGGAGGTTGAGAGCTTGTAGGACGGTTGCTTGAAACTGCTGGAACTCGGCACGGGTGATGGGTGCCTCATCGTTCCTAGGATGTTGCCGACCGGCAGGGGAATGGGGTCTTCTCCTGTGATGCTCGGGGATTCTCTCCATCCCCTTCGGATAGGGGACCTTCTGTAGTCTTGGTGGTGAGGAGATCGCTCATCCGGACGTTGCTGGCGGGAGGCTCCCTCTCGGGCCCGCTTTTCATCCAGACGGCGGCGAAGATCCTCATCCTTCTGCCGATTGAGGACGGTGTTGCGAAGGTCGGAAGCTCGGAGATTGTGGGAGGCCATAGAATCCGAAAAGGCATTGTGGATGGAGACGTGGTCCGGATGGAGAGGTTGTTTCTGCGGGTTGGGACCCTTAGGAATTTGTTGATTCTGATGAGGAGGCAGGTCCTGTTGGAGAGGGTCTTCGGCTTGCGGCGGAAGTTGCCCCTGCTGTTGAGCGGGTTAAGGAGGGACTTCCTGTTGCTGATTGGGGTTGGGTCCTCGGTTGGACTCTCTAGATCTGGCTTTCCTGGGAGGCATGGCTGGAGAAGATCTGACCAACGGGAAGAGGGGAGGCTACTATTCGTTCTTTCCCACAGACGGCGACAATCTGTTGCCGCTGAATCTGGTGTGGGGGCAAACAGATAGTATTTATGGATTCTTGGAAAGCTTTGAATAACAAACCCGCGAATGGATCCACCTTAACTGGGTGCGGGTTCCAACCCGCAGCAAACCCGGTCCAGAAGGGATTGAATTAGGGTTTCTGATTAAATCCTAATCCACGGCTCTGATTCATGTCTATCCCTTCACTGGGGATTAGGGATTACATCCCTTATCTAACCACTGGGGGATTACATTCCTAATCTGATCCCAGTGGCGCCTATAAATACCCCCCATCCATCTCCATTAAGAGGTAATCAATTTTTTGCCAATTTACGCTCTCTCATAATCTTTCCTGATACTGGCTTGAGCGTCGGAGGGCGCGTCACCGGGAACAACCCCGGTGTCTCGCACTTTTTGCAGGTGTACAGCGGGAGCAATGGTCAAACTCCGGCGGAACAGGTAACGGGTTTGTTATTCAAAGTTTCCCAAGAATCCACAAATACTATCTGTTTGCCCCCACACCAGATTCAGCGGTAACAGATTTAAGAGAAAGGGAACAGAAGAGGAAGGAGCCAAGAAGCTCCAGAAGGATAATGGCGGCCAGCGCCGACCTCCCCCCAGATTCGAGAAATTTACTCCTCTCACCACCAATATCTCCATCATTCTAATGGAAGTTGAGAAGGAGGGGGTCATACCTCCTGCTCCAAGGATGAACACCCCCGCCAAGAAGAAAGATAAAGAGAAATGGTGTCGTTACCACCCGGACCACGGCCATGACACCAATGATTGTCGGGCCTTGAAGAATGAGATAGAAGCCCTCATCCAAAGAGTGCAGCTGACCAGGTTCGTGAGAAAGGACCAAGCCGACCTTCCTCCCCTGCCTCGGGGGGCTAACAAGCGTCCTGAATGCGATGAAATACCCGACTTCGAAGAGGAGCGTGTCCTACACCTCATTCATGGGGGCCCAATGCGGGGCTCCTCAAACTCCTCTCGAAAGACGTTCATTAAGGAAGTCAATTTGGTTCGCACCACCCCTCCTCCTAAAGGCCTCGGAGTGCCCGTCACATTTTCAGACGAAGATCTTGAAGGTGTCCGCACCCCCCATTGTGACGCACTCGTCATCAATCTCCATATGGCGAACTTCAAAGTGGACAGGATCCTTGTGGACAATGGTAGCTCCGTTAACATCCTCTTCCTCGCCGCTTTTAAAGGCCTCAAACTCTTCCGAGATAGACTCAAGCCCGTCGGCTACACGCTCCATGGGTTCACGGGAGTGCCAGTGACTATTGAAGGGGTGATCACCCTCGATGTAACTGCTGGCAAAACTCCTTCTACCGGAACGGAGCCGATGGACTTCATGGTCGTAGATGTTCCTGCAGCTTACAACGTCATTCTAGGTCGGCCCGGCCTAGCTGCCCTTGACGCCATCCCTTCCGCCTATCACCTCAAGATGAAGTTCCCCACCCGGGCAGGAGTAGGGGAGGTAAAAGGCAATCTGGAAACGGCTCGCAAGTGTTACATGACCTCTACCTTCGGTCCAGTCCTCTCCCTAGAAACTCTGGAAATCCCCCAAGATGCTGCCCGACCAACGTCCGAGCCGGTGGATGAATTGGAGGAAGTGCTCTTCTCTGAGCAGGATCCAACCCAAAAGTTCATTATTAGCAAGACCCTCCCATCTGCCCTATGCTCAGACATAGTCCAGTGCATCCGAAGGAACCGAGACCTCTTTGCATGGTCAGCTGCAGACATGCCCGGAATTTCCGAAGAGCTCTTGGTCCACCACCTCAGCGTTGCTCCGGGGTCCAAACCGGTTCAACAGAAGAGGCGCAAGTTCGCCCCCGAGCGCCAGCTAGCTATAAAAGAGGAGGTGGACAAGCTCTTGAAGGCCCGGTTCGTACAAGAGGTAAACTATCCCGAGTGGTTGTCGAATGTAGTAATGGTGAAGAAGTCCAATGGAACCTGGAGGATTTGTATCGATTTTACCGATCTCAACAAGGCTTGCCCCAAGGACCCCTTCCCTCTTCCGAGCATTGACACTTTGATTGACGCCACTTCGGGTCATGAACTCCTCAGCTTCATGGACGCCTTCTCAGGCTACAATCAGATTAGGATGTTCCCCTCAGATATCCCGAAGACCTCATTCGTGACCAACCAGGGCCTCTACTGCTACAGGGTTATGCCCTTCGGTTTGAAGAATGCAGGTGCCACATATCAACGCCTCATCAACAAGGTTTTCCAAGCTCAAATCGGCCGGAATATGGAGGTATATGTTGACGACATGCTTGTAAAAAGCATCCGAGGAGCCGATCATGTGACCGACCTACAGGAGGCGTTTGATGTTCTGAGAAAGCACAACATGAGAATCAATCCGAACAAGTGTGCGTTCGGAGTCTCGTCAGGAAAGTTCCTCGGCTTCATGGTCAGCCAACGAGGAATTGAAGCTAACCCTGAGAAAATTAAGGCCATATTAGACATGGCCCCTCCCAAGAACATTAAGGAAGTTCAGAGGCTAACAGGCCGCCTAACCGCCATAGGGCGTTTTCTCTCGAAGTCTGGGGAGAAATGCCTCCCCTTCTTCAAGGCCCTCAGGGGGGCTAAAGGTTTCGAATGGGGTCAGCAGCAACAGGAGTCGTTCGACCAGCTCAAGGCTTACCTCGTCAACCCTCCTCTCCTCAGCAAACCCATTCCTGGTAAACCCCTCTACCTCTACCTGGCAGCCTCCGAGGCCCTCAGTGCCGTTTTAGTAAGGGAAGAAGACCGGGCTCAAAAGCCCATCTACTATGTGAGCAAAGTACATCGGGATGCCCAGCTCCGCTACCCAAGGATAGAAAAGATGGCTTATGTCCTGGTGATGGCCGCGAGGAAGCTTCGCCCGTATTTTCAGTCCCATTCAGTGGTCGTTCTTACCGACCAACCGCTGAAGCAAGTGTTCCACAAGCCGGAGACCTCCGGTCGTCTTATGAAGTGGTCTATCGAGCTGAGCCAGCATGATATAACTTATCAGCCTCGGACCGCGATCAAGGCTCAGGCCTTAGCAGAATTCATAGTGGAAAGTACCATCCCCGAGTTCAGCCAAGCAATGAAGGGACCACCTGTCTGGTCCGTTTATGTGGATGGCTCCTCTTGTAACGAGGGAAATGGGGTCGGGGTCATTCTGGCAGGCCCAGATGACTTCATCCTCCAATACTCCCTCCGTATCAACTTTAAGGCCTCTAACAACGAAGCAGAATACGAGGCACTCATAGCCGGCCTAGGAATGGCTCGCAATGCAGGGGCGCAACACCTCCGGATCTTTAGCGACTCTCAGCTGGTCGTAAATCAGGTCCTCGGCGAGTATGAAGCACGTGATGACCGAATGGTTAAGTACTTAGCCAAGGTCAGGAGCCTCATGGCACTATTTGAAGAAGCCCCCATCCAATGAATCCCCTGGGAAGAAAATGCCCGGGCCGATGCCCTCTCCAAGCTAGCCTCTTCCTCCTTCCGAGGTCTCGAGCAGACCGTCTTGATAGAGGTCCTCCTGAAGCCAAGTATAGAGGATGAAACTTCTGATTCTATGGAGTCTCTACTTGTCCTGCTACAAGATGACTGGATGAAACCCCTCGTCGAATTCTTAAGGGACGGGCTCCTCCCCGAAGATCCTAAGGAAGCTCGAAGAGTGAGAACCCGAGCAGAGCGATACACACTGATCGGAGGCATCCTATATAAACGCTCCTTCACACAGGTAGACGGTAGGCCTTATTTGAGATGCCTATCCCCCGAACAGGCCGACTACGCACTGCAAGAACTTCACGAGGGCATCGGCGGGGCACATTCAGGGTCCAGATCTTTAGCCCGCACTGTGTTGAATTACGGATATTTCTGGCCCACTCTCCTACGAGATGCCGAACGACACGTTCGGCAAGGCAGCTCTTGTCAGAAGTACTCCGACATCTGATGCCTCCCACAAGCTCCACTCACTTCCCTATCAAGTCCTATCCCCTTCGCAATGTGGGGAATGGATTTACTAGGCCATTCCCACCAGATCCCGGCCAGTTCAAATTCTTAGTCGTGGTAATCGACTACTTCTCAAAATGGATAGAGGCCGAGCCCTTGGCCACGATCACCGAGAACAAGGTAGTTCAGTTCTTTTGGAAGAGCGTAATCTGCCGATTTGGTGTCCCTCGGGTCCTCATAACAGACAACGGAACCCAATTTACCAGGGCTACCTTCCGAGCTCTATGTGAAGATCTCGTCATCCAACACCGATTCTCCTTCGTTTTCCATTCCCAGTCGAATGGCCAAGTCGAGAATGCTAACCGACAGATCCTCTCCGGCATTAAGAAGAGGTTGGATAAATATTCCAAAGGCATATGGGTCGATCAGCTTCCCAACGTGCTGTGGAACTATCGCACCACAAAACGGACCCCCGCAGGAGAGTCTCCGTTCAATCTCACCTATGGGTCCGAAGCTATGATCCCCCTAGAAGTTGGTATACCCTCTCCACGTCTAACGGCTTATGAAGAAGAACAAAATGCCAGAGAGCTCCGGGCAAATCTAGACTTAATTGACGAGATCCGTGAAAGAGCTGCCATTCGTCAACAAAGCTACCGGAGAAGGATCGAGTTGGCATACAACAAGAGAGTCCGTCCTACCGACCTCAAAGAAGGGGACTTGGTCCTCAGAAAGTTAGCCATCTCTTTCCCCGGTCAGAAGAGCAAACTGGCTCTAAATTGGGAGGGACCCTATAAGATCGCCAAAGTCGTTCGGCCTGGCACATACAGACTAGAAGACCTCGAAGGCAGGGAGATCTATAACGCCCCGAATCCCGATTACACTGAATTCGAGATGTTCTACAGGATCTTTCCGCTTCCTTTAGTACAATTTTACAAGGAAATTTGAACTTTTCATTTTACATCAGAGTTTACATGATTACATTATACTTTACATTGCACAGCGGAAGTAAACTTTACAGTAATGAAACAAATGTATAACAATATTGAATAATCTTTAAGCATTTGTTCCTCTTTAATCTGTATCAAGCCATTTACCTACATATAAGACTGTGGGTACGTCAGTTTATTCAACCGACGATCATTATACACGGCCATCCTCTCTATGCCGGAAATAGTATAACTTATTTTCCATATTTAGTAAACACAAACTTGTCACATATCCAACTAAAGGGACCACCCTATTGATGTCGTGTTGTGATTGTGCACTTCGTCCTTAATGCATTTATTTATATTACATGACACTAATGCGCACTTGTTCGGATTCTATGCATCCCATACTACATAGGTCCGAGGGCAAGCCCTTAATCGTTCTTCATCTTTGTAAGGTTCAATCCCTCGCCATGACTTAATCTACTACTGTAATTACGGTAGGTATCTTAGATGATCTATAAGTACAAGCACGTATACAGAAAATCCTAGAGGGGAATTCCACGTCATGTCACGACGCATTGTGAAGACAGCATGTGGCAATTTAGCCTCACTTCATGGCACACGATCCTCTTGCAGTCACCAAACATCCCACAAGCGTCGCCACCGGGACGATAATTCTGGAGTAGTGCCCACACCATATCTTGACGCATCAAGCAGGCAGCCTGTGGATCACTCTCACACCGCCAATCCGATGGCTCTCATACTCGTGTTTTTCTCCTACTTTCATCACGTCTCCACTATGTACTCATCCTTAGTTTTTATCAAAATCATGAACAAAAATCAAAGCTCTAGAGTTAGCCTCTCCACTAAACCGAACTTATTCATTCATTCAAACACGACCAACATTGGTCTTTCTTTTCAATTTTCATTTCATTTATTTCCAAATTCCGGGGGAGACTTAGCTACTCTTTTTGTTTCAATTTTCAATTCACAATTTCCAAATCGAGCATTTCCAACTCATAAATTCCCATGTTGAGTCATCATACTCAAAAGTATTTCTCCTTTCAAATCATGATTTCTAATTCGTTCAAATAGTCCATAACTATACATGAATTTTAATTATTCATCATGTAACTCATAAAATGTTACATTCACATTGAAATTCACATCACTAACGAATATTCACATTTCATATTTTTCACACTGTTCTCAAATGAGAATAATTTGCATCACATCACACAATTTAATTTCTTTTTGCCACATTAATTCTCTAATCCTTCATTTCAAGTCATTTTTGCAAGATATAATTTCACAACAATAAAAATATAGAACCATAGTTCTATTTACACATTTTATTCTCAAATCATGTTTTATTTCATGCAATTAATCACCAAATTATTTTTCTTAAGTCCTACATATTTTTAGAAGAATAGTCATATTTTTTTCCTATTTTTTCGATTACCAAAACATCCAAAAAAAACATTTTTTTATAACTGCCGAGCCCCAGATTCGAACCCAGCACCACAGAGAAGACAGCCGAAGGCACAGGCCACTAGGCCGCTTGCGCCAGCAGTATAAATAGGCGCTGAGAGTATTAAATACTCTCGGCCGCTGATCTTATACGTTTAAAAGAAAGAAACAAAAGTATGGTGCCACAGAGATTCGAACCAGCAACCTTAGGCAGAAAGGCACTGTAGCGATCAGAGCCATCCCGACCGCTTGAGCTACGCGCTCAAGTTGTCACTAGCTTAATTCAAATTTCATTTAACCCATACTCTCTGTTATTTAGAACATTTCGACGTTCATCAAAATTTCATTTCACATTGTAAAAATTTCAAATTAATCGTTTTCATCCTGAATTTTATTCCAGTATATGAAAATAATTTTCTTAAATAATTAAACATATTTTTCTCAATAATTAACACATTTCTACCATACAATTTGGTTAATGTGATATACTACTACTAATACATTCTTTTTCGACATTATAATTTCATTAATCTCTGCACCAATTCTCTACTCTTATTCATTTTCCAAACATAAAAATTACATCTCAATTTATTCGTTACAACGCCATACAAAGTTTCCAATTTAGCACATAAAAGTGACATAGTCGATATACTAATTTTTTTGCACATAATTTTTCATGCTACTAACAAATGTTTCTTCACACAATTTATAACCATATTCGTATTGCACACAATCTTGAATTTTACTAATAGCAACAGACATAATTTGCATATCAACAATTTAATCAATTAGAGATCATCTTTTCAATTAAATGTGCATTCTTATTAATCATTTTCATGCATCATTTTGCTAATTAAATCTAGCATGCATTCCTATGTTAGAAATAGGGAAAAATTTACCCACCTTATTGAAGAAAGATACAATTAACAACCTCCTAGACGAATGTCCTTGCAACAAGAGTGCACCTCCTCCTAGATGACGCGCACACAAGCCTCCAAGCACATCTCACCAAGAGCTCCTTGATGGTAGCCGGCCTTTCCTTTCCTCCTTGATGTTGCAAGCACAATCCCACACACTCTCAATCTTTTAACTCACAAAGTCACTACTAGATAATATAATTTAGACTATAGGTTTGGAGGGATTAATAAGCACAAGAATAACCACCCATGGGAGGGGGGGGGGTATTTATACTAAAAATCAAAGAGAATGGAGGGCTAGGATCAAGTAGTTGGTTATAAGATGGAGGGCTAGGATGAAAGTAGGAGTTGCATTAACTACCCACAACCAAGTAACCACCACACCATGATTTCCATTAAAATTTTGATTTTCCCTCCAAAAGAAGCAATCCGGCCTACTTGGGGAAGTGCATTTGCACGTGAACGTGCAATGCACGTGCATGCCACTTGATCCAAAAATTGTACATTAAATTTTTGTATAAAAATAAAATAGTCTTTAAATTGTATTCTACATGACAAGTTGTATAAAAATAGTTCATGGGCTTTAGTTTATGGGCCAAAATAATTATTATACAATTAATAAATTAAATGAACTTTGGGCTTTTAAAAAGAAAATGCTTTTTGTCTAATTAAAAGAAGGCTTTTGTATAAAATAATTAAAAGGACATATTAAAATATCTTTACTCATCTTGATGAAAATATTTACCAAAAATATTGCACGTGCACACTACGTTCAAAATAATTTTTCATTAAATAAAAAATCAGGGCATTACAACACTCCCTCCTTAGAATAGTTCCGTCCCCGGAACTACAGTCAATAGTGAGAAACAAAAATACAGCACTCACAACAAAAAGATACAAAGATACAAATCAAGCAAAGAGCTCAGGATAGTCCTTCAACATCCTCTCCTCAGACTCCCAAGTAGCCTCTTTAACCAAATGGTTTCTCCAGACTACCTTGACTATCGGTATCGTCTTATTCCTTAAGACTTTCTCTCGACGATCAACAATCTCGACAGGAGACTCGATGTAATTTAGATCCAATTGCAAACCTTCCGGCACTTCTGGCAAATGATGACTCGGATCTGGAATATAACCTCTCAGCATAGACACATGAAAGACATTGTGCACCTGAGATAACTCTTCCGGTAACTCAAGCCGGTAAGCAGTTTTCCCGATCCTTTTCAATATCTTGTACGGGCCTATAAACCTCGGGGCTAACTTCCCGCCTTTGTCAAAACGAACT
Organism: Hemerocallis citrina; assembly: GCA_017893485.1. NCBI lineage: Eukaryota > Viridiplantae > Streptophyta > Magnoliopsida > Asparagales > Asphodelaceae > Hemerocallis > Hemerocallis citrina. The sequence goes on from CM030368.1 coordinate 128,438,087, forward strand.
ACACCTTTACTGGGCGATACTTTCAGAAAGACGAAGTCACAAACCTCAAACTCAAGGTCCCTTCTCCGGTTGTCTGCATAGCTTTTCTGCCTGCTCTGAACTTCTACCAACCTTTTCCTGATCAGAACAATCTTCTCAGAGATTTGCTGCACAAGCTCAGGACCAAACAATTGACGCTCCCCAACTTCAAACCAATAAACAGGTATTCTGCACTTCCTGCCATACAAAGCTTTGTACGGCGCCATCCCAATGCTAGCCTGAAAACTGTTGTTGTAGGCAAACTCTACCAAAGGTAAATGCCTTTCCCAACTGCCTCCAAAATCTAGTATACAACACCGAAGCATATCCTCAAGAATACGGTTGACTCTCTCGGTCTGCCCATCGATTTGCGGATGAAAAGCAGTGCTGAAATCTGTCTTGGTACCCAAAGCTGTCTGGAGACTCCTCCAGAAATGCGAAGTAAACCGCGCATCTCGATCAGACACAATAGTTGACGGAACACCATGAAGTCGGACAATCTCGCCAACATACAACTCAGCTAACTTGTCCATCGAAGCAGTGAGTTTCATCGCCAAAAAGTGAGCGGACTTGGTCAGCGATCGACTATAACCTAAATCGCATCATTGCCTTTAGGACTCTTAGACAATCCCGTAATGAAATCCATACTGATGTTATCCCACTTCCATTCCAGAATAGGTAACGGTTGTAATAGACCTTCGGGTCTCTGATTCTCGGCTTTGACTTGCTGACAAACCTCACACTTCGCCACAAATTCAGCCACATTCCGCTTCAAACCTGACCACCAGAAATGTTGTTTGATGTCTTTGTACATCTTAGTACTCCCAGGATGTACCGACAAAAGAGTAGCATGCGCCTCCTGAAGAATACTCTCTTTCAGGTCCGCCTGATTTGGAACACACAGCCTATCTCCGAACCACAGCACTCCATCCCTGATTTGAAATCCGGGCAACCTGCCAGCACCAACCTGCTCCTTCATCTCCAAAATATCAGCATTAACCTCCTGACTTGCAATGATCCTTCCATTCAAAGTAGGCTGAAGCCTCAACTGAGCTAAAGATGCTCCCAATCCTTGCAAGACAACTTCAATACCTGCTCGGTCCAACTCCTCAATCAGATGCTTCTAAGTCGTAATCAAACTGGCTAAACTGCTCTTGCGACTAAGTGCATCAGCAACAACATTAGCCTTCCCTGGATGATACTTGATCTCAGGTCGCATGTCCTCAAGCACTTCCAACCATCTTCGCTGTTTTAAATTCAAATCCCTCTGCTGATATATGTATTTCAAAATCTTGTGGTCCGTGTACATGTTCAACTTCTCATCGTACACGTAGTGCCTCCATTGCTTCAGGACAAAGATAATCGCAGCCAACTCCAGATCATGAGTCGGGTAATTCTTCTCATGTGGTCGTAGTTGCCTAGACCCATAAGCGATTACTCTTCCTTCTTGCATTAAGACACAACCAAGCCCACGATGTGAAGCATCGCTGTAAACATCATACTCAACACCTGCTCTAGGCAAAGCCAAAATAGGTGCAGTAGTCAGCTTCTCTTTCAACTCCTGAAAGCTTGCCTCACATTGCTCAGTCCACTTGAAGTTCACATTCTTCTTGGTCAGACCAGTAAGCGGCACGGATATCTGAGCATAACCTTGAATGAATCTCCTGTAGTATCTAGTCATTCCAAGAAAACTTCTGACTTCCTTCACTGTAGTAGGCCTAGCCCAATCTCTCACTGCCTCTATCTTCTGAGGAACAGTTGCCACTCCCTCCTTAGAAAGGATGTGACCTAGGAATGCCACTTCAGATTTCCAGAAATCACACTTGGATAACTTGGCATACAACTTCTGCTCTTCCAGCTTCTTCAACATTGCTGCCAGATGCTCGGTGTGCTCCTCCTCTGACTTGGAGTACACGAGGATATCGTCGATAAACACCACGACGAAAGAATCAATAAACGCCCTCAGAACTCTATTCATTAAATCCATGAAGATTGCAGGTGCATTCGTCACTCCAAATGGCATAACTAAGAATTCATAATGCCCATGTCGAGTTCTAAATGCAGTTTTGTGCACATCTTCAGCTTTCACTCGAACTTGGTGATATCCTGATCAAAGATCTATTTTGGAAAATACACCTGCTCCTTGCAGACGATCGAACAAATCATCAATTCGAGGAATAGGATACTTATTCTGAATAGTGACCTTATTCAGCGCCCAGTAATCGATACACATTCTCATCGATCCATCCTTCTTCTTTACCAAAAGCACTGGTGCTCCCCAAGGTGACGCACTAGGTTGAATAAAGCCTTTCTCCAACAGTTCCTCAATCTGCCATTTCACCTCATCCTGTTCCACTGGAGCCATCCTATACGGTGCCTTAGAAATGGGTGTACTTCCCGGTTGAACAGTGATGCTGAACTCTACATCACGATGTGGGGGTAACCCAGGAAAATCATCCAAGAACACAGTCGGATAGTCCCGAACCACAGGAATCCCTTGTACTTCCACAGGAGTCTCTTCCTTGCGGATAGTTGCCACCAACTTAGAACATTTCTTTTTACCTTGGAAAGTGACTTCAAGTCCACCTGGAGCCTTCACTATTACCGTCTTGGTCTTACACTCGATGCTTGCACTGTACACCGACATCCAATCAATGCCAATGATAACATCGAATCCCAAGATAGTCAGCCCGATCAGATCAATCCCAAAGATTCGATCTCCAATCACAATCTCGCAATCAGCATAATACCGATCAGTGGTTAAAGTTTCTCCTGATGGAGTAGCTACTTCCAAGATCTTGCCTGGAAAAATCTTCGGTTCAACTCCCAACACTTTAGCATTTTAGGAGACACAAAAGTATGAGAGGATCCAGTATCGAACAACACAACAGCTTTCATTCCATTAAGATAAAGTTCTCCTGTTACATAATACACACTCATTACGTAACAGTTCACTTAATAAACGGAAAAAAGAAATGACAAAAACCACTAAACATCAGCCCTCGTACCAGTGATGACATGATCTACTTCATCAGCATCAGCTTCCGTCAAGGCAAATACTCGCCCTGGTTGGTACGGTCTCTTCCCAATCTGCTGTGTTGGTACATTGCGATCACCATTCCGTAGTTTGAGACATTGAGATCGGTAATGTCCCGTTTCACCACAGTTGTAGCATGTTACCGCAGGAGGTCTCACCACATTGTTCCCAGGTCCTCCAGCCACACTAATAGCATTCGCCCCTGTCGGTTTGAACCTTTGTGCAGATGGCTGTCCCTTGAAACTCCCATAATTGGCGGGCCTCTTTCCAGACTGCCAGTTGTTCCTCCGGTTCTGAACAACATGAAACTGTTCCATATCTTCTTCCGTCGCTGCTGCTCTCTTGACCAACTTGTCAAATCTTCTGATACCAAGAGGTATCATCAGGGACCTCAAGCTGCCTCAATCCATGCTCAAACTTACGAGCCTTCTTAGCCTCATCCATCACTAGTTCCGGAGCATACCTAGAGAGCTGAGTAAACTTGGTCTCGTACTCTCTCACTGACATGCTACCTTGCTGTAGTGATAGAAACTCCATAGCCTTCTTCTCTTGAACATCGGAGGGAAAATAGTGACTGCGGAATTCTTCCAGAAATTCCTCCCAGCCAAGCACTATGCCTCCTATTGTCCTCTTCATCGACTGCCACCAAACAGCCGCGTCCTTCTCAAATTGTAGAGTCGCCAACTTCACCTTACTGTCTTCAGGGGTCTCGAACACTTCAAAGATTGTCTCCACCTGACGAATCCAGTTGTCAGCCGCATCGGGGTCTGACTTCCCTTCGAACACAGATGGTTTCATTCGCTTGAAAGATTCCACCAGTTTAATTGCTTCGGGCACCGGATTCGCAGGTACCCTTCCTTGGTTCTGATTCATAGCCACGGCGTTGAGCGTCTGATAGACCCTCGCAAGTTCCGTTTCCAGATCCAAACCTTCACCGTTTCTAGCTCCTCTTCTAGCCATATTCTGATGCAAAAGAGCCATTAAATTCGAAGTATAAGATATGAATTTTAAATCAACTTGCATTTCATTGAATTCCAAACTTTATACATTCGAATTGAAAAACATTTCTTGACATCAGAATGAAAATAGTAGAAGCTATAACAGTCTAACTCCTACTGTTCCTCTTCGCTTCTCGAAGTTCTCCCCGTAGTTCATCAACTTCATCCTTCAGCACATCGGTCAGATTCTTCCTCTTCTCGAGTTCCCATACCCGATGACTGAGAACTGCAAAGTTGTCCTTACGTTTTGCTAGCTGAGCCTCCAATAATTCAACTCTCTCCCGCAGTGTTTCTACCTGCCTCTGAAGAGAAGTCACAAGACTATTCAGAACTGGTTCTTCTTCTTCATCAGAAGAAGAGTCATCAGATGAATCCGGAGGTGGGGTGATCTCGCGGGATTCAGGCCATTCTTCTCCGTCAGAATCTGCTTGCCCGGGATAGTACTCGTCCTCGAAATCTGCCTGTCCAGGATGGTACTCTTCCTCAATGATATGCCAGTCGTCGCCTCCAGCAGGGTCGAAGTGATCAGCCATCTTAGAAATAGAGAGGAAGAAGCATAAGTCATAGAGCAACACAAATGTAAGTCACTTACATTTAAATCTCTAGACTCAAACACACAGTCTAATGTCCACTACTAGGGTGTCATTCCTTATAAATTTGTACAAGTGTGGAAATGTGGCCTGATACCACTCTGTAACGCCCCGAATTCCAATTACACTGAATTCGAGATGTTCTACAGGATCTTTCCGCTTCCTTTAGTACAATTTTACAAGGAAATTTGAACTTTTCACTTTACATCAGAGTTTACATGATTACATTATACTTTACATTGCACAGCGAAAGTAAACTTTACAGCAATGAAACAAATGTACAACAACATTGAATAATCTTTAAGCATTTGTTCCTCGTTAATCTGTATCAAGTCATTTACTTGCATATAAGATTGTGGGTACGTCAGTTTATTCAACCGACGATCATTATACACGGCCATCCTCTCTATGCCGGAAATAGTATAACTTATTTTCCATATTTAGCAAATACAAACTTGTCACATATCAAACTAAAGGGACTACCCTATTGATGTCGTGTCGTGATTGTGCACTTCGTCCTTAATGCATTTATTTATATTACATGACACTAATGCGCACTTGTTCGGATTCTATGCATCCCATACTACATAGGTCTGAGGGCAAGCCCTTAATCGTTCTTCATCTTTGTAAGGTTCAATCCCTCGCCATGACTTAATCTACTACTGTAATTACGGTAGGTATCTTAGATGATCTATAAGTACAAGCACGTGTACAGAAAATCCTAGAGGGGAATCCCACGTCATGTCACGACGCATCGTGAAGACAGCATGTGGCAATTCAGCCTCACTTCATGGCACACGATCCTCTTGCAGTCACCAAACATCCCACAAGCATCGCCACCGGGACGATAATTCTGGAGTAGTGCCCACGCCATATCTTGATGCATCAAGCAGGAAGCCTGTGGATCACTCTCACACTGCCAATCCGATGGCCCTCATACTCGTGTTTTTCTCTTACTTTTATCACGTCTCCACTATGTACTAATCCTTAGTTTTTATCAAAATCATAAACAAAAATCAAAGCTCTAGAGTTAGCCTCTCCACTAAACCGGACTTATTCATTCATTCAAACACGACCAACCTTAGTCTTTCTTTTCAATTTTCATTTCATTTTTTCCAAATACCGGGGGAGACTTAGCTACTCTTTTTATTTCAATTTTCAATTCACAATTTCCAAATCGAGCATTTCCAACTCATAAATTCCCATGTTGAGTCATCATACTCAAAAGTATTTCTCCTTTCAAATCATGATTTCTAATTCGTTCAAATAGTCCATAACTATACATGAATTTTAATTATTCATCATGTAACTCATGAAATTTTACTTTCACATTGAAATTCACATCACTAACGAATATTCACATTACATATTTTTCACACTATTCTCAAATGAGAATAATTTGCATCACATCACACAATATAATTTTTTTTTGCCACATTAATTCTCTAATCCTTCATTTCAAGTCATTTTTGCAAGATATAATTTCACAACAATAAAAATATAGAACCACAGTTCTATTTACACATTTTATTCTCAAATCATGTTTTATTTCATGCAATTAAACCCCAAATTATTTTTCTTAAGTCCTACATATTTTTAGAAGAATAGTCATATTTTTTTCCTATTTTTTCGATCACCAAAACATCCAAAAAAAATATTTTTTTATAACTGCTGAGCCCCAGATTCGAACCCAGCACCACAGAGAAGACAGCCGAAGGCACAGGCCACTAGGCTGCTTGCGCCAGCAGTATAGATAGGCGCTGAGAGTATTAAATACTCTCGGCCGCTGATCTTATACGTTTAAAAGAAAGAAACAAAAGTATGGTGCCACAGAGATTCGAACCAGCAACCTTAGGCCGAATGGCACTGTAGCGATTAGAGCCATCCCGACCGCTTGAGCTACGCGCTTAAGTTGTCACTAGCTTAATTCAAATTTTATTTAACCCATACTCTCTGTTATTTAGAACATTTCGACGTTCATCAAAATTTCATTTCACACTGTAAAAATTCCAGATTAATCGTTTTCATCCTGAATTTTATTCCAGTATATGAAAATAATTTTCTTAAATAATTAAACATATTTTTCTCAATAATTAACACATTTCTACCATACAATTTGGTTAATGTGATATACTACTACTAATACATTCTTTTTCGACATTATAATTTCATTAATCTCTACACCAATTCTCTACTCTTATTCATTTTCCAAACATAAAAATTACATCTCAATTTATTTGTTACAACGCCATACAAAGATTTCAATTTATCACATAAAAGTGATATAGTCGATATACTAATTTTTTTGCACATAATTTTTCATGCTACTAACAAAGGTTACTTCACACAATTTATAACCATATTCGTATTGCACACAATCTTGAATTTTACTAATAGCATCACACATAATTTGCATATCAACAATTCAATCAATTAGAGATCATCTTTTCAATTAAATGTGCATTCTTATTAATCATTTTCATGCATCATTTTGCTAATTAAATCTAGCATGCATTCCAATGTTAGAAATAGGAAAAATTTACCCACCTTATTGAAGAAAGATACAATTAACAACCTCCTAGACGAATGTCCTTACAACAAGAGTGCACCTCCTCCTAGACGACGCACACACAAGCCTCCAAGCACACCTCACCGAGAGCTCCTTGATGGTAGCCGGCCTCTCCTTTCCTCCTTGATGTTGCAAGCACAATCCCACACACTCTCAATCTTTTAACTCACAAAGTCACTACTAGATAATATAATTTAGACTCTAGGTTTGGAGGGATTAATAAGCACAAGAATAACTAGCCGGGGGGGGGGGGGGGGGTATTTATACTAAAAATCAAAGAGAATGGAGGGTTAGGATCAAGTAGTTGGTTATAAGATGGAGGGCAAAGAGGAAAGTAGGAGTTGCATTAACTACCCACAACCAAGTAACCACCACACCATGATTTCCATTAAAATTTTGATTTTTCCTCCAAAAGAAGCAATCCGGCCTACTTGGGGAAGTGCATTTGCACGTGTACGTGCAATGCACGTGCATGCCACTTGATCCAAAAATTGTACATTAAATTTTTGTGTAAAAATAAAATAGTATTTAAATTGTATTCTACATGACAAGTTGTATAATAATAGTTCATGGGCTTTAGTTTATGGGCCAAAATAATTATTATACAATTAATAAATTAAATTAACTTTGGGCATATAAAAAGAAAAGGCTTTTTGTCTAATTAAAAGAAGGCTTTTGTATAAAATAATTAAAAACACATATTAAAATATCTTTACTCATCTTGATGAAAATATTTACCAAAAATATTGCACGTGTACACTACGTGCAAAATAAATAATTTTTCATTAAATGAGAAATCAGGGCATTACAAGATCCCCAGGACTTGGAATGCCGACCATCTTCTAAAATACCAAGAGAGAGCACTAACGCCTCTTTAAGTATTCTGAGATGTCGAACCGTTCCTCTCCTTTTACTTGTATTTTTTCCTTTATTTCTCTCTTGTAATAACGGCTCGCAACTTTAGAAGCAGCCGACCATTAGTCATCAATAAAGAAAGCTTTTTCATATTTTACTTGTAAAATTGTTTGCATCTCTCTGCCTTTACTCTTCACTCTAACGATGGTTCGGAGTCCAACACTTGGCTCGATTCTACTTCGCAAGTTCGCTCTTAAGCGAGCTAGAAGTAGGTCGCCATTCGGAATTGCTCCCACAACCGTTAAACAACTCTAACGATGGTTCGGAGTCCAACACTTGGCTCGATTCTACTTTGCAAGTTCGCTCTTAAGCGAGCTAGAAGTAGGTCGCCATTCGGAATTGCTCCTACAACCGTTGAACAACTCTAACGATGGTTCGGAGTCCAACACTTGGCTCGATTCTACTTCGCAAGTTCGCTCTTAAGCGAGCTAGAAGTAGGCCGCCATTCGGAATTGCTCCCACAACCGTTGAACAACTCTAACGATGGTTCGGAGTCCAACACTTGGCTCGATTCTACTTCGCAAGTTCGCTCTTAAGCGAGCTAGAAGTAGGTCGCCATTCGGAATTGCTCCCACAACAGTTGAACAACGCTAACGATGATTCAGAGTCCAACACTTGGCTTGATTCTACTTCGCAAGTTCGCTCTTAAGCGAGCTAGAAGTAGGTCGCCATTCGGAATTGCTCCCACAACCGTTGAACAACGCTAACGATGGTTCGGAGTCTAACACTTGGCTCGATTCTACTTCGCAAGTTCGTTTTTAAGCGAGCTAGAAGTAGGTCGCCATTCGGAATTGCTCCTACAACCGTTGAACAACCCTAACGATGGTTCGGAGTCCAACACTTGGTTCGATTCTACTTCGCAAGTTCGCTCTTAAGCGAGCTAGAAGTAGTTCGCCATTCGAAATTGCTCCCATAACCATTGAATAACCCTACCGATGGTTCGAAGCCGAACACTCATGATGCCGACCCCCAAACGAGCAAAAGACCAGCTTGGGGACCTCGGTACGATGAACATAGTCACAAACAAAACAACCACACAAAGCCACTAAAAATGCGCAAGTCCAAGAAAGAAATATCATTAAGAGTGGGGACACAGTACAAGGCGACTCTTCCTTACAACCAGATTACAAGGCGTTAAAAGCAAAAATTACAATGCCGACTCGTTACACTTATGCTAAATACAAAGGCCTTAAAAGCAAGATCTTCAACGCCTCCTTGGCGCAGGGATGTTCCGCTTCAAGGACACTCGAGGGCGGCGACGTTTGCCTCCGGAACTCGACCCCAAACCAGCGAATTGAAACGTATCTTCGGTGCTGCTCCTAATAGTCACTCCGATGGACGCTCCGCTCGATGAAATGGCAACATCGCTTTGTGCATCCCCTGGACTAGGTTGGCCGATGGGCGAACGGGTCGCGATCTCATAAAACGAAATGCCCTGCTCGCTCTCTGCGCGAGTACATGAAGTGCTCCTAACATTGATCGGCCCCGAATGCGGTTTGAGGCGAGCCACCTCCGCCTCCAGCTCTGAGATTCGCTCCCTCAGAGAATCATCTTTTACATCGACCTCGAAGCGAGGAGGTATTGCGGAGCTCGGGATGCCAGAGCGACTGGCGATAAGATGGTGGAGATGAGTGACTTCGATGCTCTTGTCCACCGTGGCTCTCTTCAACGCGTCGACCTCGACCGTCAATTCGTCATGTTCGGCCGTCAGTTTGGCCACCTCTGCCGTCAATCCCTCTCCCTCCGTCCGAAGCTCCGTCTCTACCGTTTGCAAGTGACGAATCTCAGAAAGCAGATCGTCCCTCTCCGCTGTTATTTTTGATAAAGTATGGCGGATGCACTTGAGCCGAAGGCCGTAGCTAAAGGCGGTCGATGAACCATCATCCTCTCCTAAGGGGGCCATCTCGGCGAGCCTGCTCTCCAATCACCGAATCTCAATGTCCCGCCGACCCAGGATGAGTTGCAGGTGGTTCCGCTCGCTTACGGCTCTGCGCAACCCCAGCTCGACTTCATAGAGCCGCTCTCGGCACCTCGTCAAGCACAGCCTCGTGGCCCCAAAGCCAACCTCGGGATGAGCGCTGTCCCCCGAGCAAGTAGGCTCGACGGCTTGAGTCACCACCGCAAGCTGAAAAAAAGTCGAAGCAAACAAAAAATTTTCAACACATAGCCGAACCCTACACTTAGCCAAATTTCAAGAGTTTTTGAGAAAAGTTATGATAGAGAAACGCGAAGTCGAGCCCAAAAAGATGTTTTCATTCATTACAAAAAAAAGCGGTGGCCAGTCCGCGATGAGGCATTACACTTAAAAACTCAAAAAAGCAGAAGAAATGAAAAAGCAAGCGAAGTCAGGGTGCGACCTCTTTCCCGGGGCGGCGAGAGTGAGTAGGGGTCGACGTCCCTGAAGGGGTCACCACCGCCAGCGGGGTGACCACAGACCCCTGGACCTCGGCGACGACCTCGACCTCATGCTTGACTTCGTCTTCCCCTTCTTCTTCTTCTCCCTCCGACTCGGGGTCGAAGCCTTCGACGTGGCCCGGGAACAATCTCCATCCCGAACAGTCCACCTCGGGGTATGTCTTCGTCACCCGGGCGAGGGATTCGGCATAGGCTTTGGCCATGTTCTGGGCAAGAAAGCCTTGCGCCTTCACCATGGTGGCGTCCTCGGCCTCCTTCACCGCGGCAGCCTTGGCCTCCATCGCTTCGGCCAATTGTTTGGCCGCCTCCCCCTTCTGGCGAAGAAGGTCGCTCTCCAGCTTCGCGACCTGACCCTCGAGGAACTCGACCCTCGTCGTCCTCCCTTCGAACTCGACCCTGAGCTTGTCGAGCTCGTTCCCCATCCGAGCCTTCTCCTTCCGAGCTTGGTCGGACTCCTGCTTCAGCTCTTTCTCCAGAGCTGTCAACCTCTCCGAGAGGTGACCAAAGTGGACGATGATCTGCCACAGGAGACGAGATGTTTAAAGAGTTAAAGAAATTAGACATAAGAAAAACCAATGACGGCAAAAAATTCAACACTTACCGACACCGCCGAGCAAGCAATCTCGATGACGTTGTCGCCTTCCAGCCCGGCCTCCATGGCGGCCCGATCCTTCAGCGTTGCCAGGTGCTTGATCACCTGCATGCTTGCCAAGGAGTTGCCGAGGAACCCGTCATGTTTCCGAACTTGCCAGTCCGGAACATGAATCCTCTTATGCTCCTCGGTCAGGAGCTCCTCGGCCACCACTGTCAGCGAGGGCATCACCATCTTGAGGGCTGTGGCGATGGGGAAGTCACCAGCCCCGGTTGACGTCGAGGCACCTACATTGGCAACGGCCGGGCTTCCCAGGGTCTCCACCTCCTCGACCACCTCCGTGACTCTCGGAGTCTTCGCGGTCGGTAACTTGGTGGACACCCTTTTTCGTTTCTTCGGCGCCTTGCTGGCAAGACCAGCCCTCAAAGCTAACATAGCCTCGTAGTCCATCGTCTCTGTATTAAAAACGAAGTTTGTTAACACAATACAAGTCATAAAAAATGAAGTATGAAAAAGAAAGCACGGAAACATAAGAGAAGCCGCGTACTGGGATCTACGCGGTAGAGCCCTCCCCTGAACAAAACGTCCTCGGTTAGCTCCCGCCAATCATACTTCGGCCGATCGAGAAGTGTCCGAACTGCCTCTTCATCTTCGGGGCGAAGCTTGGGTAGCGCCTTCACCCTCTTCGGCACCTCTTCCACCCAACTAGAAGGGATAGGCCAGGCCTCCGCACTCCGCACTATTAAATACTTTTCACGCCAGTGCTTTATGGAGTCGGGGCATATGACGAGCCTATCGCCATGCCTCGGAGCCAAGTAATACCGGAACTCTGACCGATTCGCTTGATGAAGCCGGTAGATCGTTCGAAGTACACTCAGCTCCGGCTCGATCCCAGCGGCTTGGCAGTGGAGCACGAAACCATTTATGACTCTCCATGCGTTCGGCATAAGTTGGATGGGGCTGACCCCAAACCACCTCAGAACGAGGATTGCGAACGAATGGAGAGGTAGCCGAGCCCCGGCGATAAAGGCATCAACCGGCCAGCAACACATAGTCACTGGCAGCGGCGAGTTGGCCCTAACCCCGGGACCCGGCAGCATAAGTTCGTACTCCTCCGGGATGTGGAAACAATCCCGAATCACTGCCAAGTCTTCTTCACGGAGGATCGACACCATCTCATTCGCCTCGGTCATCTCCCTCGCCTCATTCTCATCAAAAGTCCTCCCCCTCCCATGAACAATACGCTCGGCATGTTCCTCCGGAAGTTCTCGATCTCTGTGAAGCCCAGTCAGTGGCCCCGGCAACCTGCCAAATGGCCCCATGCACTTCGGATCCTCCACAATCGTGTCTCGGCCAAACACCTTCTTGCCCTTATCTGGGCGACTCGGAGTACGGGCTTTGGCAACTTCAAGGGAGGGCTCGGACCAAGAAGAAGACGACTCGGAGACAGTGGGAAGAGACATATTTATACTTGGAAAGAAACTAAGTATAAATTACCTTAAAGATGTGCTATCGGAAACTTCGCCGGAAAACGGACGACGATCACCTGAAGCACTCGCTTAACACAAATAACCGCCTGAGTAAAAGAGAGGAAAAATGAGAGGGGGTGAGGTTTTATAAAGCGAGGCACGCAAAACGAGGTTAATGGGCCCAGACTGCCAGCCCATTTATGCAAAACGACAAAAGCAATCTAAACCGTCGCCTTGTTTACCACGCCAAGCGGCACATCGCATTAATTACTGTCCCATCTGACAGGAACTCATAGGTCATCGCATTAAATAGGCATCACATCTGTCAGAGCTGTCAGAAGTTCAGACGCCATCACATTTAATGGCTGCCACATCTGTCAGGAGCGCAGAAGCCACCAACTCCGCAGGGTGTGCTCCATCAAAAATGACAAGTCGAGGACCTCGGCACCAGCTGTTGAGCGTTCTTGACACCGACCATGTTACATGGAAAGTTGGACTTCGGCACCATCTGCCGAGCGTTCTTGACACCGAACATGTTACATGGAAAATTGGACCTCGGCACACGCTGCCGAGCGTTCTTGACACCGACCATGTTACATGGAAAGTTGGACCTCGGCACCAGCTGCCGAGCATTCTTGACACCGACCATGTTACATGGAAAGTTGGACCTCGGCACCAGCTGCCGAGCGTTCTTGACACCGACCATGTTACATGGAAAGTTGGACCTCGGCACACGCTGCCGAGCGTTCTTGACACCGACCATGTTACATGGAAAGTTGGACCTCGGCACACGCTGCCGAGCGTTCTTGACACCGACCATGTTACATGGAAAGCTGCACTTCAGCACCAGCTACCGAGAGTTCTTGACACCGATCATGCTACATGGAAAAAACTACCTCGGACCTCGCCGAACCCCCTCTCCGCACTTACAACCTGGCCGAGGTGGCTCTTCTTTTCGGTAAAAGGTGCCGAACCACCCATGGACTTTGGCCTCCCTGGCGGCGAGTGCTCGAAGGGGTCGGCGGTGCGATAAAAGCACGTAGGCCGCACAACGAAGGAAACAACCGAGCCATTCGCCAAAAAAATTGGGAAAAAACAATTAAAAATTCGAGAAAGTTAAGAAAAACTCCTGGAAAATAATTATAAAGTTGGGGAAACATTTTCGAATCCCCAAGCAAGTAATTATTGCCTAGGACAATCTATTAAGACCCCCGAACGACGGATCGACACTTTGCAAAGTTAAACGAATATTCCTGCAGAGCTCAGAAGAAACTCAGAGTGCAACCAACTTGTAAAATCACCTCACTACCTCCTTCAAAGATTCAAAACCTTCCATTTGGACTCCGATACAACTCCACTAGCCATTAAAACAGTAAAACTACTCCTCAAAGGCTGATCAAACTCAGTCTTCGGGAGGGGGCTCGTGATATGGCTAAAAATGGGGTTAAATCGGAGCCGTCCAAATCAGGCACGAATCTTGAAGCCCAGGGGTAAAACGGTAATTTCACCTACCAAAGGGTCTGAAGCGGGTACTGGTTCTCCTCCTCAAAGACCCACTATCCCGCGAACGGATCCACCTCAACTGGGTGCGGGTTTTAACCCGCAGCAAACCCGGTCCAGAAGGGATAGAATTAGGGTTTCTGATTAAATCCTAATCAACGGCCCTGATTCATATCTATCCCTTCACTGGGGATTAGGGATTACATTCCTTATCTAACCACAGGGGGATTACATTCCTAATCTGATTCCAGCGGTGCCTATAAATACCCCCCATCCATCTCCATTAAGAGGTAATCAATCTTTTGCCAGTTTTTGCGCTCTTTCATAATCATTTCTGATTACTAACTTGAGCGTCGGAGGATGCGTCGCCGGGTGCTTATTTTGGTGTAGGAGCAAATAGATAGTGAGTTTATATTTGAAGGAAACTACTAAAGATCTGACATTTGATCGTTGCAATGAAAAGTGGTTCGAGCTTTTGAGATTGGATCTGAATCATTGATTGAACACCGTGATCTGAATCCGATGGTTTCTAATACGGTCGATGGACCTGCAAAATGCCTGAAACACCGGGGGTGGCCTCGAGGACACACCCTCTGGCGCTCAAGTCAGAACCAGAGAGAGAAAGAGCGTTAGCGAGAGAAAAAATTGATTACCTTCTCAATGAGGAGGGGGCAGGGTATTTATAGGTCTGAGAAACAGTCTAGGAGATTGATACAAATCTGTTAGATCGATATGAATTCCTTATCTCCTGTTTGAATCTCCTCCTCAAGAGATAAGCTCTGTTTTTTGGGAATAGGAAATTTGACTAATAGCCCTTATGGGTTGGGTCTCTCTTAGTGGGCCTAATTTGTCATTTATAGTGGGCTTGAAAGCGGCCCACAATTTGTAAATGAGCCTGAAGGAGGCCCGGACTGTTTAAGATGCCTGTTATGGTTAATCTGCCTGTAAAAGATTTAGGATCTGTGCTGGGATCATAGGACCCTGATTTACTGCAATTTGTACCATTATCATAAGCCCCCCACTCCCGGGAAAATATTTTCTTGGTTTTCGGAAAGTAGTTTGCCTTATTTTTGGATTCTGGAATACAACCTTTACTTTCATGGTGTATTAGGGATATTTGGAATTGATCAGAAGCTTCTGAAGGCGGCTAATATTTTCCGGAGGTTTTCTGGAATTTTCCATATTTTTTTCAGATTTTTAATATTCTGGATTTTTAATAATTTTCTCCAATTTAAAATCATTTTTTCAAATTTTTTAATTAATAAACCCAAATTTAAATTATTTTTCAGATATTTTAATTAATTTCCCAAATTAAATAATTATTTTGCATTTTTTGATTAATTTTTCGATTTATAAATAAAATTTTGGGGATTTTTATTTCATTTATCAGCCCTACACAAATTTTTGAGCGATCTGGAGCATTGATCAAGCCTTTCTCACCCGCTGAGTGAAGTGAGTGGCTACGAGGGTGCAGAGTGAGGGTGCCCCCCCCCCCCCCCCCCCGATCTGTCGATCATGGTCTAGCGCACCTTTTTTGGAGTAATCTGGCGGGTGAGAATCAAGCGGAGGTTCAGTGATGAAGCGGGGCGACGTGGATGAATCATGTGCGTCCATCTTGCTCGCACTTGGATTTCTGAGCATTCCAAGGGCTTTCGATCTTGGTCGAGCTATGGTCTCTTTCCTTCGTTGAGCTACCACAGGCGTGGAGCTATGGAGCTTTGGGCGAGCTAGCTTTGGTCAAGCTCTAATTTTCATCAAGCTATAAGGTTAGCGACCAAGGGCGATGAGTTCGGGGCTTCTCGTCGGCGTCATCGAGCTATGGAGTTTTCGTCATGTAGTGTCCTATCGAGCTAAATCTCGTCGAGCTCAAGTCAAGTTCTCATCAAATTTTTCTTCGTCATCGAGCTATGGCTGTTAAGCTATGGCGGTGCTTTGTTTTGAAGCTTGGTCGAGTCATCTCTTCTATCAAGTTATGAGATTGGTCGAGCTATGGGCTCTTGGTCGATCTATGAGCTCTTTCATCAAGCTACCAGTCCGTCAAGCTATGAGATTAGTTGAGCTACGGGCCCTTGGTTGAGCTATGGAGATTTTGGGGCAAGCTATTCATTGGTCGAGCTATAAGCTCTTTCATTGAGCTACCAGCCCTTCGAGCTATGGAGATTTTGGGGTGAGCTACGATTGGTCGAGCTATGAGCTCCTTCTTCGAGCTACCAACCCGTCGAGCTATGGAGTGAGGCATCTCCTCCCCGCCATCGAGCTTTCACACCTTGTCGTTGAGCTATGGAGCTTGGGTTTGTGAAGTTGAGTTTTGGAGGAGATGGATCGTAACTGAGCTTTAGTTTTGGAAGAAGAAACTCCTCTTTGGGTTTTCGGGTTTGGATTTCGTACCCGCAGACCGAGTTTGGTGTTTTAGAACTTAGGGTTTTGGTTAGAGGGTTTGTGACCTAAACCCGATATTCTGAAGCAAACCCAAGCTCTCCTTTCTTCTATTGCACCCGAAAATCCAACTCCTCACTGTTGGAGTTTTTAGAAACTATTGGAGTTTTTTGGAAATTCTTTGTTATTGGAGTTTGGGTGTGATTGAATTTGGATTTGCAAGGGGCTTGTGGTAGCCAAGGTAGGTGATAAATCATCTTGAATGTGTTAAGTAGCAAGGATTTGTTCATCTCTTCAATTGAAGCATTGCGTAGAACTATTGTCGATGTTGGGGACATTGTAGAGCTTGTAGACTTGATCGCCTCGAAGCTTGGTTGTGTTGTTGATAGAGTTAATCAGCTAGGAGTTTGGCGCTCAATGGGTCTCTTTTGTTGGTGGTAAGTTTCACTCCCACCAAGTGTTTGTGATCTCGTTCTCTCAGGTTTGATTTGGAGACTCTTTGAGTTTTAGCCCACATAATGTTGTGTTGTTCACTTGTGTTGTTGATCAAACATCTCGATGCTTGTTCCGTTAGACCGCTCTTTGGTCGACCAAGCATTGTGTTGTTCGATTGTTTTTTTTTGATCGAGCATTTTGTTGTTGGACAAGTGTTCTGTCAGTCTGGAGTTGAGTGCTTTGATCGTTGGATCTTGAGTACGTAGATGACCTAGACGATTTGTTGTTCAGGCAATTCTTGTGATAGAGTTGAACGTTCGAACTTGCTGTTTGCACCCAGCAAGTTTGTAGAGACAACCCTAGGACGGAGTTGGATGTAGAGCTTATCGTTTGATCCCAGTAAGTTTGGAGTGGAAACTCTAAGACGCAGTTGAACGTTGAACTTGCTCTTTGCACCTAGCAAGTTTGGAGAGGCAACTCTATCTCACAGTGGAATATTGAACTTGTTGTTTGTGCCCAACAAGTTTTGTAGGGACAACTCTGCAACAAAGTTGGGCGTTTGAACTTGCTATTTGCGCCCAACAAGTTAGTAGAGGCAACTCTTAGGCAGAGTTGAATGTTGAGCTCACCGTTTGATCCTGACAAGTTTATAGAGAACTCCACAACGGAGTTGGATGTTTGAACTTGTTGTTTGTTTCCAACAAGATCAGAGAGAACTCTATGACATATTTGGATGTCGAACTTGCTGTTTGATTCCAGCAAATTTCGTAGAGGCAACCCATTGATGGAGTTGGAGTTTGAACTTGCCATTTTCTCCTAGCAAGTTTTGTAGAGGCAATTCTTGAGACAGAGTTGAATGTTGAACTTGTTGTTTGCACCTAACAAGTTTGGAGAGACAACTCTGAGACTAAGTTGAATGTAGAGCTTTACTGTTTGATCCCGTCAAGTTTGTAGAAGGCAACTCTTGAGACAAAGTTGAATGTTGAACTTGTTGTTGATCCTGGCAAGTTTGTAGAGTCAACTCTGAGACGGAGTTGACCATTTGAACTCGCTATTTGATCCCAGCAAGTTTAAAGAGAACTCTGTGATGGAGTTGATCATTTGAACTCGATGTTTGGTACAAGCGAGTTATAGAGAGAACCGTGAGACATAGTTGGTTGTTTGAAATTGTTGTTGCGCCCAGCAAGTTTTGATAGGCAACTCTGAGACAGAGTTGAACGTTGAACCTACCGTTTGATCCTGGCAAGTTTGGAAAGATAACTCTATGACGGAGTTGAACGTTAAACTTGTATTTTGTTCCTAACAGGTTTATAGGGGCAACTCTAGTCAGAGTTGAATGTTGAACTTGTTGTTTGTTCCCAACAAGTGTACAGAGACAACTCTTAGGCAGAGTGGGACATTTGAACTCGCTGCTTGATCCCAACAAGTTTATAGAGAACTCTGTGATGGAGTTGATCATTTGAAATCGTTGTTTGGTACAAGCAAATTATAGAGATAACAGTGAGACAGAGTTGGTCATTTGAACTTGTTATTTGCATCCAACAAGTTTTGAGAGGCAACTCTGAGATGGATTTGAACGGTGAACCTGTCGTTTGATCATGACAAGTTTGGAGAGACGACTCAGCGATGGAGTTGAACGTTAAACCTATTATTTGTTCCCAACAAGTTGGTAGGGGCAACTCTAGTCGAAGTTGAATGTTGAACTTGTTGTTTGTTCCTAACAAGTCTGCAGAGACAACTCTTAGGCAGAGTAGGACGATTGAACTCACAGTTTGATCCCAATAAGTTTATAAAGAACTCAGTGATGAATTTGATCATTTGAACTAGTTGTTTTGTACAAGCGAGTCAGAGAGACAACCGTGAGACAGAATTGGTCGTCTGAACTTGTTGTTTGTGCCCAGCAAGTTTTGTAGAGACAATTCTAGGCCGGTGTTGATCATTGGGCTTGTCGTTTGATTCCGGCAAGTTTGTAGAGTCAACTCTAAGATGGAGTATATTATAGAGCTTGTTGTTCGATCCCGACAAGTTTGGAGAGACTACTCTGAGACGGAGTTGAACGTAGAGCTTGCCGTTTGATCCTAGAAAATTTGTAGAGTCAACTATGAGATGGAGTTGATTATAGAACTTGCTATTTGATCCCGGCAAGTTTGTAGAGTCAACTCTAAGACGGAATTGGTGTAGAGCTTGTCGTTTGATCTGACAAGTTTGGAGAGTCAACTCTGAGATGGAGTTAAGCATTGAACTTGTTGTTTGCACATAGCAAGATTGTAGAGGCAACTCTGAGATCAAGTTGATGTAGAACTTATCATTTGATCTGGTCAAGTTTGTAGAGGCAACCCTAGCCCGGCGTTAGTCGGCAAACCTATTGCATGAAGTTATGAGGTTGTTCGCAAGACTCGAGCAATGAGTGGGGTGTTAAACTTGTTGTTTGGAGTCAGCAAGTTGTTGATGGAGCCTGAGCGAAGAGCGATGTGTGAAAATTGTCGTTTGGAGCTAACGAGTTGTTCATGGAGCCTGAGCAAAGAGCAAGGCGTTAAACTCATTGTTTGGAGTCAACGAGTTATTAACGGAGCCTGAGCGAAGAGCAAGGCGTTGTCAACAGAACTGCTATCTATGCGTAACCTTGAATGAAATGTCGATAGTATCCTGTCAACCCCAAGAAACTCTGGGTCTCCTTTACGGTCGTCGGTTTAGGCGAACCTTTCACTGCTTTAATCTTCTGAGGATCAGTAGCCACTCCCTCCTTAGAAAGGATGTGACCTAGAAATGCCACCTCTGACTTCCAAAAGTCAAACTTCGATAACTTGGCATACAGATTATCTCTTGCAACTTCGTAAACACTCCGCTAAGTGTTTGGCATGCTCTTCCTCTGACTTTGAGTATACCAAGATGTCGTCGATGAACACTACGACAAATGAGTCTATGAACGGTTGCAGAACTCTGTTCATCATATCAATGAATATTACCGGCGCATTCGTCACCCCGAACGGCATCACTAAGAACTCATAATGACCGTGCCGGGTCCGAAAGTCTGTCTTGTGTACATCCTCATCCTTAACTCGGACTTGATGATAACCAAACCATAGGTCAATCTTCAAAAATACAACATTCGATCAAATAAATCATCAATCCGTGGAATCAGATACTTGTTCTGAATGGTCACCTTATTCAACTCTCGATACTCATTGCACATCCTCATTGACCCATCCTTCTTCTTCATAAGCAACACAGGCGCACCCCTTGGTGAAGCACTCAGTCTGATAAACCCTTTATGCAACAATTTCTCAAGCTATTTCTTCACCTCATCTTCCTCCATTGGTGCCATCTTGTAGGGAACCTTAGATATCGAAGCACTGTTTGGTTGAATGTTGATGCAAAACTCAACATCACGCTGCGGCAGTAACCCCGGTAGCTCATCCAAGAATACTATTGAAAAATCCCGGACCACGAGAATCACCCTGACTTCATCCGGAATCTTCACCTTAGACATGGCTACTACCACATTCTTGCAATCCTTCCTTCCTTGGAAATTCATTGTAGGTCCTCTCGGTGCCTTCACCACCACTTCTTTACTCTTACACTCAATAGTGGCATCGTAGATTGCCATCCAATCTATGCCCACAATCACGTCGATTCCCAGAACTCCCAACTTAATGAGATCGATTCCCAAAAGTCTTCCCCCGATCTCGATATCGCAACCCATGTAATATCAATCGGCAATCAACTCCTCTCTTGACTACGTTGCTACTAACAAGACCCTGCCTGGAAAAACCTTAGGTTCTTCTGATGCGCCACTCTGATCTTCCAATCATTGTTCTCCAAGCTGGCTCATCCTCCACTGGTACTTGACTAGCTGACGTTGAATTACTATCATCTTGTGCTGATCTCTGCACAGGGTTAGAGAAAAATAATGGAATCATCTGAAAGACTCCTTCGAGATTTACCTCTTCAGGATCCTCCTCAAGATCTTCCTCAGATCCTTCCTCAAAATCCACAAAATTTCCTCTTTCTCTAAGTCATCCATAGGATTTTGGCCATCCACTATCCCACGGAAAGGGAAAAGGAAATATCACAAATACATGTTCGAACCAACCATCCTACTCGCGATACAAAAATAAAACATGCTCGCATACAATATCACATCAATGTATACATAGAGAGTATCATGAATGCAAGTTCAAACAACTACACTTTCATTACTCTAAGACTGAAACACGCACCCTAATTTCTACCTAGGTACTCACAATTTAATGTCCACCTAGGTTCATTCCTCATCCCATGTTTAGTGTTACTTATTGAAGCGTGCTTTGATACCACTTCTGTAGTGCCCCGAATGTCCATAATATAAATAAGAGACACAAATCAAGAATCTTTACTTCAATGTAATCCAAGCACAATATAAAATACCGGGAAAATTAAAATTTTCTTTCCAACAGTCCATATTACAATGCACTCACATTTAATACAATTCATTTCAACATTTAAACTCCAGTCTTCTCAAAGTCCAAGCTTCAACCATGCTCAAACCACCCACTTTGCAATCCTGCAAAACTATTAAAATGTGAGTAAGTCAGTTAAATGCAACTGACGCAGTGCTGATAAAAGCAGCGACTCTCCAAAGTCTCACAACCACACACTTGTTGCACAAATAAAAACAATAATAAAAGAATAATAAATCAACAATTAATACTAAAACTTAAAGAATAAATGTGTGTCGAGAAAACAAACAAAGATGCATGAAAACAAGGTTCAAGAAAACACGATACATACTAATGCATACTTGTTCGGATTCTATGCATCCTATACAACATAGGTCCGCAGGCAAGCCCTTAACGTTCATCTCACCTCAGGGTTCAATTCCTCGCTATGCAATCCTACATCGGTGACAGAAACAAGATTAGACACTCCGCAAATAGAACCCAACCCCGGAATACATCCGCCCGACTGACAAATGTAAACATGCAAGCATCCCATGAGCATCTCTTTAACTCTAGAGAATCATCTCCCTATCAAGCATTTCACAAATAGACCCTAGTCTGGGAACTAATCCCGCCAGACTGTACAAGTGTACCACGCGAACATTGTAACACCCCGCAAAATTGGAAATAACAATTTTGCCCTCGTGTGTTACACACGTGTATTTTGTAATGTACTTCAATACGTATTTTGGATTCTAACTATTTATGCATTTTTTGTATTCTTAAAATCCTATTTGAGTCAACTCAAATATAATATTCTGATTTTTGTATTTTACGTGCTTTTTACGTGTTATCGATGCACATATCGATTACGTGTTTTTCACCGCTACGTGTGATATTTTCTATGTGTTTCAATTATTTATATTATGTATTCAAATTCTTCTATAAATGGAAATTCATTTTTCTCTCATTTTGATTAAAATACTTTTATACGTGTGCTACACGTGTTTTTCTGTGTACGTATTGATTACACTACGATATATGTATAATAAAATATATCTTCCGTATGTTGTATTTCAATTATTTATGAACGTTTCACCATCGATAAAATTTATTTTTGTATTTTGATATTTTTACGTGCGACGCACGTGTTTGCAGTACACGTATTTAAGCGTATTCTTTTAAAAATAAAATTTTAAAATGTGTGTGTGTTTATTTTATTTGTGCATGAAAGCTATAATTTTTAATTAAACAAATTTTATATGCATCTTAAATATTATATACATATGTTTTAAATTAAATATATATGTGTGTATGAATGAAGTGTGTGCAAGTGCAACGCACGTGTACGTGTGTATGCATGAAGGTAGGTGGCCAGCTATTCTTTTGGATGGAGGAAAAAATGAAGTTTTGAATTTAGACAGTAGAGTTAATGGGTGTAGTGGACAATTGGTTATAATAACCACTCCATTAAAAACTATACAAATACCCCCTAAAACATATTCACATTCTCCTCATCCTCACCTTCTTTCCTCTCTGCCGAAATCAAAACCAGCCCAGCCTAACTCTTTTTTGTTGTCTCCACTCACTTGTATACATATATACATATCTTCCTTTCCTTCTCCTCTGCTTAATCCGAGACCAAAACCATCCAGCATCCATTCTGCTTCTCCACCTAATACATATATATATATGTGTGTGTGTGTGTGTGTGTAAGGAAATGCCTCTCTGCCGAAATGAAGTTGGAGTGCCCTTCTCTGTTGCTGCCGAAAAGATGATGGTGCTTCTCTGTTTTGTTGCCGAAATAGAGAAATGGAGTTTTGGGGAGTTTTCGTTGTGTGCGGATTTCGAGGAGACAAATTGGAGCTTCTCTTAGAGTTTATTTCTAGGAGTTCAATTGAGCACATTAATATTTTTTGGGTGGGTATTTCTAAAATTCTTTCTAAATTAGGAGTAAGTTGCATGCTAAGATAGTATATAATTTAATTGTTAAATTTTGATTGGTATGGTAAAAATAGATTGCATGATCTTAATTTAACTGTGTCATGATATGTTAAATTGATATCGTAATTTATAAAAATGACTAGAACTCTTGTTGATTTAGAAAGTGAAAAATGAAGAATCATTTAGTGAATTGTTGGAATGAGAATTGATGCATGTTAGAATAATAGTCAAAATAATGCAATGTGTTTGAAAAAGGATTTTTTTATGTTAATGTGGTAAAGAAATGTGTAATTAATCTCACTAGTATATTTTATGAGTATAAATATTTTTATGAAGAAGTTTTGATGAAAAACAGCATATTATTTGAAAATTGATTATATATGTTTTCTAATGCAATTTGGGAGGAAGCTTTTGTTACATTGTCAAAAAGGGAATTTTTATAAAGGTTGAATATAATAAAATATACTGTATTTTGATAGAACGAATTCTGGAAAAAAAAAAATTAGATTTTTAAATAAGTACAAATTAATTGAAGAATCGAGTTTATTAAAGGAAAATTAATTACAGTACGGTCTCTACAAAAAGTAGCTAACCATCTTGTATTGGTTAGTCACTCAAGACCTACTGGTCTTCGGGTGCGTTTTGGGTGCGACCCTATAGCTGAACTGGTCTTGGGTTCGAGTTTTGTTAGAAACTCTGTTTTTATGAATTTCAATTTTAATTCAAATTACCGAAAGTTTAGATATAAATATATTTCAATCTAACCTTATTTCAGTTTGTCACTCTTGGACTTACTGGTCTTCGGGTGCACTTTAGTTCGGTTGCTGTTCACAGGCGGAGGGTTTGTCCTGGGTTCGAATCCGACCTTTGCCACTTTGTTTTTCTTTTTGATTTTTTTGGGTATTTTGAGTTTTAAGTGAAATAAAAATTGGGAAAAATTCTATTTAATTCTCTAAAATTGTTTGGACTTTATAAAAAATTATTTCTACAATATTTGGATATATTTTGTAAAAATTGAAAGGGGATTTTACATTAAATATTGTTGAAGAACTCGTTTTTTTATCGATTAGAATGTGACTATTGTTTAATTTAAGAAAAATGAAAGTTTGGAATGCACTTAGATTCTTCTTAATAAGATTTTATGATTATTAATACTTGATTAATATTATTTGAATTGTACACAATATTATAAGTGATTAAGATAAAAGAAGTTGAATTAAATTATTTTATGTTGTGAGATTCCAAAGAAATGTGTTCTTTGAGAAAGAATTTATGAATAAAGAAATTGAAATGTTATTTTAAGATTGAATGTAACATATTGCTGATCTCTAGAAAGAGATAATTGTTGGAATCTAGAGGCTATGTGAGACCCTAGTAACCGGCAGTTTTTATTAATGATTATGAGAGCTAACCAGTGTGGGTTGAGCATCTCTTGAGAAGTATCCAGGTTGGGCTGACTGTCTCTTTTGTTTGTTTTAAAGTCCGGTAGGGTAAACTAGCTCTAGGTTATGATGATTTTCTTCCAAAACAAACTAAATATCTGAGGACTATACAATAGTGAAGATGTGATGAAAGTAAGAGAAAAATACAAGTATGCGGGCCTCGGATCTACGGTGTGAGAGTGTACACAGGATGTCCACATGATGCATCATGTCAGGGCATGGATACTTCTCCAGGATATCGGGACTGTGGCGACGCTTGTAGGGTGTTTGGTGACTACGTAGTGCCATCATTCCATGGCGGAGGTGAATTGTCCATAAGATGCCTGCATGATGCATCATGACATGGCGTGAGATTCTCTCCAGGATGTCTGGACATTGGCTCGTAACTCATAGAGCATCTAGGATACTTACCGTAGTTACCGTAGTAGTTTAACTCATGACGAGGGAATCAACCCTACAAGATGAAGAACGATTAAGGATTTGCCCTCGGACCTATGTAGTATAGGATGCATAGAATCCGAACAAGTGCGCATTAGTGTCATTAAATATAAATAACTGCATTAAGGACAAGTGCACATTCACACACGACATCAATATGATAGTCCTTCTTTAGCTTTGTTTTGTGATCAAGTTTGTGTTTATTAAAGTATTTTAAGAATCGTTATACTTTCGGCATAGTAAGGATGACCGTGTATAATATTTCGTCGGTTGTAAGCAACTGACGTGCCCACAGTTTTATATACAGGACTTGGAATTTACAAGAAGATATAAAGATGAATTTATTGCTGATGATTACTTAAATGCTAAAGTTGTTACAATTGTACGTTTATCATTGTTGTATTTTATTTACTTTTCGCTGCGGTATGATGTAAAAAGACTTTGTTGTAATAAAAGTTTTAAATTCCCTGTAAAATTATACGAAGTGAAGTGTAAAGATACTGTGGAACTTTGAATTCAGACTTATTTGGAATTCGGGGTGTTACAAACAAATCGTACATTTCACAAATAGATCCCAGTCTCGGAACTCATCCCACCAAACTGTACAAGTGTATCGAGTGAATATACCAAATCCGTCTCACTTCTAGACATTCCACAAATAGACCCCAGTCCCGGAACTCATTCTGTCAGACTATACAAGTGTACCGCACGAACATACTAGAAAGATATAAAAAATCACACGGTCCCAGAATACATCTGCCCGACTGAAACAGAGCCCATACTTATGTTGCCCAAGTCTCATCACAACTCCCAATCTAGTGCATGTCCTTAAGTTCAAACATAGGTAACCATAGCTACCTAGAACTAGCTCACCCCCATCGGACTTCACTCACAAAACTAGGAACACTAGCCCCTCTGGCTAATTCCTACAATAAAAAATATCCACTGCCGGTACTCTAGGGATTCGCTCACTCTCTAGTGCTCGCAACTCAATGCCTCAAACATCCATTTATGGTTCTCACATTAACCCTAACTTTCAATCAAGAATCTCCACTTGGTTCACTCATAAAAAAAAGTACTCTTTATTTACTTTTTTCTGAAAACAATACTTTTTCCACAACACCACGGGTGTAAATCAAAATCACAACCGAAATACTTCATTCCAAAAATAAAACATTCGCACATCCACAAAATCTCTTCAACATTTCACATTTCATTTAATAACCATCGTTACCATAAAAGACTCTTTCTTTTATGAAAACAAAAATCGAATCCACTATAATTCTTTAAATTTCACTTTTAAATTCCTCTTTTCATATATATAAAACCAACATCAATTTTCTGGAATTCATATAAATCCAAACTGAAATCAAGCCTTTTTATTTCTGTAATTTCATCCCTAAAGTCTGCAATTCTTTAGTTCAAAAATCTGAAGCCTTTCCTCTTCAAAAACTGAAAATAAACCCTTCAAAATTCAAGTTTTCATCTCTCACAACTGAAACATATACTTCAAAATTTTAAGTTTACCTTCCATCTATAAACATAGATCACAACCCTACAATTGATAATCTAATGATACAAAGTTTGAAGCTTTATTTTACCAAATTTTGTAAACTAGATTTTCACAAAAATCTGAAACTTGCACATTTAAAACTTGATCTTAAAAATTAATTAATCTTCATATAATTTCTAGATTTATATATACACATACATATTCATACTTGCACTAGGGTTCTCAAACACTAGCACACGTCGAAACCCATGTTACATCGACCAAACCCACGAAACGTAAGCCCCATGCACCAAGCCGAAACCCTCCACAACTTCAAGCATATTTTCCATGATTTTAGCACTTAATTCATGTAAAAAACTTCTAATATTCAAATCATCAAAATTCCACATCAAAACAGCAAATAACTCATTAGAGATTTCATCTTTTAATTATTGAGATCATGGTTCTTGATTCATACCAGAAGATCTAAACATCCACAATAACATATAGGTTCATTAAATCTATTTCCATTGATGAAAACTTGATCTTTCATGCATAATAATATTCATTACTCAAGAACAAATTAAATAAGCTCATCATACATTCAAAATTTAATTTTTATCTCATACTACCAACAAATCTTTATTGAATATTCATCTCCACAATTATCTCATGACAAACATCACATTCATTCTAACATACAACCATAGTTTAAGAAAAATCATCCCTAGCATGGTACTACATTATTCATGAGAAAAATAAACATGCAAGAGAGGTTGAGAGATGTCCACCTCTTGAAGAATTTGAATAAAACACCTAAAAAGCACTTCTCCTCCTTAAACAAAAGCTTCATCTCCTTGCTCCAAAAATTCACCAAAAATAAGCCAAAAGAAAAGGATGCCGAAACTTGCTGCCTCAATATGTAGGTCGGGATTTGGATTAGGGTTTCTTGAAGAAAAATTTGCAAATAAGTCCCCAATGATCTTATGTTTTATAAATTAGTTTATTTAGAAAATCAATTAGATATTTTCCATATATAACTAAATCAAATTTGCTCCTTGATCTCATCCTCCAATCCCCCACACCTGGCCGGCCCCAAAACAGAAAAGTTTAAATTTTAAATTTAGTTTTGGGCTCTTTACATGGCCAAAAAATGATTTCTTTAAAAAAAATTTATTTTGTCAAAACAATTTTAAAGTAGTTCTCTTTATTCAAAATAAATTCAAAAATAACAAATATTGTAATTTAAAGAGAAGAAATAATTTTTGACATGAAAATTTTAGAATTTGCATTCCACAATATTTGCACGTGTTTTGCACGTGCTAAACGATAATTTCAAAAAACAATCGAAATACTCCAATAAATTAAATTAAAATTATTTAATAATTTAAAATATTACATTTAAATTTCTGGAGTGTTACAGACACTTATGGAGATGTTCATACAATACATGCAAAAGACAGATTTGGCAATCTAAAATAATGCAGCTTCAACCGCGGCTTCAATTCGCAACCTTGAGGCTCAGATTGGTCAGCTTTCAAATATTCTTACAGAGAGAACAGCAAGAACCTTACCGAGTAAAACCGTAACCAATTCCGAAGAGAATGTCAAAGCAATATCACTGAGAAGTGGGAGAATAATTGAGCAACCACAAGCACAAACTACCGAACAAAATGTTGTTGAAAAGCAAGATGGGTTCGAGCCAGTTTTAGGAGAACAAACGCAGTAGGTGGCCAACCACCATATTGGGAATTCTGAGAAGATTAAAGGTGCTTCAAACCTCACGGTTTCAAAGGAGTTTAATTCTGAAACTTCTCCTAATTCACCATATAATCCACATATTCCTTTTCCGCAAATACTTAAAAAGAATAAGTTTGATAATCAATTCTCTAAATTTTTAATTATTTTAAGGAAATTGCATATTAATATGCCTCTTATTGAAGCTTTAGAACAAATGCCTAAATATGCTAATTTTTTTAAGGATATTTTATAAAACAAACGGAAGTTAGAGGAGCATGAGATGATGATGTAAACTGAAGAGAGTAGTGCAATTTTACAAAAGAAGTTGCCTTCTAAACTGAAAGATCCAGGGTGTTTTATGATTCCTTGCACTATTGAAAATTCTTATTTTGATAAAGCTTTATGTGATTTAGGAGCAATTATTAATCTTATGCCTTTTTCGATTTTCAGAAAACTTGGTCTTGGAGAAGCAAAATCCACTACAATTTCTTTGCAATTGGCGAACAAATCTATCAAGTATCCAAGAGGAATAATTGAAAATGTTTGGGTGAAGGTAGACAAGTTCATATTCCAGCTGATTTCATAATGCTTGACATGGAGGAAGATGAACAAATTATGTTGATTTCGGGTGACCTTTTCTAGTTACGGAGAGAGCTTTAATTGATGTCCAATAAGGAAAACTTATTTTAAGGATTGAAGATGAGCAAGTAATATTTGATGTCTTTAAATTCGTGGAGTTTCATGCAGAAGTTTACTCGTGTTTTCAAGTTAGTGATACTGATTTACTTGTGGGCGAGACACATAGGCTGAAGTTGAAAGGTTACCGGTAAAACTGTATCTAACAAATTCAGCAACTCTTGAATCTGAGAAAGAAAAGATTTTGAAATATGTTTGGTATTTGGAAGCTGCACCATCTATTCATCTTTCTTCTCAGCAGATTTTCAAGGAGTTAGAGATAGCAAAGCCGACATTTTTAATAAAGAAACGACCCAAACTCGAGCTTCAACCTATTCCACACATGAAGGGAATTATTAGAAAAGAGCGTCTTATGTTGTTGGATCTTGGCACATAACTATCTCAGTTATCACGTCCGACTGAAGACTTAAAACTTAGCGCTTCTTGGGAAGCAACTCATGTTTTCTTTTTACTGCCATTAGAATTTATTTTTCTTATAGTTTACTTTAATTTTAATTTTTGATTTTATTTTATAGGATTGCATAAGTTTGGAGGTCTCCGAGCGGAGTTTTTTTTCCAAGACCTACTTTAATGGCTGTTTTTGGGCAGGATGGATGTTGAATTTGGACAAGTGTCTCAAAGAGCAAACGCATGAAACTGTCTTAGCTTTCCAGTGAAAAATGAATCAGGGAATTTGAATATCTAAAACTCCAGATATCACCGAAACAGTGAACGTTACTCATCCAGAATTTTAATATGAATCAGGGGAGCAATTCTAAACTTTTCTCATTATTTTTCTTTTTCCTTTTCTTTACCCATTGAGGACAATGTGATATTCAAGTTTGGGGGAAGGGGTACAAAAAAAATTTATTTGAAAAGCAAAAAAATGAAGTGACTTCAATTAGGCTTACCATTACACTTTTCAGTTCTTTATTATGCTAAAGCTTTGAAATATTTTTTTATTAGGACAGGAAATATCTTATAAAGCAAGATTAAGCATACTTATTTTCATTAGAATTATTGAAGTTCAAAATCCTTACAAAACTGTGAGAGTCATGTGATTATGCATAAAAGAGGAATGTGAAGGTTATTCCGAATAATTATTTCAAATAGTAGTTAATGTAGTGAATAATTAATCTAGTGAATAAACTTCGGGTCAAAGCCCGGGAATATAATGTATGAAAACGACAATAATACTAGAAATAAATAGGATGAACGAGGTAATAAAAATGGTTAAAATATTGAATCCATTTCTTAAAAGATTTGCTCACCAAGTCCTTCAGTCAATTCTCCTCGTGTACCTGTAAGCTCATCATCTTGAGTTAGGGGAGGAATGTCCATAAGAGCAAGTTACGGATAACAAGTAGTAACAAGCAAAGAATAATACTACAGGATATAATCAAGGAACAACGAACTAGAACTACATCAGAGGTCAATAACAAGGATTGATAATACGATCAAAAGTCTACAGTTAATGATGCAATGATCAATGACAACAATCAGTAATCAAGTCAATAACAACAACCATGATCTAAAATGCAAGCATCAATCCTAAGCCTATCAGTCTTTTATTATCATATAATGCCTGTAATTCTACGTTCCATACCACAGGTTCGGTGCATAAAAACAAGTGATCATTTAGACTATAGTGGTGAACTCTACAAATCATGTACTCGGCAACAATATTCAATAATCCATAATCCATAACAATAATTAATAAAGAAACAAGGGACCCTTCTCCGAGTACAGTCTCCGATGTTGTCCACTACTAAGTCCACCCTTATTACCCCGGTTTGTTATTATTTTATTCTACTCAATTATGAACATGAAATATGTACAAAAGTATCGAGGCGATGTCAAGAAGGTGTCAAGGCTATGCAATGCATGGTATATTTAATTACATTTATTAGATGTAATACAAAATACACATTCTGGACAGCACGACGTTGTACAAAAATTGACTTTTTCGTTGCTACGTGAAAGTAAATCAGGTTTTGTTAAGGGTTCTATAAACTAGACTCGCTTCTGGTTCCAACGCATATTCACACAACATATTTTAATTATAATAACTATATCAACCAATCAATTCTTTACGAATCTACTGTTCATGCAGCAACTCATTATAAAATTATTACATGCATAAATCGACTAAAAACTTATTAAAAATTCTTGCAAAAATTATAATCTGGTTCCTGGGACTATTCATTAACATTCTTGAAAATCTCAGGTCCTAGTTCTTATATTAACCAACTGATATAATTAATTGAACATGACCATGTATTTTAAAAACAGAATTCTGGAGTTAAGACATTACAGAGGTAGAATTTGAATATCTTGCAATCCGTAAGTCAAATTGCAAAATCGTTAGTTGTTCTGGATTCTAAAAACAAAGGGGTACAACTTTTTTTAAATAAGATCTATGCGATTTTATATGCAGCTAGGTCAAAAATCTAGTTCTTTACTGATCTAGTGTTCTGGCAGAATCCTAGGGTCAAGTTCTTGTATGCATAACGAAGCTAGAAAATTCATTAGTTAATCTTTTAAAATTTATAAAATGACTCATAATCTTTTTTAGTAACTTCCTGGTTAATTTCAAGTATTCATTCTACTGATAACACATTATTTTAATTAGTAAATCATGTCGATGTGCTTCTAAACAGAAATCGGGAATTTAAAACCTAACAGAACTAAAAACAGTGTAACTTGCAGTCTACAAATCGGAATTTAGATCCGTAAGAAGTTCTAGAAATTAGATTCAGATGGCTACAAATTTCGTTTACAAAGTGTTAGAAAATGAGTGTTTTATACACCATTTACGAACTGATTTTGAGCAAATTTTTGAGTAAGATCCTCAATGAATTATTGAGAGATCTTGATTGATTTGTGTTCTCCTTCATGAGTAGATCAAAATCATATATTGGTTTGCTAAAATCGGTTAAGGGGTGAATGAGAAATTCTCTCTCAAAGTCAGTAGTTTTCATTCTTGAAATGGGTTAAGGGAACATAGTCCCACATCGGAAAAATCAAAGGAAATAGAAGAGGATATATAGCAACCTCCTTCTTATCATTGTAAGATAGCTAGAAGATAGGCTCTCTCTCACACGCGCAGGGGGGGATGCAAATCTCGGACCGGATTACATGCGACTTGTGTGCGCCCGCATGACCTGCGGACACGAATGCCGGACCGACTTGACCCCACCCCGTGCAGAGCCACTTTTTGCTACAGTTTTGATTTTTTTTGGAATGACTGAAATGAATGCAGAAACGGTTCTGTCTGCCGTTTCTGTGCTGTATTTAACGTTTTGTCTGCCATTACACTGAAGGTAGTGAATGATGTCTGCCGTTACAGTGTCGACATTCAATTGGTTGTCTACCGTTACAATGAAGGCATTAACAGCCTTGTCTGCCATTACGATTTTAATCCAGGGTCTATAAATAGAGGCCTCCCCTCTACTTTCTTCCCTGCACAACAGATCTTCTTCCTCTCCTTCTCTAAGTATTGTACTGTTCTTTTCTTCGGTTCTTGTTTTTATTGGTAAGTCGGTGATAGAGTTCAAACGCTGCTACTCAATTCAGGAGTGTTACGTGGTGCCTACGTGATCACTCCGGTCGTTGCATCCTGGAAGACAGACGCCTTCATTCATTCCAGCAACCGGAAGAGGCGAAATTTGTTTTAAGGACACTGTGTGATACACAGGCCTCGACCTCTCCACTTGTAATCCTGAATTGTTCTTGTAAGTTGTTTATTTAATTTCCATTTTCGTTTCTTTCGGTTTTCTTTCTCTTCTGTTCTCTTCTCTGTTTTCTGTGCCTCTCAATCTTTTTATTGTAAAAGAAATTATATATAAAGAATTTTTGTAACAAACTTAAAACAAATTCTTTAATTTTCTTGATTTCCGGTTTGAGGCACGGTTTTTCTTTTTTTATTTAATCTGGAAAACTTACACTCGTGTTGTGTAAATTTCAGAATCAGAATGACTACTGCATCGGACAATGCTGCTGTGTCTGAAACGGTCTACGTGCCGGTTGCTGATACGACGCAAGAACCGAATGCTATTGCAGCATGAGTGCCAATGCCCACCGTTGTACCTGTCTCAGTCTCCCATGGGGAGAAACCTGAGAAGTTCAACGGGCAGAACTTTAAAAGGTGGAAACAGAAGATGATGTTCTATCTGACCACACTGAATCTTGCAAGATTCTTGAACGAAGATGCTCCAAATCTTAAGAAAGATGAGCAAGATAACCAAGTCATTGCCGCTGTGGATGCTTAGAAAAATGCTGATTACTTGTGTAGAAATTACATAATGAACGGATTAGCCGATTCTTTGTATGATGTATACATTGACAAAAGAACAGGTAAAGAACTTTGGGAATCACTAGACCATAAGTATAAAACTGAGGATGTCGGCCCCAAGAAATTCATTGTGGGCCACTTCCTAGACTATAAAATGGTAAATTCTAAAACAGTGATCAGTCAAGTTCAAGAACTACAACTCATCTTGCATGAGATTCATGCTGAAGGTATGAACTTAAGTGAAAGTTTCCAAGTGGCATGTATAATTGAAAAACTACCACAAGGTTGGAAAGACTTTAAGAATTACCTAAAGCATAAGCAAAAGAGATGGGCATTGAAGATCTCATTGTCAGGCCTCGCATTGAAGAAGACAATAGAGGATCTGAAAAGGTTGGACTCGTCAGTCATGCAGCTAAGGCAAATGTAATGGAACATAAACAATGTTCTAACAAGCACAACAAAGGTCCTAAGTTGGGGCCCAAGGGAGGGATCTCCAAGAAGCCGAAGTTTTAAGGCAAGTATTTCAATTGTGACAAAATGGGGCACAAGTCTACTGAATGCAGACTTCCCAAGAGGAACAGGAATAGAGAAGCAAACTTGATTCAAGGGATTGCTCAAGATATTTCCGATATGAACCACTCAGCTGTGATATCAGAGGTGAATATGTTAGGTTCAAACCCGAAGGAATGGTGGATTGACACTGGAGCTACTCGACATGTGTGCTCCAATAGAAGTATGTTCTCCACTTTCGAACCATTAGAGAATGGGGAGAAAATGTTCATGGGGAACTCGGCTACTTCAGAAATAAAAGGCCAAGGCAAGGTGATCTTGAAGATGACTTCTGGAAAGGAACTGACTCTGAACAATGTTACATATGTTCCTGAAATCCGTAAGAACCTGGTATCTGGTTTGTTGCTTAATAACCACGGTTTTCATTTAGTGTTCGTGTCGAACAAATTTGTTTTGTCAAAAAGTGGAATGTATGTTGGTAGAAGATATATGAGTGGTGGAATGTTCAAACTCAATGTAATGACCATAGTCAAGAATATGAATAAAGCTAGCTCTTCTACTTATTTGCTTGAGTCTTCCAATTTATGGCATGGTAGACTAGGACATATTAATTATGATACTTTGCGAAGACTAATTAACTTGAATCACATACCAACATTCCAAATTGATTCCAAACACAAATGTGAAACTTGTGTTGAGGCAAAACTAACAAGATCATCGTTTAAAAGTGTTGAAAGAAACACCGAACCACTTGATCTAATTCACACTGATATTTGTGATTTGAAAATGATACAAATAAGAGGTGGTAATAAATATTTTATTACCTTCATTGATGATAGCACAAAATATTGCTTTGTATACTTGCTTAAAAGCAAGGATGAAACTATAGAGAAATTTGTTCTCTATAAAAATGAGGTTGAAAACCAACTCAATAAGAAAATTAAGGCGCTAAGAAGCGACCGAGGTGGAGAGTATGAATCGCCATTTGCTGACACATGTGCAGCATGGGATTATACATGAAACGACAGCGCCTTATTCTCCTCAGTCCAACGGTGTTGCTGAGAGAAAGAATCGTACATTGAAAGAAATGATGAATGCAATGTTAATAAGTTCTGGTTTGCCACCAAACTCGTGGGGAGAAGCTATTCTTTCAGCTAACTTCCTTTTGAATAAGGTGCCCAAAAAGAAAGAAGAGAAAACTCCATATGAATTATGGAAAGGAAGAAAGACATCCTACAATTACTTGCGAATGTGGGGATGTCTTGCCAAGGTGGCAGTACCTCCACCTAAGAAAATGAAAATAGGACCAAAAACAGTTGATTGTATTTTCATTGGCTATGCACTTAACATGAGTGCCTATCGGTTCTTGGTGTACAAATCCGATATCACTGAGATATCAAAGAACACGATAATGGAATCTAGAAATGCATCGTTCTTTGAAGATGTATTTCCATGTAAGTCAAAGGAGGAACCAAGTTCCTCCAAATGAATACATGAGACTATCAGTGAAGATAGTGAAGACCAAGATGAAGAAGTTGAGGAGGAACCTCGACGCAATAAAAGAACAAGAACGGAAAAATCTTTTGGTTTGGATTTCTTGACTTTTATACTTGAAGGAGAACCCCAAACCTTCAAGGAAGCGGTGAACTCTAGTGGTGGTCCTCAATGGAAAGAAGCCATCAAGAGTGAAATTGATTCTATCTTGCAAAATCATACTTGGGAACTAGTGGATCTTCCACCGGGTAGTAAACCTTTAGGTTCCAAGCGGTTCTTCAAGAGAAAAATAAAACCTGATGGATCAATTGATAAATACAAGGCAAGACTTGTAATTAAAGGTTATAAACAAAAGGAAGGTCTTGATTACTTCGATACATATTCTCCTGTGACGAGAATAAATTTCATTAGGATGGTACTTGCCGTAGCAGCTCTATGCAATCTTGAAGTACATCAAATGGATGTAAAAACAGCTTTTCTTAATGGAGATTTAGATGAAGAAATCTACATGGAACAACCTGAGGGTTTTTCAGCTCCAGGACATGAAAAGTAAGTGTGTAAACTGGTGAAGTCATTATATGGCTTGAAACAAGCTCCAAAGCAGTGGCAAGAAAAATTTGACAATGTCATGATGACAAATGGCTTCAAGATCAATGAATGTGACAAATGTGTATATGTCAAAGACACAGAAGATGGATATGTCATTATATGTTTGTATGTAGATGACATGCTTATTATTTGAAAGCAATGATCAGATAATTAAATCTGTTAAAAATATGTTAAACTCGAGGTTTGACATGAAAGACATGGGACTAGCTGATGTTATATTGGGAATTAAAATCATAAGAACATCAGACGAGCTTATTTGAAGCCAGTCACATTATGTTGACAACATTCTTGAAAAATTTGATAAAGATAATTCTGGAATTGCCAGAACTCCAATAGATCTAACTTTACATTTATCCAA
Source organism: Hemerocallis citrina (assembly GCA_017893485.1). Classification (NCBI taxonomy): domain Eukaryota; kingdom Viridiplantae; phylum Streptophyta; class Magnoliopsida; order Asparagales; family Asphodelaceae; genus Hemerocallis; species Hemerocallis citrina. The sequence continues at coordinate 128,474,415 of CM030368.1, forward strand.
GAATAAAGAGAAGAGTATTTCTCAAGTAGAATACTCTAGAATCATAGGCAGTCTAATGTACTTAATGAGTTGTACAAGACCAGACATAGCCTATGTAGTGAGTAAACTAAGTAGATACACGAGTAATCCTGGAAGCGAGCATTGGCAAGCAATTATAAGAGTACTGAAGTACTTGCGTTTTACTCGTAACTACGGGCTGTACTATACAAGATACCCGGCTGTACTTGAAGGATACAGTGATGCGAATTGGATATCGAGTGATAATTCAAAATCCACTAGTGGCTATGTGTTTACACTAGGTGGTGCAGTAGTTTCTTGAAAATCCTCGAAACAAACAGTGATCGCTAAATCCACGATGGAATCTGAATTTATTGCATTGGACAAATGTGGGGAAGAGGCTGAATGGTTACGCGACTTCCTTGAGGATATTCCAAGGTGGACGAAGCATGTGCCTCCAATCTGCATACATTCAGATAGTCAATCTGCAATTTGTAGAGCACAGAGCAATATGTATAATGATAAATCTAGACATATTCGTCGAAGACATAATACCATTAGACAACTACTCTCTACTAGGGTTATCTCTGTGGACTATGTAAAGTCAAAAGATAACATTGCGGATCCGCTAACCAAAGGGTTAAACAGAGAGTTAGTTGATAAATCATCGAGGGGAATGAGACTAAAGCCCATGAAAGAATAAGTCGATACAATGGACACCCAACCTAGCTGACTGGAGATCCCAAGATCTAGGTTCAAAGGGACAACTAAATTGTAAAGACCAAGTTGGATCACTGTGGGGATTTTCCCATGTCCATTCCCATGATGAAACAGTGATGCCCGTAAGGTAACAGGTTAAGCTAGGCTTTTAATATTCTTATGCGTCGGATATCCGAGCAGAGTAATGTGGGTTACTTTTAAGTAAAAAATCACCTATGTAAGAGGGTAGAAGGGCCGCTTCCAAGGGAATAATATAGGGCAATATTCCTGTTAAACTCTTGCAGAACCAGGCGTATGTTCATGGCCAAAACGAACATAACAGTGAGAACTGAAAATGCGTTAGAAAGATTTCTGTGTGAGATATGTCATCGTTTACACAAATGACAGAACAGTTCAAAGACATCGCGTCTATTGTTTAGTTAGTAAAGTAAACATATTTTCATAAGGAAATGTTCAAAGGATAACACCTACCTATCCTAAGCAGGAATCAATCGTTGAATTCTATCACCAAGTCTGTCATGTCAGTCTGTCGGATCAGTCTGTCCTGTCTGTGGTCGTCAATTTTCATTCATGTGGGGATTGTTAGAAATGAGTGTTTTATACACCATTTACGAACCAATTTTGAGCAATTTTTTGAGTAAGATCCTCAATGAATTATTGAGAGATCTTGATTGATTTGTGTTCTCCTTCGTGAGTAGATCAAAATCATATATTGGTTTGCTAAAATCTCGCGCGCGCAGGGGGGGTGCAAATCTCGGACCGGATTACATACGACTTGTGTGCGCCCGCACGACCTGCGGACACGAATGCCGGACCGACTTGACCCCACCCCGTGCAGAGCCACTTTTTGCTACAGTTTTGATTTTTCTTTTTGTAACGGCTGAAACGAATGCAGAAACGGTTCTGTTTGCCATTTCTGTGCTGTATTTAATGTTTTGTCTGCCGTTACATTGAAGACAGTGAATGATATCTGAAGGCAGTGAATGATGTTTGCCGTTATAGTGTCGGCATTCAATTGGTTGTATGCCGTTACAATGAAGGCATTAACAGCCTTGTCTGCCGTTACGGTTTTAACCCAGGCTCTATAAATAGAGGCCTCCCCTCTACTTTCTTCCCTGCACAACAGATCTTCCTCCTCTCCCTCTCTAAGTATTGTACTGTTCTTTCTTCAGTTCTTGTTTTTATTGGTAAGTCGGTGATAGAGTTCAAATGCTGCTACTCAGTTCAGGAGTGCTAAGTGGTGCCTACGTGATCACTCCGGTCGTTGCATCCTGGGAGACAGATGCCTTCGTTCATTCCAGCAACCGGAAGAGGCGAAATCTGTTTTAAGGACACTGTGTGATACACAGGCCTCGACCTCTCCACTTGTAATCCTGAATTGTTCTTGTAAGTTGTTTATTTAATTTCCATTTTCGTTTCTTTCGGTTTTCTTTCTCTTCTGTTCTCTTCTCTGTTTTCTGTGCCTCTCAATCTTTTTATTGTAAAAGAAATTATATAGAGAATTTTGTAAAACAAAGTTCTAGTTTATTTTATCAGAAAATTGGTCATAAACTCACTACAAAATGGGATAAACAGCAGGCCAACAACTTAATATTATTATTTCCAACAGTCGAGATACACAAAGCAGATAACCTAATGACAAAATTTAACATGAATTTATACTTAGTAGTTGGGCATATTCTTACTATTTTCATGATGAGAAATTATCACTCTTATGATGTAAAATTTATTATTAATAATCATACTATCACAATCCATACAATAAAAAAATAATAGACTAGCATATATCTCTACATAAGTTTGTGTGGTGCATTCAATAAAATAAGTGTTATGGATATGTAAAAATAAATAAGATGGTATATGACGATGAAATAACATGGCTTAGGGTTTGAACCAAAGATGTGGCACGAAAAGAAAGCTATTACTTGGTTTCGCCGATGAATCCGTAATAACTTCTTTGAAAATGTAGCAAGCAAATTGAGATATGATAAACAAAGTGAACATATACTTGCGGAGATCAAAAACATTTCTTGAACAAGAAAAATAAGTCGGTTCAAGAGAACTTGCCTTTTGGACGATGATTACAACAAAATGAAAGCGGTGACGGCACGAAGGTAGCAGCAACGACAATGACAGCAAGCAAGAGGCAACAGCAAGGCAGCGAGATGACCGATTGACAGTGGCAGTAACACGACGGCGATGATGATGGTAACAACAACGAAGGTGATGGCAGCAACAATGAGATACTGGTGGTGGTGGTAATCCGCAGTGGAGGCTCGGTCGGGCAGCAAGGTGATCGATTGCGATGCAGAAGGAGACGGGGATGGGTTCTTCGGGTGGCTGTCGCTACTGATGGCGAAGATGAGGAGCATCAATGGTGATGAAGATGTGGATGGTCGTCAATGGCAGTGGCTGCGGACGACGCTCAGTGGGAAAACTGGGGAGATGGTGCAGTAATGGGTTGACGACGAAGTGGTGGAGGTGATCGGGGTCGACTTTGGTGGTTGCGGAAATGGAAGAGCTCGATGATGGTTGTGGGTGGTGAAGCGGCTGACTGACTGCGATGGGGCGGCTGTGCAATGGTCAAAGGTGGTCGCGAGGTGCTTCAGTGTTGTCGATGGTGGCAAGACGGCATTGGAAGGCAAGGTCGGAGGGCGGCACTGGCGGTGTGGTGATGGGTTGAAGGTGAAGTTGGAGTGATGGGTTCTCGGGAAACGAAGAAGAAGGGAAGAATGAGAGGGGTTTAGGCGGCTGTATGGGGATTAGGGTAGATTAATTAAGATTGCGGTTTAGGTGTAATATATATAGGGATATTTATATAGAGAATTAGATTAGTGGGTTTTGGGTTTAAATTAGTACGGGCTTGCATTTGGGCTTGGGTTAGATGAAAAGAGATGGGCTCAGGATTAGAAAACAATTAAACATATAATCAATAGGAATATAATAGATTAATAATAATAATAAAATAAATATAGTGTGCTAGAATTCTAGGGTTCTAGCCAAAAGAATTCGGATAATCAAATGAGATTAAGTAGATTCAAAGAATAACAAGATTTTTATTAGATAACAAGAATAGAAGAGTTGAAAAAGATGAACATGAATACAAGTGAAACCCGTACATCCGGAAATAGGGGTTACAGTCGACCCTGATCTTGACTGTCTTGGATGGCTCGGAGTATGTCAAGCTTAAAGTTTTCCAGTTCGGCCCTAGTGACGGGGCCTCATGCTCTTTGTTTCTCTCAAGATGCTTTCGACTCTCATGAGTTAGGCTAATTTCTACAGTGCCCCCCTGTGGGAGGAGTATCTCGATCTCAACCTTGGGGGAGAGTTGCTTCTCCGGTTTACTTGACATTCTGAGCAGGAGGCCTCGGTTCGGGCGCACCTCTCATCTAAATAGATCTGTAGATCGGTTCCTTGTTGCCTGACGCTGATGATTTGGTGGAGATCTTTTGACCCCTGGGAACCTCGCGAGGCCATTGAATTAGTGGAAGCATTATGGACTGAGTTATGATCGTACAGAGGGCATTGTTCATGATGGCTTTGTCGGGAGCCCCCAGGTGCCTCTCAGTTGATAGGACTTTGACTAGGCTGTTGGGGCTGATCCAGCTATTGAGGAGGAATTGGGTCCTCCAATGTAGGAGCTGGTTGACGAAGAGAGTTGGTGCGACGGCTTAAGGCTACCGCTCTGCCTCTTAGTCTTGGTGGTGTGACGGTAAGTCTAATCTATGTAGTTTCTCACAAACGGCGTCAATCTGTTGCTGCTTATTTTGGTGTGAAAGCAAACAGATAGTGAGTGTATATTTGAAGGAAACTACTAAAGATCAGACCTTTGATCGTTGCCTTGAAAAGTGGTTAGAACTCATGAGATTGGTTCTGGATCGTTGATTGAATACCGTGATCTGAATTCGACAGTTGCTGACGCGATTGATGGACCTGCAAAAAGCCTAAAACACCAGGGGTGGCCCCGGTAACAGACCCTCCGACGCTCAAGTTAGAACCAGATAGAGAAAGAGAGTTTGAGAGAAAAACGATTGATTAAGCCTAAGAAACAGTCTAGGAGATCGATACGAATCCGTTAGACCGATATGAATTCATTATCTCATGTTTGAATCTCTCCCTTATGAGATAAGTTCTCTTGTTTGAGGATAAGATATTTGACTAACAACCTTTATGCGCTAGGTCTCTCCAAGTGGGCCTAATATGTCGTTTGAAGTGGGCTTGAAAGCAGCCCACATCTTGTAGATGAGTCTGAAGGTGGCCCGAACCTATTGAAGATGCCTGTTATAGTTAATCTGCCTGTAGAAGCTTTAGGATCTGTGCTGGGATCATACAGTCCTGTTTTGCTGAAATTTTTACCATTATGAGGAGACAACCCCCTATTTAAGTAAATTGATTTTGGAAAATGACAGAAATTTATTTATGCAAAACATTTGGAGACCCTTTTCCAGTTTTTTTTTACCACTTTTCCGTTCTCTCTTGACATTTTTTTCAATGAAAAAGCAAGTTTTTAATACCAACTTCACTCATTTTTCCAAATTTGTAAATAACCTTCTCCAAAATCATCCAAACAAAAATTCTCATTCATCATAAAAAAATTGCATAATAAACAATCAACTAACATGAGAAATCTTACCCTCAACATTCTCCACAATCAAATTAAATATTAACCACACCAAAAGAACACAACATCTTTGAAATATATGCTATGTTAATCAGCATGAACAGCCTATTAATGTACATAATCCAAATTCCACACTTCCACTGTAACTAGCCTGTAAGAAAGAAAAGAAAAACTTCAACATCATCGAAAACCCTTCCTTCTTAGCTTGTCGCCTCATTTGAGCTTCTTTGCTGTACTTATGATGCCTTCGCTCCCTTGCATACACCTCCCAGAAGATCAAGGAGCATCACAGCTGTAGAAACCATAGCAAGACCGATGTAGACCCAGCAGGTGTACTGCTTGCCTGGGCAATTGTTGTCACTTATGGAGGTGAATGAGTCCCTAACGAACGAACAGTCCTCCAACCTGGCTAGTTGGGGGGGTGTTGTTTTGTTACTTTGTATAAAACCATCGGCTATTAATCTAAACCACATTTTTATTAACTAAGAGGTGTAAGCTCTCATCTGCATTGCAGGCACCAACTATTAGGGTTTAAGAGTTTAAGAATAAAAAGAACATTGAGAAAGTGCATGTGCGGCAAAAGAGGTGACCGCGGCAGCCAAGAATCAGCCATAGAGTGTCTTCCAAATGCCAAGAATCAGCCATAGACTGTATTCTAAATGCATTTGACAACATAAATATAACAAGAAAAAATGTCATCAAACTTTTAAGTGTACAAAAACATAAACATTCGTCACTAAATACATTCAGCACAGGAGAGGTCAAAAGGAAATATATATATATATATATATATATATATATATATATATATATATATATATATATATATATATATACACACACACAGTTTATGATTCGATGTAATTGCATGCTGTCAAGAGTTCGTATAAGAACAGGCTAGGTTTTTTTAACTAAAAGTGGGAACGTGGAAGGATATTCCTTGATAACATCAATGAGAAAAAGTTCGCCCCAGGCTATTCCTTAATAACACCAATGAGAAAGGTTCACCTCATTTCTCCCCATCTATCAGTTTGTATAGCATCATCCTCCACGAGCAACACAACCTGCAAAGGAAGTGTTGGGATAGTTGGCTAGTTAACAGGACAAGCATATCTTGTATATTCTTAGTAATTATGAAGGATACATAAATTTCCACAAACATTTTCCACCAAAAAGCTAATGTAATTGATTACCATGGTTTCGCCTTTTGGCAGCGCTATGTAAAATATTCAAGTGCTTGCTATTTACCTTCCGAAATACTCCCCATAAGAACATATTTATATCTATACCTGCCACCATCATAGTTCCGTCAGTATAATCCATGGAAGTAATCGTATCAGAAATAAATCCTTTTTTGTTTAAATTTGTTCTTTTCGTAATTTTCCCTCATCAATCGGGATCTACACGATTTGGGCCTTCTGACACCTACAAATTTACAGCTACATTTAAAAAATGAGCACTTACACATTTACAACTGTAGCTCTTAACAAGTAACAGCAGAGCCTTCGACCCCTATTTGTTTAGATCCGGTAACATAATTCATATTTCACCATGTAGTTCTATTGATACTTTCTTGTTCTTTACTTGTTCCTCGTACCTCAATATTCTCAGTTCACCTCATGTCTTTTTTACTATTTTTCTAATGATTTAATATATTAAATATATCTTTTAAATTCAAAATGTTGCTGTGAACACAATCAACGGAAATGAGCTGACAGCATATTAAAAAGCCTTTACCAAATGCAAGAGTAAATTCACCTGGACAATCTGCAGGTAGTAGTCTAGATGAATATATAATCAGCTCAGCATCATCCACCCAAGTATGAAGAGCACAATCATTCAAGTCAATGTACTCCATAAGTTGCGGGTACTTTTCTTTCGACCTGAACAGATGGAGATGATAATTACAAGGGGGAAGGACGAAATAGCACCCAAAGTTTACCTTAATTCCTAAATAGCACCCAAAATTTTTATAATACACAAATAGCACCCGAATTTTTTAAAATAGGACAAAAAATCCGTTATGTTAATTTTAGCAGAATTAACATGAAATTACAGAAATACCCCCACTCTTGTTTTTCTCTTTTCAGTTCATTTTTAAAATAAACTTTTTCCATTTTTTTCCCATTTTTTCAGTTTTTCTTGTTTTTTTTAAAAATTTTTATGCAGAAGAAGGTGATGGTGATGGGTTTGGAGGTGGTGGAGATGGTCGGGGGTGGTCGGTGGAAATGGGTTTCAGAGGTGATGGTGATGGGTTTTGGTGGTGGTTGGAGATGGTGGTGGAGATGATGGTGCAGATGGTGGTCAGTGGTGGTGATGGTTGACGGAGGTGGGTTTGGCTGGAGATGGTGGTGGTGATGGTGGTGATTGTGGTTGGAGATGGTGGTGTTTAGAGATGATGGTCGGTGGTCGTCGGCGGTGGAGATGGCAGTCAGCGGTGGAGATGGCAGTCAGCGGTGGAGATAGATTTGGTTTTAAACCCGTTAAAAAGTGAGCAATTTCAACATTTCACTCTCTTCTCAACGGGTTTAAACCCGTTAAGAGGTATAATCGGAAACTATTCCATTAACTTAACCGGAAACTTAACGATAGATGTTTTTTCGTCCATATTTAAAAACTTCGGGTGCTATTTGGATATTTTAAAAACCTTGGGTGTCATTTTTGGTGTCATTTAGTCATTTCCCCTTAATACAAGTAATCCCTTATAGGAACCTAAGAGTAAATGAAGTTGAATGAAGTTAAATTGGAGATGATTTACCACCGAACCTTAAATTTTCAGCTGAGAAGAAGTACATTGCTATGTCAAAATGGCTGGGAGATTTTAGTTGAAACATTTCTGGCCAAACAGATAGGCGAGGCTTGACAGAAAACTTCAAATTTGCATTCATTTTTTCTCGAATATCTACTACTTTATGATGCAATAGGTAAGAATAATGTGCTTGAATTCCAAAGCTACTATTTAACTTTGCATCAGAAACTTCGAAGGTCCCCCTACAGAAAGATAGGGATGATTACTTGATAAACCAAGACAGGTAGCATGATTACTAACCATGTAGTAAGAAACTGAAGGCATGACTCCAACCAATACTGTGAGAAAAAATTGGGGAAACGAATAATTTTTAGAAAAATTGGGGCCACATGATACCCTCTTTGTATTTGGCGAATCATAGCACAAAAGACTAAAAAGAGTAATTTTTAGAATGAATAATATTAAGATATATGCACAGTAACAACATGTGAACGAATAACTAACACAATATCTGGACAATATAATAAGAGGTAAAGTTTAGAAATATTGACGGAATTAGGGATTAAGTCGAGCAGTAAGTTCTTTGGTAGAAAGTAAGATGCTGCCTTCATGCAGGCAGTTCAGTGTATATGCTTTCCAGCAGTAAAATAACCCGGCGTACCAGCCTTAAGAGCGTGCATGACCTGAGACTCTTATTGGCAGCACTCAATTGCGTGCGGTGCTCCAATAAAATAATACTATATAGTGTATATACTTTTAATGTTGAGGAAATGAGGAAAATAGAGCTTTAAAATTCATCTTGTGTGCCTTTTTTGTGGTTGTGTATGCCTAACAAAGACAAGAAAAATGTAGGCTGGCACTAAAGTTCAGTACTAGCCAATTAATTAATACAGAAAGATAGAAAACAATTCTCCTTTAGGATTAAAACATAATTACATAAATAAGATACGCCAGTCAATACACAACGGAAAATTCAACCGAAGTATATCAAGGCATAATACATCAAAGGAATGCTGGCCCAGAACAAGAGAAGAACAAAAGGTAGTAGATCGAAATAATCAAGGTACAAGTGTTATGAAGTTGGCAGTCTGGTGACAAAACTCAATTTTATTAGGGATTTTTAACAACTATAGGTATATGTAAGTTCAACTAATCACAAAATGGTTTTATCTATAAGAATAAGGACCACAGATCAAATTCAACGAGGACAAATAAGTACATCAACCGTTTATACCAAAGGAGTAGAATGACACTTACTCCCAACACCTTGCTGAGATAGGATTAGTTATGGAGTTCAGATTTAATCCCATGTAGGACATTAATAAATTAGTTGGTTGCCAGCTGCCTGAAAAATCACAATTGAAATGGAAGAAAATATATTAACATTTATTTTAAACTCTTTTGAGGGTTTTAACAACGCCTCATTAAAGGATAGGGTTGAGTGCTGTTTCTGAAGTTTGTTTCACACACTCAAGGTTATGCATCATTTCCTATCTAAAATCAGAAATTTATCAATTATGGAGAGAAACATAAGCATTTTACCTCGCTGAGTAGCTGATTGATGACCTGCACAGAATCTATCATTCACTTCATCACGTTTATCATTAGTTGCACATCTTTTTTTACTCTTTGCACCCACAGAGCACTTTAAGGAAGATTGATGTTCTTCAAAAAATTTCTCTATATTAGATGGCACCACCCTATAAACACTTTCACTTTCAAAAGTCACCATAAGTCTAGATTCTTCATAATCCAAAGGACAATCCTCTTTAACTACATCTGGAGGATTATTTTCAACACAGTCATCACAAAACCATACTTTTGGAATGGGAATGAGTAACTTCCGCCTACAAAATCTGGAAACAGATATCAATCAATGTGATATTTTCTAAAACTAAAAAGTTGCTTCTAAAGGGAAGAGTACTAATTAAAACAATAGTTGAAATCTGGAATCGAGATGAGTTCTGCTCCTATTTTTACAGATGTATTTTGACTAGAGGAGTACTAATTTAAATACTTGCATTTAAGAGACCTGGACGTTGTTTCTTTCTTCTTCCTCCAAGCTTAAAGAATGAATGGAGCTTTAATATTTATTAAACTACAAAAAAAATACTTCAATGGATATAAAAGGCACATACACGTGTTCAGAAGTTATTCCACACAAATGACAGGTAACCAAGCACACACTAGAGCCACTGCCGCCGCATACGAAACAAACTCTCTTCTGCATTATAAAAAAGAATGTACGTCAAATTGTATAACATGACTTCTTCAACTGTCAAAATATACAATATCCACTATTCCGCTATGCAGAAAACATCAAATATTGGTGTTAATCCTCGTGATATTTATAAAAAGAAAAACCTCTTAATTGTTTTGACGACTGACCTTTAAACGAGTATAGCACCACTTGATATTCATAAACATTAAGTTTTACTTATTGAAAACATATGTAAATTTAATTACCGGGGAATATGTCCAAAATGTCTGGCCTAAATTAGAATAAAAGATCTACCTAGTATAGTGTGTTACCGTTGATTCAGACAAGTGCCAGAAACTAAATACAAAATAATTTAAAGGTACTAAATTGAATGGATTAATTAACCTACATTATGAACAGCTCAAATACTTGAGATTTATTAACAATAAAGTGCTCAGAAAACAGATCAAATTCCTGATATTGACAATTAAATTGGACTTGTAACCAATTTGAGTAACTGCTGATGTGAGTCACAAGTTCAAGTTGAACAATATTAAGATGATCATGAGCTTATTTGATTAACTCTCGTAAAATAAGTTATTATTGAATAGCATAATACTTATCTATAAAGTGACATATAGTACTACTAGCACTACAAAAGCATTCTCCTAAAAAAGGGAATAAGAAAAAGGAAGCTTCTGATGAAGTTCAAATTCTAATCAAATGAAAATAATAAAGTAACTGTAAAACAATTTTACCATTTCGCATATGCTTTAATCCACTTTGATAAAAAGGAATAAAAGAAATAAGAAATGACATCCACAAATAAAAGCGAGTAACCTGTAATGAACATAAAATACTTAAACTTCTCAAACATCCCGATATAAACCCATAAAGATCAAATTCAGCAACGTATGGAGACACTCTGGCAGTATGATTCTCTGTTAGAAAGGCTACTAAATATATGAATTAGTTTTCATGTGATAACAAAAGATGTGTTTACATGGAACTGAAGGAGTGTATCCAGTCATTTATGCATAGAACTCTTTGAGGTGATTAACTTAAAGCTCTCAAAAGATGAGATTTTAGAAGTCATACAGAAACAAACATCATTACATCCTAGATATTATTTCTTGAAATTCATCATAGCTACAAATTAATGAGCACATTATAGTATTAATGAACTGGAGCTCTTTAACAGCAACAACAACCAAAAAAACCAAAAAAAATGGCATCTAGGGTTATAAAAATTACCGTCGAGATACTTTTGCTAGAACTTCCACTTTCCATTTCCTTCAACGGGGAAATAATAATAATAATAACATAATAACATAATAAATAAAATAAAATAGAATTAGCAACAAAATATAACAAACACGTTACTTGATATTAGAAATAACTTGATATTCATTACCATTAAGTTTTACTAAAAACATATGTAAAGTAATATAAGAGAATCTGTTAAACATGCATAGCTAACCTAGATTAAAAATCTACCTAGTATAATGTGTAAGCGTTGATTTAGTTAAGTGCCTGAAACTAAATAAGAAACAATTTAACGGTACCGATTGAGATGGATTAATTAACCTACATTATGAACAACAGAGTTTCTTGAGATTTAATTTTTTAAAACTGCTGAGAAGACTGTCAAGTTATTGGTATTAACATATACATTGGAGTTCAGCAGTTTGAGCAACTGACGATGTATACTCACACCTTCAAGTTGAAGCATATTGATATCATCATGCTCTCGCTCTTCTTTGATTAATTCCATAATAATCTCCATCGCCAGCTAAGTATGATAAAGTTGTTATTAATTGAATAGAATAATGGATATACCATCTGATGAGGACATCAATTCTAATTAGTTTAGTATTTTATTTCAGTACTATATTTGTTTTGGACAATTATAGCCATATGTAATCTTTCTTTTATGTATTAGAATATTTTTGAGATTTTGAGAATATTTGATATTTGTATCAAGATTTGTTTTGAGCCTATATATAGGCCTTGAGATTAATGAGAAAGATCTGTCATTCTTGATTTTAAAAAATATTGTGTTGAGTTTTTCTCTTCATCTATCTTTTTTGTGTGATACAATTAAGATCCAATTGTTAGGGTTTGTGATAAATCCTAATAAAAAAAAGGGTTTGTGATAAACTCTAAAACTACCCCAAATTCCCAAATCAATTAAACTCAAACCCTAATCCCCAAATCCAAAACCCTAACCACTCTTCATCTCCTTCCTCACCCCCATCGATTCCCGAAACCCATCCACGATCCCAAAACCCTGTCTGTTTCTCCACCAAATCCCGACCGAAACCCTAGCCCTATCCCCGACCTACCTCCTCCGTCGTCACCCCCCGTCGACCACCCCTCTCACGTCCGCCACAACATCGACTCGCCCCCAATCCGCCCCACCTCATAGCCTCCATCAACTCCCCTCTCCTTCGTCGAAATCCTAAAACCCAAACCCCGTAACTGAACCCATTCCAACCACAGCCAAAATTCTAAGTCCCGATGTCTCTCCTCACTTCGTCGACGCCGTCGTCGACCCACCTCACTGTGTCGACCCCCATCACCGCCCTCATCTAGCGACGCCGCCACCGTCGCCCTTGCTGTTGCCATTGCTGATTTGTTGCTGCTGTCTCTCTTTTTCTGTGTTGCTGATTGATGTGCTCTTCACTGCTGTCAACCCGAGATCTACGCTGAGTTCTTCGAACTATCGGTATACTCTTTCCAATTCTCAAATATTTGTGCTATACTACTTTATTATCTCTATTATATTATTCAATTTAACTGTCAACCACAAATATTGAGATTGATCGCTCCACTTGCTTGATTAGAGTACGAATCAATATTGAATCTTTTACTTGCTAAGAATACTTAGAGATTTAATTATTGATTGTTAGAATTGAATTATTAATTGAGATTGTTAAACGTGATTCAGTTCTTGAAAATCCATCAAACCGATTAATTGTTTAAAATTTCTAACTTTGATCCGCACTACGTGTTGGTAAAATTAATCCATTAAGAATCTTGGAAATTCTCTATTTAGGGTTAGTTTTACATCATTTTGGTATCAAAGCGAAGGTTCTTAAAACCCTAGTTCTTGCATCATTTAGGCATTATTTTTGCATTCATTTAGAGCTTTTTATTTTCTTTTCTTTTGTTCTTTTAGATCACTTCAGGTTTATTTATAAAAAAAAATTAGGACACGTTTTTTCAAATTTTAGCACACACGACCCCTAGTTTCCACTTTTGGTGAATGCACCTTTGCAGCACCATCACAGATCCTAAAAAGCCTTTCTTAGCCCTCCCAAATCACCCACTTAGGAACTCCAGACTTCCCCGAGCTGAAATAGGCAACTCTGATATCTCCACTACCCTAGCTGCCATTCAAGCAACTCTTGCCAATATCAATCAGAGGATTAAGAAAGTGGAATTAAATCAAACCGTTGTCCCTGGGCTTCATGCCAATCGTCAGATCCCTCAAGGGAATGTTCGTGACGATCGACGTCAAGAACGTGACCCTGACGAACAATATCAGAAGAACGTTAAGGCTGACGTTTCCCATTTTGAAGGCCACATGAAACCCCAAGCCTATCTTGATTGGATCCGTGCGATGAACCACTACTTTGTATTGTTTGACATGAGCGAAGCCCTGAAAGTTAAATTTGCCACGATGAAATTGACTGGAAAAGCTTAACACTAGACCAATCTTGAACACGCCCGCAGAGGCCGAGGCCTGGCACCCATATCCACTTGGAAAGCCATGAAAGAGAAGCTCACTGAGAGGTATGTATCGTTATCGTTCCACATCTGATTGCTAGATTTGTGGAACCAACTTTATCAAGGAAGTAAATCCACACAAGAATATGTTGATAAGTTTGATGACTTCCTTATTTGGTGCAATACTTTAGGTAAAGAAAATGAAGAACAAACTCTCTCTAGATTCAGAGCTGGACTACGAATTGACCTTAGGAACGAGCTAATTCATAGAAATGTGGACTCACTAGCGGCAGCCTACGCCCTAGTCCTCGATATGGATTCCCTTAAAGCAAGTTCCCATTACTAGTCTAGCGATTCGATGGATCATTCCTCTAGAATGAACTAGACCTGAGCACTCCTTTCCTCAGTACCCTAACAAGTCTTACCCAACAAACATACTTGAAATTCCTATTCACATAGAAATGACAATACGGGTAAGAACACTGAAAAAGACTATTCTAAGATTGATTCTCACTAAGTGCTATAAATGTAAGGGATATGGTCATGTTGTTGGCAACTGTCCCAGCCCAAGTAGGATCAATATAGTAGAGGGTACCGCAGTCATCGCTGATGAGCCCGATAATGAGTTTACCTATGAACCTAATATAAGTGATGGCTTTGATGAAAAAGAGAATGACCAGTCTCTCAATTGTATTCAGTCTGTCCAATCACCTCCATTGAGTGTACCTGAGTCACTCATCCTTTTCCAAGTCACTTGGCAGCCTATAGATTTTATCCATGTGTTAAAACATCCTAGAGTCACAGAGTCTGTACCCACATTTGCATATCACATTCATGACTTGTATAGAGAAATTTCCAAGGAACTTAATGAGAATAATTTTAACTATAAGTTAATAGCAGATACTAGAAGGAAATTTATAACTTTTGATATTGGTGACGAGGTGATAGTTCGGATTCATCCAGAACGGCTTTCAGTTGGATCCGTTAAAAACTTGAACATACGTGTTGCAGGCCCATTTAAGATTCTACATACAATCAATGATAATACCTATGTCGTTGACCTTCCTGAAGGTTTTGACATAAGACTTTCAATATTGAGGATTTAGTACTCTATGAAGGCTCAAAATTCAACCCTAGAAATTTTCTTATAAATGAGCCTACCCTGCAGCCTAATGGTGAGATTCCCACATTTACCCCTCTACCTGATACTATTCATCCACCGACAGAAAAATTGAATAATATTTTAGATGATCAGATAATCTCTACAAGAGATGGTGGATGCACAAGTATTTGGTGAGGTAGAAGAACAAGCCAAAGTTGGATGGCACTTGCAGTGATCGTGAGGAGCTCCCGCAACTGGATCCAGATCTTTTGGAGCACCATGACAGGATCACTTGTTTTGACTCAACTAATTCGAGCTCTCTCATACGGAGAGAATGATGAGGACATCAATTCTATTTAGTTTAGTATTTTATTTCAGTACCATATTTATTTTTGGCAATTATAGCCATAAGTAATCTTTCTTTTATGCATTAGAACATTTTTGAGATTTTGAGAATATTTTGAGATTTGTATCAAGATTTGTTCTGAGCCTGTATATAGGCCTTGAGATTAATGAGAAAGATATGTCATTCTTGATTAAAAAAATTATTGTGTTGAGTATTTCTCTTCATCTTTTTTTTGTCCCAACTTGTCTTCAAGTTTTCTTTCAAAAAAATTATGTCTTGTCTTCAAATCTTTAAAATGGACATATCTATCATTTATGTACCAGATTTCATGTATGCAAGGGTTATAACTATTTTTACTTGCATTACATTGTTTGCATTTGAAATAGATAATGTGTAAAATTCATCCAAAGTCACATTTAGGAGATATATTTTCATCCAATATGTTAAACCGATATTTTTTAATTATTACCGATATACCAACGATATTTGGTACCCAATATGAAAAGTTGTCTTCCGACACGATACCAATATCTGATATCCAATATTTAAAACATTGATAGTAATAGCCATAGTTGTCAAATTGTGTATCGTATCGTGTATTATTTTCTTGTATAATGTATCATGCATTGTATTGTATCGTATCGTAATGTGTATCTTTTGTCACATACTCTTAAAGGTCATTTTAGCGACCTTAAGACTATATACTTTAAAAATATGAACAAATTTATAACATGAATTATATGAACAAAAAAAAAACAAGTGCTAGTGACCATTCTAGGCATTCATAAAGCTTACAAAACCCTTAAAGTCATAACTATTTGAAAATATTAGGCATTACAAGTTTGCAACCTTTACCTTTTTATATAATTATCATTATTCTCAAGTAATTAATTATGCAATAATACAGTACAACGCAATAAGTATCATGCAATCACTTCAGTACAAGATAAATAGACAATCAAGTAAATATCAACTAATAATTAATCAACTAGACTATTAAAACATCAACCAATAATTAACCAACTAAACAACTATAATAAACTATTGATCAACTACAACTAAAGGTAGTCTAGTGTTACTTAATTACCAATTAGATAGAGAGAGACATATGAAGGGTGTGGCTGTGTGGGGTTTTGAGGAGTAGACAATGCAGGGTGTGGGATTTTGGTGAATAATCCACATATAATGATGTAAGCCTTATGTTATCCATTCTATCTTTTACAAAACCTTATTTTTCAGTCCCAGAGTAAACCCCAAAAGAAAGAACAAAACCAAAAACTTTTTGTGGCAGAAAAGAAGACAAGAAGAAGAAAAGGAAGAGAACAAACGAAAGAAGGGAGGATGAGATCGCATATGTTGATGGCAAGCGATGTCACAGTCGAAGTCTTTGACAGAGTCGATGGCGATGGTAGATGCAGAAGACAGAGAAGGCGAGAAGAATGGAAGCAAAGGAAAGAGGAAACGATGATCGCAATTTCACTTCTTTTTGTTCTTTTTTTTATTTTTATTTTTTAAAAATCTTCATCAAACCATTTCGTTTCATATCGTCAATCAACCGATGCATGTTGAAACGAACAATACATTCATTGTATCGTACGATACTTAACATTCTTCGATACATGCCTTTGATACGTATCAGTTTTCCCTTAAATCATCTCGTATCGTATGATACGTATCACGTATTGTATGATACTAACAACAGTACTAATAGCTAGGGAATATAAAGATGACAATGATATCGAACCATGGGAGCATGCTTGTATGTATCCATATTTTATGTCAACTTTGAAAAATGCTAGATGCAATGTATTACTGAATTCATTGATTTAGTTTTTCTTTCATGTATAGGCTTTTGCACTTTAGAAGAAACAAATTTTGAACTTCCATAATTTTCAATAGAATTTCCATCACTGTGTACATGGATCTTGCTCTCTTTTAAAAACTAAACTGTAATGGCACAAAGTTTGGGAGGGTCTAACGTATGCACGTATCCCACTTCACAATATGTTATCCTATGGATAGCGCTGGTAACGGGTTGGGTCGGGTCGGGTCGGGTCAAGTACCTCAATACCCGGACCCGGACCCGGTCAATGACGGGTCCAAATTCTGGACCCGAACTCAAACCCATGAAAATCAGGTCCGGGTCCGGTTCCGGTTCCCCACAAAAATTGTTACCCGTTCCCTTTCGGGTCCAGGTCCGGGTCCGGTTCGGGTCTTGTTTCTTGTCACGGGTCCGGTTCGGTTCCGGGTCTTTAAAGCACAACACATTATCACGGGTCCGGTTCGGTTCCCCACAAAAATTGTTACCCGTTCCCTTGGAAATCTGTCACTGAATTTGCAACATTTTTCAATACACCAAAATCATATCAAGGGCAACATTCCTAAAGAATTTGGAAACCTGAGCGGTTTAATTGATTTACATCATGAAGGTAATCAATTGATAAGATATTAAGATCAATATATACCATCAACTGTCAGTAGGATTAATTGAGATGAACAACAAATAAAACATTTATTAAGAAATGAAAAATGTACTAACCTAGGGTCTAGTTGAATTGATTCATTCAGAACAGAGATACCCCTTGAGCTTCACCCGAAATACCTGCACTCTCAATCCCATATAGAGTCGGAATCATTGTCTTTGTAGCTTGTGAGTCATTTGGAGTTTAATTGCTAAAGCCATTTGATGCATACAGGACAAAGCAGCAAGTAAAGTCAAGAAGTAGTAACCGTAGTTTTTAGTGCATGCAATTACTACAGGCTAACTATTACAACATTCTTGATGATACATTGACTTAGAAAAAACTTACTTAATGATATAAATGTTAATAGGGCCATAATACCTTGGTGTTGTAAAAATGGACTAAGTCCACATGTAAGAAAGAAGAGATAGATCATCAGGTAGTAGTTTTGAAGAAGATGAGAACTGGAGATGTGTTTGACAACAACTTTATGGAAATTGGTAGCAATGGATTTTATCCTGCTACATCCTGGAAGAATTTGACGGAATCACCGATAAAACCAGGAGATGACAACTCGAAGAGGAAGGCGAGAGCAGACCCATTAGAAATCCAGAATCGAAAACAGATCACCATCCATGATTACAAAAATGAAGAAGAAGAGTACCATAAGAACTGCACGTGTTAGGGAAGACGGATTATGAAATAGGGAAAGGCTCCGGACTTTGAGTGAAGTGGGGTACAGGGTGAGGGTGTATTTGTATTACGGGTAACGGGTCGGGTCCGGGTCGGGTCTGCTAATATTTTGTATTAATTCTTTAATGCGGGTCCAGGTCCGGGTCCGGGTCGATTCTAATTTTAGTGGACCCAGACCCGACCCGAAATTTCAATGGGTATGTTTTTTGGACCCGTACTCTACCCAAATTAGATCGGATCGGTTCCGGTCCAACGTCGGGTCCGGGTCGGGTCCGGGTTTCGGGTTATAATACCAGTGCTACCTATGGACTTTATGTTAGACTTGGCTCGAGCAACCGTATGTCCTTTATCATTTAGCTAAGGCGCCCATCCTTGTCGTTCTCATGAAGCATATACCTATCTTACGTGAACGAACTGACATAAAATTCTGACTAGGGGCATCTAGTATGCAGAAGGATTCAGAGAAATGAGAGGATTCTTGAAATTTTGAGGATGCAAATCAAGATCCCCAGGAATGTAGCATTAACGTGTTTGGTATAACACATTGCATTCTCGCAAATTCTCTATTACTGAGGCATATTTGCTATGTAATTATTTTCGGCTTTATTTTATTGGGGAAATCCATAAATCCCATATTTTTTCGGTCAATGGAAATCCTCCTACAAGTAGATGCTTTCAAAATCCATTCAACCATTACAAGCATAGCAAGCATAATCTTTTCCAGCTTTTAAAAAGAATCATTACTTTCTTATATTAAATGCCTGAAACCGTTTTTCTTGCATCCTCTATGCTATACAAGAGCTGATGGCTTAACTGGGAATTTTAACATGGGCGTACCAGTTTCCTAGTCTTTAAAAAGCAGTACGCAATCAAATAAAAGATAACCCTTTATATGTATTGGATATATAGGTATATTCTCAATATAATAAAATATTATTGTGTATAATGTTCTATGAGGCAACACGTGCAAAGCACGTGTTATCTGTTTAATTGTTGGACCGGGTTGAGTGGGCATAAAGCCCAGTACCCTAAACTCAGTTCAACTCATATAAAAGCTGTTCTAGAGGTAGTGCTCTGTGATATTCCAATACTGATAAGCAAGATATAATATCTTAAGCGGCTATGAGATATAAACCCTAACCCTAATTATTCATCTTGATCTAACAATCTTTAAGATATTATAATTTAATTTTGAGATTAAGAGAGTTAATTGGAGTTGATCGATCGTTGGACTCCAACAACGGCACCGACACCCACCCCCGTCGCAGCCGTCACGAGCGCAGCCGTTGCGTGCACCGCTGTCCCGACCGCTGCCGTCGCGAGCGCTGCCCTCGAGAGCGCCGCCATCGCGAGCGCTAGCGCACCCCATGGCCAATCGCTGCCCTGACCTCAACCTCATTCTCCTTCCCAATTGCAAACAGGATCGGGTTGTGGCAATCAGATCCAAATTTTCGATTGGGTTGCTTTGATGTTTGGTGTTTTGGGCAAGATGTCAAATCCATGTGTTTGGAGGTCTCAGATTCACTGTTGTACACCTGGCTTTTGGGGGGGGGAGGATTTTCGATTGGTGGATTTTGGTGTTGCGTGTTCGGGCAAGAGACCAGATCTCTGTGTGAGAGAAAGATCTGATTTTTGATAGGGGATCCCTGTGTGTTGTCACTTTGACTCATATGTGAACAAATAAGGGATCTCATTGGTTGAGATTCTATCGTTTCGTGTTTGGGTGGAGCAGAGGATTTGCTGCAGCGTATTTTCTAATCAGATCCAACCCTCCTTTACTCCTTGATTTTTATCAAGATATGGTCCACTCTAAACTTTAAGATTTGTGCTCTTAATCAATTAAATGTTGTTTTATTGTTTATTACAAAGTTTTACAAAAAAACACTTTCATTTACTGAAATTACGCTAGAAGTAATTATTCAGAATAAACCCTCTAGATTTTGGAATTTACTGTTTATTCCTATAAGATGGAAAAACTTAATCGTGTGTAAAAGATTCCCAAACTAGAAATATTTGAAAATTCTCAATTTTAACAGTTGGAAAGTGAAAGTACAATAAGAGATGTGAATGTAGTTGTTGGAAATAGTGTGGGAGGTGAGAATGTTGTTTAGACTAGATCCTAATATGTTTGGACTGGATCAGATCTAAATTAAAGATAAGTTCTTTACCTGCATACATTTTAATTATTTGTTGTTGCCAAGTGTTAAAGTTCAAAATCATGTTAACCATTGTTTATTTAAATACATGTTTGAATAACTATTTTGGCTATGCGCTAAGAATCAAATATTTATTTTGATAGGTTAAATTATAAGTTTTGACTACAACACTGTATCTCCAATTAAATTGTTCTTAGAGAGCTAATAATTTGTTTAATTGGATAATCTTTAATAATTTGATGAATGTAGGAACTTCAAAGTTACTTACAAATTATGTGTATTGGAGACGATGGATATGCATCACGGTTAAATAAGTCTGCACCACGCAGGCTTCTCCATCGAGTTTGGAAAACACTTCTAACTTGAAGTATCGGTATGATCTACTCTAATTCAATTTTCGGTATTTTCATGTGATGAATGTGTTAACGTTTTGTGCGTTTTATTACATGATTGGGAGTTTTAGATCATAGTTATTCTCGCTTTGAAAACTAGCATGTTTAGAGTTGTTAAGTGCTTTATCATACTACTAGTAGTTTACACGTGCGATGCACGTTTTAATAAATATAATTTTTAAAAATAAAAATTTAGACGTAGTCTTGATTTGAACATAGGTTCTCCTTTATAATAGTTATGCACGTGCTTGATTTGAACCTAGGACCTCCTTTATAATAGTTATGCATGTGAGTTGCGCGGGTTGGTAGAATGATAAAACATTTACAAATGACACTAAGGCCATCTCCCATTATAATATTAGAGATGTGTATAGATATTTTGACAAACCCATTGTTTGCAATTTGTGTGAGATTATATATATTTGCTTCTCTAATTTTTTATATATAAAAAATGATGTATAAGATCTATAACAGGTGTCTGTAACTTAGATAAGAGCATCCTGTAATGCAGAATATGACTCCATTAGTTACGTTTTGTTCTTTCCCGTTCGTTGTACTATGTGTGCAAAATTGAATTATAAAATATTGGTCATTATCCGTTTAGCATTTCGAAGATGATGAAAACGAATAAAGAAAAATATAGCTCAATGTGTTTGAGCAAGTGGATATTGTTAAAATCACTAGAGAAAGCAAATAATTTTGTAAAATGTGGTAGAGTAATTTTGTTTTAACTCTTATAATGTGCATATATAGTCAATTGCATATATAAGTTTAACAAATGAGACAATTAATAACAGTAGTTCTAATTGTATATAGTCCTGGAACATAGCACAATTTGCTAGGACATGAGAACTATATATTAAATTGTTTGTTCTTGTTAAAACTTTTAACTCTGCTAAATGACACTTCATTAAAATATGACAAATGTGAAGTTTGAACTCATATTATGATCACTAGAAAATCATTTTGTATGGTCTCTAAGATTACATTCTGATATTTGTGATCTGAGTAGCTTTGTAACTATATGAGATAATTGTTGGTTTGAAGTATTTAATCATAAATGATTAGTATAAGTTTGTCATATATATGAAGAATGAAGCACTTGTTATTCTTAATGAATTAAAAATTTTAGTTAAGTGCTAAGATTAAGGGTCCAGTGTTGATGGAAGTGGTGAATATGTTTAATAATTTTAGAGTAATTTGCATTTGGCATAATCTCTAGTGCACTCTATATACCATTGTCAAACAGTATTGATAAAGTTAGAATCAAACACTCAGTAAAATGTTAAATTCTACGTTATTGACTGTTAGTTTGACTGTGTAATTATGAGTGATGTTACATTATCAATCATATTTCTAATTTGTTACCACACTCTAAGTTACTTACACCTTGTAGATTAACGGTATAAGAACACAAATAATTTTGTCAAAGTGAAAAGTGTGGTATGATACATTTGTTAAAGTACATGATCCTAGAAGGCCTAAAGTAGGACCTATAACAAATATTTGTGTACACTTAGAAAGTGCAGAATGTGGTTCTATGGACAGTTTTGAATCTATCTAATTTGAGTTAGTAGATACTGGACTTGCAAAGTTCTTTAAGGATGTGTTGATCAAAGACAAATCTATGAAATTATCAGTCCTGCTGTCACGGTCAATAATTCACAGTTGGAATCAAGAACCAGTCTTACTGACAATTAAATTTCAATGGCAAACGAGCCAAGAAAAATCTTTAGTAGACAATGAGATAAATTTGTGTTATACAATAATATTTTAAACTAGTTCATCTACTGAAATGGGCTAAAACTATAGTTAGTGGGGTTTTGTAGAAGAAACTTAGCTTTGATTGATCAGTAGCAATTTTAATGCACTTCTAGTAGCTTAAGAATTGACTGAGATAAATGGGGTAGACTGATTTGTAGTCTACTCACATGTTTGTCATATTGCTACAATAAGGATTCTTCTTGCCCTTACATCTTTTGAAAATTTTGTTATTCATAAAAGATTTTAAACAGTCTTGTACTGAACATTTTATATTGAAAAGTTTTGTACTGAATAGTTTTGTACTAATATGTTTAGTGAACAAGATTTACAATTTAGTAAAATCATCGTATGTTTTAAAACATGTAATATAGCTAACATATAAATAATTTGACAAATTTCTCAAACAGCCTAGTATATGAATCAAGTAATTCAGATCAGTGCCTTTAACTTTGTGGTGTGTCAAATATAATGGCTATTATTTACTTGGTTTTATTGACATGTTTGTTGAATAGAAGTGACATCTCTATTATAAATGGAGTTAAAATTGTGCTATTCAAATAAATTTAGCATCAAACACCTAAGTGTTGTGGACACCATATTATGTATAAGGGTGAGTTTTGGTTGGCAAGGGATAACCCTTAGTCAAACTTGTTAAATCAATAATGTGTTTAAAAGGTGGGGATATAGTGGCTGGAAATGTATTTTGAAACACCTTATGATTTTGATAAAAAGTTGACACCTAATGA
The DNA here is from genome assembly GCA_017893485.1 of Hemerocallis citrina. Lineage (NCBI taxonomy): Eukaryota > Viridiplantae > Streptophyta > Magnoliopsida > Asparagales > Asphodelaceae > Hemerocallis > Hemerocallis citrina. The sequence goes on from CM030368.1 coordinate 128,498,095, forward strand.
TAGTGCAACTATGAGACAGTTAGATCATTCTAAAAGAATTGAAAGTCTCATAAATATAAAGATCTATACTAGAAAAGACATAGCCTTTGAGGTAGGTATGATCTGCAGATTCACTAATAATCCCATACACATTGGAGAGCCCTAAGAGGCCAATGAGATACCTGAGTGGTACTCAAGAGTTTGCTTTGTGCTACTCAAAGTTTAGTGAAAGTCGACAACTAGTGAATATGTGTTCACACTAAGAGGAGCAGAAAATTATGAAGATTAAAAGGCAAACAAGCATTGCGTTCTCATCCAAGAAATTTGACCTCTATGTGTTATCCTCTGCAGGGGAAGAGGCTGAGTGGATTGAATGACTTATTGCTAATCATCCATTAAGAAGTTTAAAGTAAATTCTCCAATTCTATTATGCGACTATCAAGCTATAATGCACTGTAGCTCATACTCTCTAATAGTAAGAGTAGTATATTAAGGCTGAAAGAAGCCTATTTGAACTTTCTCATAGATAAAGTGTAATTGCGACAAGTATGGCTAATGCTCTTGCTAAGATACTTGAAAGTGATCTAATTATCAAAATTGTGGGGAAATGAAGTTAAAAGCTATTGAGTCAAAAGCTTTAACATCCAAGTTGTTTTGAGATTTAGAAACCAATTGGAGCCATAGAGAAGTTCAAACTGAAGCATCAATTTTAGGCAGTTGGCATGCTTTAGATAATTTGGAAAGTTCATTGTAAATTGTGTTAATATATAATTTCATTCCAATTTTGATGATGCTATATATTTTTATAATTTACTTAGAATCATCTTATTATTCCAAAAGAAAGCATGAAAACTTGTCGATGTGTTTCCAATGTTTAGAATTATTGTTATATCATTCCAATTTTGATGATATAACTCTTTTATGAACTCAGATTTCATTCCAATTTTGATGATTCATAATTAATCATAACTGATTTGACTGTTCTATCATTCCAATATGAAACATAGTATAGTTCTTGTGTGAACTATAATAGTTTTTGTTCTTTATTTTGTTAAAGAGACTTGATTGTGATGCTTGCGTTGCATTTTGCTAAGCTACCATTGAACTAAACTAAGTTATTTAATGGAACTAGATACTTTATGAAATTCGTTAGAATTCTTAGAGATGTGTCTCTTGATATTCTTGTTTTCAATAAGCTAGCAAGGATGGAGTTGAATCTGTCAACATAGATTTCAAAATAATGATTTGCTTAAAATGGAGTAAACATAAAGCAGTTTGCAAGGATATAGTTTTGGTTTATTTCTCTCGAGAATAAATTTGTCACTTGCTACTTCTGTTGAGTTTAAGACTCTTATGTTCATAAGCTTAAAACTCTTATTTTGTCCTTGAAGTTTATTTGCTTTGGTTGATTTTGAAACTATGACAGGTTTTTCTAGTTGGTTTAGTCATTGTGAACTATTCTGTTTTGATATGGCATTGAACTATTTGATTATTTTAGTTTAGTCTCATTTGAACTGCTCGAGTTATAATTGATTTAGTCTATGAACTATATTATTTTTGTGAGCCAATGATTTAACGGGGCGTTGCCTAATATATTGAGAATATAAAAGGAGATTGTTGGATATATAGGGATATTCTCAATATAATAGAATATTATTGTGTATAATGTTCTATGGGGCAACACGTGCAAAGCACGCGTTATCTGTTTAATTGTTGGACCAGGTTGAGTGGACATAAAGCCCAGTACCCTAAACTCAGTTCATCTCATATAAAAGCTGGTCTAGAGGTAGTGCTCTGTGATATTCCAATACTGATAAGCAGGGTATAATATCTTAAGCGGCTATGAGATATAAACCCTAACCCTAATTACTCATCTTGATCTAACAATATGTGCTATCCAATCCCCGACTTCACATTGCCTTGCTGCACTCTATTGCATCATCCAAACCCGCCATTTCTCTGATATCAAATTTCCAACTTTGACTCCACAAAGAGAGAGATAACCCTAGATAGAGAGTAAGCGCGAGATAGAAGAAGAGAAACCCCACATTCCCAAACCCCCAATTCAAAAGATGATTCTCCAAATGAATCACCACACTTCACTGTCATGGCAGCCCCATCTCTGACCCTCGCATTGTCATTAACGACAACTGCAATGACAAGTTGTTGTTCCTCCTCCTCCTATTACTACTTTTACTACTACATACTGCTACTACTCCTTCACCACCAACGGCAACAACAAAATAAGTGATTTGGACGTGAACCCATTCTCAAGGATGCATCAAAAGATGCAATGAAGCAAACAAGATCATTTTTTTATATGGGTGCATAAGTGAACCGAACATGAATACTACTCATATATAACTTATAACGAACTAGACATCAAAAAAAGGGTTTTTTGGGGTAAAAATAAGAAATTAAAGACAGGAAATTGAATGGAAAAGAGAGAGAGAGAGAGAGAGAGAGGTTTTGAACGAACCATTTGGGATTTCTTATTGGTTTCTATCTATCCATCCTCTCTTTTGCAAAGAGAAGATGTAGTCTTTGGGTTTTCCTTGGGGATTTTGGGTGAGAAGTGAGAACTGAAGGTATTAGTTTTCCTCATCTCTTATCTACCATTTTAATGGGATAATTGTTAAATTCTAACTCTGCAACTATATAAACACGTATAATAAACGTTCAAATTATATCCAACAAATATAAATGTGCACTGCACGTGTAGCCCAAATCAAAACATTCAAATATAAGCATTTTTTTTTTCTTATCCAATATATATTTATTTAATTTGATGATTTTACTTTTTTTAAACGTGCATCACACGTACATTATACTGGTAAGAAATAAAGTTAAAAAGACTAGTAATTTACACGTACGATGCACGTCTTAATAAATATATTTTTTTAAGTAAAAAATTTTAATCTGGTCTGGCATCAAAACTGAGACATCTTTTATATTAGTTATGCACATACAATACATGTTTTAATATAAAAAATAAATAAATAAATAAAAACTCTGACGTAGTGAGGACTCGAACCTGAAACCTCCTTCATATTAGTTATGTACGTTCGTCACACGCGTTGATAGATTTACAAATGACACTAAGGCCTGCTCCCATTATAAGATTAGAGATTAGAGATTGGGAGGGGAAAAAAAGGGAAATAGACTAGTCAGAAAATAGCAAGTTTTTCAGGAATTTTGAATTGGCTTATGGCCTTTTGAACTCTGAGCTTCTTTGGGGTCAGTCTCTACTCTCAAGCGTTTGGTTCGTTATTTTAAAATTTCATTTTAAACTTAGTTTTTGAAAGAAAAAAAATTATAAAGTTGTTTTTTGTAATTTCGTTATCTTATCATCACTATTCTAAAAATCGGTCTAGGCGGCCGCCTAGGCGCTAGGCGTTCCCCAGGCAACTCGCCTAGGCCCTAGGCGTTTGAAAAAATCGGTTTGGCCTATTGGGCGGGTCCGGATGGGTCCAGACTGGTCTGGGCGGCCTAGGCGGACTCGGATCATAAACTAGAGCTTAACCCAATCTGACCCAATCCGGACCCGTTTAAGGAGTTAGAGACTTGGTTCATATTAGTAGTAGTAGTAGTAGTAGTAGTAGTAATAGTTCTTAGGTGATGTCTTTTACTTGTAGCAGTAGGTGTGGTCTGGTTGTTGTTTTCATTTTGAGGATTTAGCGTTATTGTTTCGAAATCAACTTATCAATGAAACAGGATGACAACAATCTTCCTATATTCAAAAATATATATACTTATATAGCTACTACATATTTAGACAATCATCAGATTAGGAAGAGACACAAAATTGTTTAGCTACTACATATTTACATATATACTTTTTTAATTTTTCCCCAAAATTGTTTTCATAGAAGAACACACAACCTAACATTACAAATTGTAAGTTGGAGTTCACTGAAAACTACTCGTACAAGTACTATCTACCTCCAAGATATCAAATATACCGATGCTTTTGATTATGAAAAGATAAGTCAATCCATATTTCAAAAGAGTTTGACTAGAACTAGTATAATAGTTTATTTTCTCGATACATCAAATTAAGACATAAAAAATTCTAATGGGAAGCAATACCTTATCCTGACAAATCATTGCTCTACCCAAATATGTTACCAAAACCCACACCTTGATGCAATTGTGTCTTTTAGACTATCTAAAGCTCATTTTTCAATAGCAAGGAGAAAAACCAAGAGAAAGAATGAAGAGCATGATAATGCATGATGGAACAACAAAACAAAACCAACAGATAAATTGGGACAAAAATAAACTAAACTAGAATAAATAAATAAATAAATAAATAATGACTAGCGCTTAACCGCCTAGCCGCCTAGGCCCCGCTTATATGATCTAGGCGCTAGGCCCCCATCGGCCGTCCGACTACCGCATAGCAACTTTTAGAACATTGCTTATCATGCAGCCTTAATTACCTAGATGCATATGCAACAACCTTGCCTCGTTGCATCAAAATAACACCCAAACCTCTTCCTGAAGTATCACAATGAATTACAAAACCTCCCGATCCATCCGGTATAATCAGCACAGTGTTGGTGTATGCTCTGGAGGCCAGTTGTATATTGACTAGTTTACATTGCATTATGATATTTATTTCATATATGAGGTATTTCATTTATTGTGTTACTAGGTTTGCTCGTTGACACGTGCCTACGGCACGTCTTCGGAACGGTGCACCTTATTTGATCATATAAAATGGTTTTGAAAGTCCAGCAAATTAATTGAAATAGCAAACATAGAGCAACAAACATATTATATGACTTTTTTGTTTTTTTTGAATTATTTTTTAAGTTTTTAATATTTTAATTTTTTTAGTTTTTTAATTTTTTATTTTTTAAAAATTTTTATTTTCTCAATTTTTTGAATAAAAGAGGGAGAGAGAGAGAGAGAGAAAAATAAATAAATAAATAAATATAGGAGTTGTTTTGGGTGGGGGATTTGAATTTGAGTTTTGGGGGGAAACTTTTGAGGAAAAATATGTTTTGTGAGGTTAGATCTGAGCCTCTGATTTTTGGGGGAATTGAAGGAGAGCCACTTGATAGCTTTCTTCGTGTTTTATTATATAGATTTATTGTGATTAAATTAGCATAATAAAGTCCTTAGAATAGTAGGTTTAATACCATGGGATATCAAATGCACGACGTGATTGTGAGATTCTATTGGCTGTAATCAGAATATTATTCTTAAATGCCTCCTAGTCTAGTATTATTGTAAATTAGGACAGCAATAATGCATAGAGACTAGTATGTGCATAGACTGATGATCATATCTCACGGGTTGTGGATATAAGATATCAAGTCTTCACATGGGTACATATCAGAGTAATAATGTACTGGACTGACCCACCATAAGAACGCTGCATGGATCGTTACGTGATTGTCATAAGCGGTCTTACAATGACCATGGTGTATGTAGTCCTTTGACTTGAAGTCACTATGGTTCCTTACATGAGAAGTTATATGTTTTAATGTCGTCAAATGTTGCATGTAATAAGGTGATTATAAAGTCGACTATTGGGTAAACTACAAATTATGTGGAGGGATGTGAGTGACTTAGATAGGATTTGTCCCTCTTACATAACAGGAGCGATATCTACGGGCCCCTTGATTGAGTGGAACTACAAAATGCATGGCCATTCTCAAATGAGTTAATATGAGATATTGAGCTCATTTATTTTAGTAAGTCTACTCGGATATCAAGAAACCAAAGATTAAACTATACAAGGGTGACACGCTCTATGCCTTGTGGTCACTTAAGATTTTGGAAAAAGGGACTAGACTATATGGTAACTGATATGGCTAAAAATGGGGTTAAATCGGAACCGTCCAGATTGGGCACGAATCTTGAAGCTCGGGGGTAAAGAGGTAATTTCACATGCAAGCGGATCCAAAGTGGGTACTGGATCTCCTTCTCACAGACCCAATAACCCACGAACGGGTCCGCTCCAATTGGGCACGGGTCCCGACCCGAAGCGAGCCCAGACCAGCAAGAGACAAATTAGGGCCACTGATTTGACCAAGTCAACGGGCCTGATTTGCTCTCACCGGGAATCAAGGGGTTAGTTTCCTAAACAGACTGTGAGGATTTTTCTCCTAGCAGTTATACAGGGAACCAGGCCTCTAATCACTCCCCTGGCGACTATAAATACTTCCCCTCTGCCACTGTGACCAGGTTAATCACTTTTTCACCACTTTTAAGCTCTTTCTTAATCTCTTCTGATTACTGACAAGAGCGTCGGAGGGTGCGTCGCCGGAATCAACCCCGGTGTCTCGCACTTCCTTGCAGGTTGCGCCAGGAGCAAGAAGGCTTGAGTCAACTATTCAGGTTGTTCTCGGACTCACAAATTCTATCTGTTTACCCCCACACCGAAATCAGCGGTAACAGATTGGCGCCGTCTGTGGGAACACAACCACACGAACAGCCTCAGCCCCTTCTCGGTCGTCCTCTCCAACCATGCCTCCAAAGAAGGTCAGATCCCGAGGGTCAAACCGTGGGGCTAATCCCGCCGACCCTACAGAGGAAGCCCCCTTCAATCCTATTCCTCAGCCCGACCTTCCTCCTCCGGCCCAGCAGGGCCAACCTCCTCTTCCCAAGCAGCAACCCAACAATGGCCCTTCCGGCCATAACGGTCGGAAGCAGAAGCAACCCCTCAACCCGGACCATGTCTCGGTCCATAATGGGTCCTCGGACTCGATGGCTTCTCATCATCCCGACCTCCGCAATACGCTCCTGAACCGCCAGAAGGATGACGACCTCCGCACCCACCTTGACGAGAGGCGGGCCCGAGAGGGAGCCTCCCGCCAGCGTCAGGGTGAGCGGTCCCCACATCGCCGAGACGGAAGGAGGTCCCCGGACCGCAGGGGCCGGGCGACGTCTCCCGAACGCAGGAGGAGGAGGCCGCATTCCCCCGCGGATCGGCATCCTCGGAGGAACAATGACGCACCGATCACTCGTGCCGAGTTCCTACAATTCCAAGACACCGTTCTGCAGGCTCTCAACCTTCGGCAGAACGTCCAAAATGCCCAGAGGGCTCCAACGCCCCCGAGGGATCCCAGTCCTCGCCGCCGAACCCGAAGTCCTTCCCCGGCTCCCAGCCGCCAGCAGCAGCAGTACAGTCCTCGCCGATCCCAGGGCTACCGGCGCCGCAGTCCGCGCTCCCCTTCCTATGAAGAAGAGTCCGGGGGGTCGTATGATTACCAGCGGAGGGACGACGCCCTCATCCGCCGCCTCCATGAGGTGGAAAGGCGTATTGGCCGCATGGACAGAGAGGAAGAGTCCCGAGCAGGAACGGTCCGTCCCAGCAGACCCCCTTTCTCTCGGTCAATCATGGAGGCCCACATACCGAGGGGTTTCAAACCTCCGCAGTTTGAAACGTACTCAGGGGAATCCGACCCAGTTGATCACGTCAAAAGCTTCAAGACCCTGATGCTGATCCATCAAGCTTCCGATGCCGTGCTCTGCAGGACCTTCCCCGCCACCCTCAGGGGGTCGGCTCGGGAATGGTATTCCAGACTCGCTCCCTCCTCGATCTTATCGTTCGAGCAGTTTGAGACACTGTTCATAACTCACTTCGTGAGTAGCAGGCGAGCAGAGAAGACAAGCCTCTCCCTACTGAACCTACGGCAGGAAAGGGAAGAGAAGCTGCGGGACTATGTGAAGAGATTCACCGCAGAGGTTAGGTCTATCGCCTCCTTAGACCAGTCAGTGGCGACCGTGGCGTTCCAGTCGAACGTTCTCAACGCCAACCTCCGATCGTCCCTAGCCAAGAAGCCCCCGCATGACTTCGCCGACCTCCTCCTGAGGTGCGAGAAGTACATCCGAGCAGAAGAGACCGAAGCCCTTCCGAGCTTCGGGGGGTCCTCCTCAGGGTCGAAGAGGAAGGCGACGGGGGAAGAGGGGTCCAAGAAAGCTCAAAAGGACAACGGCGGTCAGCGTCGCCCTCCCCCCAGGTTCGAGAAGTTCACTCCCCTCACCACTAACGTCTCCACCATCCTAATGGAAGTGGAGAAGGAGGGAGTCATCCCTCCAGCTCCGAGGATGCACACCCCGGCGAAGAGGAGGAACAAAGATAAATGGTGTCGTTACCACTGGGACCACGGCCACGACACGAACGACTGCCGGGCTTTGAGAGATGAGATTGAAGCCCTCATCCGGAGGGGGCAGTTGGCCAAATTCGTGAAGGCTAACGATCGGGCGGATCGCAACTCTCCTCCGCCTCGGGGGGCTAACAAGCGTTCCGAGCGACGCGAGGAAACACCTGAGTTCGAGGAGGAACGGATTCTGCACCTGATCCACGGAGGCCCTATGGGGGGCTCCTCTAATTCCTCCCGGAAGGCCTTCATCCGAGAGGTCAACTCGGTTCACAGTGCCCCTCCCCCCAAAGGTCTCGGCGTCCCTGTGTCTTTCTCCGACGCAGACCTCGAAGGGGTCCGAACTCCACACTGTGATGCCCTCGTCATCGACCTCCGGATGGCCAACTTAAAGGTGCAGAGAATCTTAGTAGACAATGGGAGTTCGGTCAATATTCTTTTCCTCTCGGCCTTCCGAGGCCTGCAGCTGTCCCGGGACCGTCTCAAGCCGGCCGGTTACACACTCCACGGGTTCACGGGGGTCCCGGTAACTGTCGAGGGGGTGATAACCCTAGACGTAACCGCGGGAAGCGCCCCTACTACCCGGACCGAGCCGATGGACTTCATGGTCGTCGACGTCCCGGCGGCGTATAATGTCATTCTAGGCCGACCCGGCCTAGCCGCCTTGGAAGCTGTCCCCTCGGCGTACCATTTGAAAATGAAGTTCCCCACTCGGTCGGGAGTAGGGGAAGTCAGGGGAAGCCAAGAAACAGCCCGGAAGTGCTAAATGACTTCCACCGGGGGACCAGTGCTCTCGCTCGAGACACTAGAAATCCCCGAGCCGAAAGCTCGGCCAACGTCCGAGCCGGCGGACGAGTTAGAAGAAGTGCTCTTCTCGGACGAGGACCCGAGCCGGAAGTTCCTCATCAGCAAATCCTTGCCGACCGCACTGTGCTCTGACCTGATTAAATGCATCCGGGATAACCGTGACTTGTTTGCATGGTCGGCCGCGGACATGCCCGGCATTTCCGAGGAGCTGCTCGTCCATTGCCTAAGTGTCGAACCGGGGTGTAAACCGGTTCAGCAGAAGAGGCGAAAGTTCGCTCCCGAGCGACAGCAGGCCATCAAGGAGGAGGTGGATAAACTGCTGAAGGCCAAGTTCATACAAGAGGTAAATTACCCTGAGTGGCTCTCCAATGTTGTAATGGTCAAGAAGTCGAACGGCTCTTGGAGAATATGCATTGACTTCACCGACCTGAATAAGGCGTGTCCGAAGGACCCATTCCCTCTTCCAAACATCGACACCCTCATTGACGCCACCTCGGGCCATGAGCTCCTCAGCTTCATGGATGCCTTCTCGGGCTATAACCAAATCCGAATGTTCCCTCCGGACATTCCGAAGACCTCCTTCATCACCGATCAGGGCCTCTACTGCTATCGGGTCATGCCGTTCGGCCTGAAGAATGCGGGCGCCACCTATCAGCGCCTCGTCAATAAGGTCTTCCAGAACCAGAGATGTAACGCCCCGAATCCCAAATATACTGAATTCGAGATGTTCTACAGGATCTTTTCACTTTCTTAGTACACTTTTACAGGGAAATTAAAACTTTTCATCATACATCAGAGATTACATCATAATTACATCTTTCTTTTGCACAGCGGAAGTAAAATACAACAATTAAATACAAGTACAACAGCTTGATATAATCTTTAAGCATCCAAATCCTCTTTAATCTTTAGCATAACATTTACCTGCATGTTAGACTGTGGGTACGTCAGTTTATTCAACCGACGATCATTATACACGGCCGTCCTCGCTTGCCAGAAATAGTATAACTTAACATTTCATATTTAGCAAACACAAACTTGTCACATTTCAACTAAAGGGACTACCCTATTGATGTCGTGTTGTGATTGTGCACTTAGTCCTTAATGCAGTTAATTAAGTTACATGACACTAATGCGTACTTGTTCGGATTCTATGCATCCCATACTACATAGGTCCGAGGGCAAGCCCTTATTCGTTCTTCATCTTTATAGGGTTCAATCCCCCGTTATGATTTAATCTACTACTGTAATTACGGTAAGTATCCTAGATGTTATCTGACCTACGAACTCATGTTTAGGCACTCTGGAGTAGTATCCTCACCCAGACGCATCATGGGAATTCCTGGGATACGCTCTCACCATAAACATGACACCACCCGTAGTCTTCAAACATCCCACGAGCGTCGCCACTGGGACGGTACTCTGGAACAGTATCCTCACCCAGATTCGTCATGGGAATTCCTGGGATACGCTCTCGCCGCTACCCAGGGCCCTCATACTCAGTGTTTTTCTCTTACTTTCATCACGTCTTCACTATGCACTAGTCCTTAGTTTCAATAAAAATCATGAACAAAATAATCACTAGAGTTAGCCTCTCCATCAACCGGACTTATTCCTTTAATTCAACATGACCAACCTTGGTCTAATTTCAATTTATTTCATTTCTCAATGCCGGGGAGACTTAGCTACTCTATTTCAAATTTCATTTCACAATCTTTAAGTCATGACCACTTTCATGTCACAATTTCATACTCTTTCTTATTCATAATTTCATTTGTTCACAAATCCATGGTGAATACTTATAACTCAAGTTTCATATTCAAGTCCAACAATTTCATCAACAAAGTTTCTAAACTCCATCATCATACAATGGACTCATGCACTTTACAAACATACACTCGTACTTCATATTTTACACCATATCTTCAAGTAAAAATTATAATATCATGTCACACCACAAATTCTTTTGTGTCAAATACTTTCTAATAAATTCATTTCAATAACTCTTTATAAATTTGTAAATTCCCATGAGTATGTGTCTTAGAACCATAGCTTTAATATACCATTTGTTCACAAACTACATTATATTTTCTTCAATTAATATCCAAACCAATCCCATAAAATTCCTTGTATTTTTATGAAAATTACCATATTTTTCTCATATTTTTTGGACATCAAAATCTCACAAAAAAAAATATTTTTCCCTAAGTGCTAGGGGAAAGATTCGAACCCAGCACAGTAGAGAAGAAGGCCAGAGCACCCGCCGATAGGCCGATCGGTGCTAGCGAATAGAAGAGAGTGCACTAAGTATATATGCCATCTCTTCGCTGTCATATATATATATACACAGTACTTTTTAAAAAGAATGGTGAGACCCGGATTCGAACCACACCGCTCAGGGAAACCGAACAGCGCCACCGACCGCCTGAGCCACTGGCTCAGGTTGTCACAGTGTGGATTAAAACCCATTTGACTCATATTCACACTGTTTCTTTTTGAAATTAACTCGATGTTCAAAACAATTGATTCATATTGCCTTCATATAAACCACTGAAAAATTCCAGATTTAATCTTCTTTATTCCATCTTCAAAACAGTAATTGTAAAAATAAATTTTTGCACTAAAACACATTTTCTCCACCCAAATTAATTATTTGTTTATTAAAACTAGCAAATCCTTTATTTTCGACATTGAAAATAATCGATTGCTCATCTAATCTCTCTTTTATTCCAAAGTTTCCACGATGATTTACTGGTTATTAATCTACATTCACAACACAATACAACCTTGGATTTCCCCGTACTCATACTAGCAAAAGAATTCATATAGCACATGAATAGGTGAAACTCAACAATTACTAATTTTGGTACATTTCTAATGTGATGACAACAAGCAATTCCTTGGTTCATTCATGCCACTTCTACACATGAATTCAAAGTATTCAATATACTTTTCTATTCAATTCCCATAGTGTTAATATCTTTCTCAATTGTCATGTCTCAACCACACAATTTGCAAGTAATTAATAAAAGGCTTTCACACATCATGCTAGTCACATTGCATCATTGTTCAATTAAACTAAATAATCAGAGAAAGTGCTTCATATGGTATAATTTCATGCAAACAATTTACATACACAATTTATCACACCATTCTAAGCCATTCACATACTAACTTTTTAATTAGAGTGGTCTCTTATTAGTATTTTCCATGTATAGTGTCATTAATATACTAGCATGAACCCTATATTGGAAATATGAATTGTTTTACCCACCTCAATTGGAGAGAAACACAAACAAAAGCAATCAAGTAGATGAGAACACCTCCTCCTAGCCAAAAGAATGCACCACTCCAAGCCTCCAACCAAATGCCGAATGCTTCTCCTCCTTGGCCGAAAGCTACCTAGCCGAATGCTTCTTGATGGTGCCGGCCACTCCAAGCAACACAACCCACACAAACTCTTATTTTTTATAACTCTCACAATATATTAGTATAGCTTTAGAAATTACACTTTGCATATCAAAATTAGCCATGAGAAAGGAGGTATTTATACTAAAAAATGAGGGAAATGGAGGGCTAAGATCATCTTGGTGGTTGCAAAATGAAAGGCTTAGATTCAAGTAGGAGTTAGGAAAACTACCCACCTCCTTGAAACTACCCCCATGTTCTCCACACCAAAATTTCAACTTTCCCTCCCAAAAAGAAGGATACCCGGCCAAGCATAGGAGTGTGCATTGCACGTGTACGTGTAGTGCACGTGCATGCAACTAGGCCAAATTTGTACATTTCAAAATTGTATAAAAATAATTTTGTTTAAAAAAGTCTTCTACATGACAAGTTTAATTAAAATAAATTAATTCATGGGCTTTCTTTTTGGGCCAAAAATAATTTATAAAAATAATTAAAATAAAAATGCTTTTGGGCTTTTTAAGAAAAGGCTTTTTTAATTAATTCAAATAAGGCTTTTAAAGAAGGCTTTTTGTACTAAAATAATTTGAGAAAAATATATTTAAACATGCTCACCATGATAAAATAATCCAACAATATATTGCACGTGCACAACACGTGCAAAATAAATAATTTTTCATTTATTGAAAAATCAGGGTATTACAGCACTCCCTCCTTAGAATAGTTCCGTCCCCGGAACTACAATCAAGAGCGAGGAAACAAACAAAATACAACACACACAACAAAACAAAAGATACAAAAATACAATCAAGCAAAAAGCTCAGGATAGTCCTTCAACATCCTCTCCTCAGATTCCCAAGTAGCCTCTTCAACCAAGTGGTTTCTCCAGACTACCTTGACCATCGGTATCGTCTTATTCCTCAAGACTTTCTCTCGACGATCAACAATCTCAACAGGAGCCTCGATGTAATTCAGGTCTAACTGCAAACCTTCCGGCACTTCAGGCAAATGATGACTCGGGTCTGGAATATAACCTCTCAGCATAGACACATGAAAGACATTGTGCACCTGAGACAACTCTTCCGGTAATTCAAGCCGGTAAGCAGTTTTCCCGATCCTTTTCAATATCTTATACGGGCCTATAAACCTCGGGGCTAACTTCCCGCCCTTGCCAAGACGAACCACACCTTTGCTGGGTGATACCTTCAGAAAGACGAAATCACCAACCTCAAACTCAAGGTCCCTTCTCCGGTTGTCTGCATAGCTTTTCTGCCTGCTCTGAGCTTCCACCAACCTTTTCCTGATCAGATCAATCTTCTCAGAAGTCAGTTGCACAAGCTCAGGACCAAACAACTGACGCTCCCCAACTTCATACCAGCATACAGGAGTCCTGCACTTCCTGCCATACAGAGCCTCGTACGGCGCCATCCCAATACTGGCCTGAAAACTGTTGTTGTAGGCAAATTCCACCAAAGGTAAATGCCTTTCCCAACTGCCTCCGAAGTCTAGTATACAACACCGAAGCATATCCTCAAGAATACGATTGACTCTCTCGGTCTGCCCATCGGTTTGCGGATGAAAAGCAGTGCTGAAATCCGTCTTGGTACCCAAAGCTGCCTGAAGACTCCTCCAGAAATGCGAAGTAAACCGCGCATCTCGATCAGACACAATGGTCGAAGGAACGCCATGAAGTCGGACAATCTCACCAACATACATCTCAGCCAACTTGTCCATCGAAGCAGTGAGTTTCATCGCCAAAAAGTGAGCGGACTTGGTAAGTCGATCGACTATAACCCAAATAGCATCATTGCCTTTAGGACTCTTAGGCAATCCCGTAATGAAATCCATACTGATGTTATCCCACTTCCATTCCGGAATAGGTAACGGCTGTAATAGACCTCCGGGTCTCTGATTTTCGGCTTTGACTTGCTGACAAACCTCACACTTCGCGACAAATTCAGCCACATCCCGCTTCAAACCTGACCACCAGAAATGCTGTTTGATGTCCTTGTACATCTTAGTACTCCCAGGATGTACAGACAAAAGAGTAGCATGTGCCTCCTGAAGAATACTTTCTTTCAGGTCCGCCTGATTTGGAACGCACAGCCTGTCTCCGAACCACAGCACTCCATCCCTGATCTGAAAACCGGGCAACCTGCCAGCACCAACCTGCTCCTTCATCTCCAGAATATCAGCATCAACTTCCTGACTTGCAATGATCCTTGTATTCAGAGTAGGCTGAAGCCTCAACTGAGCCAAAGATGCTCCCAATCCTTGCAAGACAACCTCAATACCAGCTCGGTCCAGCTCCTCAATCAGATGCCTCTGAGTCGTAATCAAACAGGCCAAACTGCTCTTGCGGCTAAGTGCATCAGCCACAACATTAGCTTTTCCAGGATGATACTTGATCTCAGGTCGCATATCCTCGAGCACTTCCAACCATCTCCGCTGCCTCAAATTGAGATCCCTCTGCTGATATATATACTTCAAGCTCTTGTGATCCGTGTACATATTCAGCTTCTCACCGTACACGTAGTGCCTCCATTGCTTCAAAGCAAAAATAATCGCAGCCAACTCCAGATCATGAGTCGGATAATTTTTCTCATGTGGTCGTAGTTGCCTAGACCCATAAGCGATTACTCTTCCTTCTTGCATTAAGACACAACCAAGCCCCCGATGTGAAGCATCGCTATAAACGTCATACTCAACACCAGCTCTAGGCAAAGCCAAAATAGGTGCAGTAGTCAGTCTATCTTTCAACTCCTGAAAACTCGCCTCACATTGCTCGGTCCACTTGAAGCTCACATTCTTCTTGGTCAGCCCTGTAAGCGGTACAGCTATCTGAGCATAACCTTGAATGAACCTCCGATAATATCCAGTCATCCCAAGGAAACTTCTGACTTCCTTCACTGTAGTAGGCCTCGCCCAGTCTCTCACTGCCTCTATCTTCTGAGGATCAGTTGCCACTCCCTCCTTAGAAAGGATGTGACCCAGGAATGCCACTTCAGATTTCCAGAAATCACACTTGGATAACTTGGCATACAACTGTTGCTCTTCCAACTTCTGCAACACTGCTGCCAGATGCTCAGTGTGCTCCTCCTCAGACTTGGAGTACACGAGAATGTCGTCGATAAACACCACGACGAAAGAATCAATAAACGGCCTCAGAACTCTGTTCATCAAGTCCATGAAGATTGCAGGTGCATTCGTCACTCCGAATGGCATAACTAAGAATTCGTAATGCCCATGCCGAGTTCTAAATGCAGTCTTATGCACATCTTCAGCTTTCACTCGAACTTGGTGGTAACCCGATCGAAGATCTATTTTGGAGAATACGGCCGCTCCTTGTAGACGATCGAACAAGTCATCAATTCGAGGAATCGGGTACTTATTCTGAACAGTGACCTTATTCAGCTCCCGGTAATCGATGCACATCCTCATCGATCCATCCTTCTTCTTTACCAAAAGCACCGGTGCTCCCCAAGGTGACGCACTAGGTTGAATAAAGCCTTTTCCCAACAGTTCCTCAATCTGCCGTTTCACCTCATCCTGTTCCACTGGAGCCATCCTATAAGGTGCCTTAGAAATGGGTGCACTTCCCGGTTGAACAGTGATGCTGAACTCTACATCACGTTGCGGAGGTAACCCAGGAAAATCTTCCAAGAACACAGTCGGATAGTCCCGAACCACAGGAATCCCTTGCACTTCCACAGGAGTCTCTTCCTTGCGGATAGTAGCCACCAGCTTAGAACATTTCTGCTTCCCTCGGAACACGACTTCAGGTCCACCTGGAGCCTTCACTGTCACCGTCTTGGTCTTACACTCGATGCTTGCACTGTACACCGACATCCAATCAATGCCAATGATAACATCGACTCCCAAGATAGTCAGTTCGATCAGATCAATGCCAAAGGTTCTATCCCCAATCACAATCTCGCAATCAGCATAATACCGATCAGTGGTTAAAGTTTCCCCTGACGGAGTAGCTACTGATAAGATCTTGCCTGGGAAAATCTTCGGTTCCACTCCCAACGCTTTAGCAAACTTTGGAGACACAAAAGTATGAGAGGATCCAGTATCAAACAATACGACAGCTTTAATTCCATTAAGATAGAGTTCGCCTGTTACATAATATACACCATTACATAACAGCCTCACTAAACAAAGGGAAAAGAAATGACAAAAGACCCTAAACACCAGCCCTCGTACCAGAGATGACCTGATCTGCCTCCTCAGCATCAGCTTCTGTCAAGGCAAATACTCGCCCCGATTGGTACGGCCTCTTCCCAGCCTGCTGCGTTGGTGCGTTGCTGCTTCCACCCTGTAGTTTGGGACAGTGAGATTTGTAGTGTCCCGTTTCACCACAGTTGTAGCAAGTCACCGCAGAAGGTCTCACCACATTGTCTCCAGGCCTCCCAGCCACACTCACAGCGTTCGCCCCTGTCGGTTTGAACCTCTGTGCAGATGGTTGCCCCCTGAAACTCCCCGAATGTGCAGGCCTCTTCCCGGGCTGCCAGTTGTTCCTCCTGTTCTGAACAACATGGAACTGCTCCATATCCGCCTCCGTCGCTGCCGCCCTCTTGACCAGCTTATCGAATCTCCTGATACCAAGGGGTATCATACGAGATCTCAAGCTAGGCCTCAGACCATGCTCGAACTTGCGAGCTTTCTTGGCCTCATCCGCCACCAACTCTGGAGCATACCTGGAGAGCTGAGTGAACTTGGTCTCATAGGCTCTCACTGACATGCTGCCTTGCTGAAGCGACAGGAACTCCATCGCCTTCTTCTCCTGAACGTCGGAGGGGAAATAATGGCTGCGGAACTCCTCCAAAAATTCCTCCCAGCCAAACAACAGACCTCCCATGGTCCTCTTCACAGATTGCCACCAAACTGCTGCATCCTTCTCCAGCTGCAAGGTTGCCAACTTGACCTTGCTACCCTCCGGTGTTTCCAACACCTCGAAGATGGTCTCCACTTGCCGTATCCAGTTGTCAGCCGAATCTGGATCCGACTTTCCCTCGAATACGGGTGGTTTCATTCTCTTGAACGATTCCACCAGCTTTATCGCCTCGGGCACTGGATTTGCCGGCCCCCTAGCTTGGTTCTGAGCCACAGCATTCAATGTCTGGTAGACTCTAGCAAGTTCAGTCTCCAGATCCAAACCTTCCCCATTCCTTGCTCCTCTTCTCGACATATTCTGATGCAAAAGATCCGTCAAATTCGAAGTATATAACAAGAATTTAAACCAACTTCCATTTCATTGAATTCCAAAAGTTTATACATTCGAATTTAAAAACATCTCTAAACATCAGAATGAAAGAAAACAGAAGCCACAACACTCTAACTCCTACGAGTCCTCTTCGCTGCTCGAAGTTCTTCCCGCAGTTCATCAACCTCATCCTTCAGCACATCAGTTAGGTTCTTTTTCTTCTCAAGTTCCCAAATCCGATGGCTAAGAACAGAATAGTCAGCCTTCCGCTTCTCCAGCTGAGCCTCCAACAATCCAACTCTCTCCTTCAGGGTTTCCACTTGCCTCTGAAGAGAAGCCACAAGACCACTTGGAACTGGTACTTCCTCTTCGTCGGAAGAAGAATCATCAGATGAATCCGGAGGTGGGGTGATCTCTCGGGATTCAGGGTACTCCTCATCATCAGAATCAGCTTGTCCAGGGTAGTACTCGTCCTCGGAATCAGCCTGTCCAGGATGGTACTCTTCCTCAATAATGTGCCAGTCGTCGCCTCCAGCAGGGTCGAAGTGATCAGCCATCTTAGAAATAGGGAGGAGAAAGCATAAATCTTAGAGCAACACAAATGTAAGTCACTTACATTCAAATCTCTAGATTCAAACACACACTCTAATGTCCACTTCTAGGGTGTCGTTCCCTATAAATTTGTACAAGTGTGAAAGTGTAGAAAGCGTGGCTCTGATACCACTCTGTAACGCCCCGAATCCCAAATATACTGAATTCGAGATGTTCTACAGGATCTTTTCACTTTCTTAGTACACTTTTACAGGGAAATTAAAACTTTTCATCATACATCAGAGATTACATCATAATTACATCTTTCTTTTGCACAGCGGAAGTAAAATACAACAATTAAATACAAGTACAACAGCTTGATATAATCTTTAAGCATCCAAATCCTCTTTAATCTTTAGCATAACATTTACCTGCATGTTAGACTGTGGGTACGTCAGTTTATTCAACCGACGATCATTATACACGGCCGTCCTCGCTTGCCAGAAATAGTATAACTTAACATTTCATATTTAGCAAACACAAACTTGTCACATTTCAACTAAAGGGACTACCCTATTGATGTCGTGTTGTGATTGTGCACTTAGTCCTTAATGCAGTTAATTAAGTTACATGACACTAATGCGTACTTGTTCGGATTCTATGCATCCCATACTACATAGGTCCGAGGGCAAGCCCTTATTCGTTCTTCATCTTTATAGGGTTCAATCCCCCGTTATGATTTAATCTACTACTGTAATTACGGTAAGTATCCTAGATGTTATCTGACCTACGAACTCATGTTTAGGCACTCTGGAGTAGTATCCTCACCCAGACGCATCATGGGAATTCCTGGGATACGCTCTCACCATAAACATGACACCACCCGTAGTCTTCAAACATCCCACGAGCGTCGCCACTGGGACGGTACTCTGGAACAGTATCCTCACCCAGACTCGTCATGGGAATTCCTGGGATACGCTCTCGCCGCTACCCAGGGCCCTCATACTCAGTGTTTTTCTCTTACTTTCATCACGTCTTCACTATGCACTAGTCCTTAGTTTCAATAAAAATCATGAACAAAATAATCACTAGAGTTAGCCTCTCCATCAACCGGACTTATTCCTTTAATTCAACATGACCAACCTTGGTCTAATTTCAATTTATTTCATTTCTCAATGCCGGGGAGACTTAGCTACTCTATTTCAAATTTCATTTCACAATCTTTAAGTCATGACCACTTTCATGTCACAATTTCATACTCTTTCTTATTCATAATTTCATTTGTTCACAAATCCATGGTGAATACTTATAACTCAAGTTTCATATTCAAGTCCAACAATTTCATCAACAAAGTTTCTAAACTCCATCATCATACAATGGACTCATGCACTTTACAAACATACACTCGTACTTCATATTTTACACCATATCTTCAAGTAAAAATTATAATATCATGTCACACCACAAATTCTTTTGTGTCAAATACTTTCTAATAAATTCATTTCAATAACTCTTTATAAATTTGTAAATTCCCATGAGTATGTGTCTTAGAACCATAGCTTTAATATACCATTTGTTCACAAACTACATTATATTTTCTTCAATTAATATCCAAACCAATCCCATAAAATTCCTTGTATTTTTATGAAAATTACCATATTTTTCTCATATTTTTTGGACATCAAAATCTCACAAAAAAAAATATTTTTCCCTAAGTGCTAGGGGAAAGATTCGAACCCAGCACAGTAGAGAAGAAGGCCAGAGCACCCGCCGATAGGCCGATCGGTGCTAGCGAATAGAAGAGAGTGCACTAAGTATATATGCCATCTCTTCGCTGTCATATATATATATACACAGTACTTTTTAAAAAGAATGGTGAGACCCGGATTCGAACCACACCGCTCAGGGAAACCGAACAGCGCCACCGACCGCCTGAGCCACTGGCTCAGGTTGTCACAGTGTGGATTAAAACCCATTTGACTCATATTCACACTGTTTCTTTTTGAAATTAACTCGATGTTCAAAACAATTGATTCATATTGCCTTCATATAAACCACTGAAAAATTCCAGATTTAATCTTCTTTATTCCATCTTCAAAACAGTAATTGTAAAAATAAATTTTTGCACTAAAACACATTTTCTCCACCCAAATTAATTATTTGTTTATTAAAACTAGCAAATCCTTTATTTTCGACATTGAAAATAATCGATTGCTCATCTAATCTCTCTTTTATTCCAAAGTTTCCACGATGATTTACTGGTTATTAATCTACATTCACAACACAATACAACCTTGGATTTCCCCGTACTCATACTAGCAAAAGAATTCATATAGCACATGAATAGGTGAAACTCAACAATTACTAATTTTGGTACATTTCTAATGTGATGACAACAAGCAATTCCTTGGTTCATTCATGCCACTTCTACACATGAATTCAAAGTATTCAATATACTTTTCTATTCAATTCCCATAGTGTTAATATCTTTCTCAATTGTCATGTCTCAACCACACAATTTGCAAGTAATTAATAAAAGGCTTTCACACATCATGCTAGTCACATTGCATCATTGTTCAATTAAACTAAATAATCAGAGAAAGTGCTTCATATGGTATAATTTCATGCAAACAATTTACATACACAATTTATCACACCATTCTAAGCCATTCACATACTAACTTTTTAATTAGAGTGGTCTCTTATTAGTATTTTCCATGTATAGTGTCATTAATATACTAGCATGAACCCTATATTGGAAATATGAATTGTTTTACCCACCTCAATTGGAGAGAAACACAAACAAAAGCAATCAAGTAGATGAGAACACCTCCTCCTAGCCAAAAGAATGCACCACTCCAAGCCTCCAACCAAATGCCGAATGCTTCTCCTCCTTGGCCGAAAGCTACCTAGCCGAATGCTTCTTGATGGTGCCGGCCACTCCAAGCAACACAACCCACACAAACTCTTATTTTTTATAACTCTCACAATATATTAGTATAGCTTTAGAAATTACACTTTGCATATCAAAATTAGCCATGAGAAAGGAGGTATTTATACTAAAAAATGAGGGAAATGGAGGGCTAAGATCATCTTGGTGGTTGCAAAATGAAAGGCTTAGATTCAAGTAGGAGTTAGGAAAACTACCCACCTCCTTGAAACTACCCCCATGTTCTCCACACCAAAATTTCAACTTTCCCTCCCAAAAAGAAGGATACCCGGCCAAGCATAGGAGTGTGCATTGCACGTGTACGTGTAGTGCACGTGCATGCAACTAGGCCAAATTTGTACATTTCAAAATTGTATAAAAATAATTTTGTTTAAAAAAGTCTTCTACATGACAAGTTTAATTAAAATAAATTAATTCATGGGCTTTCTTTTTGGGCCAAAAATAATTTATAAAAATAATTAAAATAAAAATGCTTTTGGGCTTTTTAAGAAAAGGCTTTTTTAATTAATTCAAATAAGGCTTTTAAAGAAGGCTTTTTGTACTAAAATAATTTGAGAAAAATATATTTAAACATGCTCACCATGATAAAATAATCCAACAATATATTGCACGTGCACAACACGTGCAAAATAAATAATTTTTCATTTATTGAAAAATCAGGGTATTACAGCACTCCCTCCTTAGAATAGTTCCGTCCCCGGAACTACAATCAAGAGCGAGGAAACAAACAAAATACAACACACACAACAAAACAAAAGATACAAAAATACAATCAAGCAAAAAGCTCAGGATAGTCCTTCAACATCCTCTCCTCAGATTCCCAAGTAGCCTCTTCAACCAAGTGGTTTCTCCAGACTACCTTGACCATCGGTATCGTCTTATTCCTCAAGACTTTCTCTCGACGATCAACAATCTCAACAGGAGCCTCGATGTAATTCAGGTCTAACTGCAAACCTTCCGGCACTTCAGGCAAATGATGACTCGGGTCTGGAATATAACCTCTCAGCATAGACACATGAAAGACATTGTGCACCTGAGACAACTCTTCCGGTAATTCAAGCCGGTAAGCAGTTTTCCCGATCCTTTTCAATATCTTATACGGGCCTATAAACCTCGGGGCTAACTTCCCGCCCTTGCCAAGACGAACCACACCTTTGCTGGGTGATACCTTCAGAAAGACGAAATCACCAACCTCAAACTCAAGGTCCCTTCTCCGGTTGTCTGCATAGCTTTTCTGCCTGCTCTGAGCTTCCACCAACCTTTTCCTGATCAGATCAATCTTCTCAGAAGTCAGTTGCACAAGCTCAGGACCAAACAACTGACGCTCCCCAACTTCATACCAGCATACAGGAGTCCTGCACTTCCTGCCATACAGAGCCTCGTACGGCGCCATCCCAATACTGGCCTGAAAACTGTTGTTGTAGGCAAATTCCACCAAAGGTAAATGCCTTTCCCAACTGCCTCCGAAGTCTAGTATACAACACCGAAGCATATCCTCAAGAATACGATTGACTCTCTCGGTCTGCCCATCGGTTTGCGGATGAAAAGCAGTGCTGAAATCCGTCTTGGTACCCAAAGCTGCCTGAAGACTCCTCCAGAAATGCGAAGTAAACCGCGCATCTCGATCAGACACAATGGTCGAAGGAACGCCATGAAGTCGGACAATCTCACCAACATACATCTCAGCCAACTTGTCCATCGAAGCAGTGAGTTTCATCGCCAAAAAGTGAGCGGACTTGGTAAGTCGATCGACTATAACCCAAATAGCATCATTGCCTTTAGGACTCTTAGGCAATCCCGTAATGAAATCCATACTGATGTTATCCCACTTCCATTCCGGAATAGGTAACGGCTGTAATAGACCTCCGGGTCTCTGATTTTCGGCTTTGACTTGCTGACAAACCTCACACTTCGCGACAAATTCAGCCACATCCCGCTTCAAACCTGACCACCAGAAATGCTGTTTGATGTCCTTGTACATCTTAGTACTCCCAGGATGTACAGACAAAAGAGTAGCATGTGCCTCCTGAAGAATACTTTCTTTCAGGTCCGCCTGATTTGGAACGCACAGCCTGTCTCCGAACCACAGCACTCCATCCCTGATCTGAAAACCGGGCAACCTGCCAGCACCAACCTGCTCCTTCATCTCCAGAATATCAGCATCAACTTCCTGACTTGCAATGATCCTTGTATTCAGAGTAGGCTGAAGCCTCAACTGAGCCAAAGATGCTCCCAATCCTTGCAAGACAACCTCAATACCAGCTCGGTCCAGCTCCTCAATCAGATGCCTCTGAGTCGTAATCAAACAGGCCAAACTGCTCTTGCGGCTAAGTGCATCAGCCACAACATTAGCTTTTCCAGGATGATACTTGATCTCAGGTCGCATATCCTCGAGCACTTCCAACCATCTCCGCTGCCTCAAATTGAGATCCCTCTGCTGATATATATACTTCAAGCTCTTGTGATCCGTGTACATATTCAGCTTCTCACCGTACACGTAGTGCCTCCATTGCTTCAAAGCAAAAATAATCGCAGCCAACTCCAGATCATGAGTCGGATAATTTTTCTCATGTGGTCGTAGTTGCCTAGACCCATAAGCGATTACTCTTCCTTCTTGCATTAAGACACAACCAAGCCCCCGATGTGAAGCATCGCTATAAACGTCATACTCAACACCAGCTCTAGGCAAAGCCAAAATAGGTGCAGTAGTCAGTCTATCTTTCAACTCCTGAAAACTCGCCTCACATTGCTCGGTCCACTTGAAGCTCACATTCTTCTTGGTCAGCCCTGTAAGCGGTACAGCTATCTGAGCATAACCTTGAATGAACCTCCGATAATATCCAGTCATCCCAAGGAAACTTCTGACTTCCTTCACTGTAGTAGGCCTCGCCCAGTCTCTCACTGCCTCTATCTTCTGAGGATCAGTTGCCACTCCCTCCTTAGAAAGGATGTGACCCAGGAATGCCACTTCAGATTTCCAGAAATCACACTTGGATAACTTGGCATACAACTGTTGCTCTTCCAACTTCTGCAACACTGCTGCCAGATGCTCAGTGTGCTCCTCCTCAGACTTGGAGTACACGAGAATGTCGTCGATAAACACCACGACGAAAGAATCAATAAACGGCCTCAGAACTCTGTTCATCAAGTCCATGAAGATTGCAGGTGCATTCGTCACTCCGAATGGCATAACTAAGAATTCGTAATGCCCATGCCGAGTTCTAAATGCAGTCTTATGCACATCTTCAGCTTTCACTCGAACTTGGTGGTAACCCGATCGAAAATCTATTTTGGAGAATACGGCCGCTCCTTGTAGACGATCGAACAAGTCATCAATTCGAGGAATCGGGTACTTATTCTGAACAGTGACCTTATTCAGCTCCCGGTAATCGATGCACATCCTCATCGATCCATCCTTCTTCTTTACCAAAAGCACCGGTGCTCCCCAAGGTGACGCACTAGGTTGAATAAAGCCTTTTCCCAACAGTTCCTCAATCTGCCGTTTCACCTCATCCTGTTCCACTGGAGCCATCCTATAAGGTGCCTTAGAAATGGGTGCACTTCCCGGTTGAACAGTGATGCTGAACTCTACATCACGTTGCGGAGGTAACCCAGGAAAATCTTCCAAGAACACAGTCGGATAGTCCCGAACCACAGGAATCCCTTGCACTTCCACAGGAGTCTCTTCCTTGCGGATAGTAGCCACCAGCTTAGAACATTTCTGCTTCCCTCGGAACACGACTTCAGGTCCACCTGGAGCCTTCACTGTCACCGTCTTGGTCTTACACTCGATGCTTGCACTGTACACCGACATCCAATCAATGCCAATGATAACATCGACTCCCAAGATAGTCAGTTCGATCAGATCAATGCCAAAGGTTCTATCCCCAATCACAATCTCGCAATCAGCATAATACCGATCAGTGGTTAAAGTTTCCCCTGACGGAGTAGCTACTGATAAGATCTTGCCTGGGAAAATCTTCGGTTCCACTCCCAACGCTTTAGCAAACTTTGGAGACACAAAAGTATGAGAGGATCCAGTATCAAACAATACGACAGCTTTAATTCCATTAAGATAGAGTTCGCCTGTTACATAATATACACCATTACATAACAGCCTCACTAAACAAAGGGAAAAGAAATGACAAAAGACCCTAAACACCAGCCCTCGTACCAGAGATGACCTGATCTGCCTCCTCAGCATCAGCTTCTGTCAAGGCAAATACTCGCCCTGATTGGTACGGCCTCTTCCCAGCCTGCTGCGTTGGTGCGTTGCTGCTTCCACCCTGTAGTTTGGGACAGTGAGATTTGTAGTGTCCCGTTTCGCCACAGTTGTAGCAAGTCACCGCAGAAGGTCTCACCACATTGTCTCCAGGCCTCCCAGCCACACTCACAGCGTTCGCCCCTGTCGGTTTGAACCTCTGTGCAGATGGTTGCCCCCTGAAACTCCCCGAATGTGCAGGCCTCTTCCCGGGCTGCCAGTTGTTCCTCCTGTTCTGAACAACATGGAACTGCTCCATATCCGCCTCCGTCGCTGCCGCCCTCTTGACCAGCTTATCGAATCTCCTGATACCAAGGGGTATCATACGAGATCTCAAGCTAGGCCTCAGACCATGCTCGAACTTGCGAGCTTTCTTGGCCTCATCCGCCACCAACTCTGGAGCATACCTGGAGAGCTGAGTGAACTTGGTCTCATAGGCTCTCACTGACATGCTGCCTTGCTGAAGCGACAGGAACTCCATCGCCTTCTTCTCCTGAACGTCGGAGGGGAAATAATGGCTGCGGAACTCCTCCAAAAATTCCTCCCAGCCAAACAACAGACCTCCCATGGTCCTCTTCACAGATTGCCACCAAACTGCTGCATCCTTCTCCAGCTGCAAGGTTGCCAACTTGACCTTGCTACCCTCCGGTGTTTCCAACACCTCGAAGATGGTCTCCACTTGCCGTATCCAGTTGTCAGCCGAATCTGGATCCGACTTTCCCTCGAATACGGGTGGTTTCATTCTCTTGAACGATTCCACCAGCTTTATCGCCTCGGGCACTGGATTTGCCGGCCCCCTAGCTTGGTTCTGAGCCACAGCATTCAATGTCTGGTAGACTCTAGCAAGTTCAGTCTCCAGATCCAAACCTTCCCCATTCCTTGCTCCTCTTCTCGACATATTCTGATGCAAAAGATCCGTCAAATTCGAAGTATATAACAAGAATTTAAACCAACTTCCATTTCATTGAATTCCAAAAGTTTATACATTCGAATTTAAAAACATCTCTAAACATCAGAATGAAAGAAAACAGAAGCCACAACACTCTAACTCCTACGGGTCCTCTTCGCTGCTCGAAGTTCTTCCCGCAGTTCATCAACCTCATCCTTCAGCACATCAGTTAGGTTCTTTTTCTTCTCAAGTTCCCAAATCCGATGGCTAAGAACAGAATAGTCAGCCTTCCGCTTCTCCAGCTGAGCCTCCAACAATCCAACTCTCTCCTTCAGGGTTTCCACTTGCCTCTGAAGAGAAGCCACAAGACCACTTGGAACTGGTACTTCCTCTTCGTCGGAAGAAGAATCATCAGATGAATCCGGAGGTGGGGTGATCTCTCGGGATTCAGGGTACTCCTCATCATCAGAATCAGCTTGTCCAGGGTAGTACTCGTCCTCGGAATCAGCCTGTCCAGGATGGTACTCTTCCTCAATAATGTGCCAGTCGTCGCCTCCAGCAGGGTCGAAGTGATCAGCCATCTTAGAAATAGGGAGGAGAAAGCATAAATCTTAGAGCAACACAAATGTAAGTCACTTACATTCAAATCTCTAGATTCAAACACACACTCTAATGTCCACTTCTAGGGTGTCGTTCCCTATAAATTTGTACAAGTGTGAAAGTGTAGAAAGCGTGGCTCTGATACCACTCTGTAACGCCCCGAATCCCAAATATACTGAATTCGAGATGTTCTACAGGATCTTTTCACTTTCTTAGTACACTTTTACAGGGAAATTAAAACTTTTCATCATACATCAGAGATTACATCATAATTACATCTTTCTTTTGCACAGCGGAAGTAAAATACAACAATTAAATACAAGTACAACAGCTTGATATAATCTTTAAGCATCCAAATCCTCTTTAATCTTTAGCATAACATTTACCTGCATGTTAGACTGTGGGTACGTCAGTTTATTCAACCGACGATCATTATACACGGCCGTCCTCGCTTGCCAGAAATAGTATAACTTAACATTTCATATTTAGCAAACACAAACTTGTCACATTTCAACTAAAGGGACTACCCTATTGATGTCGTGTTGTGATTGTGCACTTAGTCCTTAATGCAGTTAATTAAGTTACATGACACTAATGCGTACTTGTTCGGATTCTATGCATCCCATACTACATAGGTCCGAGGGCAAGCCCTTATTCGTTCTTCATCTTTATAGGGTTCAATCCCCCGTTATGATTTAATCTACTACTGTAATTACGGTAAGTATCCTAGATGTTATCTGACCTACGAACTCATGTTTAGGCACTCTGGAGTAGTATCCTCACCCAGACGCATCATGGGAATTCCTGGGATACGCTCTCACCATAAACATGACACCACCCGTAGTCTTCAAACATCCCACGAGCGTCGCCACTGGGACGGTACTCTGGAACAGTATCCTCACCCAGACTCGTCATGGGAATTCCTGGGATACGCTCTCGCCGCTACCCAGGGCCCTCATACTCAGTGTTTTTCTCTTACTTTCATCACGTCTTCACTATGCACTAGTCCTTAGTTTCAATAAAAATCATGAACAAAATAATCACTAGAGTTAGCCTCTCCATCAACCGGACTTATTCCTTTAATTCAACATGACCAACCTTGGTCTAATTTCAATTTATTTCATTTCTCAATGCCGGGGAGACTTAGCTACTCTATTTCAAATTTCATTTCACAATCTTTAAGTCATGACCACTTTCATGTCACAATTTCATACTCTTTCTTATTCATAATTTCATTTGTTCACAAATCCATGGTGAATACTTATAACTCAAGTTTCATATTCAAGTCCAACAATTTCATCAACAAAGTTTCTAAACTCCATCATCATACAATGGACTCATGCACTTTACAAACATACACTCGTACTTCATATTTTACACCATATCTTCAAGTAAAAATTATAATATCATGTCACACCACAAATTCTTTTGTGTCAAATACTTTCTAATAAATTCATTTCAATAACTCTTTATAAATTTGTAAATTCCCATGAGTATGTGTCTTAGAACCATAGCTTTAATATACCATTTGTTCACAAACTACATTATATTTTCTTCAATTAATATCCAAACCAATCCCATAAAATTCCTTGTATTTTTATGAAAATTACCATATTTTTCTCATATTTTTTGGACATCAAAATCTCACAAAAAAAAATATTTTTCCCTAAGTGCTAGGGGAAAGATTCGAACCCAGCACAGTAGAGAAGAAGGCCAGAGCACCCGCCGATAGGCCGATCGGTGCTAGCGAATAGAAGAGAGTGCACTAAGTATATATGCCATCTCTTCGCTGTCATATATATATATACACAGTACTTTTTAAAAAGAATGGTGAGACCCGGATTCGAACCACACCGCTCAGGGAAACCGAACAGCGCCACCGACCGCCTGAGCCACTGGCTCAGGTTGTCACAGTGTGGATTAAAACCCATTTGACTCATATTCACACTGTTTCTTTTTGAAATTAACTCGATGTTCAAAACAATTGATTCATATTGCCTTCATATAAACCACTGAAAAATTCCAGATTTAATCTTCTTTATTCCATCTTCAAAACAGTAATTGTAAAAATAAATTTTTGCACTAAAACACATTTTCTCCACCCAAATTAATTATTTGTTTATTAAAACTAGCAAATCCTTTATTTTCGACATTGAAAATAATCGATTGCTCATCTAATCTCTCTTTTATCCCAAAGTTTCCACGATGATTTACTGGTTATTAATCTACATTCACAACACAATACAACCTTGGATTTCCCCGTACTCATACTAGCAAAAGAATTCATATAGCACATGAATAGGTGAAACTCAACAATTACTAATTTTGGTACATTTCTAATGTGATGACAACAAGCAATTCCTTGGTTCATTCATGCCACTTCTACACATGAATTCAAAGTATTCAATATACTTTTCTATTCAATTCCCATAGTGTTAATATCTTTCTCAATTGTCATGTCTCAACCACACAATTTGCAAGTAATTAATAAAAGGCTTTCACACATCATGCTAGTCACATTGCATCATTGTTCAATTAAACTAAATAATCAGAGAAAGTGCTTCATATGGTATAATTTCATGCAAACAATTTACATACACAATTTATCACACCATTCTAAGCCATTCACATACTAACTTTTTAATTAGAGTGGTCTCTTATTAGTATTTTCCATGTATAGTGTCATTAATATACTAGCATGAACCCTATATTGGAAATATGAATTGTTTTACCCACCTCAATTGGAGAGAAACACAAACAAAAGCAATCAAGTAGATGAGAACACCTCCTCCTAGCCAAAAGAATGCACCACTCCAAGCCTCCAACCAAATGCCGAATGCTTCTCCTCCTTGGCCGAAAGCTACCTAGCCGAATGCTTCTTGATGGTGCCGGCCACTCCAAGCAACACAACCCACACAAACTCTTATTTTTTATAACTCTCACAATATATTAGTATAGCTTTAGAAATTACACTTTGCATATCAAAATTAGCCATGAGAAAGGAGGTATTTATACTAAAAAATGAGGGAAATGGAGGGCTAAGATCATCTTGGTGGTTGCAAAATGAAAGGCTTAGATTCAAGTAGGAGTTAGGAAAACTACCCACCTCCTTGAAACTACCCCCATGTTCTCCACACCAAAATTTCAACTTTCCCTCCCAAAAAGAAGGATACCCGGCCAAGCATAGGAGTGTGCATTGCACGTGTACGTGTAGTGCACGTGCATGCAACTAGGCCAAATTTGTACATTTCAAAATTGTATAAAAATAATTTTGTTTAAAAAAGTCTTCTACATGACAAGTTTAATTAAAATAAATTAATTCATGGGCTTTCTTTTTGGGCCAAAAATAATTTATAAAAATAATTAAAATAAAAATGCTTTTGGGCTTTTTAAGAAAAGGCTTTTTTAATTAATTCAAATAAGGCTTTTAAAGAAGGCTTTTTGTACTAAAATAATTTGAGAAAAATATATTTAAACATGCTCACCATGATAAAATAATCCAACAATATATTGCACGTGCACAACACGTGCAAAATAAATAATTTTTCATTTATTGAAAAATCAGGGTATTACAAGAGAGGTCGGAATATGGAGGTTTACGTCGATGACATGCTCGTCAAAAGCGTCCGAGGCACTGATCACGTGACCGACCTCCAGGAGGCCTTCGGCGTGTTGAGAAGGCACAGCATGCGACTGAACCCGAACAAGTGCGCGTTCGGGGTCTCCTCGGGAAAATTCCTCGGCTTCATGGTAAGCCAGCGAGGAATCGAAGCTAACCCCGAGAAGATTAAGGCCATATTAGACATGGCCCCGCCTCGGAACATCAAGGAGGTGCAGAAGCTCACTGGTCGGCTCGCTGCTATCGGTCGGTTCCTCTCGAAGTTGGGGGAAAAGTGCCTCCCCTTCTTCAAAGCACTCAGGGGGGCTAAGGGTTTTGAATGGGGCCAACCACAACAGGAGTCGTTCGACCAACTAAAGGCCTACCTGGTGAACCCCCCTCTACTCAGCAAACCGGTCCCGGGCGAGACTCTCTTCGTCTACTTGGCTGCTTCCGAGCAGACCCTTAGTGCTGTCCTGGTAAGAGAAGAGGACCGGTCCCAAAGGCCCATCTACTACGTGAGCAAGGTGCTTCGGGACGCCGAGCTCCGCTACCCGAAGATAGAGAAAATGGCCTACGCCCTAGTCACAGCGGCGAGGAAGCTTCGGCCATACTTTCAGTCCCACTCGATCGTCGTCCTCACCGACCAACCCCTAAAGCAGATCCTCTACAAGCCTGAGACCTCGGGCCGGCTGATGAAGTGGTCCATAGAGCTGAGCCAGCATGACATCTCTTACCAGCCTCGGACAGCAATTAAGGCGCAGGCACTCACCGACTTCATCGTAGAGTCCACTATCCCTGAGGTCGAACACATTCCGAATGGCCCCCCCATTTGGACAGTCTTCGTGGACGGATCCTCCTGTAATGAAGGGAGCGGCGCCGGCATCATTCTAAACGGCCCTGACGACTTCGTCCTCCAGTACGCGATCCGCATGAACTTCAAGGCCTCGAACAACGAGGCGGAGTACGAAGCACTCATTGCTGGCCTCGGACTTGCACGAAGTGCTGGGGCGCAGTGCTTCCGAATCCACAGCGATTCCCAGCTCGTCGTAAATCAGGTCTTGGGCGAATACGAGGCCCGAGACGAGCGGATGGCGAAGTACCTTGCTAAGGTTTGGGCCCTCATGTGCCGGTTCGAGGAGGCACTCATCCAGCGGGTCCCTCATGAAGAGAACTCACAGGCCGATGCCCTCTCCAAATTGGCCTCGTCCTCCCTGCAAGGTCTCGAACAGACCGTACTGATCGAAGTCCTCTCTAAGCCGAGCATCGAAGACGAGACATCTGGCTCGGCGGAGTCGTTGCCGGTCATGTTACAAGATAATTGGATGAAGCCTTTAGTGGAGTTCTTAAGGGACGGGCTCCTACCCGAAGACCCCAAAGAGGTTCGCCGAGTCAGAACCCGGGCAGAGCGGTATGTCTTGATCGAGGGCGTCCTATATAAATGCTCTTTCTCTCAAATAGACGGCCGACCGTACCTAAGGTGCCTCTCTCCGGATCAGGCCGAATATGCCCTACAAGAGCTCCACGAAGGCATCGGAGGGGCACACTCAGGGTTTAGGGCCTTGGCCCGGAAAGCTTTGAATTATGGGTACTTCTGGCCGACCCTCCTTCAAGACGCCGAGCGACACGTTCGACAATGCAGCTCTTGTCAGAGACACTCCAGCATCCGTCGCCTCCCTCAGGCCAACCTCACCTCCCTATCAAGTCCTATCCCCTTCGCAATGTGGGGGATGGATTTACTAGGGCCTTTCCCTCCGGCTCCGGGTCAGTTCAGGTTCTTGGTCGTAGCCATCGACTACTTCTCGAAGTGGGTCGAGGCCGAGCCCCTCGCCACTATAACCGAGAACAAGGTGGTACAGTTCTTCTGGAAGAGCATCATTTGTAGGTTCGGCGTCCCCCGCGTCCTCGTGACGGACAACGGGACTCGGTTCACTGGCGCAGCATTCCGAGCTCTATGCGACGACCTGGCCATCCAGCAGCGCTTCTCGTCCGTCTCCCACCCTCAGTCGAACGGACAGGCAGAAAATGCTAACCGGCAGATCCTCGCAGGCATCAAGAAAAGGCTAGACAAAAGTTACAAGGGCTTATGGGTCGACCAACTCCCCAACGTCCTATGGAACTACCGCACGAGCAAGCGGACCCCCACAGGCGAGTCCCCTTTCAACCTCACCTATGGGTCCGAGGCCGTGATACCTCTCGAGGTCGGAATACCTTCCCCTCGACTCACAGCCTATGACGAAGCACAGAATGCCAGGGACCTCAGAGCAGACTTGGACCTGATAGATGAGCTGAGGGAAAGGGCGTCAATTCGGCAGCAGATTTACCGAAGAAGGGTTGAACTAGCGTACAACAAAAAGGTCTGACCCGCCAACCTTAAGCAAGGAGATTTGGTCTTGAGAAAGCTAGCCATATCCTTCCCCAGTCAGAAGAGCAAGCTGGCTCCGAACTGGGAAGGGCCGTACAGGATCACGAGGGTAGTTCGGCCCGGAACATATCGTCTTGAAGACCTAGAGGGCAGAGAGCTTCCGAGGACCTGGAATGCCGACCACCTCCTAAAATACCAAGAAAGCGCCCCGGCGCCACTCTAAGTATCATAAGATATCGAGCCATTCCAGTCCTCCGACTTGTAACCTATTTTCATAAATTGTACTATGTAAAACGGTTCGCCGTCGATTATTAATAAAGAAAGCTCTTTCGTGTTTTTGAATTTGCATGCTTCTCTCCCCTCTTATCAACTGCTTTTTAAACTGAGATTTCAACCAACGGTTCGGAGTCCACGTTCGGCTCGACCTCACCTCCTCGGCTCGTCCCCGGACGAACCAGGGGTAGACCGTCGTTCGGAACTGCTCTCACAACCGTTGAACTACACCGATGGTTCGGAGTCCAACACTCGGCTCGACTTTACCTCCTCGGCTCGCATCCGAGCGAGCCAGGGAGACACCCGATGGTTCGGAGTCCAACACTCGGCTCGACTTTACCTCCTCGGCTCGCCCCCGGGCGAGCCAGGGGTAGATCGCCGTTTGGAATTGCTCCCACAACCGTTGAACTACACCGATGGTTCGGAGTCCAACACTCGGCTCGACTTTACCCCCTCGGCTCGCCCCCGGGCGAGCCAGGGGTAGATCGCCATTCAGAATTGCTCCCACAACCGTTGAACTACACCGATGGTTCGGAGTCCAACACTCGGCTCGACTTTACCTCGTCGGCTCGCCCCCGGGCGAGCCAGGGGTAGATCGCCGTTCGGAATTGCTCCCACAACCGTTGAACTACAACGATGGACCCGGAGTCCAACACTTAGCTCCCAGTCCCCCAAAGCTTGCTTCGCGGCAAACTGGGAGTGGTCCGCCCCTCTGCTCCGTCAGTGGAGGGACACCGAAGCTACGTTCGGCCACATAATCCGAGCACTCCTGCCTAATAGCCGAAGCCCGAAGCCCTACTCCTTCGGTCGGCTACCGAGCAAGTGCCTTCCCGAGCTCCCAAACAGAAAAAACTTACTTTCTCCTCAACTTTCGTGCATGATCTCAATCAAACGGCTTAGATCTTGCCACGGACGCTAAACGACAAGATAACGTTTTCTTGGGAACTGAGCCGCCTCGAGATTCGTGCCTACGTTCAACGGCTCAGATCTTGCCACCTGCGCTAAACGACAAGATAGTGCTTTCTTGGGGATGGGGCCGCCTAGGAATTCGCGCCGTACCTTGTCAGAGTCACTAAACGACAAAATACCATACATATAGGAACCCGTTCGGTTCGACGCTCTCGCCGATGGAACTAACACGCTCGGTTCAAGGACCTCGGCGCGACCAACACAGTTATAAGCAAGACAAATATGCAGAGCAATGAAAGATATTTTATTAAACAACCAGGCTGTAATACAAAGCGCATCTGTTCCATGGTTACAAAGTGTTTGCAAATAAAATACACGACGCCGACCCACCATACTTGGCCCTCATATGGAAAAATCTTCACTAGACTGTTCGGTCTCCTGTTCGTCCTCCTCGGCTGATAGCTCCTCTACACCCTTCCGGAGCTTTGCCACCACAGTCTGCAAGTGTCGAATCTCCGAGAGCAAATCGTCCCGCTCGGCTATAATCTTCGACTGGTTATGTCGAATGCACTGGACCCGAAGAGCGTTGCTGAAAGCGGTTTGCGAATCTTCGTCCTCCCCTGCAGGGCTCAACTCGGCAATCCTATTCTCCAGGCGTTGGATCTCCGCTTCCCGAAGGTCGAGGACGGACGAGAGGTGGGCCCGCTCACTCTCAGCTCGGCGTAACTCCAGCTCGACGCTCCTGGGACTCAGAGCCGCCGTCCCAGAAGTGGCCTCGGATTCAGAGTCACCATCCGAACCGTGGGATTCAGCATATGGGTCGGCCGTCTCGAGCTGAAAAGAAGAGAAAACGAACAGCAAAATTTCAATACACTGCTGAAGTCCAACACTTGGAGATTTTCTAAAGAAACTCTCAAATTCGCATTCAGACATAATAGTGTTACACACGGCCGAACCGACCCTACAACAACGTTTTACAACAAATCAGAAGGGACATGAAGCGACATGATCAGGTTCTCTTCGGAAGGGGAACGCTTCGGTTTAAGGAAACGCAAGGACGACGAGGCCTGCCCTCCGAGCTCGATCCGAAACCAACGAAACGCGACCCCCCTTCGCTGCTGGCCCTAACTGCGGCGCCGACTGAGGCCCTGCTCGACGAGACGGCCGCACTGCTCTGAGCGTCGGCTGGACTCCGTCTGGTCACAGGCGAGCGTGTCGCGAGTTCGTAAAAAGAAATCCCTCTCTCGCTCTCTTCACGAGTACATGACGTACTGCGGACGTTAGCCCTCTCCGGCACAGGCTTGAGCGACGCGACCTCTTCCTCCAGTTCAATGATTCTGTTTCTCAGCGCGTCGTCCTTCGCCATCTTCTTCGGACGAGAGGGTCTTGACGAGCCAGAGACGGTGGCGCCATCAGTCGCAAGCCGTCGGAAGTGGGTGACCTCGATCCCCCTATCTATCGTGATCCTTCTGAGCCTGTCGACTTCGGCCAATAGCCTCTTGCGCTCGGTCGACGCCTTCTCCAGCTCGGAAGTCAGTTTCTCTTCCGCCGCCGAGCGTTCTTTCTCCGCTAATTCCAAGTGTTGGACCTCAGCCAAAAGGTCTTCATTCTTCTGCTCGGCAGCAGTGAGCTCTCTACGGAGCCGCTCGACTTCGCCTTCGGGACAAGGGGCTTGGGGGTACTTCCGCAGTTGCCACAGCTCGCTACAATACCTCCGCACAGCTGCCTTCGTCTCCTCCAGCTTTCCGAGCAGAAGAAACCGATTCTGCCGGCTGTGCGAGAGCTCACCCTTCGTTCTCGCCAGCTCCTTCCGAAGGTATACAACCTCCGTGATCGGACCAAACTTCACCTGAAAACCGGAGATAAATCTGATGGGACAATACACGGAAACATCTACAACTAGTCACACGCAAATCCGAGGCTCAACACTTGGACAAATTTTTGCCAAACAAAATGTTTTCATTCAAAACCGAGGTGAAAGTTTTACACAAGCGGTGGCCAGTCCGCAGTTAGGCTTACAAAAAAAAAGACTAAAAAAGACAACCGAGTCAGGGGTCGACCTTTTTGTCGTTAGGGTCCGTCGACCCCCCGGCCTTGTCCTCGCCACCGCCCTCGCCTCCGTCCTCGCTCCCGCTCTCCTCCTCGGAGTCGTCCTCCTCCTCGCCCTCGGCTTCAGTCTCCCCTGGACCTTCGACGCGTTCCGTCTCTCCCTCGGGGTCGAGCAACCCCTCGGGAACGCCCTCCTCCCCTTCCACGAGGTCGTAAAAGCAGTAGGAGGACGTGTCAAAGCCCGGGTTCTTGGCGGCTACGTGGAGCAGGGCCCGACCGTAGGCTTCCTCCATGTTCTGGAGCATGTGCTACGCGGCCTCCTCCTGCACGGCCTTCCTCACCTTCTTCACCTTCTTCTGGTGTTTGGCCATGATCCTGTCGGCCCTCTTCCGAGCCTTCTCCGCTTCCGACCGAGTGTTGGCCAGTGCGTCCTTCAGCTCGGCAGCCTCCTTCTCCGAGGCCTCAAGTTTGGCCGCTGCGTCCTTCGACAGCTGAATGGCGTCGACCAGCTGCTTCTCCAACCCTGCCACTTCGGCAACCCTCTTCGTCGAGAGGAGCTGCTCGGCATCAAGCAGCTGCGTGGCCTTGACGCGCTCCGCCCTCTCCCGCTCCTTCTCCTGCTCCTTGTTCGCAAACTCGAGCAGGAAATTGAAGTGACAGAGGGTCTGAAAAAGGACAGCACATTAAAATCCGAACCCAAGGACTTGGAAAAATTCTAAGAAAGAAATTTTGATGAAAAAGAGCTCGGCTTACTTACCGACATAGTATTCCGAGCAATCTGCATCGTGGCGTCCCCTGCTAGCCCGGCCTTCAGGGTCGCTCGATCCTTTGGGGTCGGCAGGTGCCTCACCGCCTCCATGCAGATGTTGCCGTCGCCCAAAAAGCCGTCGACGTTCATCACCTGCCAGTCGGGGACGAAGATCTGCTTATGACGCTCGGTCAAGATCTTCTCCGCCTCGACAGTGAGGGGCGGAACTTGGAGGGACAACACCTCTTTCACGCCGAACGCACCACTCGACGAACCGGGAGCGTCCCCCTTCGGGGTCGGGGTCGGCGCACCCGAGGCAGGAGAGTCGAGGACCCTGATCTCCCCCTGCTCGAGGACCGCGACCTTCGGTTGGTCGGCAGCCTTCTCGACCGTAGGCTTCTTCGAGGCTCGGCTGTCCTGAGGCCCTGCCGAAGGCCTCTTCTTCTTCGCCTCCTGCTCCGACCGACCCTTCGCCACCAGAGCTTTGTAATCCAGCTTCATCGTCTCTACACAAGCCGAATGAAAAAACTTAGAAAAATTTTCATGAACTTTAAGCAAAGAGTATAAATACCAGAAGCATACTAGGGTCGATCGGACTGAGACCCCCTCGAAACAGATCCCCCTCGGTAATTTCTTTCCAGCTCAGCGCTGGCAGGGCGAGGAGCTTCTTCTGGACCTCCGCCTCCTCATCACTCAGTGCCGCCTCCTTCTTGGTCTGCTTGGGCAGACCTTCCTTTGCCCAAACCGTCGGTATCACCCACGGCGCAGGGGCTCGGATGAGGAAGTACTTCTCCTTCCAATGTTTGATCGAGTCCGGATTCTCGATCAGCTTCACGCCCGTCCGGGGCGAAAGATAGAACCTTTGTTCGTCTCGCCTTGGCTGATAAGGTCGGTAGAGGCTCCGAAAGAGGAACATACTCGGTTTGGCACCAACCTCTTGACATCGGAGGATGAATGCCATGACGTGCCTCCATGTGTTCGGCATCAGTTGGGCGGGACTCAAACCGTACCATATCAGGACATCAGCCACGAACGGGTGGAGGGGAAAGCGGAGTCCGGCAATAAGGGAGTCGACCG
Source organism: Hemerocallis citrina (assembly GCA_017893485.1). NCBI lineage: Eukaryota > Viridiplantae > Streptophyta > Magnoliopsida > Asparagales > Asphodelaceae > Hemerocallis > Hemerocallis citrina. The sequence goes on from CM030368.1 coordinate 128,535,865, forward strand.
GAAAGACGCACACGTCCGACGAGGACTTTGTGTTGGCTCGGAAACCTGGCCCGGGGAGGAGCAGTCCATAGTCGGCAGGGATCCGGAAGCCCTCTCGGATCAGGTGGAGGTCACCCTCGGTGAGAGACGAGATGGTATGGTCCACCTCGGACAGCTCCCTCGGCTCGTTCTCCTCCACCAACTTAGCCGTACCTTGTGTCACCCTCTCCAAGGTGTCCTCGGCGTAGTCCCGTACGCCCCCCACGCTCGACAGAGAAATGGGCTGCCGACCGAACCCTCCAGCCGTCTTCGGCGTTTCCACGATCGTGACCACGGCCTTGCCCTCCCGGGACACCGCCACAATCTCCTTAGGCAGCTCGGCCACTTCGCCCTCTCTGTCCGGACGAACGACATTCTGATCGCTCGGCTCCACTACCTCCTTTCCTTTATCCCCTCGGCCAACGGCTTGCTCCGAGGCGGGGGTCTCATCCGTGATCTTAACCATTTTTTCTAAAAGAGAAGGGAAAGAGACTGACCGTTGAAGTGATAGGTACGGTCGGAAAGTTCACTAGAGACAAGGAACGCTACCGCAACAGCTAGCACTGCCACCAGAGAGCTGAAAACTTCGAAGGCAAAGTAAAAACTGAAGAGAGAGAGTAAAAGTAAAAAATGAGACTTGGTCTAAGGGGGGGGGGTGAAGATTTATAGTAAAATGGAACGTCCTTTGGACTTCCAAACGAAAGAGCGTGACTTTTGGGCTGCTCTCGAAACATCGCGAAGGCCCAACACAACTGCCTTTCTCACCAAGTCAACTAGCTCGGCGCAATGGGACCTGAATCCGAGCTACACACAATCCGAGCCAGATTGCACAGACTCCGGTCGGTCTCCGAGCAAGTGCCTTTCCGAGCCTGTAAATGGAGAAAACGCACTTTCTCCTCAACATTCGTGCATAGTCTCGATCAGACGGCCCAGATCTCGCCGAGGACACTAAACGACAAGATAGTGTTTTCTTGAGAAATGTGCCCGTCTCGAGATGCGAGCCGCCATCCAACGGTTCAGATTGCGTCAGGTCGCTCGGACTGCCTACACCTCCTCCATGTCATCCGACGGATCCGGGTGCGCCACATCGTCCGGACGATTGAACCCTCGGACGTCCCACCTATGTCTGGAGAAACCAGAAAAAGTTTTGATTCAAAGTTTTAAGGCACCGCCCTCAGCGAGCGCCCCCCAGGCCCCGGGTCTCGGTCGGTATTCCGCCGACCCACGGGTCCCGGTCGAAAGCAGATCAACACTCAGAGATCGGGAGAAACACACCATTCCGAGCTAGTTGATTGCAACTGTGAAGGTTCGGCCTGGTAGGACTCTGGCAACAGAGCCTTCACAGTTGCAAACAACAAGCTCGGAACGCCCTTTGTTTCTTCCCCATCAATCTCACCAATGGTCCTGAAGACCGAGCCATGATCTCCCCCGGGTCCGAATTTGGATCGTCACCTCTTCCACCATGATCTCCTCCGACCCCGCCACCCACCTCGGGACAGCCGGAGTCGGCAGAAGACCTTGGTGGAAGAACGACCACCCATCATCCCGGAGCGACCCATACCTCGGGCTCGGATCACAGTCGTCACTACTCCTGCCTCATTCCCCCCCGACCCTGACACCCGCAATGGGGGCCGTCAGGAACGGGAGAAGAAGAAGGCAGTAGAGTGACCACTCCTCCGAACCTATCAAGGTTAAGACTCCGCAAGACTGGCGTCCGCCAGAGGCAGACACCACCGAGGTCTAAAACTCAACATTGCTGCGACTGAAATAACAAGGGGAATGGAGTACTTATAGCCTACCCTCCAAGATCTAGCCATTATGATCCTCGGAAGTTGTAGCGCCACGCATTAATTGAAGGAATCATCCTTAATGACCTGGGGAAGGTGGAACGCCGCACAAACCCCGGAGCACCATTAATGTCCTTGGGAACAGGATCGTCTCGAGACGGATTGCACCACGTCGCTCGTCCTGCCGAAACCCCCTGTCTCCGGTCGGATTCCGAGCAAGTGCCTTTCCGAACTCGCAAACAGAGAAAACTCACTTTCTCCTAAAAAATCGCGCCTGATCTCAATCAGACGGCCCAGATCTCGCCGAGGACACTAAACGACGAGATAGCGTTTTCTTGAGAAATGTGCCCATCTCGAGATGCGCGTCGCCATCCGACGGCTCAGATTGCACCACGTCGCTCGGACTTGCCGAGACCCCCTCTCTCCGGTCGGCGGACGAGCAAGTGCCTTTCCGAGCTCGCAAACGGAGAAAACTCACTTTCTCCTTAAAAATCGCGCCTGATCTCAATCAGACGGCCCAGATCTCGCCGAGGACACTAAACGACAAGATAGTATTTTCTTGAGAAATGTGCCCGTCTCAAGATGCGCGTCGCCATCCGACGGCTCAGATTGCGCCACGTCGCTCGGACTTGCCGAGACCCCCTCTCTCCGGTCGGCGGACGAGCAAGTGCCTTTCCGAGCTCGCAAACGGAGAAAAAAGACACCGAGCTACTACGACCACTGGATCTCCCAGAAATTCGTGCTCTTGATGACAAACGGTCCAGATTGTGCCGCGTGCACTAAAAGACAAGATAGCATTTTCTTGGGATTCACACCATCATCCGACGACTCAGATTGCGCCACGTCGCTCGGCCTGCCGAGACCCCCTGTCTTCGGTCGGCGGCCGAGCAAGTGCCTTTCCGAGCCCGTAAACGGAGAAAAAAGCTTCCGAGCGATAACAGCCACTGGATCTCTCAGAAACTCGAGCTCGACCGTGATCAACGGCTCAGATCGAACCACGCCATAAATCGATATTAAAAATCGTTTTTTATTTATTTAAATCGTTTATTTATTTAAAAATTGCGAAAAAATTGCTAAAAATTCGGGAAAATTAACTAAAAAAATTCTTGAAAATAATTAAAAATTCGGGGGTATATTTTTGAGCCCCTGAACGGACAATTATCGCCTAAAATGCACTGTTAAGGCCCCCGAACGATTAGTAAACACATCGCAAAATTAAGTAAATAATCCGAAAAAATAAATAAGAGCCGTCAAATACTCGATATGGCTAAGAAACAGTACATGACATCAAAAAGTTACCTCACTACCCCCTTCGAAATTCTAAGTCCTCCATATGGACTCCGATACAACTCCGCTAGCCACCTAAACAGTCAAACTACTCCTCAAAGGCTGATCACGCTCAGTCTTTAGGAGTGGGGGGCTCGTGATATGGCTAAAAATGGGGTTAAATCAGAACCGTCCAGATTAGGCACGAATCTTGAAGCTCGGGGGTAAAAAAGTAATTTCACATGCAAGCGGATCCAAAGTGGGTACTGGATCTCCTTCTCACAGACCCAATAACCCACGAACGGGTCCGCTCCAGTTGGGCACGGGTCCTGACCCGAAGCGAGCCCAGACCAGCAAGAGACAAATCAGGGCCACTGATTTGACCAAGTCAACGGGCCTGATTTGCTCTCACCGGGAATCAAGGGGTTAGTTTCCTAAACAGACTGTGAGGATTTTTCTCCTAGCAGTTATACAGGGAACCGGGCCTCTAATCACTCCCCTGGCGACTATAAATACTTCCCCTCTGCCACTGTGACCAGGTTAATCACTTTTTCACCACTTTTAAGCTCTTTCTTAATCTCTTCTGATTACTGACAAGAGCGTCGGAGGGTGCGTCGCCGGAATCAACCCCGGTGTCTCGCACTTCCTTGCAGGTTGCGCCAGGAGCAAGAAGGCTTGAGTCAACTGTTCAGGTTGTTCTCGGACTCACAAATTCTATCTGTTTACTCCCACACCGAAATCAGCGGTAACAGTAACATTGATCACGGATAGGTTATGTCTAATCACTGACATTCCTGTTACTTGAGTAGCAGTGATGTATTGCTAGATACTGCTTACTGTTTGTAATACTAGAATATGATTTTGATATTACTGTCAACGTAACGAGAACCTACAGGGTCACACACTTGAATGGATCGAAAATGGAATTTAAATTCATAAGATAAACTTAATTGAGAATCCAAGTAAGGCTCAGACTCCTGACATTGGTTGGACATTTAATTAAATTAAATGGGCTAACTAAATTTCAGAGGCCCACACATGAATCTGACCCAGGTCAAATTGTGAGCCCAACGACCTCATTACTCTCTTAGGTTTAATTTTCTGTAGCTATATATGATACATATCTGTAGAAAAGAGACACACGAGAAAACCCTAGCCGTCACAGAAATTGTGAGAGAGAGAGAGAGATCGTGAATAACTGCCCCATCTTGCAACTAGCACCGCGGCGTGAGGAAAGCTTTGTTTTGATCCGTTAGTGTGGATACCTTAGAGGCACCGCAACATTACAGTGTTGTGATCGATATATCTTGGAGACAGCAAATCCATCCATAATGTATAATTCCTAAACACGATTTATGGTTTTCGCATGGATCCATAGCTAGGTTTCAATAATTTTTGTAATTTTTCCGCTGTGTATTCAATCTATGTTTGTCATTGAAACCTAACAATGGTATTAGAGCCACTTGCGAAACCATAATTTGATTATGAAAGATATGTGACTTTGTGATATGTTCGCACTTTTGGAAGAAAAATTCATATGAGATTTTTTTTGCAACAGTTGCAATGTAAGGATTCGTTTATGTGTTGGTCGTTAACACAGATGCCACACTAGGGTAGCCATCGGTTCGGAACCATTGAAAACCCTAGAAAGATTTGATTTGCAGTAACGTTAGAGTTTCTTAAAGCATGAATAGTTCATGCACCTGCGTCGTCTGCAGTGGTGTTAGGGTTTCTTAAAACATGAAAAGTTCATGCTCTGGTGGTGGTAAAGGATGATGGGGCAGTTTTTTTTGCTCCGGGGCGCTGCCCCGCCACCCCGCAAGGGGCGGCCTCCCCGTGACCCCTGCCCACTGATCGAGGACGGCTGTGCGTAGGGCAATAATGATTTCCCAGAAACCAATCCCTTTTTTAAATAATCTAAATAAAATTATAACAAAATATTCTTTGATTATTATGTTCTGTGATGCATGGTGCATGGTTGTGGCCTTAGTTCTGTGATGCTTGGTTCTGTTCTATGACGAATGGTTTATATTCTATGATGTATTTTGGTATTTTGAATACAGCCTGCGTGTCGTGCCTTTCTCTCTACACTCCAATTATACATTCTTTCTTTATATGTAAATGTAATCTCACTGAGGAGGCAGGAAATTGACAACCATACAAGGACAAGATTGGGAAGCTGCTTGGAGAAGACGGTATAATCCCTTTGTTCAGTTTTTTATACTCTCATTGGCTTGAGAGAATCAGTGTGTTAGGGCCACAACCATGTCACATAAATTTTATGCTTTTAATTTTGTATGAGATGCATTGTTGTATGTTAATTGATAATGAATGGTGAGATCAAGTAATAAAATAACAAAAAAACCCTCAAAGAATATATTAAGTTGCAATAAGATACCTTCAAATGCATGGTGTAACTCCCTAGATTTTTAAAATAACGTTTTTGAGATTAATAAATGAATGAAAATGATTTTTGATGATTTAATTAGTATTTTTCTGAAATTTATCTTTTTACACGTGCAAAACACGTGCAAATATTTTCTTGGGAAGTTCAAAGTTAGAAACTATTTTTAGGAAACCTATTATTTATTAGTAGGTATTATTTATGAAATTTCTGGATTTTTCTGATATTTATTTGACATATTTGCAAATATTACAAAAAAGAGGGGCTTTTGTGCAAAATTACCACTTGGAGTGAAAACTCCATATTTTCGTTTTTTTAGGCTGAGCATGATGGTTAGTCAACTCAGAGATAAAAATTTTACTTTTTTTTTCAAATTTCGCAAATTTCTTTAAAAGGGGTCTTTTTGCAAAATCGCCACTTAGATGCAAAAATTACAAAATTTGTTTTCCTGGGTTTACAAACAGTGCCGGCCAAGATTTGACCAGTTATTTTGATTTTAAATCTAAATTGAATTGGTTAATCTAATTTCCAAGTATAAGGATTTATATATGTAAAGATATATTCAAAAGGGATATTTTGTAAGACTTATTCAAAACCCTAAAACCTAATTTCTGACCTAATATAAAGAGAGTGCAGCCGTCTTTTTGCTGCACTACACAAAGAGTTTTCTTTATTATTGGTTTCTTGGAGTTTCGAAGCGAGGATCTTGGTTTTCTTGCGAAAAGAATGACTTTTCTTATTCTCTTTATTATTTCGGTTGATTCTTCAATAAAGTGAGTGACATATGTTTGATTTTTTGTTGTTGTATGCATGTTGTATGTGATGATTTATCTATTAGAAAGCATGTTAGGGGATGTATGAAGATATATTGAATTATTGAAGGATGGATGAATAAAAATTGAATCTTTTCATGAAAACTATGTTATTGATGATTAAAATTCCATATAGATGACTTGCGATTGTTAAGAACCTAATAGAAATCATGAATAGGTTGTTTTCTTTCATATGCTTACTGAATTGATTGGTTATAATGAGTATGTATGTTGTATGATGCACAAAATTGATTAAAATGACCTTTTCACTGTGTGTATAATACATATGCTCTGTTTGGGGTTTTTGATGAGTAAAGAACTTGATGACTGATTGTTTTTATTGCATATATTCATGGGTAAACTGATGTGAGTGATTGTGTACAATGAATTGTAGAAGGGGTTTTTGATCAAGAGATCAAGTGTTGATGTTTTGAAAAAGGTTTGATCTTGGGTCCGTTGTATGCAAGCCGAAAATTGGCTTTTTTGTGTTTTTGAGAAGCTTTCAATTGGATCAAGCTTTCAATTGAATCAACCACATACATGCAAAATTGAGTTAATAAACCAACAGAATTTACTTGAAACAAAATTTATTAATCTCAAATAAATCAGATCTGAACAAGTCAAAATTATAGGTCATACTGTCCAAATACAAAATAGATCCGAGTACAAGATACAATGTTCAAAATGAGCAACAGGAAATAAATGAAGATAACAAAAGCTCCAAGAACTTTAGATCACATACTCCATCGGGCAGCTGATCACCAAAATCTGCAATTGGACAAATTGCAGGAGAAGGAAAGAGAAAACAAGTACCCATCAATTGCAAGTTACGGGCCACTTATAATGTAGGATACAAGTACATAGGGAAAACTAACTAATAATAAATACAAAATAACAACAGAACAGCATAGCATGGTATAAATGTGTCAACAGAAATGTGATAACTAACATGAATCGGGAAAACAAATCAGGTAGCATGGTATACTAACAGATACAGATAACATGTGTCAAGTGTCAAGTGTCAGATGGTATGCAGATAGATCTACAGATGGTAGTGTCAGACAATAGTTAGACAGATAACAGATAATTAGATAACAGATATCAGATAGCAGATACACATAATAGATTCAGATTCAGATTCATATACAGATGTCAGATTCAGATTCTTATAAGTCTTGTATTAATTACTAACTAGGTAGCACTTCATGCACCCCACCTACATGGTTGCTACATTCAAATAGTTTTGCTTGTAGATTTCGTAGGGGATCATATAGGGCAGTGTACTCAGAGTTCAGATAGATATCAGATAACAGATCAAATAGATAGAACCTAGTGGTTCTTTTCTTCTCTACACTTTCCTATAAGAAGTAATATAGACAGGGTTAGATAACAGATCTAGACAGACAGATAGAACCTAGTGGTTCTCTTCTTCCCTACACCTTCCTATAAGAAATAATGCAGACAGGGTCAGAAAGCAGATAACAGATAATCATATGGGAAACACGGGCTCCCTTCTAAGTACACATTTCTATGCTTTCCCACTACTAGATCTTTCCCATAAACCCCGGCTTGGTTACTTTTATTATAGTCATCAAACAGGCATGAATGTGTACGGAATAGTGTCAAACAAACATGGTATAATCAGTATTAGGTTCAGGGAAACAAATAAACATGCATAGATAATATACAGTCACATAAACGAGCAAAACAATGTATGTTCATAATCAGGACAGCAAGACAGTACAGTACTAAAATTCTGAATCCTGTCGCTGCAGAAATGCAAATTTGGATCCGTTGAAGAATCTGGAAAATAGACTCCCAACCGAATCTAGAGAATATAAATAAGTCACATAGTAATTCACAAAATCATAACTCAAAACTGATTTGAATCCAGAAAACATGTTCAGTCAGAAATCAGTAAAACGAATTCTCAGTCAGAAAAACAGCATCAAAACCTCTCAAATAAATCCAGGAAAAATCTTGGGTATTCCCCTATATGTCTAGAATTAAAATATAACGTTTCATAATATTCCAGTAAAATTAGTTTAGTCATCAAAAATAAGAAAACATCAAGAACGATAGTTTGGCAAATCTGGAATTCCCAACACTGTTGTACGAAAACTGAAATATCTCGCAAGCCGTGAAACAAAATCCAAATCCGCCAAAGGGAGATGAAAATAGAAAAAATATATTAACTTTTATATTTCACAAATATTTTTCATACAGTAAAAGTAATCAGGGTGAAAATACGATTCTTTACAAAACAGCGAGCAAAATACAACAAGTACAGTCTTTATAAACAAGCATGAAACGGCATATAAAACTCATCAATAAAATTCGCCAAAATTCTGGGTAATCCCTAAATAGATATAGAAAAACTGACCAAAGTTCTAGATCAAAATAATATGTATAGCACAAGTATCAAAATGATTTAGTCATCAAAATCACCAAGAAACAAAATCTGGAATTTACCTACACCTCTGTAATAAAACAGTCATATCTCACACATATGAAAACGAAATCGAGAAAGGTCAGAGGGGTTGGAAAGCAGAAGAATTTCTCTAAAACTCATGTTTTATACTGAAATTAAGATTCTGACCTTAACATGGTCTAAATTACTGTTCAAGACAGATTATCAGCAAAATCCAGAATTTCCTCAAAAACCAAAATCAACATAGATTCAACGAAACTTAATCCAAACACACTCAAACATGAAATCGAGTCTACCAAGTGTCCAAACAACATGAAATAGGGTATATGATATGTCCACAATAAGTATATCACATAGATCTCACAAGCACCCAAGTTCTCATAATTGTTTCACATAAACATCATATCAAGAACGGGCAAACCTAGGTTGTTTCATGTCAAATTTTTATGTCGTGAGGCAACTAGGGTCAAAAAAATATAGAGACAATACTCATAAAACATACATCACACACATGAGTTGTCTCTAGAACTCAACTATACTATAAGCGGTATTTTTTGACTTGTATCATACAAAGGAATTTGAGTACAAGTTACTTGCCTGGAAGACGACGACGGAAAATGACGATGACAAGAGAATAACGGGAACGGGTCTCGGCACGGATCTTGATGACGATCAAGAACAAGGAAGATCGGACGGCCGAGATTCGATGATCAAGAATCCAATCAGCAAATCAGCAACACCCACTCACCAAAATAGCAAACACTCCAAACTTCCACACAAAACAGCGAACACCCACACCGGATCCCCTTCAAACAGCAAATTCCAACCTAAAACACCAAACACAGCAACACTCCAATCAGTTCCCCTACCTCCAAACACAAAACACCTTACCAGACCAATCCCTGAGCTTCTTCCCCACCAAAACAGCACACAGCCAAATGCGACAGCAATACTGTGCTCCTTCTCCAATTTCGCAGAGAGAGAGAGAGAGCGATGGCGGGAGGGGAAATGACGACTATGGCGACTGGGCGGCACGACTGGAGATAGCGACTTGGTGGCGACGGGCGACAGGAGGTCGTAGAGGTGGTCGCGATGGCGGTATGGAGAGACACGGGTGCTCTGTTTTTGGCGAAGAAACAGAGGACAAGAACGCAGGGGTGTTCGGGGCTCAGGACGATGATAAGGAGGAGTAAGGGGTTTCTGTGGTGGTTGCGGGGTGAACGGGGAGACGAAGACGATGGTCGACAAGGCGGTGGCGAGGTTGATTGGGAGGAGCAGCAATGGGTTCGAGCAGTTGGTGGGTTCATAAAGACGAGGGGATGAACTCAGTGGTGCACAGGGATGAAGACGATCGGGGTCGCAACTGTGGAGACGAGGGCAAGGGCTAGGGCGATGAGGCGGTGACGGAGAGGTACAGGCGGGATGGCGACTGGAATTGGGTTCAATGGCGAAGTGGGGATGAAGACGAGGAGGGATAGGAGTAGCACGGCGAAGACGATGATGGGGGAAGGAGATGGAGGTGGAGCACAGGGCAAAGAGGTCGCGACTGGGCTCAAGGGAAACAGGGACGGAGTTTGGGTTTTGGAGCGGCTCGAGGAGGAAGATGGGATGATGAATAGGGGGGGTTGAATAGAGGGCGACGGTTAAACTGGAACTAGGGTTAAGGGTTATTAGGGTTGGGGGCTTAGGTTTATATAGGGTTGGGTTATAGTAATGGGTTGTAGGGGTTCTAACGGGTATAGGGATAATGGGTTGTAGGGTAATTTTAAAACTAGGTTTAATTGTTTAAATTGGGTATTTGGATTTAAAATTAAAAAAAAAAAAAAAAAAAAAAAAACCAATAAGAAGTAGGATTATATATCCAAATATATATTGTACTACAATATAAAAATTATTTGAAATACTACAATACAATTATCAATAGAAATAGGTTTTAAATTAAGAATCAAGGGTAAAAGATAAAAATAACAATAATAACACAAATAACAATAATCATAATAATAAAATAATAATAAAAATCATAAACATAAACATAATAATCCAAATCATAATAAAAAAGATTTGTATTATTAAAAAAAAAAACTAGTTATAAATAAACTACTGATTAAAAATAGGTTTCAACAGAAGATCTAATAATACATTTTCACAAAGAGTTTGAAAACAGAAAAATTAATTTACAAAAATTTTAAATACAGAAAAATACACATAAAATACGGGTTTGGGGAAACAGGAGTTACACACATATATATAGGCATATAAACACACATACATATAAAGTTTTTGTTGATGAACAGCCGAAATTGGTTTTGATGCATTTGTGATGTTTTCGAATTGAATTTGAGTTATTTGGATACTGAGATGGTTTTGATCAATTTATTACCCATATACTATGTTTTCTTGATGCTTTAACTGATGCAAACACACACATATACACCCTTATATATATATATATATATATATATATATATATATATATATATATATATATATATATATATATATATATATATATATATATAAGCACTGTTTTGAAGATTTTGTCGAAAATTGCTATTTTATGATCTTGACGAAGTTTTAATTTGTTTTATAAACTCCAGTATGTTAGAAAAGTTTTATTTGACCATCTTAGGATTTTTTTTACAAATTTATGATTTTACAAAGATTTATAGAAGTATCAGTAAAAATGTGCATGAATTTCAAAGTTGCGAATTTTCGCTTATGATAGTCGACCGTTCTGTTTTGAACTAAAAAAGTCGGTCGACTGTCAATTCTTGGGTTTTCTGGATTTTAGCTTGAAAGTCGACCGTTCGCTTTTTGAACTGGTTTTGATAGTCGATTGTCAATGTCTTGGCTGATTGTTGTGTTGAATTTTCGTCGTTTTCTTGAACGATTATTTCTTCAATATTATGAATGATTGATCCACTATTTTAGATGATATTTTTACTACAGATTACAGTATTTTACAGAGAGTTATGTTTTGATTATAATAGAATTTTAATTGTATTTCTACGACTTTATAAAGTGAAATATATATGGTTTTTGAAGAAATTGATGTTTTTTGATATTCTATGATTTCAAAATGTGATTTTCAGTTATTTGATGAATTTAATATTATACCTCTGATCTGGAATTTATGAGTACATTAAATGGATTTGGGTTTTGTTGACTTAAGAAGTTTTCTTGACATAAACGTTTTGATAATGAAATAGAGAGTTTTATTGAAAGTTTTGGTGTTATTCGTTTTGTGAATCTCTAGGAGTAGAGAGGGAATCCTTTGAACCGGCAGATGAGATTTTGTGGATTATGATCAGTTGGGTCTTGGGATTGTTGTTGTGGAATTAAGTCCGGTAGGATACACTAACTCTAGAGAGGGGGATTTGTGTTATAATAATAATCAACCTAATGACATGCACTAATGGAGATGTGATAGAACTTGGGAAACGTAAGTATATGCTCTAGGGGTCTAGTCCAACAGATGCGTTCCAAGACTGTGTGTTGTTCTGTCTCGAGAGAACATTTGGTATGTTCGCGTGTCGAGGGTCTGCAGGCCTATTTACGGAGCATACATGTGCATTCGCGTGTCGAGGGTCGGCGGGCCTATTCATGGGATGTACTAGTGTATCAGCATGTCGAGGGTCTCGCAAACCTATTCATGGGGTACACGTCAGGGAGGTGATTTCTTCCTGGGGGTCAGAGCTATTCTTACATGATGCTTGTGCGTCGAGGGTTGTGATGCCTATTTGCAGAGTATTCTGGATCTTGTTTCTATTACAGTAGTAAGATTAGTTGTATAACGATGGATTGAACCTTATAAAGTGGAGAACGATAAGGGCTTGCACCGGACCTATGTGGTACGGAATGCATAGAATCCGACAAGTATGCATTAGAGAGTCATCATATTGAATTTGTGTTTTCTTGACTTGGTTTTATGCATGATTGTTTTCTGTTTTCTACACTTGACACTTCGTCTAGTTTCACTTGATGTTTTCATATTTTATTCATTATTTTTCACCTTCCATTCGTTATTACTATTTGTATGTGTTGATCATGGTTTTATTATTTATGTTTTATTCATGTTGTATTTCTTTTGATGTCCCTCACACCGTTATGGCTAACCCCTGTAGTTTTGGGGGTTAGGGTTATCTCTAACCTCATGTTTTACAAGTAGGTACCTATAGCATTGGGATTTGGATTCATGTGGTAGAATGATAATGTGACTTATGTAAATTGTAAAAGAATGTGTTGTAAAAGAAAGAAATTATAATTCAAGGTTTTTAATTTTCCGCTGTGTTTTGTGAAGGATTGGTGTGATAAAAGTTGAAAATTTTATTTGTGTTTTGGCTATGTTTACTATTACATCGAGGTTGATGCTGGGAATTGTGCCACGTGTTTCTGAAATATTATATTAGAAATTCGGGGCACTATACATGGCACTCGTCTCGGCTAGGATCGCTTAAGTGTAGGTCTACCAAAGAAGGGTGCCTTTATCTATCCAAGTGAGACGCGATGGGATAAAAGTAATATTCAATTGCCAACCATTGGGTCTGACTTAACTAAACCATTTCAATAGGATTGAAGGTTTAGAGGCATAGAGTTGGGCTTTAGTCTTTGAGTTAGATTAGAGTAAGTGTTATTCGCCCAACTATCCAAGAGTTGCATATGACGTAATTGGAAAATGTTCCCTACCTAAATAACTGAATTTTGGGTGATCAGCTAAAGCTAACTCGGAACTAGGTGAAATATGGATCTTGACCTACTAGAAAATCTTACGATGAGATTTTCCGAGTAAATGAGGAGGGTCGTTGATTTGAATAAAATAGTAGGAGGTATATTTAATAAAAGACCTTATTAAATATTTCAATGTCATGATACATACTCTGCATATTTCTGTTGATAGTTAAATATTTCTTACTTTGGAAATTTTTATGAAATAATATTTATTTTGCATATTTCTATTGATAGATTACCATGGCATCCAACACATCAAATAACCTATCATTGTGAACCGTCCTTGAGAAGGACAAACTGTTTGGAACAAATTTCCTAGACTGGTACAGAAACCTAAGGATAGTCCTTAGGCATGAGAAAAAGCTGTATGTTCTAGAGCAGTCTATTCCTGAACCACCCACCGCAAGTGCCCCTCGCACCGAAAGGGATGCTCATAAGAAACATCAAGATGACGCCTTGGACGTTGGATGTCTCATCCTAGCCACCATGAACTCTGAGCTTCAGAAGAAACATGAGAACATGGATGCCTATGATATGATCGTACACCTCAAGAGGCTCTATCAAGAGCAGGCTAGGCATGAGAGGTTTGAAGTCTCAAAGGCATTGTTTCAGATCAAACTGGCAGAAGGAATCCCTGTTGGAAAGAGGCCCATAGATATCACTCCTGTTATGTAAGAGGGACAAATCCTATTTAAGTCACTCACATCCCTCCACATGATTTTTAGTATATCCAATAGTTGACTTTACAATCACCTTATTACAGGCAAGGTTTGATGACATTAAAACATATAACTTCTCATGTAGGAAACCATAGTGACTTCAAGTTGAAGTACTACATACACCATGGTCACTGTGAGAACTGCTTATGATACTCACGTAACGATCCATGCAGCGTTCACATGGTGGGTCAGTCCAGTACATTATTACTCTAATATGTACCCATGTGAAGACTTGATATCTCATATCCATGACCCGTGAGATATGGTCATCAGTCTACACACATACAAGTCACTATGCATTATTGTTTTCCTAATTCATAATAATACTTGACTAGGGATATTTAAGAATAGTGTTCTGATTACAACCAATAAAATCTCACAATCAAGTCATGCACTTGCTATCCCATGGTATGGAACCTACTATTGTAAAAACTTTATTATGTTAATTTAATCACAATAAACAACACAATAAATGAAATGTCTCATATATGAAATAAATACCATGATATAATGTAAACTGGTAATGTCAATACGCAACTGGCCTCTAAGGCATACACCACCAGAAACCTGGCTATGATACCACTAAAAACCTGTCACGCCCCACTTCCTAAGATACGGAAGTACGGGCACGCGATTAAAGCCCAACGAATAATTTGCATCATTTATAAGTTGTAATATTCAACTTAACAATATAAAATACATTGACAACCACATGCTATAATGAAATCACATAACAAAAATAATCCATGAAATGTCTCAAAAATAACCAACGTATGGAAAGAAATAAAATTCAGGTCATCAAAGCCCAGAATACAAAGTACGATAATAACAACAATGTTGGAATTTAAAATAACATTAACGAAACAATTATTATAGGCCAATAATTCGGCTTCAATCCTTAGAAGATTATCTCACCAAGTTCTTCGGGCAATTCTCCTTGTGTACCTGCAAGCTCGTGGTCTAGAGTGAGGAAAATATCCGTTAGAGCAAGTCACGAACAGTAAGCAGTAACAAGCAAGGAACAATATAACAGGACGCATAAATATCAAGGAACAAGGAACTAGAACTATATTAATTGTCAATGAAAATGTTGATAACATGGTCAAGTTCTATAATCAACAATTCGATAACGATAACAATAAAACCAGAATCAAGTCACTAACAATAACTATGATCAATGCAAGTGTCAATCCTAGGTCTATCATGTTTTATTACATTATCTAATGCATGTAATTTTGTGAACGTTTAGACTATAGTGGTGAACTCTACAGGTCATGTACTTTGCAACGATAATCAATAATCTGATGGTGTATGTCCTAGGGCCAGTTGTGTATTGACATTACTAGTTTACATTGCATTATTACATTTATTTCATATATGAGGCATTTCATTTATTGTTTTGTTTATTGTGATTAAATGAGCATAATAAAGTCCTTAGAATAGTAGGTTCGATACCATAGGATATCAAGTGCATGACTTGATTGTGAGATCCTATTGGTTGTATTCAGAACACTATTCTTAAATATCCTTAGTCAAGTATTGTTGTGAATTAGGACAACAATAATGCATAAAGACTAGTATGGGCATAGACTGATGACCATATCTCATGGGTAATGGATATGAGATATCAAGTTTCCACATGGGTACATATTAGAGTAATAATGTACTGGACTGACCCACCATGAGAATGCTGTATAGATCGTTACGTGAGTGTCATAAGCGGTTCTCACAGTGATCATGGTGTATGTAGTCCTTTGACTTGAAGTCACTATGGTTTCCTACATGAGAAGTTACATATTTTAATGTCGTTAAACTTTACCTGTAATAAGGTGATTATAAAGTCGACTATTGGATATACTACAAATCATGCGGAGAGATATGAGTGACTTAGATAGGATTTGTCTCTCTTACATAACAATAGCGATATCTACAGGCCCCTTGATTGAGTGAGACTGCAATATGTATGGTCGTGCTCAAATGAGTCAATATGATATATTGAGCTCATTTGTTTTAGTAAGTCTACTCGGACATCAAGAAACCAAAGATTGAACTATACAAGGGTGACACACTCTATCCATTATGGTCAATTAAGATATCTGGACAAGGGGACTAGACTACATGGTAACATTTGTCACAGATAGGTTATGTCAAGTCACTGACATTCCCACTATTTGAGTTGTAGTGATGTATTGCTAGATACTGCTTACCGTTTGTAATATTAGAATATGATTTTAGTATCACTGTCAATGTAATGGGAACCTACAGGGTCACACACTTAGAATAGATCCAAATTGGAATTTAAATTCATAAGTTGAATTTAATTGGGAATCCAAGTAAGACTTGGACTCCTAATATTGATTGGACATTTAATTATATTAAATGGGCTGCCTATAGTTCAGAGGCCCACACACGAATCTGGCCCAGGTCGGATTATGAGCCCAACAAGCTCGCTACTCTCTTAGGGTTGATTTACTGCAGCTATATATATGATACATATCTGTGAAAAATTCATATATGAGAAAACCTTAGCCGTCATAGAAATTTTGAGAGAGAGATCGTGAGGAACAGCCTCATCCCGCAACTAGCACCGTGGCGTGAGGAAAGCTTTGTTTTGATCCGCTTGTGTGGGGATACGGTAGTGACACTGCAACATTGTAGTGCTGTGTTTGACATATCTTAGCGACAACAGATCCATCCTTAAAGGTATAACTCTAACATATTTTATGGTTTTCGCATAGATCTATGGCTAGGTTTTAATATTTTGTAATTTTTCCGCTGTGTATTCAATCTGTGTTTGCCATTGAAACCTAACATAATCAATAATCCACAATCAATGATCAATAACGAGAATTCGTTTACGATACGATACACGATAACATTAACTATATAGGGAAACACAGGTCCCTCATCCGAGTACAGTCTTCGATCGTTCACTACCAAGTCGACCATTATTACCCCGACTTGTTATTATTTTATTAACATGAATCGTGAATATGCAATCGATGGAAAGAGTGTCAAGAAATGATATCAATGAGGTATTAATTATTGTACAATGAATGATATGTAGTGCAATGCAAAGTAAACAAATTTACAATTAAACATGAAGACGCAATTCTGGACAACAAGGTGTTGTTGTACAAAAGTCGACTTTCCCACTGCTACAGGGAAGCAAATCGGGTTCTGTCAGGGTTTCTAGAAAATATACACCCTATCGGTCTCAGCGCATATTCACATGATACATTATAAATACAATAGCTAGGTGTATAATCTCATTCTTTACTGGTTTCATGTTCAGGCAGCATGTCAGGGTCAACTTCTTATATATAAAAGTTGGTTGTAAAATCATTTAAAAATCTTATAAAAATCATATTTTAGTTCCTAACAGTGTTCAGTAATAATACAATTAGTCTCAGGTCTAAATTCATAATTTAATCTACTGTTTCAATTAGTTAAACATGACAATGTAATTTCAGACTGTATTTTGGAATTCAGACATTACCCCACGAGAATCTTAATAACTAGTAATCCATAAGTTGGATTGCAAAACTGTAAAAATTTTTGGATTCTAGACACAGAGGGATGCAACTCTAGTTTAATGAGTTCTAAATAATATTATCTACAGCTAGGTCAAAAGTCTGGTTCTTTACAGAACTTGTGCTCTTGCAGCAATCCAGGGTTATATTTTTGTATGCACAACGAGTCTAGAAAATCATCAATTAAGCTCATAAAAATTCTAAAGCAACTCCTAATCATGTCTAGAAACATCCTGGATAATTTTCAAGTTTGATTCTACTTTTAACATCTATTTTAATTAGAAAATCATGTCGGTGTGTCTCTAGACAGTAATCTGGAAATTAAAAACCTAGCAGTACTAAAAATATGATAACTTGAAGTTTTATAAATCAGAATTTAGACCTGTCGAATGTTCTAGAAACTAGATTCAAAGGGCTATGACTTTCATCTATAAAGGTTAACTTAATTCTAACAAGGTCAGAAGCTCACTACAACATAGACTAGATAGTAAGGCAGCGACATGATAAATTTTATTTATCCACAATCGAGATATACAAAATTCATATTCTATCATGAGTGGTTACAAGTATTTGTGCCCAGTGTTTTGGGTGTATTTCTATTGTTATCAAGGTAGAAACTTGTCATTTCTACGGTCTAGAATTTATCATCAATAGTCATACCAATCCAATGCATACAATCAAAATATACTAGACTAATCTATATCTCTACATTTGTATGGTGTGGTGTATGCATAGGCAAACGGGTAACATGGCTTGGAATTTATTCAAAGATATACCACGAAAAAAAACTATTACTTGGTTTCGCCAATGAATCCGTAATTGTTCTTTGAGATGTATCAAGCAAATAAAATACGATAACAATATAAGGACTACTTGCGGAGATTAAACCGTTCTTGAACAAAAAAAAGTTGGTTCAAGAGAGACTTGCCTTTACTAGTGACGATTACGACATGTACGACGGAGGGAATGAGGTCGACGATGATCACGGTGAACAAGAGCGACGTCGAGGACCTTGAAATGCACTGATGTTGGTGTTGCTGTGGTGGGATCTCAGGGCAGCAAGGAGCTCGGGGTGTAGTGAGGTCGAAGTGGAGCAGGGGTGAAGAAGGTGCTCGGGTTGGGGACTCGACGACGGCTGGAGGCTCGGGGTGCAGCAATTGTGGGTGTGGTGGTCGAGGTGTTGACTGCAGTAGGTGAGGCGGTGGGAGGCAGGGGCATCGGCGATAAGGGGGAGCTCGGGGCTTGCTGATGATGAGAGGGTGGCGAGATGGTGGCAGCGTCAAGGTCGCGAAGTGGGTGGCGATGGGTGGTTGTCGAGCGGGATGAAGAAAAGGCAATGTCGGGGGGGGGGGTTCTACAGTTGCAGGAGGAAGGCGATTGTGGCGACGATGGGGAGCAATAATGGTGGACGGCGGTGGTGAGGAGGTCGAAGTTGGGTTTTGTTGGTGGTCGGGTGCAGTAGGGGTGAATAAGATGATGATGGTGGTTTGAAGGTAATTATTGATAGAGATTAAGATTAATTAAGGAGGTTATGGGGAGAGTATTAGATTACAGTAATCAGGGGGTGGTTAGGAGAATTAGTGGGGATTGATATGGTCATGGGGTTAGTTAGGGATTGTGAGGAGACAAATAGAAAATTTGTTAGGGTAGAATTGGGCTGGGCTTCAATAGTTGGGCTCAACATTAAATAAAATGAAATAATCAATGGACTTTAATAGTATGGGTTTTGGGTGGAACTGGGCTAAAGAATTGGATTTAGAATTCAATAAGAAACAATCAAGATTATAATAGATTAATTAGAATATCCCACATACCAAAATTAAATAGGATGTACAAGAATTTGTCCAGGGCTAAACTAAAAAAAGAAAATTGATCGACTGAAAGAATACAATTGGGTTGAAGAACACAACAATATTATTTTTAGATAAATTAGATTATAGGAATATAGAAGAGAAAAGAATTACAAAAAGAAATCCGAAACAATCGGAAACAGGGGGTTACACACGGACCCGACCCTATGCCCCTAGCTTCGGGGCCAGGCCGGGCCTATGAGGGTTGCGGTTTCTTTTTGTGTGTGTGTGTGTGTGTGTGTGTGTGTGTGTGTGTGTGTGTTTTGAATTAAGTATAATAAAGGTATAAATTTTGGGTGATTGAATTTAGACAACAATTTAAGAACATATAGACTTAAGAAAAAGATTCAAAGGCATAACTTTTTTCAATGAATTACAACATTTAAAATTTAATCAAACAGATAAGCAATATCTCATACAAAGTGATTGAATTTCAAATACAAGTTGAGGGGAAGTATAGACTTTAGAGTTCGAGATGACCTATGTTTAGATTGAAAAGATGACATTGGACTACTGTCGTACCCTTCTAGTTAACTAGAATATAGAATTTGTTACCGCTGATTTCGGTGTGGGGGTAAACAGATAGAATTTGTGGATCCGAGGAAAACCTGAACAGCTGACTCGGCCTTCTTGCTCCCGCCGCAACCTGCAGGGAAGTGCGAGACACCGGGGTTGATTCCGGCGACGCACCCTCCGACGCTCTTGTCAGTAATCAGTAAAAGATTAAGAAAGAGCTTAAGTGGTGAAAAAAGTGATTAACCTGGTCTTGGTGGTAGAGGGGCTGTACTTATAGTCGCCTTTGGAATGATCAGGATCCTGATTTCCTGGCTAACATTTAGGAGCAAAATCCTCCTATTCTGTTTTAGGAAAGTAGGCCTTGATTCCCTGGTGAGAGCAAATCAAGCTTATTGATTTGATCTAATCAAATCAGTGGCCTGATTCTCTCTTGGTGGACCGGGCTTGTATCGGGTCGGGACCCGCGCCCAGTTGGAGTGGATCTATTCGCGGGCGGTTGGTTTCGTGAGAAGGAGACCCAATACCCATTTTGGATCCATCTGTATGTGAAATTACCTTTTTACCCCCATGCTTCAAGATTCGTGCTCGATCTGGACGGTCTCGATTTAACCCCAATTTTAGCCATATCACGAGCCCCCCACTCCTAAAGGCTGAGCGTGATCAGACTTTGAGGAGTAGTTCAGCAGTTTCAGTGGTTGGTGGAGTTGTATCGGAGTCCAAATGTGGGATTTTGAATCTAGAAAAGGGGGTAGTGAGGTAACTTTTGACGCTGTGTGCTGTTCTTGAGCTGCGTCGGGTATCTGACAGTCTTTTATCTACTTTTTTCGAAGTATTTATTTAATTCTGCGATGCGTTTGCTAATCGTTCGGGGGCTTTAGCGGTGCATTCAGGGTAATGATTGTTCGCTCCGGGGTTCGAAAGTGCGTCCCCGAATTTTCAATTATCTCCCAGAATTTTTAGCTAATTTTCCCGAATTTTTAGCAATTTCCTCGCAATTTTTAAACAAATAAAACGATTAAAATAAATAAAAAACGATTTAAATACCGATTAATGGCGTGGCTCGATCTGAGCCATCGATCGTGGACGGGCGCGAACTTCGGAAAGATCTGATGGTTGTTACCGCTCGGCAGCGTTTTTCTCCGTTTACGAGCTCGGAAAGGCACTTGCTCGGCTGCCGACCGGTGACTAGGGGGTTCGGCGTTCCGAGCGACGTGGCGCAATCTGAGCCGTCGGATGGTGGCGCGCATCTCGAGACGGGTGCGGTCCCCAAGAAAACACTATCTTGTCTTTTAGCGCACGTGGCGCAATCTGGGCTCTTCATCATTGGGAGCGCGAATTTTTGAGAGATCCAGCGGTCCACGTAGCTCGGTGTCTTTTTTTTTCTCCATTTACCAGCTCGGGAAGGCACTTGCTCGGATGCCGACCGAAGGCATTGGTGTTCGGCAGGCCGAGCGACGTGGCGTTATCTGAGCTGTTGGATGTGGGCGCACATCTCGAGACGGGCGCGGTTCCCAAGAAAACACTATCTTGTCTTTTAGTGTTCTCGGCGAGATCTGGGCCGTCTGATTGAGATCGAACGCGAAAGTTGAGGGGAAAGTGCGTTTTCCCCATTTACATGCTCGGGAAGGCACTTGCTCGGCAACCGACTGAGGGCCTGTGGTTTTAGGCAATCCGAGATGGCTCTGTTCCCCATGGTGTTAATGGCGCTTCGTGACTTGTGTGGCGTTTCGCCTTCCCGACGCCATTAAGGATAATTCTTTTAATTAATGCGTGGCGTTTCAACTTCCGAGGATCAGTAATTCCCTTAATTAAAACGCAGCGCTTCGATTTCCGAGGGTCATAATGGCTGGTTCTAGGAGGCAGGCTATAAGTACTCCACTCCCTTTGTCATTTTCGTCACAACCAAATTGAGTTCCAGACCTCGGAGGCATCTGCCTTGGGTAGCTTCTCTCTTGAGGTTCGGAGAGGTGGTCGCTCTTCTGCCTGGTTTTCCCTTTGTTCCTGACGGCCCCCAAGTGGATGTCAGGAGCGAGGGGGAACGAGGTAGTAGTGGTGACGACCGTAGTCCGAAACCGGGGGATGAGTTATCTTCGAAGGACGGGTGGTCGCTCTCTTACCTTTATCTTCTCCCGTTCCGGACGGTCCCTAAGTGGATGTCAGGAGCGGGGGAGAATAAGGCAAGAGTGGTGACGACCATAGTCCGGATCCGAGGGATGGGCCGTCTCGGAAGGACGGGTGGTCGTTCTCTCACCAAGATCTTCTGCCTTCCTTGGTTGCTCCGAAGTGAGTACCGAAGTAGGCGGAGGCCTTGGTGGGAGAGTGACGATCCATGTCCGATGCCGATCTTCGGGCCATCCGAGTCCGTTTGTTGCAACTGTGAAGGCGTCGCTGTCAGAGTCCTCTGACAAACTGATCCTTCCAGTTGCAACCAACTAGCTCGGGATGGCGCGCTTCTCTATCATGAGTTGCAGCTCGGGCTTCTGGGCCGTCCGAGCCTGTTGTTTGCAACTGTGAAGGCGCTGCGGTTGGAGTTCGCTGACAAGCCGCGCCTTCCAGTTGTAAACAACTGGCTCGGAACGGCGTGTTTTTCCTGTTCTCTGAGTGTTGATGGGCCTTCTCTCATCTCTGTCTTCCTTCCGGGCTGATGGCTTCTGTTGGATGTCAGCCCGGGGGAGTTAGAGATGAGAGGAGCGCCGATCTGTTCCTGACCGGGGCCCGTGGTCGGTGGAATACCGACTGATGCACGGGACCTGGGGGGCGCTAGCCGAAGGCGGCGCCTCAAAACTGAATCAAAATTTTTCCAGGTTCCTTTAGGCATAGGAGAGGCATCTGAAGGATCAATCGTCCGAGCGACGTGGCGCACCTTGAGCCGCTGGATGGTGGCGCGTATCTCAAGACGGGCGCAGTCCCCAAGAAAACACTATCTTGTCGTTTAGTGCTTTTGGTGAGATCTGAGCCGTCTGATCGAGATCGGGCGCGAAAGTTGAGGGGAAAGTGAGTTTTCCCCGTTTACCAGTTCGGGAAGGCACTTGCTCGGATTCCGACCGGACCCCGCTGTCGGCGTGTTTGGGTTGCTCGTAGCTCGGATTTGGATCCCTCGGGGCCGAGCCAATTGACTTGGTGAGAGGAGTAGTGGTGATGGGCCTTCGTGACGTTTCGAGAGTAGCCCAAAAATCGCGAAGTTTCATTGGAAGTCCAAGGGACGTTCCAATTTTACTATAAATCTTCACCCCCCCAAGACCAAGTCTTCACTTTTCACTTTTACTCTCTCTCTTCCGTTTTTACTTTGCTTCGCAGTTTTTAGCTCCCTTGGTGGCGTTGCTAGCTGTCGCGGTAGTGTTCTCAGCTCCGGCGATCTTTCCGACCGCACCTGTCACTTCAAGGTCAGTTTCTTTCCCTTCTCTTTTTAGGAAAACATGGTTAAGATTTCGGCTGAGACCCCCGCCTCGGAGCAAGCCGTTGGCCGAGGGGATAAAGGGAAGGGAGTAATGGAGCCGAGCGAGCAAGAAGTTGTTCGTCCGGATAAAGAGGGTGAAGTGGCCGAAGTGCCCGAGGAAGTCGCGGCGGAGTCCCGAAAGGGTAAAGCCGTGATCACAATAGTGGAAACGCCGAAGAGAGCGGGGGCGTTCGGTCGGCAACTCATCGCCGTATCGATCGTGGGAGGTGTCCGGGATTACGCCGAGGATGCCTTGGAGAGGGTCACTCAAGGTACGGCGAAGCTGGTGGAGGAGAACGAGCCCAGGGAGCTGTCCGAGGTCGACCACAGGATCTCGACTCTCACCGAGGCTGATCTCCACACGATCCGAGAGGGTTTCCGGATCCCGCTTGAGTATGCGCTGCTCCTTCCTGGCCCGGGGTTCCGAGCCAACACAAAGTCCTCGCCGGATATATGCGTCTTCCCGGTCGATTCCCTCATCGCCGGGCTCCGCTTCCCCCTACACCCGTTCGTGGTCGAAGTCTTGGTCTGGTACGGTCTGAGTCCTGCCCAACTGATGCCGAACACTTGGAGGCATGTCATGGCGTTTCTCCTCCGATGTCAAGAGATCGACGCCAAACCGACTATGTTCCTTTTTCGGAGTCTGTTCCGACCTTGCCAGCCGAGGCGTGATGAGCAGAGGTTTTTCCTTTCTCCTCGGACGGGAGTTAAGTTGATCGAGAACCCAGACTCGATCAAACATTGGAAGGATAAATACTTCCTCGTCCGAAATCTGACGCCGTGGGTGATACCGACAGTTTGGGCGAAGGACGGCCTGCCCAAGCGTACAAAGAAGGACGTCCCACTGAATGCTGAGGAGGCCGAGGTCCAGAGGAAGCTTCTCGCCCTGCCAGCGCTAAGCTGGAAGGATATTACGGAGGAGCATCTGTTCCGTGGGGGTCTCAGTCCGATCGACCCTCGTATGCTTCTGGTATTTATATCCCTTGTTTAAAGTTCATGAAAAATTTTCTAAGTTTTTCCCCCCGGCTTTTGCAGAGACAATGAAGCTTGATTACAAGGCTCTGGTGGCGAAGGGCCGGGCAGACCAGGAGAAGAAGAAGAGGCCGTCGGCAGCGCCTCAGGACAGCCGGGCATCGAAGAAGCCCTCGGTCGCAAAGACTGCCGACCAACCGAAGGTCGCGGTCCTCAAGGAGGGGGAGATTGAGGTCCTCGTCTCTCCGACGAAGGTCGTGGTCCCCGAGCAGGGGGAGGCTATCGTCTCTGATCCCCCTACCTCGGATGCACCTGTGCCGACCCCGGGGACGGACGTTCCGGGTTCTTCGAGCGGCGTGTTCGGGGTGAAGGACGCGCTGTCCATGCAGGTTCCGCCCCTCACTGCCGAGGCGGAGAAGATCTTGACCGAGCGTCACAAGCAGATCTTCGTCCCCGACTAGCAGGTGATGAACGCCGATGGTTTCCTGGGCGACGGGAACATCTGCATGGAGGCGATAAGGCATTTGCCGACCCCGAAGGATCGAGCGACCCTGAAGGCCGGGATGGCAGGGGACGCCGTGATGCAGATCGCCCGGGATTCCATGTCGGTAAGTAGGCTGATTTCTTCTTCATCTGAATTTCTTCCTTAGAAAATTTTCTAAGTACTTGGATTCGGATTGTAACTCTGTTGTTCTCTTTCAGATCATCTGCCACTTCAATTTCCTGCTCGAGGAGATGGCGAGGAAGGATCAGGAGAAGGAGAAGGAGAGGGCGGAACGCGTCAAGGTCGCGAAGCGGCTCGATTCCGAGTTGCTTCTTTCGACGAAGAGGGCCACCGAAGTGGAGGGGCTGGAGAAGCAGCTGGCCGATGCCGTTCAGCTGTCAAAGGATACGGCGGCCAAGCTCGAGGCCTCAGAGAAGAAGGTCTCCGAGCTGAAGGATTCGGCGGCCAAGCTCGAGGCGTCGGTAAGGAGGCTGCCGACCTGAGGGAGGAGCTGGCCAAGGCTCGGTCGGAGGCGGAGGATGCTCGGAAGAGGGCCGAGAAGATCAAGGCCAAACACCTCAGGAAGGTGAAGAGGGTGAAGAAAGCCGTGCAGGAGGAGGCCGCGATGCACATGATCCAGAACATGCTGGACGCCTACGGCCGTGCCCTGCAACATGTGGTCGCCAAGAACCCGGGCTTCGACACGTCCTCCTACAACTTCTATGACCTCGTGGAAGGTGAGGAGGTTGTCCCCGAGGGGTTGATCGGCCCCGAGGGGGAGACGGAACCCGTCGAGGACCCGTGGAAGGCCGCGGCCGAGGAGGAGAAGGAGGACGACTCCGAGGAGGAGAGCTGGAGCAAAGGAGGTGGCAGGAGGCGAGGGCAAGGACAAGGCCGAGGGGTCGACGGACCCGAACGACAAAAAGGTCGACCCCTGACTCGGTTGTCTTCTTTTCTCTTTTTTTTTTTTGTTTCTGTAAGCCTAACTGCGGACTGGCCACCGCTGCTGTAGAACTCTTTGAATTTTGAATGAAAAAATGTTTTGTTTGGCCAAAATTTGCCCAAGTGTTGAGTCTCGGACTTAGTGTTTGTTTTGGCGTAACTTTCTCCAAGTGTTGGGCCTCGGATTTATCTCTGCATTTCAGGTGAGATTCGGTCCGATCACGGAGGCTGAATACCTTCGGCTGGAGCTGGTGAAAACGAAGGACGAGCTCTCTCAGAGCCGGTATAAGCGATATCTCCTGCTCGGCAGGCTGGAGGATACGAAGGCGGCTCTGCGGAGGTATGGTCGCGAGCTGTACCAGTACCGGAAGCGCTCTTCAGCTCCCCGTCCCGAAGGCGAAGTCGAGAACCTCCGTAGAGAGCTTACTGCCGCCGAGCAGAAGAATGACGACCTTTTGGCCGAGGTCCAATACTTGGAGCTAGCGGAAAAAGAACGTTCGGCGGAGAGGGAGAAGCTGGCTTCCGAACTGGAGAAAGCGTCAACCGAGCGCAAGAGGTTATCGGCCGAAGTCGATAGGCTCAGAAGGATCACAATAGATAGGGGGATTGAAGTGACCCACTACCGACGGCTCGCGACTGATAATGCCAATGCCTCGGGCTCGTTGACAGCCCCTCGGCCGAAGAAGTTGGCGAAGGACGATGTCTTGAGGGATAGGATTATCGAACTGGAGGAAGAGATCGCGTCGCTCAAGCCGGCACCGGTCAGGGCTAACGTTCGCAGCACTTCGTGCACTCGCGAAGAGAGCGAGAGGGGGATTACGTTTCATGAACTTGCGATGCGCTCGCCGTTGACCAGGGGGAGTCCGGCCGACGCTCAGAGTAGCGCGGCAGCCTCGTCGAGCGGGGCTTCGGCCGGCGTCGCCGTTAGAGCTAGCAGCGAAGGGGGGTCGCGCTTCGTTGGTTTAGGGTCGGGCTCGGAGGGCAGACCTCGCCGTCCTCGTGTTTCCCTAAACCGAAGCATTCCCCTTCCGAAGAGGCTCTGATTCTGTCGTTTTTCTATTTTTGTTGATTGTTGTAACAACTTAGTTGTGGGGTCGGTCGACCGTCTGTAACACCATTATGTCTGAATGCAAATAGTCTCTACTAAAAAATTTTCAAGTGTTAGACTCCGGCGGCGTGTTGAAACCGTGTTATTTGCTTTCCCTTCTTTTCAGCTCGTTGTGACGATCCATGGCTCGGACTCCGAACGTTCGCATGATGACTCTGAATCCGAGGCCACCTCTGGAACAGTGGTTCTGAGCCCTAGGAGTGCTGACATGAAGTTACGCCGAGCCGAGAGTGAGTGGGACCACCTTTCGTTGGTCCTCAGTCTCCGGGAAGCCGAGATCCAACGCTTGGAGAATAAGATCGTCGAACTGAGCTTCGCAGGGGAGGATGAAGACTCGCAGACCGCATTCAGCAACGCTCTTCGGGTCAAAAGCATTCGGCACATTCAGTCGAAGATCGTCGCCGAGCGGGATGACCTGCTCTCAGAGATGTGGCATCTGCGTGGTGTGATGGCGAGGCTCCGGGGGGAGAAGGAGGAGTCGTCTGCCGAGGAGGATGAACAGTTTAGTGAGGATGTTTTTATATGAGAGACAAGTGCAGTGGGTCGGGCATTGTGTGTTTTGTTTGCCCACACTTTGTAATGGAATGTTTTGTATTATGCGCCGACAATTAATAAAATTCCCTTTCGTTGCTTTGTATGTTTGTCCTTGCTTGTAACCATATCGGTCTGTTTAGCCGAATGGATCTCCAGGGGCGCGGCTCTTTGTCGTTTAGTGGATCTGACACGGTACGGCAAGGCTCTGTACCCAAAAAAGCGTTATTTTGTCGCTTAGAGTAGGTGGCGAGATCTGAGCCGTCGAACGTAGGCGCGAATCTCAAGGCGGCTCAGTTCCCAAGAAAACGTTATCTTGTCGTTTTGCGCAGGTGGCTTGATTTGAGCCGTCTGATCGAGATCACGTACGAAAGTTGAGGGGAAAGTGTGTTTTTCCCATTTACACGCTCGGGAAGCCACTTGCTCGGAAGCCGACCGAGTTTGTGGGTCTTCGGTCTTCGGCTAGTAGTTAGGAGTGTTCGGTCTTTTGTGTCCGAACGAAGGTCCGGCATCGACCTACCGGAGTAGTTTAGATGGACTAGGAACCAAGTGTTGGACCCCGGGACCATCGCTGTAGCTCGACGGGTGTGGGAGCAATTCCGAACGGCGATCTTCCCCTGGTTCATCCGGAGACGAGCCGAGGAGGTAAAGTCGAGCCGAGTGTTGGACTCCGAACCATCGGTGTAGTTCAACGGCTGTGGGAGCAATTCCGAACGGCGATCTACCCCTGGTTCGTCCGGAGACGAGCCGAGGAGGTAAAGTCGAGCCGAGTGTTGGACTCCGAACCATCGGTGTAGTTCAACGGCTGTGGGAGCAATTCCGAACGGCGATCTACCCCTGGTTCGTCCGGAGACGAGCCGAGGAGGTAAAGTCGAGCCGAGTGTTGGACTCCGAACCATCGGTGTAGTTCAACGGCTGTGGGAGCAATTCCGAACGGCGATCTACCCCTGGTTCGTCCGGAGACGAGCTGAGGAGGTAAAGTCGAGCCGAGTGTTGGACTCCGAACCATTGGTTAAATAAGAGGGGAGAGAAACATGCAAATTCACAAATATAATAGAACTCTTCTTTATCGATATTTGACGGCGAACCGTTTTACATAGTACAATTCATGGGACAGGTTACAAGTTAGAGGAGAGGAATGGTTCGACACCTCGGATTACTTAGAGAGGCGCCGGAGCGCTCTCTTGGTATTTCAGGAGGTGGTCGGCATTCCAGGTCCTCGGAAGCTCTTTGCCATCCATGTCTTCAAGTCGGTATGCTCCAGGCCGAACAACTTTTGTGATCCGGTACGGCCCTTCCCAATTCGGAGCTAGCTTGCTCCTCTGACTGGGGAGGGATATGGCTAGCTTTCTCAGTACTAAGTCTCCTTGCTTAAGGTTGGTGGGTCGGACCCTCTTGTTGTATGCTAGCTCGATCCTTCTTCTGTAATTCTGCTGCCGAATCGATGCCCTTTCCCTCAGTTCATCTATCAGGTCCAAGTTTCCTCTGAGGTCCCTGGCATTCTGTGCTTCGTCATAGGCGATGAGCCGTGGTGAAGGTATCCCGACTTCGAGGGGGATCACAGCCTCGGCCCCATAAGTGAGGTTGAAAGGGGATTCTCCGGTGGGCGTCCGCTTGCTTGTGCGGTAGTTCCACAACACATTAGGGAGTTGGTCGACCCACAAACCCTTGGAGCACTTGTCCAACCTCTTCTTGATTCCTGCGAGGATCTGCTTATTAGCATTCTCGGCCTGCCCGTTCGAATGGGGGTGCGAGACGGACGAGAAGCGCTGTTGAATGACGAGGTCGTCGCATAGGGCTCGGAATGCTGTGCCAGTGAACTGAGTCCCGTTGTCCGTCACGAGGACGCGGGGGACGCCGAATCTGCATATGATGCTCTTCCAGAAGAACTGCACAACCTTGTTCTCGGTTATAGTGGCGAGGGGCTCGGCCTCGACCCACTTCGAGAAGTAGTCGATCGCTACGACTAAGAACCTGAGCTGACCCGGAGCTGGAGGGAAAGGCCCTAGTAAGTCCATTCCCCACATCGCGAAGGGGATAGGGCTCGATAGGGAGGTGAGGTTGGCCTGGGGGAGACGTCGGATGTTGGAGTGTCTCTGGCAGGAGCTGCATTGCCGAACATGTCGCTCGGCATCTTGAAGAAGGGTCGGCCAGAAGTACCCATAGTTCAAAGCTTTCCGGGCCAAAGACCTAAATCCGGAGTGCGCCCCTCCGATGCCTTCATGAAGCTCCTGTAGGGCATATTCGGCCTGATCCGGAGAGAGGCACCTTAGGTAAGGTCGGCCATCTATTTGAGAGAAGGAGCGTTTGTACAAGATGCCCTCGATCAAAACATAGCGCTCGGCTCGAGTTCTGACTCGGCGTGCTTCTTTGGGATCTGTGGGCAGAACTCCATCCCTTAAGAATTCTACTAGTGGCTTCATCCAATTGTCCTGCAGCATGACCGGCAATGACTCCACCGAGCTAGGTGTCTCGCCTTCGATGCTCGGTTTAGAGAGGACTTCGATTAGTACGGTCTGTTCGAGACCTTGTAGAGAAGACGAGGCCAACTTGGAAAGAGCGTCAGCTTGTGAGTTCTCCTCCCGGGGGACCCGTTGGATGATGGCTTCTTCGAACCGGCCCATGAGGTCCCGGACTTTGGCGAGGTACTTCGCCATTCGCTCGTCCCTGGCCTCATATTCGCCCACGACCTGGTTCACGACTAGTTGGGAGTCACTGTGAATCCGGAGGCGCTGCGCCCCAGCACTTCGGGCGAGTCCGAGACCAGCTATGAGAGCCTCGTACTCCGCCTCGTTGTTCGAGGCCTTGAAGTTCATGCGGATCGCATACTGCAGGACGAAGTTGTCAGGGCCGTTCAGGATAATGCCGGCGCCGCTTCCTTCACTGCAAGAGGATCCGTCCACGAAGACTGTCCAAATGGGGGGCCCATTTGGGACGTGGCCGACCTCAGGGATGGTGGACTCTACAATGAAGTCGGCGAGAGCCTGTGCCTTAATTGCCGTCCGAGGCTGATAGGAGATGTCATGCTGACTTAGCTCTATGGACCACTTCATCAGCCGGCCCGAGGTTTCGGGCTTGTGGAGGACTTGCTTGAGGGGCTGATCGGTGAGGACGACGACCGAGTGAGATTGGAAGTAGGGCCGAAGCTTTCTTGCTGCCATGACCAGAGCGTAGGCTATCTTCTCTATCCTCGGATAGCGGAGCTCGGCGTCCCAAAGCACCTTGCTCACGTAGTAAATGGGCCTTTGGGTCCGGTCCTCTTCTCTTACCAAGACTGCGCTCAAGGTCTGCTCGGAAGCGGCCAAGTAGATGAAGAGGGGTTCGCCCGGGACTGTCTTACTGAGCAGAGGGGGGTTCACCAGATAGGCTTTCAGCTGGTCGAACGATTCTTGCTGTGCTTGGCCCCATTCAAATCCTTTAGCCCCCCGGAGTGCTTTGAAGAAGGGGAGGCACTTTTCCCCCGACTTGGAGAGGAACCGACCGATGGCTGCGAGACGACCGGTGAGCTTCTGCACCTCCTTAACGTTCCGAGGCGGGGCCATGTCTAATATGGCTCTAATCTTCTCGGGGTTAGCTTCAATTCCCCGCTGGCTTACCATGAAACCGAGGAACTTGCCAGAGGAGACTCCGAACGCACACTTGTTTGGGTTTAGCCGCATGTTGTACTTCCTCAACACGCCGAAGGCCTCCTGGAGGTCGGCTACGTGGTCAGTGCCGCGGATGCTCTTGACGAGCATGTCATCGACGTACACCTCCATGTTTCGGCCGATCTGATGCTGGAAAACCTTGTTGACGAGGCGCTGGTAGGTGGCGCCCGCGTTTTTCAGACCGAACGACATTACTCGGTAGCAGTAGAGGCCTTGGTCGGTGACGAAGGAGGTCTTCGGGATGTCCGGAGGGAACATCCGGATTTGATTGTACCCCGAGAATGCATCCATGAAGCTGAGGAGCTCATGGCCCGAGGTGGCGTCGATAAGGGTGTCGATGTTCGGGAGAGGGAAGGGATCTTTCGGACACGCCTTGTTGAGATCGGTGAAGTCGATGCATATCCTCCACGAGCCATTGGACTTCTTGACCATTACGACATTCGACAGCCACTCGGGATAATTTACCTCCTGGATGAACTTGGCCTTCAGCAGCTTATCCACTTCCTCCTTGATTGCCTGCTGTCGCTCGGGAGCGAACTTTCGCCTCTTCTGCTGGACCGGTTTGCACCCCGGTTCGACGCTTAGGCGGTGGACGAGCAAGTCCTCGGAGATGCCGGGCATATCCGCGGCCGACCAAGCAAATAGGTCGCGGTTATCCCGGATGCACCTCACCAAGTCGGAGAACAGCACGGTCGGCAAGGACTTGCTGACGAGGAATTTTCGGCATGGATCCTCGTCGGAGAAGAGCACTTCTTCTAACTCGTCCGCCGGCTCGGACGTTGGACGAGCCTTCGGCTCAGGGATCTCGAGTGTCTCGAGCGAGAGCACTGGTCCCCCGGTAGAAGTCATGTAGCACTTCCGAGCTGTTTCCTGGCTTCCCCTGACTTCCCCTACTCCCGAGCGAGTGGGGAATTTCATCTTCAAGTGGTATGCCGAGGGGACAGCCTCCAGAGCGGCTAGGCCGGGACGGCCTAGGATGACATTGTACGCTGCCGGGACGTCGACGACCATGAAGTCCATCGGCTCGGTCCGGGTAGTAGGGGTGCTTCCCGCAGTAACGTCTAGGGTTATCACCCCTTCGACGGTTACCGGGACCCCCGTGAACCCGTGGAGAGTATAACCGGCCAGCTTAAGGCGGTCCCGGGACAGCTGCAGGCCTTGAAAGGCCGAGAGGAATAGGATGTTGACCGAACTCCCATTGTCCACCAAAATCCTCTGCACCTTGAAGTTGGCCATGCGGAGGTCGATGACGAGGGCATCGCAAGTGGGGGGTTCGGACTCCTTCGAGGTCGGCATCGGAGAAAGACACAGGGACGCCGAGACCCTTCGGGGGAGGGGCACTGTGGACCGAGTTGACTTCCCGGACGAAGGCCTTTCGGGAGGAATTAGAGGAGCCCCCCATCGGGCCTCCGTGGATCAGATGCAGAACCCGTTCTTCCTTTCACCGGGATTTGGGATTAAATTCTTAATCTGTTCACAGGAAGAATATTCCATATCAGATCACAAGGATTACATTCCTAATCGACCCTATACTATATTAATTATTCCAATGTGTTGTGGAATTACCGAACCACGAAGCGGACCCCGACAGGCGAGAGTCCGTTCAATCTCACCTATGGGTCCGAGGCCCTCATCCCACTAGAAGTTGGGATACCCTCTCCTCGTTTGATACCTTTCGAAGAAGAACAGAATGCCAGGGAGCTCAGAACGAGCCTAGACTTGATAGACGAAATCCGGGAAAGAGCAGCCATACGGCAACAAAGTTACCGGAGAAGAATCGAACTCGCCTACAACAAACGGGTCCGCCCAACCGACCTGAAAGAAGGGGATCTGGTCCTCCGAAAATTGGCCATCTCGTTCCCCGGACAGAAAAGCAAACTGGCCCCAAATTGCGAGGGACCATACAAAGTCTCCAAAGTGATCCGCCCCGGTGCATACAAGCAAGAAGATCTTGAGGGCAGAGAAATTCCCAGGACTTGGAACGCCGACCATCTTTTGAAATACCAAGAGAAGGCAGCCACGCCTATCAAAGTAACTCGAGATGTCGGACCGCTCCTCTCCTGCTGCTAGTAATTTTTCCTTTGTTCTTTTTTTTTCATTGTAATAACGGCTAGCAACTTTAGAAGCAGCCGACCATTAGATATTAATAAATAAAGTTTTTCATATTTTTGATACTGTCGCATACCTCAGCCTTAAATTTTCTAACCATACGATGGTTCGGAGTCCAGCACTCGGCTCGACTCTTCCTCCTCGGCACGTCTATAGACGAGCCGGGGGTAGATCGCCGTTCGAAATTGCTCCTGCAGCCGTCGAATGGATCGGAGTCCAACACTTGGCTCGACTTTGCTTCGCAAGTTCGCTCCTAAGCGGACTAGAAGCAGCTCGCCATTCGAAACTGCTCCTGCATCCCTTAAACTAACCACACGATGGTTCGGAGTCCAGCACTCGGCTCGACTCTTCCTCCTCGGCACGTCTATAGACGAGCCGGGGGTAGATCGCAGTTCGAAATTGCTCCTGCAGCCGTTGAATGGATCGGAGTCCAACACTTGGCTCAACTTTGCTTCGCAAGTTCGCTCCTAAGCGGACTAGAAGCAGCTCGCCATTCGAAACTGCTCCTGCATCCTTTAAACTAACCACACGATGGTTCGGAGTCCAGCACTCGGCTCGACTCTTCCTCCTCGGCATGTCTATAGACGAGCCGGGGGTAGATCGCCGTTCGAAATTGCTCCTGCAGCCGTTGAATGGATCGGAGTCCAACACTTGGCTCGGCTTTGCTTCGCAAGTTCGCTCCTAAGCGGAATAGAAGTAGCTCGCCATTCGAAACTGCTCCCGCATCCCCCAAACTAAACTAATCCAACGATCGGATCTCTCCGACGACTTGACCCAATCTTTCCGACTCACCCTCGGTCGGGCCAGGATTAGGTACAAATCACAGCCCACGCGCGTCGAGTCGAGGTACCGGGTTACCGACCCTCGTATATGGCAAAAAATCACTCCGAGGCGAAGCCACCGTCAGATCGCCTCAGAAAGTGCGCTAGGGCGTGATGAGCGGATCTCATTCAGCCACGTGTCCACAAAACGACAAGATAGTGTTTTCTTGGAAACTGGACCCGCCTCAAGATCCGTGCACACATCAGACGTCCCTGATTAGGCCACGTGGGCGCAATCGGGAAGCAACTACGCGCCGAGCCGAGGTACTGGGTTACCGACCCTCGTATATGGCAAAAAATCACTCCGAGGCGAAGCCACCGTCAGATCGCCTCAGAAAGTGCGCTAGCGCGTGATGAACGGATCTCGTTCAGCCACGTGTTCACAAAACGACAAGATATTGTTTTCTTGGGAACCGGACCCGCCTCGAGGTCCGTGCAAACATCAGACGTTCCTGATCAAGCCACGTGGGCGCAGTCGAGAAGCAACTACGCCTCCACAGCCAAACCAAGCCTATGGCTCATAAACGCAGCGAAAAAGGAAAATTCGAGGATGAGGAGTTCGGCGAAGCGAACACCAGCCTCGTGGTTCGTCTTAAGCCTACTCTAGCTGACACAACCATAGCACAGATAAGAAGACAGCCAAGGACAATTCGGATAAAACAACTCCAATTCCATTAATAAGTTGGATAAAAGTTACAAAGCGGATTACAATAGCAAAAACTTGCAAGTAGGATTACAACACAGGGACGCGACCAGCCCGTTACTTCCGAGGAAGGGGAATACTCCGTTTTAGAGACACTTTGGGTCGACGCTTCTTGACCTCCGAGCTCGAATCTAGGCCGACGAACCGGGACGCCTCCTCACCACTAACTCTGACGGTCGCTCCTACCGAAGCACCGCTTGAGGACACCGCCACACCGCTTTGGGCATCGGTGGCTGACCTGCCTACGAGGGGAGTCCGGCTCGCTGCCTGATAGAACGTGATCCCTCGCTCGATCTCCTCGCGGGTGCACGAGGTGCTCCGGACGTTGGCCCTCACCGGCTGAGGCTTGAGCCGAGCGACTTCTTCCTCCAGCTCGACGATGCGATCTTTCAAAGTGTCATCCTTTACTATCACCTTAAACCGAGGGAGTTTCGCCGAACCGGGGTATTCGGCGCTGTCAGAGATAACGCGACGCAAGTGGGTCACTTCGATGCTCTTGTCGACAGTCACCCTCTGCAACTCTTCCACCTTCTTCGCCAAGCCGTCCCGTTCGGCTGAAATCCAAGCCAGTTCCTCTTCCCTAGCAGATAGCTCGGTCTCGACTATTCGCAGGTGGTGCAGCTCAACTAAAGCATCGCTATGCCTTATCTCCAAGTTATGAAGTATTTTCCTCGTCAAGTGAACCTCACCCTCGAGACGATCCTCCCGAGATCGCTTAAACAGCTCGGCTCGGCGCTGTTCGGCCGAAGTGTTACAAGCCGGCTCGGCAATCTGAAATAAGAAAGAGATAGCATTGGATACTTTTCATTCATTACCGAGCCAAACACTTAGACAAATTCCGGAGTCAAAATACTTTTCATTCATTGAAAGGCGGTGGCCAGTCCGCAAAAGGCATTACAACGATCGAAACAAAAAAAAAAGAACTACAAAAACCGAGGGGATCAAGGGTCCACCTTCGTCGCCGCGTCAGCCACAGGTGCATCGACGGAGGGTCCCTTGACCTGGCCATCTCCCACAGTCTCTCCGTCCCGTCCTTCCTCGCCTTCGCCTTCAGCCTTGTCCTCTTCGCCTTCCTCCCCTTCATCGTCCGAGGTCGGCGTTGGAAACAATTGATAGCCGACCCGCTCGAAGCCGGGGACTCGCTCCTAGACGTGGTCGAGGGCCATCTGATAGGACTTCTCCATATTTTCGGCCATGTGCTTCTTCGCCTCTTCCTCGACCTCCTTCTCCACCTCGGCCCGGATCGTCGTCGCCAGGGCCTCCTTCTCCGCTCTCTCCTCGGCCAAGGACTTCAGCGCCGCAGCTAAGTCCTCGGTAGCCTTGGCGGCCTTGGCAGACTCCGCGTCGAGCCGCTCCTTGGCCTTCTCCAAATCCGACCCAAGATCCGCGACCCGGACTTCCAAGGCCTCAGCCCTCCTCTGCTCGGCCTCAAGTTCCTTGACCGCCCTGACCTTCGCCAACCTGTCCTTATCGCTGGCGGACCTCAGCTCCTTCTCCTGTGCGGCAAAAGTCTCGAGGAGGTGGCCGAAGTGGCAAGTGGCCTACAGAGACAACAGTCACTAATACAGATGCCGAGTTACAGACTTAAAGAAATTTGCAATACGCTTACCGAAACGAGTGACCGGGCGACTTCGTAGGTATCGTCACCGACCGTCCCCGCCCTCAGCGCGGCTCTGTCCTTCGGGGTCGCCAAGTGTTTGACGACCTGCACTGACATCTGCGAATTGCCGAGGAACCCGTCATGGTTCTTCACTCGCCAATTCGGCACAAACAGTTGCTTGTGCTGTTCCGTCAGAATCTCTTCGGCGGCCTGGGTCAGCGGTGGTGCCTCGATCGACAGCGCCGCGTTCACATCGAAGATCCCCTCGATCACGCCAGGGACCGAAGAAGACGGGGGCTCCTCAGCGACGATAACTTCCGAGGGCACCTCCACAGCAGGGGGAGGCGGAGGGATGCTCGAGGCGACGGTAGGTGCCGGGGTAGACGAAACAGTCGCAGCCGCCCTCTTCCTCTTCTTCCCCCCGGCCAGCTTAGACCTGTCCGCCATCATGGAGTTGAAGTCGATCTTCATTCCTTCTGCAACAAGTCAAAAAAAAAGAGGGGGGGGGGACGAGTTAGCAGCCCGAACCGAAAACTTAGAAGGAAAATAAAAAAAAAACGAGATGTCAGGAGCATACTCGGGTTGATGGGGCTTAGGCCGCACCCGAACAACACCTCCTCCGTCAAATCCCTCCAACTCAGTATCGGAAGGGCCATTATCCTCCTCGCCACCTCTTCCTCGGCATCAGACAAAATAGGGTCGGCGCGTGCGAAATTCGGCACCTTCACCTTCCAACGGGTCGGGATGGGCCTGATCGCCTCGCCCCTCACTATAAAAAACTTTTCCTTCCAACCCTTAATCGAGTCAGGGTTTTCTACAATCTTGACACCCTTCCTCGGCCCCAAGTAGTATCGGTACTCCGTCTTGTGCTGACGGTTTACTCGATACATTCCTCGAAAAACCGTGAGATCCGGCTGCACCTCGGCTCGGTAGCACTGAAGCATAAAGGCGTTCACGTGGCGCCATGTGTTTGGCATGAACTGGGTTGGCGCGAGGCAATACCAGCCGAGGATCTCGAGGATGAATGGGTGCAGAGGGAAACGCAACCCGGCATGAAAGGAGTCGACGTCGAACATGCACATATCCGAAGACGGCAGCTTAGAATTCGCTCGTATCCCAGGACCTGGAAGAATCAGTTTGTACTCCGGAGGGATAGCGAAAGCCCTTCTAACCCGGAGCAGGTCCTCCTCGGATACCAAAGTGATGAGCTCGTCCGCTTCGGTGGCAAGTTCCGGATTGGGCTCTTCGACGATCTTGGACTTTCCATAGATCGCCTTCTCTAGCAAGTCCCCCTGATACTGCCTGACCCCCGAGTGACCGGACAGGACGGAAGGATACCGTCCTATCTCGCCTGCCTGCTTCGGATTTTCCACAATCACCTCCACAATGGGGGATTGGGTCTCTACCCTCCTCTTCTTCTTCCCCTTCTTCGTCTCGACTACAGAAGGTTCAGCGGCTTGCTTACCCTTCCTCCTAATCTCCGACCTCCTCCTCTCCTCGGCACTCTCGTCGCCCGAAGGCGAAGCCCCACTCCCCGAATCTACTCGAGACATCTCTAGGAAAATTATTCAGACTAAGTAAACTGACCTTTTGAAGTGACGTCTACGGTCGGAGTACTCTTGCCGGAAATCGCCTGGCCCACACGACAGCTAACGGAAACGCCTTGGGGAGGAAATCGCCGCTAGCAGAGCACTTAGAGAACTAAAGTAAAAAACTTGAGGTAAAAGTGAGAAGTGAGCTTTGAGAGTAAGAGTGAGCGCTTTTAACCCCTCCAAGTTGGGCCTCCTTGGGAAACGCAAAAAGCCCAATAGGGAGCCAAAGCGACAGGCGGAAGCGGAAATAGTACGGAGCCTACTCAGAGCAAGAGACCCTTAAAAACGCCAAGTCAACGTCTCGGCTACCTACTAGAAAGCCATAGGACGCCCCGGCTGCGCAACTTTGTGCCTCGGCCAGTCAACTTCGATCCGAGGCGAAGTCACCGTCGGATCTCCCTAAAACTCGCGACAAAATCTGATGGACGGTTCAGATCGTGCCACGCCCACAAAACGACAAGATAGCATCTTCTCGTGATCTGAACCCCATCCTCGAGATGCGCATCAAGATGGACCGTCCAGATCCAGCCACGCGTCCCCCCTTGCTGACTGCCATCGGTTCGCCCAGCCGAGCTACCGAACAGCTCAGCCGAGCCACCGAGCCACTAAGTGCCGAGGAGGTGACCCCTCAGGAAGCACCTCCTCCAAAACACACAACTTTGTGCCTCGGCCAGTCAACTTCGATGCGCCGAGCCGGGGTACCGGGGTACCGACCCTCGTATATGGCGAAAAATCGCTCCGAGGCGAAGTCACCGTCGGATCCCCCTAAAACTCGCGACAAAATCTGATGGACGGTTCAGATCGTGCCACGCCCACAAAACGACAAGATAGCGTCTTCTCGTGATCTAAACCCCATCCTCGAGATGCGCATCAAGATGGACCGTCCAGATCCAGCCACGCGTCCCCCCTTGCTGACTGCCATCGGTTCGCCCAGCCGAGCTACCGAACAGCTCAGCCGAGCCACCGAGCCACTAAGTGCCGAGGAGGTGACCCCTCAGGAAGCACCTCCTCCAAAACACACAACTTTGTGCCTCGGCCAGTCAACTTCGATGCGCCGAGCCGGGGTACCGGGGTACCGACCCCCGTATATGGCGAAAAATCGCTCCGAGGCGAAGTCACCGTCGGATCCCCCTAAATCTCGCGACAAAATCTGATGGACGGTTCAGATCGTGTCACGCCCACAAAACGACAAGATAGCATTTTCTCGTGATCTGAACCCCATCCTCGAGATGCGTATCAAGATGGACCGTCCAGATCCAGCCACGCGTCCCTCCTTGCTGCCTGCCATCGGTTCGCCCAGCCGAGCTACCGAACAGCTCAGCCGAGCCACCGAGCCACTAAGTGCCGAGGAGGTGACCCCTCAGGAAGCACCTCCTCCAAAACACACAACTTTGTGCCTCGGCCAGTCAACTTCGATGCGCCGAGCCGGGGTACCGGGGTACCGACCC
Source organism: Hemerocallis citrina (assembly GCA_017893485.1). NCBI lineage: Eukaryota > Viridiplantae > Streptophyta > Magnoliopsida > Asparagales > Asphodelaceae > Hemerocallis > Hemerocallis citrina. The sequence goes on from CM030368.1 coordinate 128,575,322, forward strand.
TCGTATATGGTGAAAAATCGCTCCGAGGTGAAGTCACCGTCGGATCCCCCTAAAACTCGCGACAAAATCTGATGGACGGTTCAGATCGTGCCACGCCCACAAAACGACAAGATAGCGTTTTCTCGTGATCTGAACCCCATCCTCGAGATGCGTGTCAAGATGGACCGTCCAGCTCCAGCCACGCGTCCCTCCTTGCTGCCTGCCATCGGTTCGCCCAGCCGAGCTACCGAACAGCTCAGCCGAGCCACCGAGCCACTAAGTGCCGAGGAGGTGACCCCTCAGGAAGCACCTCCTCCAAAACACACAACTTTGTGCCTCGGCCAGTCAACTTCGATGCGCCGAGCCGGGGTACCGGGGTACCGACCCTCGTATATGGCAAAAATCCGCTCCGAGGCATATCAGCCGTTGGATCTTGCCAAAAAGCGCGCTCGTCATGATGGACGGCCCAGATTTGGCCACGTCCACTAAACGACAAGATAACGTTTTTTGGGGATCCACGCTGAGATGGACGGCTCAGATGATGCCACGTACCTCGGAACCAACGAGCCGAAGCACCGACCCAACGAGCCGAAGCACCGACCCATCGAGTCGAAACGCCGACCCAGCGAACCGGAGCACCGACCCTCCGAGCCGGGGTACCGGGGTACCGACCCTCGTATATGGCAAAAATCCGCTCCGAGGCATATCAGCCGTTGGATCTTGCCAAAAAGCGCGCTCGTCATGATGGACGGCCCAGATTTGGCCACGTCCACTAAACGACAAGATAACGTTTTTTGGGGATCCACGCTGAGATGGACGGCTCAGATGATGCCACGTACCTCGGAACCAACGAGCCGAAGCACCGACCCAACGAGCCGAAGCACCGACCCATCGAGTCGAAACGCCGACCCAGCGAACCGGAGCACCGACCCTCCGAGCCGGGGTACCGGGGTACCGACCCTCGTTTATGGCAAAAATCCGCTCCGAGGCATATCAGCCGTTGGATCTTGCCAAAAAGCGCGCTCGTCATGATGGACGGCTCAGATGATGCCACGTACTTCGGAACCGCCGAGCCGAAGCACCGAGCCATCCGAACCGAGGTGCCGAGGCGCCGAGCCGGGATACCGGGGTACCGACCCTCGTATATGGCAAAAAATCGCTTCGACCCATATCAGCCGTTGGATCTTGCCAAAAAGCGCGCTCGTCATGATGGACGGTCCAGATTTGGCCACGTCCACTAAACGACAAGATAGCGCTTTACGGGGATCCGCGCTTAGATAGACGGCTCAGATGATGCCACGTACTTCGGAACCTGCCGAGCCGAAGCACCGAGCCATCCGAACCGAGGTGCCGAGGAGCCGAGCCGGAGTGCCGGAGTACCGAACCTCACATATGGCGAAAAAGCGAGCCGAAGAACAGGGGCCACTCGATCTCTCCGAAAATCACGCTGCGCTCTGATCAAGGGTTCTGATGACGCCACGTCATAAATGGGTATTTAGAATCAATTTTAATTTATTTTAATCGTTTTATTTATTTAAAAATTGCGAAAAAATCACCAAAAATTCGAAAAAATTCACTGGAAAATCTAGAAAATAATTGTAAATTCGGGGTAATATTTTCGAACCCCTGAACAAACAATTATTGCCTAGAATGTATCGTGAGGGCCCCCGAACGACTGGTTAACACATCGCAAAATTAAATAAATAATCCGAAAAAGTAGATAAAGACCGTTGGACACTCAGAGATGCTTAAAAACAAATTGCAACTTCCAAAAACGCATTACTACCCCCTTTAAGATTCGAAACCCTCCATTTGGACTCCGATACAGCTCCGCTAGCCATTAGAACAGTTAAACTACTCCTCAAAGGCTGATCGAACTCAGTCTTTAGGAGTGGGGGGCTCGTGATATGGCTAAAAATGGAGTTAAATCGGAACCGTCCAGATGGATCACGAATCTTGAGGCACAGGGGTAGAGCGGTAATTTCACCTTCTGACGGGTCTGAAGCGGGTACTGGTTATCTTCCCCGAAAATCCACTTACCCGCGAACGGATCCACCTTAATCGGGTACGGGTTTCAACCCGCAGCAAACCCAGCTCAGAAGGGATAGAGTTAGGGTTCCTGATTCATATTAATCAACGGCCCTGATTCGTGCCTATCCTTTCACCGGGATTTGGGATTAAATTCTTAATCTGTTCACAGGAAGAATATTCCATATCAGATCACAAGGATTACATTCCTAATCCGTTCCCTAAGACGCCTATAAATACCCCCCACCCTATCTCCATTAAGAGGTAATCAACTCTTCACCAGTTTTTGTGCTCATTCATAGTCTTCCTAGATTACTGACTTGAGCGTCGGAGGGTGCGTCGCCGGGAACAACCCCGGTGTTTCGCACTTTTTGCAGGTGCACGGCGGAGCGACGATCGACGCCCGACGGAACAGGTACACAGGTTTTTCTATTCAGTTTCCCCAAGAATCCACAAGTTCTATCTGTTTGCCCCTACACCAAATTTAGCGGCAACATCAACTAAAGAGGAAAAAAAATTATCCGTTAGAGTAAGTCACGGACAAGTAGTAAAAAGTAAGGTATTAAAGAAGCATGATACATCAAGAAAATGAACTAGAACAAAGTAAAAAGCAATAACAAGGGTTAAATGATGAGTTCAAGGGTCTAGAGTTATCGAGCAATAATCAATAGTTGCAACAATAATTAATGATTACGAGCAATAATCAATGCCAATGACAATAATCAAGATCAGGAAATGCAAGTATCAATTCTAGGTGTTTTAGTCTTTTATTATTCTATCTAATGCACATAATACTGTGTCCCATACCACAGGTTCGGTGCATGCAAACAGTGATCGTTTAGACTATAGTGGTGAACTATACAAGTCATGTACTCGGTACAATAAATAATAATTAACAATCAATATTCCACGATCCACAATCAATAACCCACAATCCATAACGATAAACAATAACGAGATAAGGAACTATTCTCCGAGTACAGTCTCTGATGATGTCCACTACTAAGTCGACCCTTATTATCCCGGCTTGTTATTATTTTATTATATTCAATGTGAACATGCAATGAGGCAATGTCAAAATATGTCAAGGCAATGCAATGCATAGTATAACTAGTTCTATCCACTAGATGCAAAAATCAAACATGAATATGCTTAAAAACACAAAACACGCATTCTGGAAACAAGACATTGCTGTACAAAAATTAGTTTTCCCATTGCTACAGGAAAGCAAATCAGGTTCCGTCAGGGTTTCTAGAAACTAAACTCCCCGCCGGTTCTAACACATATTTACACGACATATTGCAACTAAGTGAATTTAGTCTACTTGTCACGCTCCGCTTTCCAAAAAGAATACGGAATACGGATATGAGACAAAAGCCCAGCGAATGATTTTCATCATCCATAAGTTGTTCAAAAAATCTTTACAACATTCTCAAGAATCATCAGAGTCGGAAGCAAAAGAATCAACCACATGCACATAATGAGCTAAAATACTAACAAGAATACTTGAAACCAATATATAAATCTCAAATAGTCATGATCTGAATAAAACAAATATGTTGGGTCACATCGCCCAAATACAAGAATAAATCCAAGTCTCAAAATACAATATTGTTCAAGCAAGCTACAAGAAATAATATAATAAAATACAGTACTAATACTTCATGTCTTCGATACCATCTCGAACCTGTTCTCCAAAATCTGTAATTCAACGAATGCAGGAAAAAGGAAAGAGAAAACACAAATACCCTTCAATTGCAAGTTACGGGCCACTTATAATGTAGGATACAAGTACATGGGGAAACTAACTAGCAACATGGTATAAGTATGATGTCAACATAAACAACTAGCATGGCAAAGTGAACAAGTGTAATGGCATGAATCAAGTGTCAAGTAATCAAGTATTTTATAAACATGTGTCAAGTGTCAAGTATCATGCGATCATGTATCAAGTATCATGTATCATGTAGTCAAGTATCAAGCAAGCATGCATCATGTTCAAGTATCATGTTCAAGTACTATATTCAAGTATCATATTCAAGTATCATGTTTAAGTCTTGTAGTGATTACTATCTAGGTAGCACTTCATGCATCCCATATGGCATGGTTGCTACATCAAAACAGTTTTGCTTTAGATTTCATAGTGGACCATAGAGGACAGTATACTTGGGGACAAGTCAACTAACCGAGCTCCAAGCTCCAAGTATCATGTATCATGTAATTACGTGTCAAGTTGTGCAAGTGGCAAGTATCGTGTCTTGCGTGAAAGTATCAAGTATTCACGTGTCAAGTATCATGTCTCAAGTAACCACGTAGGATCAGTGGATCCCCTTTCGAGTACACATTTCTAAATTATCCACTATTAGATCTGTCCCTTAAATTCCGGCTTGATTATTTATTATTAATGTCAAACAAGCATGTATATGTGCAAAATATATCAAGAATAACATGGCATGATCATGTGACAAGTGCAAGTTGCAAGGTAAACATGTACGAGTGCAAGATAATACATGAAAGAATAAAATAGACAATCTCAAGTTCAGGTAGCAAGACCACACTGTAGTAAAACGGTGATTCCAGTGATACAAACAAGCAAATCTGGATTCGTCAAAGGATCTGGAAAATAGACTTCCACACGAATCCAGCGAATATAAATAAGTCATATATTAATTCACAAAAACATAGCTCAAAATAGATTTGAATACCGAAAATAGGTTCAGCCAGAAGTCAGGAAAACGAATTCAGGAACAGGAAAACAATAGGAAAACACATTAAATAAATCCATGAAAAATCTGGGGTATTCCCCTTTATGTCAAGTATCTAAATATAAAGTTTCCGAATTTTCCAGTAAAAGTAGAACAGTCATCGAAAATAAGAAAGCATCAATAAATAGTAGTTTGGCAAATCTGGAATTCCTAACACTGCTGTACGAAAACTATGATATCTCGTAACCAGTGAAACGAAATTCAATTCCGCCAAAGGGATATGAAAATAAATAAAATATACTAACTTTCATATTTCAAAAATATTTTTCATACAGCAAAAGGAATCATAGTGAAAATAAGGTTCTTTACAGATTAACGAGCAAAATACAGCAAGTATAGATTTCATAAACGTGCATGAAACAATACATAAAACTCATCAATAAAATTCACCAAAATTCTGAATAATTCCTAACTAGATAAAGAAACACTGACCAAAGTTTTGAATCAAAATAATATATGTAGCATCAGAATCAAATTCATTTAGTCATCAAAATCATCGTAAAACAAAATCTGGAAAAGGTCGATACCTCTGTAGTAAAACAGTCATAACTCACTCATAAGAAAACGAAATTGACCAAGGTCAGAGGAATTTGAAAATAGACGAAATTCTCTAAAACTCATGTTTTATACTGAAATTAAGATACTGACTTCAAGACAGTCCAAAATAGCAAACAAAACAGATCAGCGACAAAATACAGATTTTTCCTTTTACCACAACTCAACATATATCATACAAAATTTGTTCAAAACACAACCAAACATGAAATCGAGTCTACTAAGTATCCGAACATCATGAATTAGGATATCTAGCATGTCTACACCAAATATATCACATGGGTCTCAACCAAAATACGAGTTCTCACAAAAAATCTCCCATACATAATCAAAATCAAGAACGAATAAAACCTAAGTTAATTCATGTCCATATTGTGTCGTGAGTCATCTATGGTCAAATTATCACAATAGAGACTAAACCCATCAAACATAACACAAACAAGAGTCGTCTCTAGACCCATCTACACTATATGTAGTATTTTTGACTTGTATCAAACAAATGAATTGTAGTACAAGTTACTTGCCAAATAATAAGGCAAGTAACTTGTACTACAATTATTTGGTTTGATACAAGTCAAAAAGTTCACCTATAGTGTAGTTGAGTCTAGAGACAACCAAAGATTGTGTTTTTCTTGATGGATTTTGTCTCTATTGTGATAATTTGGCCATAGATGACTTATGACACCAATCTTGATAGGAGATAACCTAGGTTTTGCCCGATTCTTGATTTTTAGTCATGTAGGTGAACAATGGTGTGAATTTGTATTTGGATGAATACCCATGTGATATAATAGGTGTGGACTTGTTAATAACCATAAATCATGATGTTTAAATGTTTGGTAGGTTGTATTTCAAGTTTGAATGTGTTTGGATCAATATTCTTGAAGTTATGATGTTCTTGATTAGAAGTGTGAAATCTGTATTTACTGGGTGTTCTGTTTTGATTGATGTTTTCGTCCATGCTACAGTCAGTATTTGAATTCTTGTATAAAAAATGAATTTTAGATAATTTTGTTTATTTTCAAACCCCACTGGTTTTGCTTGATTTGGGTTTCGTATGACTGAGTTATGAATGTTTTGGTACAGACGTGTCGATCAATTCCAAATTCTGTTTTGGGTCACTTTTGTTAACAAACTATTTTCAAGAACTATTCTATACATATTATCTTGATCTAATATTTTGGCCAGTATTTTGTTATGAAGTTGGGGACTACCCAGATTTTTGATGAATTTTAAAGACAAGTTTTATGTGGTGTTCCATGCTCGTTTCTAAAATCTACTTATGCTGTATTTTGCTCGCTGTGCTGTAAAGAACTCTATTTTCACTATGATTCCCTATACTGTATGAAAATTCTTTGTGAAATATGAAGATTAGAAAATTCTATCTATTTTCATCTCCCTTTGGCGGAATTGGGTTTCGATTCACTGGTTGCGAGATATCTTAGTTTTCGTACAGTAGTGTTGAGATTTCCAGATTCGCTAAACTATATTTTCTTGATGCTTTGATATTTTTGATGACTGATCTATTCTTACTGGAATATTATGAAACTTTACATTTTGATTCTAGACATATAGGGGAATACCCCAGATTTTTCTTGAATTTATTTGAGATGTTTTAATGCTGTTTTCCTGATTTAGAATTTGTTTTACTGATTTCTTACTGAACATGTTTTCTATCTTCGAACCTGTTTTGAGTTAAGATGTTGTGAATTACTATATGACTTAATTATACTTGTTGGATTCGTGTGGATTTCTTTTTTCCAGATCCTTCGACGATCCATATTTGCATTTCTGTAGAGACGAGAATCACTGTTTTAGTACTGATCTGTCATGCTGTCCTGATTATGAACATACACCATTTTGCTCGTTTATGTGACTCTATATTATCTATACATGCTGATTTGTTTCCCTGAACCAAATGCTCATTTAGCCCACATTCATGTCTGTTTGGTAACCATAATAAAAGTAACCAAACCGGGGTTTAAGGAAAAGATCTGGTAGTGGAAAAGCACAGAAATGTGTACTTAGAAGGGGGGCCGTATTTCCCATCTGATTATCTGTTGAGATCATTTTACATGATCTTCTGTTATCTGTTGAAATCATTTTACATAATCGTCTGTTGAGATCATTTTACATGATCGTCTGTTGAGATCATTTTACATGATCGTCTGTTGAGATCATTTTACATGATCGTCTGTTATCTGTCTGAACCCTGAGTACACGCCCCTATATGATCCCCTACGAAATCTAAAGTGAAATTGTTTGTTGTAGCAACCATGTGATAAAAGTTGGGGGGCATGAAGTGCTACCTAGATAGTAATCACACAAGACTTATAAGAACATGACATCTGTATCTGTATCTGTAATCTGAAATCTGAAATCTGAATCTGAATCTGATTACCTAACTATCTATTATCTGATTATCTGATTATCTGTTATTTGTCTAACACTACCATGTGACACATTACTTGACACTATCTGGATATCTATCTGCATACTATCTGACACTTAACACTTGACATATGTTAGTATACCATGCTAGTTGATTCTGTCATACCATGCTAGGTCTATTTCTTCTATTAATCAGATTTGTTTAGTTTTCTCCCATGTGCTTGTATCCTACATTATTTATGACTCGCGACTTACAATTGACGGGTACTTGTTTTCTTCTTTTCTCCCTTTCCTGTAAATTTACAAATTGCATATCAGGAAAGTCCAGCTCCGATCTCTTGTTATTTTCTTCTTGTACTGCTTTTATCATACTTTGTATTCTAGGGCTTTTATGACCCGAAGTTTGTTTTTATCCCAGATGTTGGATTATTATTTGGTGAATTTATTTCATGATTATTTTGGAGTTTATTCTTTGTTTATGTGATTATATTCTTCGTGCGTGGTTGTTTTCTCTTGTGTATTATTGAGTTAGACTGGTACAGCTTATGGATGATGTCTAATCATTTGCTGGGCCTTCGTTACGTGCTCGTATTCCCGTATTTTGGGAAGCAGGGCGTGACAGATTTTTAGTGGTATCAGAGCCCCAGGGTTGAGTAATATATCAATCAAACATGACTATCTTTACGGAGGTTTAGCTTGATTGATATATTAGTCAAGTTTGGCTCAAGCCAGGTTAACTCAATAATATGCGCGCCACGTTGATCACATCAACACGTAATAACCAACGTATGTCTGGGTACTCACCAACTGAATGGTTTTGCAGACTATGGCTCGTGAAGATTCTTCGACTCCTCCTCCAGGGCTGAAACATCAGGGAATGCCGCCATTATCCAAGCGATTCAACAAATGATGGAGCTACAACGAGAGCACAATGAGATGATGAGAGCTAGTCTGGAAAGAGCCCAGGAGAACGCACAGCTCACCCGACTGTGTGTAATTGTGCCCCAGCATCATGCCTTCGCTATCATGAGGCAGACCCATGGAAGGAAGGGCCTGACATGCCACTATTGCCGCAAGATTGGTCACATACGCAAGGATTGTCAGTCAGCCAACCGCCTACGTTTTGTATGCGGAGCAACTGATCACAAGGTTCGGGACTGCCCAAATAACAGGAGAAGTGCACCAACTGGAGGATCAACTCCCAGTGGAGGACAGGCTGGAGAATGTGATCAGGCCCACAACCAGATTGCAGAGAAAGCAGAGACTGCCAGAGGTGCGATTGTAGGTATTTTGCTATTTTGTTGCATTTCAGTTCTTGCATCTTTTGTTTCTTCTGTGCTTGCTATCATATTTTGTCAATTCAATATTGAGTATCATGCTAGTTATTTCTTTCTTGCTATATTCTCTTCAATTCCAATTTTGCCCCTTGTTCCTCTCCCTTCACATTCAATTCTTTGATTTCCTTTTATCGCTTCTAGTCATCCTCTTTTTTGTCTCTTTATTGGGTATAAATTTATTTTTCTCCTACATATTTTCTCTTTATAATTATTTTTCCCGAATACTTTCTATATTTCGATTATTGTTTGTTATATTTTGGATCTTCTATAAAAATGTTTTGTAAATGAAAATTATATTATTTCGAATAATTGTGTATTTTAACTTCACTTCCATTCTATAATTTATCGACTATATATATATTTCGGTTTGGATTATTTTAATATAGAGTTGATAAGCTAATTCTTATTTTGTTGTATAAAATTATTGTTGCTACTATTACTATTACTGCTATTGTTTTTCGTCATTATTACTGGTATTGTTATTATTATTGTTATTATCTTTATTGTTGTTATTATTTTTATTATTATTGTTACTGTTTATTTTATTATTATTGATATTATTATTATTATTTCTATTATCATCAGTATTATTATCATTATTATTGTTATTATTTTTAATGCTATTATTAATATTATTGCATTATTTTCATGAATGTGTTGAATCTAATTCTGTCATGCATGTATTATCATTATTATCGGTATTGTAAATTTTTTTATGTTATTATTATTATTATTAGTATGATTCTGGTGATTTTTATTACTGTTATGATTATTATTATTGTTATTATTATTTCTATTATTATTGTTATTATTATTTATATTATCATTGTTATTATTATTTTTAATATTATTGTTAGTATTATTTTTATTATTATTGTTATTATTACCTTTATTATTATTGTTATTATTATTTTTATTCTTGTCGCTATTATTATTTTTATTATTATTGTTATTATTATTTTATTATTATGGTTATTATTACTTGTATCATTATTGTTATTAATATTTTTAATATTATTTTTATTATTATTACTATTTTATTACTGTTGTTGTTATTATTATTTTTATTATTGTTATTATTATTCTATTATTATTGATATTATTATTATTGATATTTGTTGTTATTATTATTTTTGTTAAATCTCATTAGTTTTGATCTATATTATATCTTTTGATTATTTAAATTGAAGCTCAATTTTATATTCATTTTGCATTATTTATTTATATCTATCTGGAGCATAACCCAAATTCTTCTACCTATACTCTCCGTGATTCTGGTGTCTCATTCTTGTCTTCCTGCTCGGTTCGTCAATTGGTGTCATGTGGCCTACAACGACATGTAAGTTGCTTGGGGCATCACCATCGGAGTAGCGCAGTGGAAGCATGGTGGGCCCATAACCCACAGGTCCCGGGATTCTCTTGTTGTTTGTCCTTCCCTGTATTGGTTGTTTCACTCTATCTCTTGCATTCATCCTCATCCTTTGACTCATTTGCTTGGTCTAACTCTTCCTTGTCCATCCTTCTTCGACTCCAGCTCTATCTATTTCTTCATCTCTTTGCTTGCTATCTTGCAAGTCTTGTGTTATTTCTCTTTCATTTTGATATCGGTTACTTCTTTCCTGCATTCCATTTGACCATATTGTTATCCACTTCTTTCTTTTTCTAGTGTTGCCACTGCTTTGTTCTTTTCCCTTTAACTCTCTGTTTTGTTACCCCCAGCTTGTTTTTGCCTTATCTTATGTACTGCCTAAGAAAATTTCGAGAACCAAATTTTATTGTAAGGTGGGTAGGATTTGTAACCCCTATTTCCACAAATACGTATTTTCATCAGTATTTTTCTGTATCTCGATATTTATACATTGTTATTATTAAATTCGTTTTGAGTTTCCTTGTTAAAACATTTTCCTAAACAATAATTCTAATTATTTTGAATAAACTTTGTTTCTATTTCTACTTGATCAATTATTCGCGGTTTAACCCTAAAAAATATTGTTACTATTGGGACTATTTCCATAAATTCTTATTTTTATGTACTGTTATTATTTTGATAATTGCTATTATCGTTGTTGGTATTATTTATTGCTATTTTGTTATTACTATTATTATTATTATTTTATTATTACTATTGTCACTATTATTATTGATAGTCTTTTTATTCTTATTGGTTGATTGATATTACTAGTATTATGATTTTGTTGACATGGTTATTTTAGTGTTCTTATGGTCATGGTGATTATTTATTACTATGATTGATTATTTAAACAAATCCCTTCTTATTTGATAATTATGTTTATAATTGTTTCAAATAATTTATGTAATACAAATTATATTTTATTAGATATCTTATTTCTTGTATTCAGATTTGTATTGATCCATTATATTTATGTACAATCTATTTCATTTATTGGATTTATACCCAATTACCCAATACCTAATATCCTACTTTTCCCCTATATAAATACCCTAATCTTCTGTTAATCCCTTAAGCCTAATTGAAAACCTAACCCCTAGCCGTCACTGTGTAGCCTTAACCCTCTTTCCCTGTTCACCCCTCTCCATCTCCCGCTCTCTCTGTTTCCGCCTCCAAACCCATCTCCCGTTGCCCCGTCGCTTCGTCGCTGCCGTCCCTTTGTCGACCTCCGCTCCTCATCATCCCCGTCTCCATCTTCCCCGTCCTCGTCCCCTTCAACCCGCCCAAACCCATCTCAACCGAACCCATTACCCATTGCTCCATCGCCCCCCCAGTTCTCGCCATTGTCGTCGTGCCTTTGCCGTCCCTCATCGCTCACCCTTGCATCCACCGCAGATCCCTAGCATCGCCGTCCAAGCCCTGGAGTCGTTGGCGTCATCTTTCTCTATTTTCGAGCGAAAATAGAGAGTGCACGTCGGAGTCTCGCCGCTGCGTCGCTTCCCAACCGTAGCGTGGCCTCCGTCGTCGTCGTTAGTCGTCGCGCAGCTCCTCCGTCGTCCAGAGCCGCGTTATGGCCGCCGCTCTCTCTCTCTCTACCGAAGGTTGAATACGAGAGCCCATTGGGTGTTTTTGCCGTTTGGTGTTGTGTGCACAGTCGATCCCCAACCGTTGTTTGCTATTTTGGGCCGATCTGGTGTAGAGCTTTTACCTGAGTTGCTGCTGTTGCTTTGCTGTGGTTTCTTAGCATGGGTCTCACACGTGTTTTGTGGATCGTCGCTCGGGATTCTGATCCAGTTATTCTTATTATTTGAATCTGCAAATTAACAGGCAAGTCTCTTCTTGAACTAATATTTTGTTTTGTTCAAGTTTATTTGATCTCTGCAAGTAGATCCAGTCCAATTTGTTATCATACTGCTTTTGAAAATTCTTTTAAGTTTATCGAGGGTTTACACAAGCTAACCCGACATACTCTTAACATCGTGCCGTCTCTTTGATCAAAAACCTAGTCCCCATTGTTTCATGCATATGTACATTTAAATAACTAGATTCATGCATAGGACTACTTGATAATTTGGACATGTTAAATTGAATGTGCTAGATTAAAGTTGATCTATGAATTGATACCATGTCTGTGATAATTGCATCTTAAACATAGAAATTTGCATGTTGACACCTAGGATCACTTTGATTACCAATTTGCATGCTATATGTGATTGTATGGTTTATTTATTGCCCTTTTATGTCAAAACAATTCCTGGACTGCTGGTTGTTTTATTTTGAATCAGATTTTCAACCACGTTAATGTCATAATTTGAAATAATTTGCTGAACATAAATTGTAGCCCCGGATGTGTAGTTCACTTTCCCTTTTTGTTGATTTAAATTCCGATATGTAACCTTCTAGATATCATCATTTTAGTGCAGCCATGTTAGAAATTTCAGACTCACAAATGCATGCGTACCCCGCCGTTTCTTAATTTAATTGACCTTACTAACAGTAAAAGAAAAATCTGAAATAATTCTAGCTGAACCTAGACATGTGTTGGAATGCCCCAGAATTTTTATAGATTCATTCGGTGAGTTCTCTGACCTGAAACAATTAGTTGAACACAATTTACTACATGCTGCCTGAACATAAAACATGAATAGAATAGAGTTTTTACCCTAGTTTCTGTATCTTTTATATGCCTTATTTATATTCGCTGGAACCGTGTGGAATTCTACTTTCTAATACGTTCTGACGGATTTAGATTTGCTGTTTCGTAGTGACCGTGATCCATATTTTAGTACGGCAAGGTCATGCTGTCCTGATTATGTAAATCGTGTGTAGATAATGTGTTTGCTTCAAGCTTTGTCTGTAACGCATAGAATTAGACACATTTAGTATCATCCAACATTAACACCCTCTTGCATGCTCACATAGGATGAAAATGAACTAATAACAAGTCGGGGTATTGTGGGTAGGACTTGGTAGTGAACGATCAAAAAATGTACTCGGCAATATTGTAACACCCCAATTTTTTTATTTTTATTTTTATTTTGATTTTTTTTTTGAAAACTAAGCCTCCAAATTTAATTTCTATATCACTTTAAACATAAACTAAGAAAGTTATATTTCACGGAAAATTTTGCCCCGAAACACAAATAGCTTACGGAATTCTGCTCAAAATTCCGTAGCTCACAATACATACAATAATTTCACGGGCTCCCCAGGCCAAAATGAGCAGAAACACACAGGCAATATAATATAATGCTCTGGGGGCCAAACTCATAACATAATATCAATTAACAATTAAAAGCCATAAATTTCCTTTAAAAACTTATATAAGTAATAGAGAACTAAAGAAAAACTTTCCAACAACCAATCACAGAACCCAATACTCCGCAACAAGGTGGGTACGGGCTTTCTTACCTCATCGCAGCACTATATACCTATACTTTTACCATAATACAAAATAATACATCAAATATTCACCTTTCTACATATATTAAATACATAAATAATCTATCCTCTCAACGAAATATGATTCATAATTCTAGAACTACCTCGCTATGCTGCTAGCAACCTGCAGGAGAGTTAGGGTTGTCCACTCTCAGGGAGGGACCCCCCTAACCCCTAGAAAACATCAGGGATTAGCCATTTCTGGTGTGAGTATAATTTAAAAATCTAACAGATAAATTAAATTGTATAAAGAAAATAATTTAAACTTACAAACATCAAGTAAGAAGATACACCTTGAACATCTGAACTTAAAACATCATCAATACGATTTATATCAAAATATTCTTCAAATCTGCATCGAATTATAAAATTACCCATAATTCACACAATCTATTATACTTCACATCACCCTCAAATTTATCTGTATTATATATTCGCACAAGACGAATTTCCATACAATCCATTCCTTTTCAATTTAAATTCCCTAACCCAAATATTCATTCCTTTTCAATTTAAATTCCCTAACCCGAATATTCATTCCTTTTCAATTTAAATTCCCTAACCCGAATATTCATTCCTTTTCAATTATCATCATATTAGCATTTCGCTATTTATATAAATATCACTTACATGATGCTATTACATCTTTCCTTAATAACCATTTATAGGGATACAAACTCATAACACAACATACTTTCTGCATTACTCATTTTCGTAACCATTCTCCAAATCCGGGTATTTATTTTATGGAAATATAACAAGTATCACTTCTTACATATATGTTTCTATTCTCATAATGCCACATTCATTCATGTCTTATGACGCAAATATAACATCTTATTGCTTATTGCAATGCTCTCACATTTCATCACATCATTAACACATCACTAATAGAATGCTTATACTCATTACATCGAAAACAGGTTTTATAGCTCATTCCCATCTCATTATACCACTTTAGTAATTCTCATTCTTATAAGTAATATATCTTATTATTATCATTTTCACTTAATCCCCAAACACAATTTGGGGCCACAACATATCACACCCCATAGCCGATAGCTTGGGTAATAATCACTGCACCTCAAACACACAGTTTGGGTAATATCACATCACATCTCAAGCCGATAGCTTGGTTATTAATTCACTTCAATCACTTATCATCTTCACTTTACTTAATTCTTCATTTCCATTAATCATTACCATTATTATACCAACTCACCCTGCGAATTATGCCAAGGCAGGTAGTTCCCACCATTTCTACAGAAATAGCGGGCAGGTAGTTTCTTGACACAATTCCAAGGTACAACTCATATCAACTGTATTTTACTTTAATGATCACATACATAATACAATTACTTCGTACTATTCATATTAACACATGCCTCTTTTATTATTCCATTTTAAATTAACCACATACTGCATTTATCACTTCTTTTCATACACTAACTCATAACTCGTTTTTCTTCACATTTACTTCATTTACAATCACTTCCTTTCTCATCCACAATTCACAATTCACTTTCTGTACTTTCACATTTTTATTAACACTTAGTTATTTTATTAGTTTGTCAACCAGTGAGCCACAGTATCCCAACATACTGAAAGCCGACAGCCCAGTAAACACGTGGTCCGATGCTCTCCCAGAGTCTTACTCGTCCGAGGCTACGTCTTCCTCCTAGCCGAACTAGCGAGGGAACCACTAACCCGTAGTCCCACTAGGGTACTTCCTCCCAGCCGAAGCCAGCGAGGCAAACATTCACCACTAGTCCCACTAGGGTGCTTCCTCGCGATGGCTGTCATCGAGGGAAAAACCACTAATCCCAGATAAACTGGGTACTTCCTCCCAGCCGAAGCCAGTGATGCAAACACTCACCACTAGTCCCACTAGTGTGCTTCCTCGCGACAGCTGTCATCGAGGGAAAACCGGGCCTCAAGCCGATAGCTTGGGCGATAAAAACCACTTACCCCAAACATAGTTTGGGTCCACTATTCGCAAGTCGGTCCTTGGGTGTTAGGAGGTCTAGCCCAAACCCCCAGGATTGCTGTAGGTACTGGTCAACAAAACCATTTGTTATCTCATCTTTTCATCTTATTAAATCAACACAAAGCATCACAGCTTTCAATTAAACAATTGACACATCCTTGACTTTAATCATGTGAATTAATAACACATTTTATTAACACTTACCATCTTACCTTTTTCTTACCAATTGATGCATATCCGGGGTCCACAATATTAATTGTCATCTCATTGAATCGCATATATACATACACCATGTCATTTAACAGAGAAACCATCATGTCACAGTATTACACATTATGAATGCACCATATTATTTAATTTGCCATAACATCACCCATTATGAATACTATGCTATTTACTACTTTATTAAATCACCTATAAACATACACCAAGTTATATCATAAATAAAAGAATTATAAGATGTTAGTTTGTATCGTAAGCGTATCAAAACATATAAATCATCACAGAATAATATCATATTATTGCCCATTAATTCACTTCGAACAGAATTAAAATGTAAACATGTACCCAATTATTAATTTCATCAACTATTGCATCACACGTCATAATCATCTATATATATATTACAAGTATACACCACACATGCGGGTTTCCCAGAAAAAGGGGGCAACATCACTTATTTCCTCTAATTAAATCTTATAATATCTAATTATAGCATACTAGCTCATACACCATGCTCCATGTAATTATAATTACCTATAAGGGCCTATATGCCCCAAAACATGCACAAAACATGCACTGGATAAAAATATGCATAAACAATTTAATATATTTAGTTTTTATACTTCAACACATCACAATAACCCACAATATCGATTCTATATACTTAAAATAGTCAATTTCACCACATATCTCAAAAACCCATTTTGGATCCTTAAAAATCCGTATTTTCAATAAAAATCCACTTTTGGCATAACTCCCACAAAATATATCAAAAGGCCACGAAATTCGGCCACAATATAAAATATTTATAAATACAACATACTCACCTGGCGGATCGAGCAAACGATGTCCCACGTCTGCCCGGTAGCCGGTCAAAGTTCGACTTTTTCCACCTAATTGAAAAATTATAGAACCGATTAGTTTAAAGCTTAAAACTCGACCTACGGACCTCCAAATTTGAATCCGTCTTCACCCACGCGTCACAAATGACATATGTAGGTGAGCTACATCGACGGATTTCAAATTCGAATCCTGATGCAAGAACTCACATATTGATCGGAGGCTTCCTAATAAAAAAATTTCCTATTTCCTAATTTCTTTAATCCCTTTGTTCTAATATCTCAAATTAGGGTTAACAACAATAATGAGACTCATCTACACCTCCGAATTCATCAAATTCTCACCTCTATATCGCTCGGGCATTTCACCGAATACCCGGCGTGCACTTTTCACCTATAATCCATTTCACTCAATTTAATTGAGCTGGAAGCCAATAAAATCATCCTAAATTTATATTAATCCTTTCATAATACTCTACACCCTCATAGGCATTTTCTACAATTATTAGGATCGAGTTTTCTACCCGATTTCATAAACCCTATAGTTCGAGTTTATGCCAAAATCACTACTCCCCATTTTATTCTAATGGCTCACTACAATTTTTACCACCATACAAGAGATAATTCTTATATATATATCTCTATTTTACAAACCCAAAACCCTGATTTACTAACAACTTGTAATTACTCTAACAATCCACTAATTCCTCAAATCTACCACTTCCAACATCTCTAAATCTCTCTACCATAATAATCCTACTCCATAAAAATTAACCCAACTAAATTTTATACAATAAAATAGTTAGGGTGCGTTTGTTTTGTTGTTTTGAAAAGAGTTTTCTGAATAGAGTTTTCTGAAAACTGTATTCTGAAAACTGTTTTTCTGAAAATGAGTTTAAAAGCTGTTTGTTTATATTTATTTCTGAAAACTGTATTCTGAAAGCTGTTTTACTGAAAAAGAGAGTTTAAAAGCTGTTCTGTTATATTTCTAGCTGAAAACTGTCATCTGAAAGCTGTTTTTCTGAAAAAGACAGCTGAAAAGCTGTTCTGTTATATTTCTAGCTGAAAACTGTCATCTGAAAGCTATTTTTCTGAAAAAGACAGCTTAAAAGCTGTTCTGTTATATTTCTAGCTGAAAACTGTCATCTGAAAGCTGTTTTTCTGAAAAAGACAGCTGAAAAGCTGTTCTGTTATATTTCTAGCTGAAAACTGTCATCTGAAAGCTGTTTTGCTGAAAAAGACATCTTAAAAGCTGTTCTGTTATATTTCTAGCTGAAAACTGTCATCTGAAAGCTGTTTTGCTGAAAAAGACAGCTTAAAAGCTGTTCTGTTATATTTCTAGCTGAAAACTGTCATCTGAAAGCTGTTTTTCTGAAAAAGACAGCTGAAAAGCTGTTCTGTTATATTTCTAGCTGAAAACTGTCATCTGAAAGCTGTTTTTCTGAAAAAGATAGCTGAAAAGCTGTTCTGTTATATTTCTAGCTGAAAACTGTTATCTGAAAGCTGTTTTTCTGAAAAAGACAGCTGAAAAGCTGTTCTGTTATATTTCTAGCTGAAAACTGTCATCTGAAAGCTGTTTTTTTGAAAAAGATAGCTTAAAAGCTGTTCTGTTATATTTCTGGGCATGAAAACTGTCATCTGAAAGCTGTTTTTTGAAAAAAACAGCTGAAAAGCTGTTCTGTTATATTTGTGACATTTTTTAAAATTAATTTGCATTCATCATTTGCTGACATTTTTTTAATTGTTGCAGTTAAATTGCAATGTTGTACAAGTATTGGAACAAGAAACTTGAGCATGCATGTGAATGGAGCAAAAATCAGACGCCATCATCTCCAAGATTGGTTCGTCACGTTAGAGTACAAAATTAAAAGAAAATTTTGTATGGATGTTTTTGTGAAGCAACTAATCTCAGTTCATGTATTAGTTATGCAATTTGGATAAATGTGTTGATGTTATCACTGCCTCTTTTGGTAATTGCAGTACTTCAGTATTAACTGAAGAGTATTTTTTGGTTTGTTTTATTGAGATTGCATGTGAAAACAAATAGGATCTATTTTTTCTTTTTTTGGATATGAGCAGTATTTGGATTTCTTGGATCGCATGCAGTGTCTGGATGACTCTAACTAGTTGGATAAACTGATTCTGCTCAACCTGTAGGTTGCAGTTTTTCAAAAGATTATATAATGGAAAATCTCTAAAGGCTGAGCCAAACAATTTATTCAGACAAATAAGCACTACATATTCGAAATAAAAACAATCCCATTCAACTACGCTCAACCAATTTATTCAACAAACCACGCTTACTTCATTACTTTTGTTTACATTGTTTAACAATCTCACGTAAACTATCATTAATTGCATGGGATCGATACATATATTATGAAAAAAAGTTTTACAATTTGTTGTCAGTAATCATTACAAACAAGCATGCTGTTAAATCTCCTATTTGTTGCCTACAGTCACTGCATGCCGCCTGGAGCTGCTGCTGCTGCTTCTTAACTCCCTGATTTAAAAACTGTAGAGCAGGCAGATCTATAAACAAAGAAACAAAATGAGAAACTTGCTGCATTAGAATTCAAAAATATTCAAGGAAGAATAAATTGTGCAGCAGAAACTTGCTACATTAACCATAGGAGGAAAAGGAAAAAGATAACCAAAGTTGAAATTTGCTTAACCAAACATTTGCAGACTGAGGCCCTTGCTGAACAATAAGGAAACCTGAAACCTGAATCATTCTGAACCATGCTAAGAAGATTATATAAAGTGTAAGATAACAATGTTAACAATGCTAATAAGAAGCTGGACACCAGCTTAAGCAGATAACAATGGAGACTTTGTAAAGAAACTGAAAGCAAACATTACAAAATAAAATACGGGAGGGGTGCAAACATTACAAACTTTGTAAAGAAATTTGCGAAGAAAATTTTTCTGGGCATTTCTTCCCACTTTGTATTGACTTGGAGGCATAGACAACAAAATAAAATACGGGATCAGCTGCCATCATCTCCCACTTTGTATCTTCCTTCACAACAAAAATATGTTCAAAAACTTCATACATTGTATTTGTTTGTGTGCAGTATAAACCATACTGTATGTAACAATCTCCCACCATGTTGTTACTAATATATAAACCATAAGTATGCCTTAAAAAACCAGCATGATGGGCACCCACACTCAGCACAGCATTGTATCAGTTTGTGTGCAGTATAAACCATCAGTGTGCTAACAATCTCCCACCATGTTGTTACTAATATATAAACCATCAGTATGCCTTAAAAAACCACCATGAGGGGCACCCACACTCAGCCTAGCATTGTATCAGTTTGTGTGCAGTATAAACCATCAGTGTGCTAATGTTCTCAGAAACAAGATGAAATCACCATCAGTGTGCAATAACCAGTATTCTCAATAGTGCTTGGAAAAAACACTCAAAACAAAAGCCAACTGAGGATACTGTTTTCAGAAAAAAGGAAAATTTTTTTGAAACAAACGCACCAGCATGCTGATGTGTATCAAATGCTCATGGCAGCATTGTATCAGTTTGTGTGCCAGTACAAACCATCAGTGTGCTAACAATCTCCCACCATGTTGTTACTAATATATAAACCATCAGTATGTCTTAAAAAACCACCATGAGGGGCACCTACACTCAGCACAGCATTGTATCAATTTGTGTGCAGTACAAACCATCAGTGTGCTAAAAATCTCCCACCATGAGGGGCACCTACACTCAGCACAACATTCTATCAATTTGTGTGCAGTACAAACCATCAGTGTGCTAAAAATCTCCCACCATGTTGTTACTTATATATAAACCATCAGTATGCATTAAAAAACCACCAATATGGGCACCCACACTCAGCACAGTATTGTATCAGTTTGTGTGCAGTACAAACCATCAGTGTGCTGACAATCTCCCACCATGTTGTTACTAATATATAAACCATCAATATGCCTTAAAAAACCACCATGAGGGGCACCCACACTCAGCCCAGCATTGTATCAGTTTGTGTGCAGTATAAACCATCAGTGTGCTAATGTTCTCAGAAACAAGATGAAATCACCATCAGTGTGCAATAACCAGTATTCTCAATAGTGTTTGGAAAAAACACTCAAAACAAAAGCCAACTGAGGATACTGTTTTCAGAAAAAAGAAAAAAAAAATGAAACAAACGCACCAGCATGCTGATGTGTATCAAATGCTCATGGCAGCATTGTATCAGTTTGTGTGCAGTACAAACCATACAGTGTGCTAACAATCTCCCACCATGTTGTTACTAATATATAAACCATAAGTATGCCTTAAAAAACCACCATGAGGGGCACCCACACTCAGCACAGCATTGTATCAGTTTGTGTGCAGTACAAACCATCAGTGTGCTAAAAATCTCCCACCATGTTGTTACTTATATATAAACCATCAGTATGCATTAAAAAACCACCAATATGGGCACCCACACTCAGCACAGTATTGTATCAGTTTGTGTGCAGTACAAACCATCAGTGTGCTGACAATCTCCCACCATGTTGTTACTAATATATAAACCATCAGTATGCCTTAAAAAACCACCATGAGGGGCACCCACACTCAGCCCAGCATTGTATCAGTTTGTGTGCAGTATAAACCATCAGTGTGCTAATGTTCTCAGAAAAAAAGAAACACCACCATCAGTGTGCAGCCCAGTATTCTCAATAGTGTTTGGAAAAAACACTCAAAACAAACGCCAACTGAGGATACTGTTTTCAGAAAAAAGAATTTTTTTTTTGAAACAAACGCACCAGCATGCTGATGGGTATCAAATGCTCATGTCAGCACTGTATCAGTTTGTGTGCAGTACAAACCATACAGTGTGCTAACAATCTCCCACCATGTTGTTACTAATATATAAACCATCAGTATGCCTTAAAAAACCACCATGAGGGGCACCCACACTCAGCACAGCATTGTATCTGTTTGTGTACAATATGGAAATTAACCAAGTTAAACACAAATTGCTTTCTCGTATCACAAAAGAAGTCATCCTCAAATTTGATGTAGAATTAAGGCCTTACTTTCGTTTAAAGCAAACAACAATAACTACTCCAAAGAGTATTAAAGGATCAGAATTTAACATCATCACTTCCAAAATTTGAAAGTGGGTAGTATCCATTACAAAATTCATCATATCCAGTAACTGCCTTATTTGTCAAATTCCAACAGCAGGTACACCATGGTGGTTTATCATGGTGGATAACTTTCATCATATCCACTGATGGTTTATACTGCACACAAACTGATACAATGTTGTGCTGAGTGTGGGTGCCCATCATGGTGATTTTTTAATGCATAATGATGGTTTATATATTAGTAACAACATGGTAGGAGATTGTTAGCACACTGTATGGTTTATACTGCACACAAACTGATACAGTGCTGCCATGAGCATTTGATACACATCAGCAACAATTTTTTTTTCTTTTTTCTGAAAACAGTATCCTCAGTTGGCATTTGTTTTGAGTGTTTTTTCCAAACACTATTGAGAATAATGATACCCCCTCTTTTTCCAAAACTTAAAAAAATTTCCTGAAGTAATATCCTGAGCAGGCCTTTGTTTTGGGTGTGTTTTTTTGGGAAACACTATTCAGAATACTGATACCCCCTCTTGTCGAAAACCATGAAAAGAACATAATGCAGAAAAAATACAACCTAGTCGCAGTCTCAGATTCATCAAATCAATGATAACAACTCCATACTAGAGCTGCATTTTTTACAATGCCACGCCCACTAGTACAAAGCACATTGTCAACATTGACTAAAATCCATTCATCATTGACTATAACGACTTCATTTTCGTGAGGTTTAAAAAACAAAATTGTTCACTTACTGCTCTTGAAGTATTCTGAATAGTGTTTCCCAAAAAACACTTAAAACAAAGGCCAACTCAGGATATTACCTCAGGAAATTAAAAAAAAGAACCTAGAACAAACAAACCAGCTTGTTTTCATGGTTTGGGGAGCAACATGATTTGTTCAGATGAATTGCACTTGTATTCAGTATATTCTACTGTGTTCTATGATTCTGCAAATGTATTATGATGGCCATCAGGATTTGTGAATCCCTTTGATATTTGCTGTGAAGGAAAAAGAAAATCAATATTTGTCGTAGGCTCAGATCGTTCAATTCAATGATAAAAAATCCACAATAGGGCTGCATTTTTTACAATGCCACGCCTATTGCCACTAAGTACAATGTTGACCCCCCCCAACCCCTTCCCACATTGTCGTCGACAATAACTGAATTCATCATCATTGTTTACCATAATTAATTCATTCTTACTTAACCTTTCATTCCAAACATCAACCACAGATCAGTTTAAAGGGTATTATACATCATTTCAGTGGTTGTTCAATCATATACCCCAATTTCAATATCCGTTGCTTGTCGATACAACCAAGCAGAAAGTGGCAGTGGGGTGGGGGAGGGACACATTCCACATTGAATGAAAACTTATCATCATTGCCTATTACGACATCAACTTTGTTAGTTTTCAAAAAAGTATATTTCAAATCGCATACTGCTACCGACAATTCCATCCATTTTTCTAACCAATCATGTGCACAAAATTGATTCCGCGTGCAGTACCTGTTCATCCATAAATTGTGAAGATGAAATCACACACCTTGCAGAAAACATTACATTCGAAACAGTTCGAAAAATGATGCAATGACAAATTTTTACATTCAAATTACATTAGTGTGTTGCATTCCACATTGCCATGGCAATATCATCTCTTTTCCTATTCATACGGTTCAATTGGAAAGATGATAAATCCAACCCCTGAGATGTGGAGGTGATATCTTCAGTGTGTTCTTGATGCACTAATTGATCATCGTCGAGTTCCTCCAAAAAAGCGTCGTTTGTGAGTGCATAATGATAAAATTGTGGAGTGCACAACAGGCTGTGACCATCATAACTTGCCTTGTAAACTTGTAGTTTGGCATGTTCTCAAAGATGGCAAACCTCTTCTTGAATACACCAAACGTTCTCTCAATCACATTCCGTAGCCTAGCATGCTGTTTATTAAAAAGTTGCCTCGGTTGAGTTGGTGCATGGTTGGCCCCTTGAAAGTCCTGTAAGTGGTATGGCTCACCACGGTATGGTGCTAAAAAACCAGGCATATTTGTGTAACCACAATCCACTAGGTAATATTTATCGTTTGGTGGGATTTCCAACAGCTTTTGTGCTGATGCACTCTGTATCACACGAGAATCGTTAGCACTGCCTTCTCATCCCGCGTAAATAAATGTGAACAACATGTTAAAATCACATGCTGCCAGAACATTTTGGCTAATAAAACCCTTTCGAGAGCGACAAGCATTGCTGCGAACAGCAGGTACAGTAGCTTTGATTAATGTGCCATCAGCAGCACCAATAGCTCCCTACATTAATGATTTCGAATAATAAATATTACTTGCAAATGTCGAAAAAACTTTAATAGTGCATGACGGGGGAAGGTAAAAGAATACCTTAAACCACGGATAAAAGTCTGGATTATTGAGAATCCTTTGAGGTACTTCTGTAGTGTCGGGGGGGGGGGGGGGGGGGGGTGATAAGTCTTGTTGCCACTCTTACCAAACCTTTCAATACTAGTGTAAAATGCTTTTGGCATGTTTGGAGTGAGTGGTTAAAGGTATTAGCGACTAGTCGTATTCTTGAACTGTGACCGACAATATACAGGAAAATTGCCACACTTTCCTCGAAAGACACGCGCCTGCGTCTTGAAGACTGTTCTGTTTCGTCAAGATAGTTCCCATTTCTCAAAAAAACACACAATGCCATGAAACAATCTTGGTTCATACGGAATATTTCATGAAACGTGGACTGAGAACCCTCTAACATTTCATTCAGATATTCACGTCCTGTTTGTTTTCGAGAGGACGTTGCACTTTCTTCATTGTCAAGTTCTTCACATAAATCAGCTAGGAAGATTATGTTCATCAACTGTTCAACATTGTCACTACTGGATGAAGAAGTGTCCATAACAGAGGTTGCACTTGCAATAGTAACTCACTATGACAAAAAGATAGAAATCAAATGGAGAAAGTAATAAAGTTCACTACTAATAGCAAATCGCTTTTGGTAAAAAAATAAAACTCAATGTGAATGAAATAAGTACCGCAATGTTACACCATCCCACCGTCGTAGTACATTATATCTCACGCAAATACCCAAATAATAGTAAAAAAATAGTACACATTATGACTTCTTCATCCCATTCAACCGAATGGGATGGCTACTGCCTACCATA
Source organism: Hemerocallis citrina (assembly GCA_017893485.1). Classification (NCBI taxonomy): domain Eukaryota; kingdom Viridiplantae; phylum Streptophyta; class Magnoliopsida; order Asparagales; family Asphodelaceae; genus Hemerocallis; species Hemerocallis citrina. The sequence continues at coordinate 128,600,565 of CM030368.1, forward strand.
CATCCTGACCCAAGCCTCCTGATGTGTTGGGGTCAGACGGAGGAAACTATGACGTGCAACAGGATTTTCTACTAGGTGGCCTATTGCTTTCACATGTACGTCGGGATCAATCCATGTCATCGCCAAGATTTTATCCTGGCATTCATCCAACTCGGCCAAACCAGGGTCAGCCGAGACATTACTTTCCACCTCTATTTTTTTCTTCAGCCTGCTTCTTTTTACCTGCTCAGTTTCCATACAGGAGCTAATGTAATCTTTCACAATTGACATGGCTGATCCCCGGCCACTTGAGGTACCGGATTTTCTCTTACGAGAGCCCGACCCCGAACCCATTGGTACATCATCATCGTCCTCAAGTACATGTACGTTTGACTGATGAGGGTGGCCAAACTCAAAATTCATCCTCCGCTCCTCATCATCATCCAACACCCTTTGGGTGGAAGCCCTTGTCACATTGCCCTGGGCAGTAGACTCTTCCATTATTTTAGTCAAAGCATCAAAATCTGTCAACCCCTTGTGTTCAAATCTTTTGGCGGCAAGATGCATCTAATCATAGAATTTGTTGTTACTATGCAAGTAATAGAGTCAAGATGAAGTATAATAAAAAGAATTCACAAACAAAAATTAATAAACTTTGAGATTCAATATATTAACCTTAACATATTGTTCCCAGACTGGTTTCTCGCAAGTCACGGTTTCGTTGACTTCATCCCAACCAAAACCGCTCTGTTTCTTCATATCAGAAAAGACCTTCCAGTCTGATTTAAGTCTCTGATATTTTGACTTCAATTGTGGTACCGTGAATGAACGGCCACACGCGACTTGCATTTGTAGAGCGAAATTACTCCAAGTTTTTGCGTCGAATGTGTTGCTTTTTAGGCAATCACTGTCAACTGCAGCCTCCATTAGGTTGACAAAACAATGCACAATATGGGAAGGCCACTTTCCATAATCCTCCTCCACTGCCTTCTCCTTCCCCCTATCCATATTACTCATCTATATTGAAGAAATACCGATAAAAATAAAAAAAAATGACAAATTCCTTCAATTAGTCCTTGTGATCGGATAACCATAGGTTGCAAGGAGGCAGCGATTAAAAAAAAAATTGGCAACAGCGTATCATCAACGGCAATCAGTTCGGACCGCATATCACCAAAAAAATTTTGGTCCAAAAGCCTATTAAAATTGGCGAAAATTCGTACAGAAAAACAACCAAATAAAGTTCCCCACGGATCATACCTTTGATTGGAATTGCACAAGGAAGAAATTGTCAGCAAAGGATTCGACCTTGAGCAGTTTTTTGAGTCGATTTGCCCTTCGTTCCCTAGCTCTTCTCCTGTATGCAGCACGGGTAGTGCAAACCATTAACCCCCAACTGAAACTCCTCAACCCCTCACCAAATCGACTGGTATTGAAGTCGCCAGCGACCGAATCAGACGTTTGGGCTCGATTTCACAGTAGAATCGTCCTAAAAACGTTGATTTGGGGGGGGGGGGAGATCAGATCTGGGTTCAAAAAGAAGGGAGGAAGAAGATGCCGTACGGGTTTGAAGTGGGTAGGGTTAGCTTCCTCAAGGGAGAGACGGTCGAGAAGAGAGGGAAAGGGGTTGTCGCCGATAGTGAGGGAGACCAGATTTGGAAGAGACGGGCGAGAATAGAGCTCGTGAGTGATGTGAGAAGAGAGGGTGGAGAGCCGTTTCGAAAAGAGGGGGGAGGAAGAAGACAACGAAGTATAGAGCTCGTGAGTGAGAAGAGAGAGAGCTCGTGAGTGAGAAGAGAGGAGAGATGGGTTGGGTTTTCGAAAATGAGGGGGTATCAGTATTCTCAATAGTGTTTTGAAAAAACACTCAAAACAAATGCCAACTGAGGATACAGTATTCAGAAAAAAGGAAAAAAATATTGAAACAAACGCACCCTTAGGGTTTACCTTTTCGAAATCCTTTCGAAAATCCGACACTTCCACGATGTAGAGAACCCTTCAATTAGCTTGCCCCCTAATTTAATCGAAATTTTATGGAGAAAGGAGTCGGGATTTCGAGCTAGGAGAGGGCCGGTAATGGGGCTCGGTTTTCTTTTGGGCGTGAACGAAGTCAGGAAAGGGAGAAGGAAGAGGAAAGGGAAGGTGTTTAAATAAAAAGATAATAATAATAATAATAATAATAATAATAATAATAATAATAATAATAATAATAATACTAAGGCATATTTTCACATAAGCCCTCCAAATCCAAAATATTACAACTAAACTCCAACTCTTTTCTATAATAATAATACGAACAAGACAAATACATTAAATTATCTTATAATAATTCCCCAAAAGTATAAAATAAAATAAACTATATTTCCTCACATAAAATCTGAACTCTTAACTCTAATATAACAATAATACCAATCTACCACAAATATTCATACCAATATCAATATTGAAAATAATAAAATAACATATCACTTAAAAATAATTCTCACCCTTACAAAATATAAAAACGAATATTTTCGGTATTTTAAAATCCGAGGTGTTACAAATATCTTATCGTTATATCGTATCCGAAGGAGGAGAAATATTGCATTGGAAGGAGGAGAAATATTGATTGGAAGAAGTATTGATTGCAAATTATTGATTGTTAATTATTGATTGTAAAACTATCATTATCGACGCCAAGTACACGATCCGTGAATTCACCATTAGTCTAAAACGTTCACTGTATGTTTGCGCAGAACCTGTAGTATTGGATGCAGTAGTACGTGTACTAGATAGGCTAATAAAATGATTAATAACCTGCATACTTGATCATGTATTGAACTCGACTTGACATCACTCATTACATGTGTGATTATTGTAAACCTTTGATATTGTTGCCTGCTCTTTGCTTTGCTCTTTGACTTTGGTCATGTCCCTTTTTCTTTGATATTCATGCCTTCCTTTATCCTCTGTTTTTCTCTACTTGCTACCCACGACTTGCTCTAATGGCACTCTTTTTTCTCCTTTTAGATCAAGTATTAACAGGTACCGAAGGAGCAATACCAGAAGAACTTGGTGAGCAAACTCTCTGAGGATCGGAGCTGGGCTTAGCTATCTCTTGTTATTTGCTTCTTGCACTGCTTTTATCATACTTTGTATTCTTGGGCTTTTATGACCCGAAGTTTGTTTTTATCCCAGATGTTGGATTATTATTTGGTGAATTTATTTCATGATTATTTTGGAGTTTATTCTTTGTTTATGTGATTATATTCTTCGTGCGTGGTTGTTTTCTCTTGTGTATTGTTGAGTTAGACTGGTACAACTTATGGATGATGTATAATCATTCGCTGGGCCTTCGTTACGTGCTCGTATTCCCGTATTTTGGAAAGCGGGGCGTGACATCGACTGTCATACCCAAAATCCGAAAATCCACAATTTTCAGTTGAACGTCACTTCATGCATTAAATAGGTGCGGTCGACTGTCATATTCAAAATCTGTAGCTTTAATATTTGTGCACCTTTTTATTGATACTTCAATTATGCTTTGTAAAAACACAAATTTGCAAAAACTAAATTCCTGAGATGATCAAATAAAACTTGTATAACATACTAGAGTTTATAAAATAAATTAAAACCACATCAAATTCACAAAATAGCAATTTTGGCAAATTTCTTCAAAACAGTAAAAAATATATATATGTATATGTTTATATAGGTGTTTTGGCATCAGTTATTGCATCAAAATCTTATCAATAGGAAGTAGTATAATGTTCAAACAATCTCAGTACCCAAAACAACTCAAATCCAATCAAAACTTCACAAAATTCACAATACTCAATTTCGGCCATATGCCTTCAGATCCGAAAAGAAACAAACTCCTCTTTCACTCAAAACTTGATCTTTTGATTCAATAAACCCTTCCATAAATTTTTATACACAAACCCTACTCATCCCATAGTTTACTCATGAATATAGGTGATTACAACATGCAAACAATCAAGTTCCTTTTCATCAAAACTCAAAACAGAGCATATATATTATACACACAGTGAAAGATTCATTTTTAATCACTTTTTTGAAATAATCTTCATGCAAACTCAATTTGTGTAATAAAATCAGTAAGGATATAATACAAACAACCTACTCATGGTTTCAATTAGGTTCTTAACAAGTCTCAAGTCATCTATATGAAATTTTAATCATCTATAGCATAGTTTCATGAAAAGATTCAATCTTTATTCATCCATCAATCAATAATTCATTATATCATCATACAATCCTAACATGTTTCTAGTACACAAATCATCACATACAACATGCTTAGAACAGTAAGAAATCAAACATATGTCACTCACTATTTTGAAGAATCAACCGAAGTAATAAAAAGAATAAGAGAAGTCATTCATTTTGCAAGAAAATCAAGATCCTCGCTTCGAAACTTCAAGAAATCAATAATAAAGAAAGCCCTTTGTGTAGTGCAGCAAAGAGACGACTGCACTATATAACTAGATGTTGATGCTATAACTGATTCTAGAACACCTATATAAACATATACATATATATACTTTACTATTTTGAAGAAATTGTCAAAAAGTTGCTCTTTTATGATCTTGATGTGATTTTGATTTATTTTATAGATTCCTATATGTTATATAAGTTGTATTTGATCAGCTCAGAGTTTTGTTTTTACAAATTTATGATTTTGCAAGATTTATAGAAGTATCAGTAAAAATGTGCATGAATATTAAAGCTGTGAATTTTCGTTTATGACAGTTAACCGCTTCTCATTTGCACTAAAGATGACAGTCGGCTGTCAACTCCTTATTTTCGGAATTTTAATATGACAGTCGACCTGTCGCTTTTTTGCACAGTCTTGACAGCTGACTGTCAGTGTTTTGCTGGCTGTTTTTATTGAGTTTTCTTCATTTTTCTTGAATGATTGTTTCTTCGATATTGTGGATTATGGATCTACTGTTTTAGATTATGTTTTTTGATACAGATTACACTATTTTACAGAGAGTTATATTTTGATTATAATATAATTTAAATTGTATTTCTATGACTTTATAAAGTGAACTATATATGGTTTTTGAAGAAATTGATGTTTTGTGGTCTTCTATGGCTTCAAAATGTGATTCTCAGTTATTTAATGGATTTAATACTTTACTTCAATTCTGGAATTTGTGAGTATATTAAATGAATTTGGATTTTTTGATTTTTAAGAAGTTTTCTTAATATGAGAGTATTGATAATGGAATTGAGAGTCTTGATGAAAGTTTGGGTGTTGATGGTTGAGTTATGAGTCTCTAGAGGGTGAGTGGGACCCTAGTACATCGGCAGTTGAGATTTTTTAGTTTGGCCAGTTATGGCTTTGTTGTTGATCAGTTGAGTTAAGTCGAGTAGGGTACGCCAACTCTAAGAGATTCATAATTAATTAATTAACTTAATAAATATAAGAATATGCAATAGAAGGTGATGTGATGAAATGAGAGTGCAAACGTGAGTAATGGACTCCAGGATGATCCAAGGCGTGAGATAATCCCCAGTATTCCGGGACGATGACTGAAATAGGTCACAGAATGATCCAACGCGAGTGAGATTGATCTCCAGTATTCCAAGGATGAGAGTGACGCTCATGGAATGTTTGTGCAATGAGGGTTCCAGAATGACAGCGGAGTGAGATAATCCACAGTATTCCGGGACAATGGACGTAAGGGCCATAGAATGATACGCAGAGTGGGATTGGTCTGCAGTATTCCAAGGGCGAGAACTAATACTTGCAAAATGTCTACTTCTCATAGTAGTCATCATGGTAGAATTAGTTACATAACGAGGGATCTAACCCTATAAAATGGAGAACGATAAGGACTTGCACCAGACCAATGTAGTATGGAATGCACAGAATCTGACAAGTATGCATTAGAGAGTCATCATGTTGCATTGGTGTTTTCTTGACTTGGTTTTATGCATGTTGTTTTTATATTTTCCTACACTTGACACTTAGTTTAGTTTCACTTGATGTTTTCATGCTTTATTTATTGTTATTTCATTTTCCATTCGTTATCACTATTAGTATGTGTTGTTTATAACTTTATTTCACGTTTTATTCATGTTGTATTTGTTTTGATGTCACTCACACCATTATGGCTGACCCCTATAGTTTTGGGGTTAGGATTATCTCTAGCCTCATGTTTCATAGGTAGGTACCTATAGCTTGGTATTCGGATGCATGTGGTAGAATGATAATGTGGCTTATGTAAATTGTAAAAGAATGTGTTGTAAAAGAAAGAAATTGTAATTCAAGGTGTTTGTTTACCGCTGTGCTTTGTAAAGAAATGTTGTAATAAAATTTGAAAAATTTATCTGTATTTTGGTTATGTTTACTATTACATTGAGGTTGATGCTGAGAATTATGTCACGTATTTCTGAAATATTATATTGGAAATTTGGGGCGCTACAGGTATCTTGCAATATGTAGGTCAGGTTGTAAAACCATTAGATAATATGGATTCCGGACACACAGGGGTACAACTTTTATTTAATAAATTTTAAATGATATTATCTATAGTTAGGTCAAAAGTCTGGTTCTTTACTGAACTAGTGTTCTGGCAGCAACCTAGGGCCATGTTTTAAAATTATAATAGGTCTGAAAAATCATCAAATAATCTTACAAAAATAATAATGTGACTCCTAGTCATGTCTATTAACAATATATAAAATTTCAAGTTCTAATTTTACTGTTAACAATTTATTTTAATAGAAAATCGTGTCGGTGTAACCCTAGACAGTAATCTAAAAATTGGAAACCTAGCAGTACTAAAAATATGATAACTTACAGTTTATAAATCGGAATTCAGATCCGTAAAAAGTTATGGAAAATAGATTCAAAGGGCTAAAAATGTTGTTTACAAAGTTCTACATAAATATAACAAAAACTAGGTCAAAAACTCAAAGTAAAATGGAGCAAATAGCAGGCTAGCAAGTTGATGATTTATTATTTAGCAACAAAACGAAATACACATGCATATAACTTCATAACAATAATTAACATGAAATTCTATTCAGTCATAAGGGTGTGATTCTACTATTAACAGGACAATTTATTATTAACATATCAAGAACATCACATCAAATCTAAAAGCATTCAATCATCATTCTTCTATATAAGATGTTTCTAATCTAAGGATTCGTGTAGTGTATGCATATGACAAAATATCCAGGGCTTGGGTTTGAGTCAAGGGAAATGACACGTAAAGACAACTACTACTTGGTTTCGCCGATGAATCCGTAATAGTCTCTTTGAAAAGGTATAAAAAAAATAGGATATGCTAACGAAATAGGAACTACTTGCGGAGATCAAAAGAAATTCTTGAACAAGAATAATAAACTAGTTCAAGGGAAACTTGCCTTCTGATGATTATTCCGAATATTAATGAAGATGATACGAAAAGATCCAATGATGGCAACATGTGAAAATTACGTACACAACAATCATAGCAAGAGACACAGTAACAACAGCAAGGCGACAATAAAGAAAAAACAGCAAGAAGAAGCGGCAGTAAGAATGGTTGTCGCTGGCGCTGCGATGAAGGTAGGCAGTGACGGGCAGCAGTCGATGACAGAGCTGGAGGCGAGGTGGAGTGACTGTGGGGTCGACAACAATGGTGATGTCGATGGTGGAGTGCGGTGGTGATTGCTGGGAGTCAAGGCAGGGCAGTGGTCGAGGGTGTTGTTGGGGTGCAGGCGGTTGCGGAACAGGGATGCAGTCGATGGAGGAGTCAATAGGGTGGACGGCGGTGGTCAGGATACAGCAGCATGTAGCAGGGGCTTCGATGGGTTCAGTTGGTGAACTCACCGGCGGAGACTGGGGCGACAAAGACTGTGGTGATTGGGCTTGGGGGTCGGTTGTAGGATGTAGGCGACAGGGTCGAGGTGGAAGGTGATGGCGATTGATATGGAGGTCGATCAGGGGTTGGGTGCTCGGGTCGTGATCGAAACAGGGGAAAGAAAGAGAGAAGCGGAAGAAGATGATGAGGAAGATAATTAGGGTAGTTAATTAGGGTTAATGATGATTAGAATTTATAGGGAAATTAAGATGTGGGCTAACGGGTTTGCGGGTTTGGGTTAGGATCCAATAAGAGATGGGTTTGGGTTTAAATAAATAAATAAATTTGGGTATTGGATTTGGGCTCAAAATCAAATCAATTAGAGACTAATAAAAATACCCAAGACAGAAAGAAAATGAAATAGAGTGCACGGGAACTCAGGGTTCAACAAATGAAATTAAAATTGATCGAAAGAATACAATTGGGTTGGAGATGAATAACCAAAATTTATTAATAAAAATGAACAGATTACAGAAATGAGAAGAGAAAAGAATTACAAAAGAAAATCCGAAAAATCAGAAATAGGAGTTACAAGTTTGTTAAAAATTTTACAACATTTTCAAACCGCGACAGTTAAAATTTTAAAATCTTATGCATCCACTTCCAATGGTATTTTACTTACAATAGTTACTATCATGAAAACTTTTTAAGAAATGATGCATGACCTTTGATTGCATCAATTGTTATTCCCGCTTACAATAAATTTATGAAATATTTTCATCATATTGTTATGTTGTATTGTGTTGCTAGTATGTGTTGCTAGTGTAATGGATTCTCTTATCAAGTTAGATGGTATGAAGAATTTGATTATTTTATTTTATAGTTACATTGGAGATGATTCTTATGATCATCATGAATTTATAGTTAATTTTGAGTCCGTATTAAAGAATTTATATGATAGTTATGATATAACTTTTGCATCTACTCCTCATACACAACATACAACAAGTACAACATTATTTTCTTCTACAACCAAAGGTAAGGGCATTGCATTTGAAGCAGCAAGTGATGTATTGTATCTTATCAATTGAAAAAACTAGGACTAATACACCTAATGAATTACATTGGTATAATGCATAACCTTCAATCGAATAGAAGATTGATGTGTTATCATGGTGGAAACACAATAAAAGTTCATATAATATCCCACATGACACAAAAACTACTAACTCCACTGGTATCCACCATCGCACCGGAAAATATTTTTTTTCACTCTTGGTGGCGGGATATAGAGTGAGAAAAGGAATTGCTTGACGCTGAAGACTTTGGAGATTTTCGTGTGCACTAAAGATTGGATGCAAGCGGGGGACAGAACTCAAGGGATACAAGATGCCTTAACAAGTGGTAGCAACACTCCAGAAGACGAATAATGAAAACATACTCTTGAAGAATGCAGACCTAATCCCCAGAAGACGAACAATGAAGACTGAATATTACTGTTGTGTTGCAGTGAAGCTCACTAGGGAATTAAGGGGGTGGTTAAGTTGCAGTGGAAGCTCACTAGCCCTTTTTGATTTGTTTATATCCATTGTGAGGTATAATAGTAATCTAGTATCTAATTAAAAATAAACTAAGAAAAAAAAACAATCAACAACGACTTACCCGGCGGGGCCGACTGTTGGAGCCTGCCTGGCTCGACCCAGACTGGACCGATCTTGGTTGATCCGGTCCCGGTCCCGGTTCCCAAGTGGTCCGAGTCAACCTTGGGCCACTTTGAGGATAGGTCGAACCGGACCACCTAAGGTCGGTCCAAGCCCGAACCAGGTAGTTTTCAGGCCGGACCGGCCTAGTTCCCACATCTACACAACAGTACCCTAATGTTCTCTCTTCCACCTAACACTAGGCTATCTAAAACTCTAGACGATTCCCTTACCATGTAATTTTAAATTTTGTAACTTTTTATGTATTATTACATGTTTAATTTTTTACCTTTATAATTCATTCAAGACTTCAACAATTAAGAAAAATAATACATGATTTTTTAAAAAATGATTCTTGTACATCAGAGTTTTTTACAATATTATATATGTATTTTTATCTATTTTACATGTTAAGGAAAAGGGAGGAAAAAATTTGTGGTTTAATAAAGAATGGGCCCGGCCCAAGTCAGCCTGGAACCGGTAGCCCGTGCTAAGAGCCTGGTCTGGGCTGGGGTTTCCCAACACAGGGCCCAGCATAGCCCAACTCGACCTGCTACTTTGTCGAGCTCGGCAGGCAACATCCTGGCCTGCTGAGAGGTTGCCACCCCTGCAAGAAAGCAGGTAATATCTTTCTCATTTATTTTACACTAGCATAATATACGTGCAATGCACGTATAAAAAAATTAAAGTCATTAAATTAAATGAATATATATTAAATAAGAAAAAAAATAGTTTATATTTGAATGTTTTGATTTGGACTACACGTGCTGTGCACATTTATATTTGTTGGATACTAGGTTTGCCTGTTGACACGTCCCTACGGCACGTCTTCGGAACGGTGCACCTTATTTGATCATATAAAATAATTTTGGAGGTCCAGCAAATTAATTGAAGTAGCAAACATAGAGCAAAAAACATATTATATGATTTTTTTGAATTATTTTTAAAGTTTTTAAATTTTTAAATTTTTAAAATTTTAAAAAATTTTAAAATTTTTATTTTCTTAATTTTTTGAATAGAATAGGGAGGAAGAGAGAGGAAAAAAAATTAAATAAATATAGGAGTTGTTTTGGGTGGGGGATTTGAATTTGAGTTTTGGGGGGAATATTTTGGGGGAAAATATGTTTTGTGGGATTAGATTTGGACCTTTAATTTTTGGGGAGATTGAAGGAGAGCCACTTGATAGCTTTCTTTGTGTTTTATAATATAGATAGTTTGGATGTGTAGTATACGTGTTTATACAGTTACAAAGTTAGGGTTTGTTTGTTACAAACTCCATCTCTTTCATTAAAATAGTAGAGATTAATTTATTTTCTTTTGAAAATGATGTAAATGAAAATAAGAAAGACCTGTTTGCCGTTGTTAATATAAACGAGAAATAAGACTGCATCAACTCAGACTCTACAATGGATCTTTAGTTGCACGAAACACATCTTCAATCACAAGAAGAGCGACAATAACAAGGATATGATCGAAACATGGAGGAGTTTGAACAATTACACATACTTTCTTATTCACTAGTAAAATCAATTAGTTTCCAACAATCTTTACAATACAGTAGTAAGTGCAATTTCCTATTGACAGACACCTCCCAAACAATTAACCTTTTACCATTACAAATATAGATGTGAAGTATGGCTGCATCAACTCGTACTTTAAGTCGTTAAAGATCTGTAAGAACACTATATATTTTCATTTTCGTTTATTGTATGTTTTTCTCATTTTCTTTCCAGTGGAAGTTTAAATTTAGTGTTTTGAGAACATCCCATGTGTTAATGAGGAGAAATCAAAATCGATGCTGCTTGAATACGAGGGCTCGGCTGTGGAAGAGGATGCATTGTTAACTTCGGGGGTGGTGGGTGCAATGTCAAAAGGAGCAGCCAACCCTCCGGAGTCACTGCTGCACAAGGAAGTAATTAGAATAATTAGTTACCTTAAAAACAATTACTTACATGTTGGTTCACAGTACACCATTTTAAATATTGTTTTGACGAAAAAAAATACTTGTCACATACTTGTAACGGTTACAGGATTATTTTATTGCTTCATGATTAGAGCATCTACAGTGGTTTCTTATATTTGCCAATTTGCCATTTTATAGCAAATGACATGCTACAACGGTTTTCTATTTTGTCATTTTTTGGCAAACTTTCTATATTCGTTTTTCATATATAATAAATAGAATAGCGATTCTCAAATTATGAGGGACGGTACAACATATACCATCCCTCTTATTTTAATATATATATTTTTTTGTCGGACGGTAAAACATGTACCTTCCCTCTTATTTTAATATATATTTTTTTGTCGGATGGTAAAACATATGCCGTCCCGAAATTAATTATTATTATTTTTTTTGAAAGGTGGGTCGGAAGGTATAACATATACCGTCCGGTATATGTTATACCGTCTTATTTTATTTATTTATTTATTTTAAAAAAAAATTTCCAATCCAACAGTCAGATTTTGGCTTTAAAAAAAAAAAATTAAAATCTGATGGGACGGTATAACATATACCGGACAGTATATGTTATACCGTCTGGTCAGATTTTTAGTTAATATAGTTTAATAGGTTTAGTGGGTAGGTTAGGTGTAGTTAAATAGGTTTAGTTAGTTTTTAATTAGGTTTAGTTATTATTATATTATTTAATTTATTTAATTAAAATAGTTTAATAGTTAATAAGTAATTAACTTTTTTAAATTTATTTTTAAACGATGAGACGGTATAACATATACCGTCGCTCGCTTATTTCAAATGAGACGGGAAATGTTCTACCGTCCCGCGCAATATTTTCTAAAAAATGAGAAACATATAGCAAATAATCACTGCAGCAAACATCGCTATTTGCTACTACTATAGCTGCCATTTTTTAACATTTGAGAAACACGACTGTGGATGCTCTTAGACAACGTAACCTTGACTCCAGATTTTTTGGGTTCAAAATGATAGAAACCATAGGACATGATAATTGAAAATGCTTTTGTTGGATAAATGGTAGTTAACTGTACGGCATCTAACAAGTTCATGCTTTAGAGCATCTGTAGTCGTGGGCTAAATACCCAAAATTTGGAAAATTTGGCAAAGAAATCGTTGTAGTCGTCTGCCAAAAATCCAAATTTTGAGTGTACGATGAATAGTGACTGCCAAATATAGAAGACGGTTTGGCAAAAGCCATAATATAGCTGACGAGAAATTTTTTTTCGTCTCTTAAAAGAGACGAAAGAATGGATCGGACGAAGGAATAAATGCCGTTTCTTAAAAAAAAAAAAAAAAAATAAAATAAAAAAATGACGAACGACTCTTTATACACCGTCTTACACAATTCGCTAGATGACAAAATGGCCAAAAGTGTAGGGACGGTGGATAATCCACTGTCCCTCACATTTTGACTTTTTTTTATTGTCTTTTAGTGCCAAAATTTTTTATTTTTTATTTTTTTATAAAAATTTGGAGATGAAAGATTATCCTCCGTCTGGCCAAATTTTAACTTTTGCCCACTACAGCGCGCCGTCTAACTTTCTATTTCCATTTGCCAAATACCCAAAAAATGAAAAACAACAACTACAGATGCTCTTAGAAGTGTTTTACCGTTCCCACAACCCTATGCAATTCTAAATTGAAAGTTGGAATTTGTTTAGCAGATAAATTATAGCCTAAAGCTTGTTTTATATTACTGTTAAAAAAATAAGATTTAATATTACCATTTCGAAAGTGTTTCCTTGACATTAGCCTCTGCAATGGGAGTCTCATTTTTTTTTTCTTCTGCCACAGCAATCTAGTCCTACCCCTACACCCTTGCCATCTCTACGATTTTAATGGGAGAGTTGGGGTTTGTAACAAACAAACCCTAACTCTATAACTATATAAACAAGTATAATACACATCCAAACTATATCCAACAAATATAAATGTACACTAAAAGTGTAGCCCAAATCAAAACATTCAAATATAAACTATTTTTTTTCTTATTCAATATAGATTCATTTAGTTTGATGATTTTACTTTTTCTAAACGTGCATCGCACGTACATTATACTAGGTATTTATAGTGGCCAAGTCTAATTCAAACCCAAAAGTTAACAATCTTTAGAAAATAGAATGTCAGAGATGGAAACAGGGCGATTTGAAAAAGGGCGATTTGAAAAGCGATCTGATAAGCGATAGTTACTGTTCCTTCTTCTCCGTCAGTTTTCCCCTAGATCCGGCCGCTCCTTCCCTCCTTCCCTCCCCTTTCCTTCATTAAGTTTGATCAACTCTTCCTCCTCTTCAAACCCATATCCCCCGTTTCCCATCCCGCCCAGTTTTCGCGTGCTGCTCCCCCCCTCCCGGTTTCGGTCGTGCTCTCCGACGGCTCTTGGGAGCATCGTCTCTCCCTTCAGCTCTCCGCTCCCTCTTCCTATAGAGCTGCCTCTCCTTTGGTGGCGCCCAGTTTTCTCCTAAGGTACTGCCTTCTCGGCTCGGTGAGGTTCCTTTCCACAGCCGCGCCCCCCTTTCCGAGGCTTCGTCAGATTTTCCACTGTTCCTTCAACTGTGAGTTCGCCGGAGCACTGTAAGATCTTCTGAGCTTCTAGTTTAATTCTTTTCTTGTAATATTTATTTTGGGAGTAGTGTTTGGGGTTGCTTTTGTGCGATGCTGTGTCTTTTGAGAGGAGTATCGGTCCCCTAGCTGTGTTTTCGTCCAGCTTGTCCGATCTTGTCCAGCTCGGATTTTTTTTCCGGTGCTGGATTTCCCTTTGGGGATTTTTACTGTCGGTGGCTTGCTCAGCGCCGAGTTGTTAGCACTGGAGCAACTTCGTTTGCTCTGTTCTTCCTCTCTTCATCTAAATCACCATCTTTCTTTTTCTTCCTATTGGTGGGTGCGATCGCCACTTTGTGGTCTGTGTTGTTTTCTTCTGGCTGTGTTGTTTTGGTAGGTGTGGCTGTTTCTTGGCTGGGATCCATCTCCCTGTTCTATTCCTTTTTTAGGGTTTAGATTTGAGCCTATCTAGGGCTGGGGTACGCTTTGGCCCTCTCGGAGCCTGTATCTTGCTCTCCCAGTTTAGTTTCTGTTCTGGTTTCTATGGGGGATTCGTCTCGCCATCTTTCGGCTGACATGGTAGTTCATCGTAGCTCTCCCATCTCCTCTAACTTCCGTTCTCCGCATTGTTCTGACCCTCATCTGGTCTGCTTCAGATGCCTTCTTCCTGGACATTTTAAACGCGAGTGTGTTAACAAACTGAAGTGCTTCTTCTGCGATAAGTTTGGTCACTCTCGTAGTCGCTGTTTCTCTCTTCAGAAACTCCTTGGTCTTCCCAGAGGCCATCCCATTCCGGCTAAACTCCTAGCCTTCCTTAATTATCCCCTCCTTAAACGCAAGCTTCTCGCCCGATTGGCAAGTAATCTCTCTATTGTTAAAGCAAAGGATCTCGCCTCCTCTGTTGTAGCTTCTCGGCCAACTAAGAATTTCACTTGTTCCTTCTCTTCCGCTTGTGGTCTTCCTGCTGCTCTGCGACCTTCTAATATTGCTAATCTTTTGATAGAGCGTAGGGTTTATCCGATCCTCGTATCCTTCCCTCGATCATATTCTCTTAAGGTTCATCCTCGACCTTACCTTGGGGTCCTTTCGTTGAGTGGGAAATCTAGTAAATATCCTGGATTGTTTTCATCATACTTCTCTTCTCGTTATCGGTCTCTTTGTGTGAGGGGGTTCGCTCGGCAATTCCGAGCATCGGTTCCCCAAGTGCTCCCCAGCAAGACTTATGTTTCTGTTGAGGTCCCCTCTTTAGTGTTTAAAACTCCTAGCGTGTTCGGGATATCTTATCCCACAAGGTCTAAGTTTTCTTTTCTTGTTCCGGGATGTTTATTTTCTTTATACCAATGTTTAGGAGTTACTTTGTGGCTCTATAAGCTCTTGATGGATATTAAACCCTTCTTGTACTCCATCCCCCATAAGTCTCCTCTGGTCACGGATGACTCTTCTCTCCTCTGTCGTTCCTCTATTATTAACGCCATCCCTATAGCCTCGTCGGTTGCCCCTAGTTGCTTCTTGTCCCCATCTCGCTGCATCGAAGCTAGTTCTTCTGACCTCCAGTCTTCTTCGCCCCTTTCAGCGTTGGTAGCGAACTCTCCTGTGAAGCGGAAATACATTAAGAAAGTCTATAACACCTCGCAGATTCGCGTGAGTGCCCGTATTCAGGCGCGGAATGCAGCATCTGCGTCTGGTCATCATCTGGTGCGCAGTTGAGCCTGGTTCGTGCTGTGCCACTCGTGGTTTTGGGAGTCTGTTTTTGACTTCCTTTGAGCTGCTAGAGTTCCCAGGGACTGCTAGTGGAGTTGGTGGCTTTCGTGCGAGGAGGTTTTGGCCTCCTGGCTCTTGCCGCTTACCTGCCGTCCTCATCCTCGTTCGATTTCGGGTTGCCAGGTTGTCTCCATCAGTAGCTTTGATGTTCCCAGTAGATGGCTCCGCCCCCGTCCTTTTTTTTACGGTGTGGCGATTCGGGTTGCTATTGCACCCTCCATTTAGAGTGTTTTACAGCCATTATTGTTCTATAAGTGTACTTTTGTTTCTGTTTTACTACTTGTAAAACCCCTGATTTATGTCTGTAATTTAACTGTTATTATTGATTTATATATATTGTGATGGCTGGAGCCGTTTGGCTCTATCCGATTCATCAAAAAAAAAACAATCTTTAGAAAATACTGTATGTATTCACATGATCATTTGCACGACTATATACTGAAAATCGAACTACGAATGCGGGATAGAATAGCTATGGCATTTAGAATGGGTAGGAGACACCAAATCAAGATATTTTCAATTAGGAATCCCCATCAGGAGGTAACTAAATTATTATTTCCTTTAAAGTTTAGGAAGAACTATATCCAACAAAATTTTGATTCGTTTTTTATATACATAGAATCATGATCAAGTGTTTGCCTTTTCCAATTTGTTTGGTGTAAACATTCAACATGTACTAGTATAATTTTCTTTCTTAGTACCACAATGTATAGGAAAACTCCAACTAATTTGATATTAAATCCCCTTTCAAATTCCCTAGTGAAGACCCTAGCCCCATTTTATATATCAATTTTAGCAATTAATTCAGAAAAGAGAGAAATGAAAGACAGGTGGTTTACAATATACCTGAGTGTTCGATAAGGGCTGCAGTTAACGTTTCCAATCTACAAAAGAGAATGAGCAAGATAACCGTCAAACTTTTTGAAAAAAAACCAAAACAAGTTCAAGAAATATATTTTGAAGTTTCTATGAAAATCACCTGACTGAACTGATCGGTGTCATTTCGCTGCGTCGGCAGAGTCATCCGTGGAATTTGGTAACCCTGATTCACATTGATTGGACTTGTATTTGTAGCACTGAGCTGCTGGATATTACTAGAAAATGTTGAAGGTGTTTTCCCGGACTTAAACAGCAGACATAAGAAGAGCTTGCTGCTGGGAGAGGAATGCTAGCTGCTGTTGATGAAGGGTAAATGGGGATACCATATTGGCCTGTGGTACATCACAAGGAGAAATGTAAAATTAGAATACCACCTTGATAAGTGCTGAAATAGGTCATTCATACAAGTTCTTACTGAATTAGTTTTGTTTTCAGCACTGTTTAGCTTATTCTGATTTGATGCATAAATATAAAAGTGCCTCTCATATTTTCAATAACAGGTTATTCTTTTAACACCATTTGCTAATAACTCTAAAGCAACTCTCAGCTAATGTGATGTAAAACTAATCCTAAGTAGAGAATTTTTAAGAATCTTAAATGATTAATTTTACCAACATGTAATGCGGATCAAAGTTGAAATTTTAAACAATTAATCGGTTTGATGGATTTTCAAGAATTGAATTAAGTTTCACAAACCCAATTAATAATTCATTTCTAACAATCAACAATTATTCCCGAAGTGTTTAGCAAGTAATAGGTTCAATATTGATTTGTATTCTACTCTAGCATGTGGAACACTCAATCTCAGTTATTTTGTGGACGACAGGCAAATCAGATAATATAATAGATAATAAGGCAGTATAACACAAATATCTAATAATGGAAAGAGTATACCGAATGCGAAGGAACTAGCGTAGGAGTTGGGCAGCAACTAAGAACTCAGCAATCACAGTGAACAAAGGCAGCAACAAAGCCAAAGAGGTTGGCAGATCTGGCCGACGGTGGGTTGACGGCGAGCGGGGGCGGCGTCGTCGGCGAGGTGCGACGGGGTGGTCGGCGTCGGGATGGCGCTGGTTGCAAGGAGGGGAAACAGCAGTGGTTGTCGGCGAGGTGGTGCTAGTCAAGGATAGGAGGCGGGGTGGCTGTGGGCTGAAGGCAATAGCGGTGGATGGTCAGGGTTGTTGGCGATCGGGGGACTGGGGTGATGGTGAGGTGGCGGTGATGTTAGGGTTTGGGAGGGGTGCGAGGATGAGGGAGAGAGGCAGCGGGAGAGTTTTCGATGGAGTGGGTTAATGGGTTGGAGCGTTGGTTTTGGGGTTTCGGGAAAAAGGAGAAGGAAGGAGAAGAAGTGGGTTTGGCTGATGAAGATGAAGAAGGAGTCGACAGTTGTAGAAATAAGGGATTAGGGTTTTGTGTTAGGGATTTGGAAAATAAGGGTTAGGGAATTTGTATTGAGGGATTTTAATTTGGGGATAGATTTTAGAATTAACCACAAATTCTAAAATTGTATTAGGATTTATCACAAATCCTAATTTGGATCTCAGTTGTATCACACAAAGGAGAAGGGAAGAGCAAAAAAAACTCAACACAATATTTTTTAAAAATCAAGAGTGGCATATCTTTCTCATTAATCTCAGGGTCTATAAATGGGCTTAAAACAAATTTTGATACAAATCTCAAAAGATTCTAAAAATCTTAAAAATATTCTAATGCAAAAAGAAAGATTACATATGGCTATAATTGCCAAAAACAAATATGGTACTGAAATAAAATACTAAATTAAATAGAATTGATGTCCTTATCATTCTCTTCGGGTGGGAGAGAGCTCGACCCAGTCGAGCCAAAACAAGTGATCTTGTCATGGTGCTCCAAAAGATCTGGATCCAGTTGCGGGAGCTCCTTACGATCACTGCAAGTATTATCCGACTTCGGCTTGTTCTTCCACCTCACCAAATACTTGTGCATACCACTATCTCTTGTAGAGATTATCGGATCATCTAAAATATTATTCAATTCTTCTGTCGGTGGGTAAATAGTTCAGGTAGAGGGGTAAATGTGGAAATCTCACCATTAGGCTGCAGGGTGGGATCATCTATAAGAAAATTTCTATGGTTAAATTTTAAGCCTTTATAGAGTACTAGATCCTCAATATTAAAAGTCTTACTTATGCCAAAGCCTCCAGGAAGATCAACGACATAGGTATTATCATTGATTGTCTGTAGAATCTTAAATGGACCTGCAGCACGTATGTTCAAGTTCTTAACGGGTCCAACAGGAAACCGTTCTGGATGAATCCGAACCATTACCTCGTCACCAATATCAAAAGTTATAAATTTTTTTCTAGTATCTGTTATTAACTTGTAGTTAAAATTATTCTTATTAAGTTCCTTGGAAATTTCTCTATGCAAGTCATGAATGTAATATGCAAATGTGGGTGCAGACTCTGTGACTCTAGGATGTTCTAACACATGGATAAAATCTATAGGCTGCCAAGTGACTTGGGATGGGATGGGTGACTCAGGTACACTCAATAGAGGTGACTGAACAGACTAAATATAATTGAGAGACTAGTCATCCTCTTTTTCATCAAAATCATCACTTACATTAGGTTCATAGGTAAACTCAGTGTCGGGCTCATCAGCGATGACTGCGGTACCTTCTACTATATTGATCCTACTCGGGTTGGGGCAGTTGCCAGCAATATGGCCGTATCCCTTACATTTATAGCACTTAGTGAGAGGATCAATCTTAGAATAGTATCTTTCAATGTTCTTACCCGTATTGGCATTTCTAAGTAGATAGGAATTTAAAATATGTTTGTTTGGGTAAGACTTGTTAGAGTACCGAGGAGATGATTGCTCAGGTCTAGAGGGATCAGGAACGGTCATTCTGGGGGAATGATCTCTCGAATCGCTGGATCTATAATGGGAACTAGCTTTAAGGGAATCCATATCGAGGACTAGGGCATAAGTTGCTGCTAGTGAGTCCACATTTCTATGAATTAGCTCGTTCCTAAGGTCGGCTCGTAGTCCAGCTCTGAACCTAGAGAGAGTTTGTTCTTCACTCTCTTTACCTAAAGCATTGCACCGAATAAGGAAGTCATCAAATTTACCAATATATTCATGTGTGGATTTACTTCCTTGATAAAGTTGGTTCCACGAATCTAGCAATCGGGTGTGGAACGATAACGGTACATATCTCTCAGTGAGATTCTCTTTCATGGGTTCCCAAGTGGCTATGGGTGCCAAGCCTCGACCTCTGCGGGCGTGTTCAAGATTGGTCCAGTGTTGTTGAGCTTTACTCGTTAATTTCATAGTGGCAAATTTAACCTTCAGGACTTCGCTCATGTCAAACCACACAAAGTAGTGGTCCATGGTACGGATCCAATCCAGATAAGCTTGGGGTTCCATGTGGCCTTCAAAATGAGGAACGTCATCCTTAACGTTCTTTTTGTATTGTTCGTCAGAGTCATGTTCTTGACGTCGATCGTCACGAACATTCTCTTGAGGGATCTGACGATTAGCATGAAGCTCAGGGGCAACAGTTTGATTTAATTCCACTTTCTCAAGCCTCTGATTGATATTAGCAAGAGTTGCTTGGATGGCAGCTAGGGTAGCGGAGATATCAGGGTTGTCCATTTCAGGTCGGGAAAGTCTAGGGTTCCTAATTGGGTGATTTGGAAAGAATAAGAAAGGCTCTTCAGGATCTGTGATGGTGCTGCGAAGATGCATTCACCAAAAGTGGGAACTAGGGGTCGTGTGTCCTAATTTTTTTTTTTTTTAAAAAATGAATCTGAAATAAACTAAAATAAAAAAAAGAAAAATAAAAGACTACACAATCCTAAATGAATGCAAAATTAATGCCTATAATGCAAGAACTAGGGTTTTAAGAACCTTCGCTCTGATACCAAAATGATGTAAAACTAACCCTAAATAGAGAATTTTCAAGAATCTTAAAGGATTAATTTTACCAACATGTAATGCGGATCAAAGTTGAAATTTTAAACAATTAATCGGTTTGATGAATTTTCAAGAATTGAATTAAGTTTCACAAACCCAATTAATAATTCAGTTCTAATAATCAACAATTAATCCCTAAGTGTTTAGCAAGTAATAGGTTCAATATTGATTCGTACTCTACTCTAGCATGTGGAACACTCAATCTCAGTTATTTTGTGGACGACAGGCAAATCAGATAATATAATAGATAATAAGGCAGTAGAACACAAATATCTAATAATGGAAAGAGTATACCGAATGCGAAGAAACTAGCGTAGATCTCAGAGTTGGGCAGCAACTAAGAACTCAGCAATCATAGTGAACAAAGGCAGCAACAAAGTCAAAGAGGTTGGCAGATCTGGCCGACGGTGGGTTGACGGCGAGCGGGGGCGGCGTCGTCAGCGAGGTGCGACTGGGTGGTCGGCGTCTGGCTGGTGCTGGTTGCAAGGAGGGGAAACAATGGTGGTTGTCGGCGAGGTGGTGCTGGTTGAGGACAGGAGGCGGGGTGGCTGTGGGTTGAAGGCAATAGCGGTGGATGGTCGGGGTTGTTGGCGATCGGGGGACTGGGATGATGGTGAGGTGGCAGTGATGTTAGGGTTTGGGAGGGGTGCGAGGATGAGGGAAAGAGGCAGCGGGAGAGTTGTCGATGGAGTGGGTTAATGGGTTGGAGCGTTGGTTTTGGGGTTTCGGGAAAAAGGAGAAGGAAGGAGAAGAGGTGGGTTTGGCTGATGAAGATGAAGAAGGAGTCGGCAGTTGTAGAAATAAGGGATTAGGGTTTTGTGTTAGGGATTTGGAAAATTATGGTTAGGGAATTTGTATTTGAGTGATTTTAATTTGGGGGTAGATTTTAGAATTAATCACTAATTCTAAAATTGTATTAGGATTTATCACAAATCCTAATTTGGATCTCAGTTGTATCATACAAAGGAGAAGGGAAGAGCAAAAAAACTCAACACAATATTTTTTTTTTAATCAAGAGTGGCATCTTTCTCATTAATCTCAGGGCCTATAAATAGGCTCAAAACAAATTTTGATACAAATCTCAAAAGATTCTAAAAATCTAAAAAATATTCTAATGCAAAAAAGAAATATTACATATGACTATAATTGCCAAAAACAAATATGGTACTGAAATAAAATATTAAGTTAAATAGAATTGATGTCCTCATCATAATGTCTTTAAGAATGTTATATCAGAGCCCCTACGTTCACGCACTAATGAAGTGTATCCCTCCCTCCTCCCTCTCCATCAAAAAGCCCATATGTTCATGAAATAACGAAGTGCACCCCCCCCCCCCCTCCCCGCCACAAGTAGGGGTGGCTGATCATACCGAAATGAGCCAACCGACTGGTTTTCCAACCGAAACAATCGATTCGGTACCGAAAAATCCGGTTACCAAAAGTATGGTACGGTACAACCGTACCGAGTTCTAAAATCCGGTTCGGTTTCGGTATGAATATGGTTCAGTCGGTATTTTACCGTACCATACCGAATAAAGATATTGTAAACTGTAATAATTAAAAGATGAATGATACCTAATCATGTCTACTTTACTGATAGTTTTTAGTTCTTTACTGAGAGAAGGCAGAAGATTAATAAGACAACAACACACATCCCTTCCTTAATATATTATTATCAGAGTACACATATTAGGATATAGATTAGTATCGAAAGATGAATCTGCCACAAATTTTGGATAATCACTAGCAATATGCATTCCCTATCCATTAATAAAAAACAATATATGGGTCTTGTATGTGTATGACAAAATGTTAATGGAAGAAATAGAGATGCATAACTAGGGAACGATAGCAAAGTCAGCATTGATATGATAATCGTTTTAGATAATGCATTCTGATGAGAAAGAGCAACCTTTAAATTCACAACTGTAAAGTTAGCTTAAGTCTCCTTCATATATCAACCTTACAAATGTATTATACTACCCAATATAAAATCATTTTCATAAATAACTTTAACACCAAGTATAGGCACATAATTTTATGCAAATTATTTCATTAGAAGGTGTCTTCCAAATCATATATTATGTTCAATCCATTCGGTTTAAAAGAAATTCTGAGTTAGTATACAAATAAAAACTATCAGTAAAGTAGACATGATCAAGTATCATTCATAAGCCATCATGCATAATATCATGCAAAGTGTCTAAAAATAACAAGCCATTATGCATAACTTGTTATTTTTATTGGTACTGATATTTGGTAAGGTATTTGTTGGGTCATATTTGGTATAACACCAATACCAAACCGTACCAACCAAGTAGTCGGTATACCAAAGTTTTGGTATACCGAACTTTTTGGTTGGTAACGGTTTGCATATTTTCAAACTGAACTAGTTTGGTATGGTAATGGTACAATGTCAAAAAGTCCGGTATCGTACCGAGCCCACCCCTAGCCACAAGGGCCACAACACACGCACACACACCACATCCGGACAAAAAAAAGCTGTACAGTTCATAGTTGTCAAAAGTATTTCAAATAGTGCTGACATACACGGTGTTTAGAATAAATAAAAGAACAGCATGATACCTAGTGCATGACGTCTTTCTGGTATCAATTATTGGGTTTAGTATTAGGCTATAAGCCCATAATGAGATTGGTATCTCATATCATGTTGTTTTCTACCCATCCAATCAGCTCATGGAATACCTAGTATCACCTACAGTCCAAAGTGCAGTACTAACTAAGTATTAGCTTGACAAAAGTAATTCTCATGAATCCTATGAAAATGCAGCTGGACGGACCATGTCAAACAGGTTCAAAATGTCATCTTTCAGATTTGTCTGGGACTTCTCGGAAGCGTTAGCCTGAGATTTCTCTGGATCCTGAGGGGAAGTCTGAGACGTTGAATATTTAACTCTATCTTGGATTCCAGATGCAGACTGAGATTTACTTCCAACAGCACTTGTAGAATCATTTTGGTTTCCACCAGAATTTGATTCAACCAAAAAGATTTCTGTAGGATTCTTTGGCGATTTATCTGCAAACAGATGCTCAATGGCCGTTGAAGACTGAGACTTTTCACATTCGGCAGATTTTGTAACATCCTTTTCATCTCTGCCAGTACGTGCTTCTGCTTCTGCAGCTGGAAGTTTGAGATTTACATTAGCAAATAAAATTACCATGAAGATTGAACTAATAACTTCAATAACTGTTCTTATTTACTAAGAATGATTTGATTTCCAGACCAAATAGCATTCTATTTCTTGTCCAGTCTTGCAGAAGACCAACTAAAGTTACTAAACCCACAACTGTGAAGCCAACTGGAAGTGATGTATTCTATAATTGTAATACTTAATACAGACTTTGGAATGGGTACAGATACTAACTATGATATTTACAAATCCTTTTCATAAAAGTTTATGATAAACCACGTCAACTATCTCACTTGATATTTGATCTAAGAACATCTAGTTCCAATACATACTAGACCACTGAAATTTCTGTTCATGTGTTTCAATCATGCAACTCATGATGATTAGCAGTGGAGATTTACTACGTATGTGCCCCATTTAATTCTGAGTGGTAAAGCAGTAGCACATGCCGATTCAATTACACCATAGTCAATCACCAGGGAAAAATGAAATCTGTGTAGATTGCTAATTCTGTATACAACCTACATCACCGCTCCCTCGAATTAAAATACTATCAGTAAATCGATCCAATCAACAAGAGTTCCCACAAGTCTTAATCCCGAATTGACAAATACTTGAGAATTGGGATCAGGACCATGTTCGCATCGGCCACAGTTTGGTTAGGTTAGTGCCAGGAGACAAACACTGACTGCCTAACTGTAATGCTTAGGGATAAGGCTATAAAATAGCAGAAGTTATGATTCACCAAATTACCCACTCTTGGTTACTGTAGCTATAGTTGGAATTTCTCTCTTCACATCTCCACAAGGATGCTCAAGCCATTAGATCGAAAAAAAACCTATCCATATTTAAGATTTACTCTTTTTTCATTGATATTCCTTATATGAATAACAAACCACTTTATCATCTAGTTCTACATAGGGGTGGCAACTGGGCCGGGTCAACCGCCGACACACCCGCGACCCGGCCCACGAACCCGGCCCGCTTAAGGCTTTCACGGATTCGGGTCGAACCCGGTGAACAGTACCGGGTCGACCCGGGTCGCAATATACGCGAATCGAATTCGCGAAACCCGGCCCGTGAACCCGTTAAAAAAACGAATTAAACCCGCTAACCCGCGGGTCGACCCGTGTGTGTCAACCCGCTCGACCCGTACGGGTCGAAACGTTCAACCCGTGACGGGCCGACCGTTCGACCCGCGGGTCGAACGGGTCGAACGCGTGGGTTCGACCGTTGGGCAGCAGCCAGCAAGGCAGCAAACGGCTCTAAGAGCCGTTGCTGCCGAACGTTGCTGTTTTTTTTTTATTTTATTTTTTTTGTTTTTTCCCACAAATTCACCTATAAATATCCCCTAAAATTCTCAAAAAAAATTACACCTCACTCTCTTACTCTCTCTACTATTATACATCATTTTAAAGAAATTTTTGAACAATTGTAGTGTTCATCAAATAATTGTACAAGGAGACATATACACGATCAAATTTCGGTCGTATCGGAAACAAAATTCAACGTCTTCAACTCTCTTCAACTCTCAACCTCTTCTCAACTCTTTAATTGCGGAATCGGCAAAGCGCTCCTCCATCTTTTAGCTTTTCTTCTTATTTTCACGGTTTTTTTTACATACGCGTATTCTACGGTGAACGGTATCAAAATTTCTCTACCTCTCTTGTTTAATTTTTTTTTTGCATTGTAGTTAAAATTATTGTTTGTTTTTTGAACTTCTCTATCTCAACCTTCTTGTTTTTTAGATTTTTTTAGTATAATTCACCGCTCGGTCCGCACCTACATTGTAGAATTTTTTTTTACATATTTGAGCGCATTACCACATTATGTCTAGATCACGTGGTAGCGGTCGTAGCCACCAAGATTCCTCCTCCTCTTCACGTAGGCCACCAATTGTCCCAATTAGTGAGCCCGCCCAAGATTACATTGATCCTACTATGGAACAATGGGGTACACACGACATGGATGTTGTAGGTGGCATTCAATTAGAAGAAGAACAACAAGAACAACAACCCGAAACCACACAACCCCGTAGTAGTAGGAAAAGTAGAGGAGAAACTAGCGATTGGCACAAGTTTTATGAGTATATCCCGGACGAACATATTCCGGGTGTAGGTTTGAAAGTGTGTAAAATATGTAGCAAAACATACAAATTCAAGAGGGGTGACGGCACCGGTACAATTAGTAGACACATACAACATAATCACAAAGAACTTCTTGATCAAATACAAGGCCAACAAAAAAATAACCCTAGGACCGGTCAAGTAGATAGCCACCCTTATGATCCCGAACTCGTTCATCGGGAAATGGCCCGATTAGTCATTAAGGAAGAGTTGCCATTTTCCTATCCCGAGAGTAGGAACTTGGAAAATTTTAATCAAACGGCCTTAAACCCTCATTTTAGAAGAATTCCGAGAAATACTTGCAAATCGGATTGTTTTAAAATGTATGTTGAAATGAAGGACGCGTTGATTGCAATTTTATGGAGTTTAACTTGTAGGGTTAGTTTAACTTCGGATTGTTGGACGGGTGTCAACAATATTCCAACGATGGGAATAACCTGTCATTGGATCGACAATGATTGGATTCTTAAAAAAAGAATCATATCACTTGCGTCGTTGCCGTATCCCCATAGTGGCGCTGAAATAGCAAACCGTATTATAGAAATTTGTGATGTTTTTCATATTCGCGATAAAATTATGGCTATTAGTTTTGATAATGCATCTAACAACAATGTAGCAATTACTACTTTAAAATCTGTATTAAACCCTCCATCTGACAATATTTTTCATGTTAGATGTGCATGTCATATTATAAATTTATGTGTTCAAGATGCATTAAAAATAGTTGATCCATATATAGTTAAAATTAAAAATTGTGTACATTTTATTGCATTAAGTCCAAGCATTTTACAAGAATGGAAAGCTTGGTGTAGGGTTAGAAATGTTCCTTTTAGAAAATTTTCAAAGGATGTTAGACACCGATGGAATTCTACTTTTGATTTATTGAATGTTGTCACCGATTATAAAACAGTTGTAAATGATTTTTGTATCGCAAAAAATATGCACAATTTTGAAATGATTCCGCCCGATTGGTATTTTGCCGAAGCTTTGTTGAAATTTTTAGAACCTTTTAAAACCGCAACTTTAAAGTTTTCAAAAATATATGAATCTACTTCTAGTAGCATTTTTATTGAATTAGTTAGCATGATGCAAATATTTAACGAAATGTTAAATGATCCTTATATTAGTGACATTGTAATACCTGCATTTCAAAAATTTTTGAAATATTATTTTCCTCCTCCTATGTTGATTTGTGTTGCTACTGTTATGGATCCTCGTATCAAATTAGAAGGTACGAAGAATTTGATAGAAATGTTTTTTGCATGTTTAGATAACAATGTAGAATCAACAATTGATTGCGCTACTTTTTTAGTTCAGTTTGAATCTACATTAAATAACTTGTATGATTATTATGATAGACGTTTTGCTTCTAGTAGTACAACTTCTGTAGTTAGTTCTTCTTCTGGTAGTTCTAAAGGTAAAAGTAAAATTGGTGATAGAACATTTAGTCTACTTGAACAAATTCAGTCTAAAAAACCTAGGACTAATCAACCAAATGAATTAAATTGGTATAACCAACAGGATACTGAGCCTACTCTTTTCCCACTAGATATTTTACAATGGTGGAAAGAACATGAACACACTTTTAGTATTCTGTCTATTATGGCTAAAGATTTGCTAACTCCTCCTATCTCTACAGTTGCTTCTGAGAGTGCATTTTCTACAAGTGGCAGGGTTCTATCTGATTACAGAAACCGGTTGAAGCCCGAGTCGTTGGAGATGCTCGTTTGCACAGAAGACTGGCTGAAGGCTGAAGATAGGACGCAAGGGAAAGCACTATCAAGTTCTACAAGTGGGAGCAACTCGCCCGAAGAAGAACAACAATAACAACAATAGCTTTTCATCTTATGTTAAATTAGAAAAATTGTAGTCAATTAAAATTGTACATAAGAAATATGTTATTGTATAAAACTTATTTGTGAATTGAATTCTTCATTTCATTTCGTTATAAATTGTTCAAATTGTATCACTTAAATTCGTATGAATAAAATTTCAAAATTTGTTGTCAATTTCACTCTTTCAATCTTATTATTATTATTATCACGATTTTTTTTGTTTATTAGTATTATTACTTACTTAGTATTATAATTAAACATTATTTGGGGATATTTGATTCAATTTGAAGAATTGTAGTATTATTACTTATTAGTATTATTACAAAATTTAGTGAATTACATACTTAGTATTATAATTAAACATCATTTGGGGATATTTGAATCATTGTAGTATTAGTACTTATTAGTAGTAATGTAGTATTACTTACTTAGTATTATACGACTACCAAAAAAAATTACTTAGTATTACTTACTTACTTACTTACTTACTTACTTAGTATTACTTACTAAGTATTACTTACTTAGTATTACTTACTTACTTACTTAGTATTATAATTTTGAAGAATTGTAGTATTATTATTACTTATTAGTAGTAATGTAGTATTACTTACTTAGTAATGTAGTATTACTCACTTAGTATTATTATTAGTAGTAATGTAGTATTACTTAGTATTACTTCAATTTAAGCTACCACAAAAAAAAAAAAAAAAAAAAAAAAAAAAAAAAAAAAAAAAAAAAAAAAAAAAAAAAAAATATATATATATATATATATATATATATATATATATATATATATATATATATATATATATATATATTATTATTATTATTATTAAACGGGCCAACCCGCGGGTCGACCCGGCCCAACCCGGGTTGAGCCCTAAAGGGTTCACGGGTTGGGCGGGCCACCCAATTAAGAATCTGACCCGGCCCAGCCCGGCCCGTATAACACCCCAACCCGGCCCGGCCCGCCTACCCAAGCGTGCCAACCCGCACGGGTTGGGTCCGGCCCGGTCCGGTCGACCCATTTGCCACCCCTAGTTCTACAAAACCATAAATGCACTGAACATCTTTGTATAATTGGCTCTAAAAGTTAAATATTCTAGTACCTAAACATCCAAAAGACGCTAGCTACATAGATATGACCGTCGAACTTTCTCCATATAAAAAAACTATTTATGTGTGCAAAGAAAAATATTATTTCACAGTAAAGCTTTATAAGAGACTTTTAGTAGCAGGCTCAGTAATAATTCAAGTGCTTGGGCATTTTTTTTCCTTAGTTTCCTAAGCACAAGCTCGTTATTCCCTAATAAATTTATTAGTAAGAGATATGTGCTTAAATTCCACCGTTTAGAGACCAATATAACTTACATTCAAAATCTGCCCAAGAGTTGTCATTAACTGAAGATGACCGCAATCCATTTTCATTTGGACAGTCCACAGAAAGCATATCAAAGAGATTGGCAGTATTTTCAACTTTTGGAGGTTGAGAAGACATAATCGTGGCTGGAGCAGCTTCAGGAGGCCGTTGCAATTTAGTCTGGGATGTCACTGGCTGTATTTTTGTTCCTGAGGAAGCCTGGTTAGATTCAAATCATGTTATTTTCTCATCAAAAACAAGTACACGTCTTTATTAAGAAATTATATAAAACCTTAGATTTGGAAAAAGATGTAGAATTAGGAACTTATTTCCTGATTAAATGTGGTGCAAATTCCCAATCTTAGAATTCTGCTGCACTACTTAGATCAGAATGGACCTAAACTTTCTCAACTATAATAGCTTAATAAGTCATAAGAAGAGGGTGCATTTTTATGACTTTCAAACTGATGCCCCAATTCTCTACGAAGAAATGTCTAACATCCTGGAGTCAAAAAATATTTGGCCAAGAGGATCTTTTTTGTGGGAACTTAGAACCTAAAACGACAGTGGTACATAAATGAGCGATTGAACTTCACTATATGCGGTAATGACTTGACATAGAGATGAATATTTAATATAAGAAGTTTAAAAATGCGCAAATCATCTGAAGAGTTGACAAGGAGCAAATCAGCTCAGAAACAGAAACAAAAACCTCTATGTTGGCATTATAGGTGAAGCATACATGCTAGTTCTCACACTATATATGACTAGCTAGGCATCCTGCAGTCCAATTGGCTAAAATAACTTAGCTTACTATATCCATGTGTAAAGGACAATGTTCATACATTATGAGTTATACCTGCAAAGGCTTTACGTGACAAATGAGTAATTAAAGTGGATTAACTCAAATGCAATTGCAATACACCTAAATACAAAATTAGGTCATCAAAAAAATTGTGTAGAGCTCAATATCCTCGAGTAAATGATAGAGATCTTCTTGGGAATATGAAAAGCCCTTAGTATTTGCATTAAATTTTTTTAGAATCCTTTTTTTTCAAGAGTAATGCTACATCCACTACCAATTTTACTACCATTTTGTTCACTACCTTAGGTGGCACACTCCAATAGTTAGGAAAAGATAGAATAGGTGGGAGAACTCTCCAATAAGAGTACGCCACCTAAGATAGTGAACTAAATGGTAGTGAAATTGGTAGTGGATGAAGCATTACTCTTTTTTAAAAGTGAGTAGCGTGAAATGGGATAGGAAATTTAAATTTGACTGGAAAATCATGACATAACAGAAAATTGACATGATAGATGGATGTATGGTTGTGATAGACGCCGGTCAGATACTTTTCCACTGGGCACCAATTGTAGTTATAACAGTAAAGAAGAGGATCTCATTTTGGCCGTTACCTAATCAAATTATTCACGTAACTGTGTCTCCAGAAACTCTAAATACCACCGTCATTAGTTTAAGAAATGGACAAACTTCTTTCAAAATAAGAACAGTTTGATTCTAATGCAAGCTTAACAATGAGCTTTGTTATTCTTAAACTATTCGTAGGGCGGAAAACACAGAAAGATAATGTACACATGATTTTGTGGCAAAATACAAAACCTAAGTAGAATAAAATGAAAAGTTCTAGAGATGACTTAGGGTGCGTTTGGCCTAGCTTTTTTTGGGCTTTAAAGCTACTTCAGAAGGAGAAGCCAGAAAGTAGAGCTTTGAAATTAAAAGCTGAAGCTGTTTGGATAGTTAGCTTTTTTTTAACTTTAAAGCTACTTTTAAGATAGAAGTTGTTTGGCATAAGATATCAATTGTAAGCTACTTTTAGCGGTGGATAGTCAGCTATTGCACTCAGCTATTGCACTCAGCCGCGCCGCTGAGTACCTTTGGCATGAGACTTATATTTGATTTCGCAAGGAGAGGGTCGTTATCCCTAACCGGACACCTTGCCAAACTCTTTAGCCAAAAGAAAAAAAATCTCTTATCACCTTCCAGCAAAGTACACAAAACTAATGAAAACATGTTTATAAAGTTATTAATAGCCACAAGTCCTCTCTCCAAGATTAATGAATGAACTTCTTTGATAATAATCAATGACAAACAGGAAAAGCAATAAACTGTGGTACCAGTAATGCTAAGAGAATTTTTTTCCATAGAATAAATGCATAAGGCTACAGAAACAAATAAAAAATAAAAAATACATGTTGACCTACTCAATGCTTGCTAAACAATTATTACAAAACTGAAAATAATAAGAACATACAGTAGAACTAGTATTTATCTTTCATGTACAAAAAAGATGAGACAATTAAGAATTCAATCCCAACTAATTAAGCCACTTGTTGTGATAAACACTTTTCGATTTCATCGACCTCGGAACGAGTCAGCATCTCCATCTCCCCGTCCGAAACCATCGACTCCAGAATTCCCAAAACCCACTCCAACCCCAACTCCATCGAAACACACCCCGACTTCTGTAGTACATCCCGTATCATCTCTCCACTCGCAACACCCCCAAGCCTCTCCATGCACTCCGAACAGTGATGCCTCAAGATTCGGATCCGATCATCCTCGTTGACCATGCCGACTTCGTCGTGTAGTTCTTTTTTCGAGGGTTGAAACCCAACGGCGATGAATGTCCCTCTTGATATGGGTTTGATGAGTTTCTTGGATTGGAGGCATTGGAGGGTTTTTTTGAGGGAGGATTGGTTGATGCTGGTTTGTTTTTGGAGATCGGAGATGGAGATGCCGGAATATTAGGGGAAGGGGCAGGGGGAATTTTTTTGATCGGTTTGGGTTTGATACGTGAAGGGATAAAAAAATAGAACGGGTAGAAAAAAAGAGAAAAGGAGAAGCCAGAAGTAGATCTGGAGGGCTTCTTTTAGAGTTCATTTTCTTTATAAAAAATAAGCTACTTCTACTTTTTTGGGGCTTTTCAAAATATGTGTTTGGCCCAGCTTCTCCTTCTAAAGGAGAAGATAAGCTAATTTTAAGGTGGGCCAAATGCTACCTTAACAATGAACAAATTGAGGTTAAATAATAGGGCCCCTCTCAAAAGAACAATGGTAGGGAACTGCAGATGGGGATAAACTCTTAAGTAAGCAATTCTTCAGCACCCTACAACTGCACATCTGGAAAGAGACGAGTCTCTCAGTAAGTTTATTAGAAGAAGAAAAACACCTATCCAACAGACAATTTGAACTCAGTCCCTAACAGAAAGTTGTGTCCTAGTTTGGGACGTTAAAAAATCGAATTAACTTCACAAGATCCCGAAAATATCCTCCTAGTAAATCACTGGTACATTTAAACATTTCTTATATGAAACTAGTTAGTTGGGGTTGCGTAACAGTGTCGATTGTAGACTGCCCAATTTTTATATAAATGCGAAGTTCTGCTTTATCTGATTCTTTTTTCCCCCAAAGCATCCATATGAGCCTCTTCATCTTGTCATGCTCGATTCTCCCCCTGAAGCTGACAACTTTCCAAAAGACATGACTCCTTCCCATTGATTACTTTCTCCGTTAAGTATGAAGTCACTTAGCAAGGACAACTTTTCACATCTCTCGGCTAGATTTAGTTGGAAAGGAAGAGATTAAAAGTAGATCACTTTTCTCTAATTTTCTCTTCTCTTTGTCACGTGTGCATGATTGCGATCATGTCAGGGGGCCCAATTGTGATTGCAATGAGAAAGTAACCAAAATCAATAGCCCATAAAGCAACTCACATTCTCTCGAAAGGAACATTTCACTCCTATCGCGATTACCGCAATGACCTGATAGCTATGGCTAAACAGAAATAATCTTTACTTTCGTAGAACTTGCAATACTTTTTCTGGCAATCTTAATTATATTATGCATCTAATTTTATTTTGGGCTAATGTGGCAGCAGCAGGTCTCAGAGACAGGATTGCGACAGTCTTCCAGGTACAGGAGTTTGACGACGAGGAGATCGAGATTGGCCCGACGATTGACTGAGAAACGGCACGAGCTCTGACGGACATTGATACCCACCACCCCAGGGTTTGTTGGGGGAATGATGTTTTACTTTTTGGCTACTTTATGCTCTGTCTGTATTTTGTCCCACTTCCCATGTTCGGTGTGGAGTACGTTTTTCTGTTTTCTTTCTAGGATTTTGTTGTATGCTCAGTACCCTGAGTTTTGTTTATTAATCTCTTATTAATGAAACAGGGTGGACAGACTCCACCTTTTTCTCAAAAAAAAAAAAAAAAAAACATTTCACTCCTATCGGAGTAACAACTTTTTTTCTTTCTGAATTATAGCGGCCGATAAAGAGTTTCTTTATTAATTTTAGATACCTCTATTTACTATTATAACTAGAGAGTTGGGATTGTGGTTGTATGGCGGTTGTTTGATTGTACAATGTACACATTCTATTCCACATGATTGACACTTATTAGACATAACTAATAAATGATCATAAAAGTAATACAACATGCAGTGTCACATTGCTAATCACCCAGTTGAATTGACTATCAAAGAGCAACGATCCAACACCAGATCAAAGTATATTAGGGGGCGTCTGGTATACGGTATTGTGCATGGGAATCCTCCATTTCCTTGTGGATTACTTGGTTTGGTAAGAGGCAAACATATCTTTGGGGGGAATGTTGGATTTCCATGGGAATCAAAATTCTTCGTTGAGAAGGACTTCCATTCCACCCTAAAACCATGGGATTTCTGGATTTCCATGGTATTGCCATAATAAAGAATATCGTAACCAAAAAAATTGAATAAAACAATATAACAATAAAGGATTTCCATGAATGCAATGTGTTATACCAACAATTGCAATCAACAATCCCGGGAATTCTCTCCATCTCAGGAATTCTCAAATCCGAGTATCAAACACCCACTTAGTACAACAAATGGCTTACTAACAACCACACAGCGTAATGATGAATATGGTCCAACTATCTGAACACTCTACTTTTGGCATGGCTAGTTTAAACAATAGAACCTCAACATTCACATATTCCCATGGTGTTGCATATTGAAACAGTACCATTGCTGTTAAAGATAACATAGCGGGGTAGGTAACTTGGGAACCAATAATATATTCTTTTTGGCATCCTCTTTTGGCCGGTAGCTGTTCTTCACAAGAGATTCAGCCTTGTTGGGAGATGCCTGTACACGTCTATCATTAGACTTCTCCTTATTATCTGTTGCTGCTGATTTCGGTGTGGGAGCAACCAGATAAGTTTTTGGGTTCGTAGGGAATCGAATGGGTCAAACCTGAACACTTTCACCGGCGTTTGACTGGTTTCTCGCTGCTGTCGTTGACCTGCACAAAGTTCGAAAAACCGAGGTTGATCCCGGCGACGAACCCTCCGATGCTCTTGTCAGTAATATGAAAAGATTATGAAAGAGCTTTAGGTTGGCAAAGATTGATTACCCGGTAACGGTGGGAGGAGGGGGGTATTTATAGTCACTGTGGGGATTTGTTTTGAGATAAGAGCAAATCTCTACTTCCCGTTGTGGTTGTTAATACTGATTTGGGAAATTAGGGTTAGGGTTAATCTCTAGCCGCTTAAGATATTATACCCTGCTTATCAGTATTGGAATATCACAGAGCACTATCTCTAGACCAGCTTATAAAGAGATTAGACTGGGTTTAGGGTACTGGGCTTTTAGCCCACTCAACCCGTTCCAATAATTAATACATAACACTGTGGGGATCTGTTTCGAGATAAGAGCAACTAGGCTTCTTTCAGCCTTAATATACTCCTCTTACTATTATAGAGTGAGTTATGAGCTACAGTGCATTATAGCTTGATAGTCGTATAACAGAATAGAGAATTTACATTAAACTTCTCAAATGGATGATTAGCAATAAGTCATTCAATCCACTCAGCCTCTTCCCCTGCAGAGGATAACACTTAGAGGTCTGATTTCTTGGATGAGAACGCAACACTTGTTTGCCTATTAATCTCCATAATTTTTCTGCTCCTCCTAGTGCGAACACATATCCACTAGTTGTCGACTTTCACTAAACTTTGAGTAGCACAAAGCAAACTCTTGAGTACCACTCAGGTATCTCATTAGCCTCCTTAAGGACACTCAAATGTGTATGGGATTATTAGTAAATCTGTAGATCATACCTACCTCAAAGGCTATGTCTATTCTAGTGCAGATCTTTGTATACACGAGACTTTCAATTCTTTTAGAATGATCTACCTGTCTCATAGTTGCACCATCATAAGGTGTCAACCTTTTATCATAATCATAAGGTGTTTCAAAACACACTTTCGATCACTATATCCACACTTTTGAAACACATTATTGATTTATCGTGTTTGACTAAGGGTTATCCCTTGCCAACCAAAACTCACCCTTATACATAATATAGTGCCCACACCACTTAGGTGCTAAATTTATTTGGATAACACAATTTTAACTCTATTTAGATTAGAGATGTCACTTCCAATCAACAAGCATGTCAATAAAACCAAGTAAATGATAGCCATTATATTTGACACACCACAAAGCTAAAGGCACTGATCTGAATTACTTAATTCATATACTAGGCTCTTTGAGAAATTTGTCAAAATATTTATACGCTAGCTATATTACATGTTTTAAAGCATACGATGATTTTACTAAATTGTAAATCTCGTTCACTAAACATATTAGTCCAAAACTTTCCAGTACAAAACTGTTCAGTACAAAATATCAAGTACCAAACCTTTTAAATATTCTTTATGAATGACAAAATTTCCAATAGATATAAGGGTAAGAAGAATACTTATTGTAGCAATATGACAAACATGTGAGTAAACATCAAATAAATCTACCCCATTTTCTCAGTCAATTTGTTTGCTACTAAAAAGCATTAAAATTGCTACTGAACAATCAAAAATAAGTTTCTTCTACAAAACCCCACTTACTATAGTTTTAGCCTCTTTTGGCAGATCAACTAAATTGAAGTATTATTGTATGACACAAAATCATCTCATTGTCCACTAAAGACTTTTCTTAGCTCATTTGTCATTTAGGTTTTCTAGTGTCAGTAAGGCTGGTTCTTGATTCCAACTGTGAATTATTGAACGTGTTTGTAGGACTAGATTATTTCATATATTTATCTTTGATGAACATATCCTCAAAGAACTTTGCAAATCTAGATTCTTCTAACACAAATTAGATAGATCCAACATCTGTCCACAGAGCTACATTCTGCACTTTCTAAACACACCAATATTTGTTGTAGGTCCTATTTTAGGTTTTCTAGGATCATGTACTCTAACAAATGTATCACAACACAAATTTCCACTTTAACAAAATTATTTGTGTTTTCATGCTATGATTTACAAGGTGTATTCAATTTAAGGTGCAGTAACACATTAGAGATATGATTAACAATACAACATCACTCATTATTACACAAGACAAACAACAGTCAATAATATAGAATTCAATATTTCACTAAGAGTTTGATTCTAACTTTTATCAATACTGTTTGATTGTTGTAAGTAGAGTGCAGTGGAGATTATGCCCAATGCAAACTTCTCTAAAGTTGTTAAACATATTCACCACCTCCATCAACACTGAACCCTTGATTTTTAGCATTTAACTAGATTTTAATTTATCACAATAACGAGTGATACAGCCTCCATATATGTATGACAAACATTCAATAATCATCTACATAGGTGATTAAATACTTCTGACCAACAATCGTCTCATATAGTCACAAAGCTACTGAGATCAAAAATATCAGAATGTATTGACTCAAGACGTTGTGTGCTCCTAGAGACCATACTAAATGATTTTCTAGTAATCATAATCTGAGCACAACTTTTATATTTGTCATATTTAATGAAGTGTCATTTGGCAGAGTTATGAGTTTTAACAAGAACAAACAAATTAATATATAGTTCACAGTGATTCTAAATTTCAAAACAACTTGGATGTTAAAGCTTTTGACTCAATAGCTTTTTAACTCCGTTTTCCCCACAGTTTTGATAATTACCACAGGATGATTAAGTCCGGTTTAGTGGAGAGGCTAACTCTAGAGCTTTGATTTTGTTTATGATTCTAATAAAACTAAGGACTAGTACATAGTGAAGATGTGATGAAAGTAAGAGAAAAACACTGAGTATGAGGGCCATTGGATAGCGGCGAGAGTGTATCCCAGGATGTCCCATGATGAGTCAGGGCGAGGATACTACTCCAGAGTACCGTCCCGGTGGCGACGCTCGTGGAATGTTCGAAGACTACGGGTGGTGTCATGTCTATGGTAGGAGCTGAATTACCACAGGATGCCTGCATGATGAGTCATGTGTCAGTGCGTTGGGATTCCCTCCAGGGCGCCTAGACATGAGTTCGTAGGTCAGAAAACATCTAGGATACTTACCGTAGTTACAGTAGTAGAGTAAGTCATGACGAGGGATTGAACCCTACAAGATGAAGAACGATTAAGGGCTTGCCCTCGGACCTATGTAGTATGGGATGCATAGAATCCGAACAAGTGCGCATTAGTGTCATATAATATAAATAATTGCATTAAGGACTAAGTGCACAATCACAACACGACATCCATAGGGTATTCCCTTTAATTTGATATGTGAACAAGTTTGTGATTTGTTAAGAAATGAGAATCGTTATACTGTTTCTGGCATAGAGAGGATAGCCATGTATAATTATCGTCGGTTGAATAAACTGACGTACCCACAGTTTTATATGCAGGATAATTGGTTTGATAAAGGTTAAAGGAAAGCCAATGCTCGAAGATCGTTATTTATTGCTGCAACTTTTGTATAAAGTTATAATTGCTTCCGCTGTCATTACATGTGAATTATTGATGTATATGCTTCTGCTGTAAAATATAAAGTGTAAAATCTCTTGTAAATCTGATGTAAATTGGAAAGTTTTTAATTCCTTGTAAAATTGTACCGAATGAGACGAAAAGATCCTGTAGAACTCTCGAATTCAGTTGTATTTGGGATTCGGGGTGTTATAGAGTGGTATCAGAGCTACGTTTCACATTGGTACAAATTTATAAAGAACGACACCCTAGAAGTGGACACTAGAGTGTGAGTTTGAGTCTAGAGATTTAAATGTAAGTTACTTACATTTGTGTTACTCTATGACTTATACTTCTTCCTCTCTATTTCTAAGATGACTGATCACTTCGACTCTGCTGGCAGCAACAATTGGCATGTTATTGAGGAAGAGTACTATCCTGGACAAGCAGATCCCGAGGAAGAGTACCATCCTGGGCAAGTGAATTCTGATGAAGAGGAATGGCCTGAATCTCGAGAGATTACCCCACCTCCAGACTCATCTGATGATTCTTTTTCTGATGAAGAAGAGGGACCAGTTTCGAATAGTCTTATTGCTTCTCTTCAGAGGCAGGTTGAGACACTGCGGGAGAGAGTTGGATTTTTGGAGGCTCAATTGGCGAAGTGTAAAGACGACTTTTCTGTTCTCAGTCATCGGGTATGGGAACTCGAGAAGAGAAAGAATCTGGCCGATGTGCTGAAGGATGAAGTTGATGAACTACGGGAAGAACTTCGTGAAGCAAAGAGGAACCGTTGGAGTTAGACCGTTGTAGCTTCTACTATTTTTATTCTGATGTTAGGAAATGTTTTTCAATTCGAATGTATAAAATTTGGAATTCATTGAAATGCAAGTTGATTTAAAATTCATGTCTTCTACTTCGAATTTAATGGATCTTTTGCATCAGAATATGTCTAGAAGAGGAGCTAGAAATGGTGAAGGTCTGGATCTGGAAACGAAACTTGCAAGGGTCTATCAGATGCTCAATGCCGTGGCCATGAATCAGAACCAAGGAAGGGGGCCTGTGAACCCAGTGCCCGAACTGCATGGATGCCGTTCGCAACCTGGCCACCACAAGACTACTCAGAACTGGTCCCTCTTCTTCATCAGAAGAAGAATCGTCCGGCGAGTCTGGAGGTGGGGTAATCTCTCGAGATTCAGGCCACTCCTCCTTATCAGAATCTGCTTGCCCAGGGTGGTACTCTTCCTCAGGATCAGCCTGTCCAGGATGGTACTCTTCCTCAATGATATGCCAGTCGTCGTCTCCAGCAGGGTCGAAGTGGTCAGCCATCTTAGAAATAGAGAGGAAGAAGCATGAGTCATAGAGCAACACAAATGTAAGTCACTTACATTTAAATCTCTAGACTCAAACACACACTCTAATGTCCACTTCTAGGGTGTCGTTCCTTATAAATTTGTACCAATATGGAAAGTATAGAAAAGCGTGGCTCTGATACCACTCTGTAACGCCCCGAATCCCAAATACACTGAATTCGAGATGTTCTACAGGATATTTTCGCTTCTTTTA
The DNA here is from genome assembly GCA_017893485.1 of Hemerocallis citrina. Classification (NCBI taxonomy): domain Eukaryota; kingdom Viridiplantae; phylum Streptophyta; class Magnoliopsida; order Asparagales; family Asphodelaceae; genus Hemerocallis; species Hemerocallis citrina. Next base: position 128,639,970 of record CM030368.1, read on the forward strand.
GTACAATTTTACAAGGAAATTTAAAACTTTTTACTTTACATCAGAGTTTACATCAATATTACATTTACATTGCACAGCGGAAGTAAAATTTACAACAATGAAACAAATGTACAACAACATTGAGTAATCTTTAAGCATTTGTTCCTCTTTAATCTTTTTCATGCCATTTATCCTGCATACAAAACTGTGGGTGCGTCAGTTTATTCAACCGATGATAATTATACATGGCCATCCTCTCTATGCCAGAAATAGTATAACGATTCTCATTTCTTAACAAATCACAAACTTGTTCACATATCAAAATAAAGTAAAGGGGAAAATCTTAATGATGTCGTGTCGTGATTGTGCACTTAATCCTTAATGCAATTGTTTAATTTACATGACACTAATGCACACTTGTTCGGATTCTATGCATCCCATACTACATAGGTCCGAGGACAAGCCTCTTAATCGTTCTTCATTCTTGTAGGGTTCAATCTCTCGCCATGACTTAATCTACTACTGTAATTACGGTGAGTCTCCTAGATGATCTATGAGTATAAGCTCGTGTACAGAAAATTCTGGAGGGGAATCCCACGCCATGTCTTGACTCATCAAGCATGCATTCTGTGGCAATTCAGCCTCACTTCATGGCACATGATCCTCTTGCAGTCACCAAACTCCACGCCCCCGGACCTCAGTAAATTATGAATGTGTATTGGTTTCTTTATTGAGGATCCACAAATGCCACATTTGTAAAATTAGATTGGGTGCATAATAGCCTCACTTCATGGCACACGATCCTCTTGCAGTCACCAATCTCCTTCAATGAGTAGCCTCACTTTTTGATAGTATACTAAGGTTGCTATTCCCAATAGCGACCTCAGTAGGAAACACAATCTACTTATTCTTTGTAAAATTTGCAAAATAGTTTTATAACTAAGGCCTCTACTGGGAATAGTGACCTTAGTTAATAAAGGCCACTATTCCGAATAGCGACCTTAGTTTTAAAAAAAATTGATTGTCATTTTTCAGAGAGCAAAAGCTCTCTAGATTTTGCTAAGTGCTAAAATACAACTCATTAAAGCTAAGGTCGCTAGTGGGACTAGCGACCTCAGATGGAGTCGTAACGACTTAAAAGCAATTAGAGGATCCATCTGAGGTCGCTATTGCGAATAGCGATCTCAGTTGGAGGAGGTCGCTGGTGGCATTAGCGACCTCTTTTACACATACTCAGCCCAATCCCCTCCTGTACTCTACCAAGTGTGGGAGTACAAATTTGGTGGGTATGAAGAGGCCGCTATTTCCAATAGCGGCTGCTGCTGACGTGACAGTGGTTAGCCCACGAACGCTAATAGTTTGGGACCTGACCTAAAAACGCAAATACTATCAAAAAGTGGCCTAGTACGGCAAAAAATTCCCTATCATTCAGCTGGATGCTAAGATATAGCCGTTTGTGTGCAAAATCCCTTTGATGTACCTGATGGGGATGTGTTCTATTGGTATGGTGACTGGCATAGGTTGATTGATAAGGAGCGATCGATCAATTAGTGATCCAGTTGCACGCAAAGGCTTACAGAAACAATAGTTTGTTGGTGTTTAATTGATGTGCTATAGGAGTAGTTTGTACTTGGGAAGGGAACAGAGAAGCAAACTTGATTCAAGGGATTGCTCAAGATGTTTCCGATATCAATCTCTCAACTGTGATATCAGAGGTGAATATATTAGGTTCAAATCCGAAGGAATGGTGGATTGACACTGGAGATGAGGTAAAGAACTGGAGATGGATTGACACTGAAGCTTATGGGCTGTTCCGTCCATAAGCTTCGCGAGCCTTCTCCTTTAGCCGTTTCAACTCGGAGGTGCGACGGGCCAACGTCAGCTTAAGATAGTCTAGTTCCGACTCGGACTTGAAGAGCCTCTCTCGACTTCGAGTAACGGCTAACCTAGCAACCCTTAGATTCGATCGGAGGCAAGATACTTCAGCCACCTCAACCATCTGAGATGCTTCGACCATTTGATACGCTTCGGCGATCTGAAATGGCAAGAACATGACGATACTAAGTTTAAGAAGCTCCTACAGGGACAACTCACATGCGAAACATAACTCAAGCTCAACACTTAGTCAATTTTCATTAAAATCCACTACTACAAAAAGCGGTGGCTAGTCCGCTATTAGGCATCACTACAAAAGATCCTAGGCGAAAATCTACGACTAAAATACAAAGAAGAAACTAAGGAAGTTGAGTATCCACCTCGGCGGATGGATCCACCGCGAGCGCTAGTTCGTGTCCGCCCCCCTCAGCTGTCCCCGACGGTGGTGCCATTCCCAGCAGGGGGTCCGTCACTATGGCCTGCTCGCCGTCAATGTTATCTCCTCCCTCGATCTCTGTTCCCTCCTCGTCAGGGAATAAGTACCCCGAACAGTCGAAGCCGGAGAGACGTTCGCCGACATCCTTCAGGGCCTTAGCATAGGCCTTTCGCATATTTTTCTCCAGGTAGCCGATGGCCTCCTTAGAAATGGGTGCACTTCCCGGCTGAACAGTGATGCTAAACTCTACATCACGGTGTGGAGGTAACCCAGGAAAATCATCCAAGAACACGGTCGGATAGTCCCGAACCACATGAATCCCTTGCACTTTCACAGGAGTCTCTTCCTTGCGGATAGTTGCCACCAGCCTAAAACACTTCTTCTTCCCTTGGAAAGTGACTTCAGGTCCACCTGGAGCCTTCACTGTTACCATCTTGGTCTTACACTCGATGCTTGCACTGTACACCGACATCCAATCAATGCTAATGATAACATCGATTCCCAAGATAGTCAGCTCAATTAGATCAATCCCAAAGATTCTGTCCCCAATCACAATCTCGCAATCCACATAATACCGATCAGTGGTTAAAGTTTTCCCTGATGGAGTAGCTACTGCTAAGATCTTGTCTGAAAAAATTTTCGGTTCAACTCCCAACACTTTAGCAAATTTAGGAGACACAAAAGTATAAGAGGATCCCGTATCGAACAACACAACAGCTTTCATTCCATTAAGATAAAGTTCGCTTGTTACATAATACACACTCATTACGTAACAGTTCACTTAATAAATGGGAAAAAGAAATGACAAAAATCTCTAAACATCTGCCCTCGTACCCGTGATGACATGATCAACCTCATCAGCATCAGCTTCCGTCAAGGCAAATACTCGCCCTGGTTGGTACGATCTCTTCCCAGTCTGTGGTATTGGCACATTGTGATTGCCAGTCCGTGGTTTGAGACATTGGAATTTGTAATGTCCCGTCTCACCACAATTGTAGCAATTTACCACAGGAGGTCTCACCACATTGTTCCCAGGTCCTCCAGCCACACTGATAGCGTTCGCCCCCGTCGGTTTGAACCTTTGTGCAGATGGTTGTCCCTTGAAACTCCCAGAATTGGTGGGCCTCTTTCCAGACTGCCAGTTGTTCCTCCAATTCTGAACAACATGAAATTGCTCCATGTCTGCTTCCGTCGCTGCTGCTATCTTGACCAACTTGTCAAATCTTCTGATACCTAGAGGTATCATCCGGGACCTCAAGCTCGGCCTCAATCCATGCTCGAACTTACGAGCCTTCTTAGCCTCATCCATCACTAATTCCGGAGCATACCTAGAGAGCTGAGTAAACTTGGTCTCGTACTCCCTGACTGACATGCTACCTTGCTGTAGTGACAGAAACTCCATAGCCTTCTTCTCTTGGACGTCGGAGGAGAAATAGTGACTGCGGAATTCTTCCAAAAATTCCTCCCAGCCAAGAACTATGCCTCCCATGGTCCGCTTCATCGACTGCCACCACACAGCCGCATCCTTCTCAAGTTGCAGAGTCGCCAACTTGACCTTACTACCTTCAGGGGTCTCCAGCACTTCAAAGATCGTCTCTACCTGACGAATCTAGTTGTCGACTGCATCAGGGTCTGACTTCCCTTCGAACACAGGTGGTTTCATTCGTTTGAACGATTCCACCAGTTTAATCGCTTCGGGCACTGGGTTCACAGGCCCCCTTCCTTGGTTCTGATTCATGGCCACGGCATTGAGCATCTGATAGACCCTTGCAAGTTCCGTTTCTAGATCCAGACCTTCACCGTTTCTAGCTCCTCTTCTAGACATATTCTGATGCAAAAGATCCATTAAATTCGATGTAGAAGACATGAATTTTAAATCAACTTGCATTTCATTGAATTCCAAATTTTATACATTCGAATTGAAAAACATTTCCTAACATCAGAATAAAAATAGTAGAAGCTACAACGGTCTAACTCCAACGGTTCCTCTTCGTTTCACGAAGTTCTTCCCATAGTTCATCCACTTTATCCTTCAGCACATCGGTCAGATTCTTCCTCTTCTCGAGTTCCCATACCCGATGACTGAGAACAGAAAAGTCGTCCTTACACTTCGCCAATTGAGCCTCCAAAAATCCAACTCTCTCCCGCAGTGTCTCAACCTGCCTCTGAAGAGAAGCAACAAGACTATTCAAAACTGGTCCCTCTTCTTCATCAGAAAAAGAATCATCAGATGAGTCTGGAGGTGGGGTAATCTCTCGAGATTCAAGCCATTCCTCTTCATCAGAATTCACTTGCCCAGGATGGTACTCTTCCTCGGGATCTGCTTGTCCAGGATAGTACTCTTCCTCAATAACATGCCAATTGTTGCTGCCAGCAGAGTCGAAGTGATCAGCCATCTTAGAAATAGAGAGGAAGAAGTATAAGTCATAGAGTAACACAAATGTAAGTAACTTACATTTAAATCTCTAGACTCAAACTCACACTCTAGTGTCCACTTCTAGGGTGTCGTTCCTTATAAATTTGTACCAATGTGAAACGTAGCTCTGATACCACTCTGTAACACCCCGAATCCCAAATACAACTGAATTCGAGAGTTCTACAGGATCTTTTCGTCTCATTCGGTATAATTTTACAAGGAATTAAAAACATTCCAATTTACATCAGAGTTACAAGAGATTTTATACTTTATATTTTACAGCGGAAGCATATACATCAATAATTCACATGTAATGACAGCGGAAGCAATTATAACTTTATACAAAAGTTGCAGCAATAAATAACGATCTTCGAGCATTGGCTTTCCTTTAACCTTTATCAAACCAATAATCCTGCATATAAAACTGTGGATACGTCAGTTTATTCAACCGACGATAATTATACATGGCTATCCTCTCTATGCCAGAAACAGTATAACGATTCTCATTTCTTAACAAATCACAAACTTGTTCACATATCAAATTAAAGGTAATACCCTATGGATGTCGTGTTGCGATTGTGCACTTAGTCCTTAATGTAATTATTTATATTATATGACACTAATGCGCACTTGTTCGGATTCTATGCATCCCATACTACATAGGTCCGAGGGCAAGCCCTTAATCGTTCTTCATCTTGTAGGGTTCAATCCCTCGTCATGACTTAGATAAGTCGGCATAGAATCTCCCATCCTCTCTATGCCAGAAATAGTATAACGATTCTCATTTCTTAACAAATCACAAACTTGTTCACATATCAAAATAAAGTATTGTGAAACTACCACACTACGAAACGGACCCCCACAGGAGAGTCCTTCAATCTCACCTATGGGTCCGAGGCTGTAATCCCCTTAGAGGTTGGTTTGCCATCTCCTCGCCTTATTGTCTACGATGAAGAGCAAAACTCTAGAGAACTCCGAGTAAATTTGGACCTGATTGATGAGCTCCGTGAAAGAGCTTCTATTCGCCAGCAAAATTATCGAAAAAGGATTGAGCAGGCCTTCAACAAAAGGGTTCGTTCCACAGATCTCAAGGAAGGGGACTTGGTCCTCAGAAAGCTAGCTATCTCATTCCCTAGCCAATAGAGTAAGCTAGCTCCGAATTGGGAAGGACCGTACAAAGTTTCCAAAGTAGTCCACCCCGGAGCGTATCTTCTAGAAGACCTTGAAGGCAGAGAGATACCCAGAACTTGGAATGCCGACCATTTACTGAAGTACCAAGAGAGCGTCTGAACGCCTCTCCGAGTACTTTCAAATGTTGAGCCATTCCTATCATTTTATTTGTATTTGCTTCTTTACTTTCTCATTGTAATAACGGCTTGCAACTTAGAAGCAGCCGATTAGCAGTAATAAATAAAAGACTTCTTTACCCCTTATATTTGATCCGTCATCTAATATCCCTACATTTTATTTTTTGTTTACAGATACAAAAAATAAACCGTTAATCTCTGGTAAGTTGACATCTCGGAGTTGCCGTTCTCTCAGAGAACGACATAGGTTATTTCAGTTTTGCAATTCTCTCTCAGCTCACAATTGAGACTGTTAGATCTTTAGAAAAAAATTAACAGATGCCGTTATTTGGAATAACGGTATGAATTTTTTTTTCCAAACAGATGCCGTTATTGGGAAGAACGGCATCGAAATAATCTATGCCCGTTTTTTTCAATAACGTTTGTTGCTGACGTGTTCTAAACAATGATATATCGCTAATTGTCTTCGGAAGTGGGGCAAAGCGCCAAATATTTTTAAAGAGTGGGGCAGTATGGCAAAATTTTCTGAAAATGTTCACGTTCTCTTTTAACAAAATAAAAATGTTCAGGTTACCAGAACGTACATACGATGTACAACTTGTTGCAGGAGAAAAAAAAATCTTTTTGTCATTAACCCATTTCCCAAGTACAAACTACTCCTATAGCACATCAATTAAACACCAACAAACTATTGTTTCTGTAAGCCTTTGCGTGCAACTGGATCACTAATTGATCGATCGCTCCTTATCAATCAACCTATGCCAGTCACCATACCAATAGAACACATCCCCATCAGGTACATCAAAGGGATTTTGCACACAAACGGCTATATTTTAGCATCCAGCTGAATGATAGGGAATTTTTTACCGTACTAGGCCACTTTTTGATAGTATTTGCGTTTTTAGGTCAGGTCCCAAACTATTAGCGTTCGTGGGCTAACCACTGTCACGTCAGCAGCGGCCGCTATTGGAAATAGCGGCCTCTTCATACCCACCTAAATTTGTACTCCCACACTTGGTAGAGTACGGGAGGGGATTGGGCTGAGTATGTGTAAAAGAGGTCGCTAATGCCACTAGCGATAGCAACCTCCTCCAACTGAGGTCGCTATTCGCAATAGCGACCTCAGATGGACCCTCTAATTGCTTTTAAGTCGTTACGACCCCATCTGAGGTCGCTAGTCCCACTAGCGACCTTAGCTTTAATGAGTTGTATTTTAGCACTTAGCAAAATCTAGAGAGCTTTTGCTCTCTGAAAAATGACAATCAATTTTTTTTAAAACTAAGGTCGCTATTCGGAATAGTGGCCTTTATTAACTAAGGTCACTATTCCCAGTAGAGGCCTTAGTTATAAAACTATTTTGCAAATTTTACAAAGAATAAGTAGATTGTGTTTCCTACTGAGGTCGCTATTGGGAATAACAACCTTAGTATACTATCAAAAAGTGAGGCTACTCATTGAAGGAGATTGGTGACTGCAAGAGGATCGTGTGCCATGAAGTAAGGCTATTATGCACCCAATCTAATTTTTCAAATGTGGCATTTGTGGATCCTCAATAAAGAAACAAATACACATTCATAATTTACTGAGGTCCGGGGGCGTGGAGTTTGGTGACTGCAAGAGGATCGTGTGCCATGAAGTGAGGTTGAATTGCCACAGAATGCATGCTTGATCAGTCAAGACATGGCGTGGGATTCCCCTCCAGAATTTTCTATACACGAGCTTGTACTCATAGATCATCTAGGATACTCACCGTAATTACAGTAGTAGATTAAGTCATGACGAGGGATTGAACCCTACAAGAATGAAGAACGATTAAGAGGCTTGCCCTCGGACCTATGTAGTATGGGATGCATAGAATCCGAACAAGTGTGCATTAGTGTCATGTAAATTAAATAATTGCATTAAGGATTAAGTGCACAATCACGACACGACATCATTAAGATTTTCCCCTTTACTTTATTTTGATATGTGAACAAGTTTGTGATTTGTTAAGAAATGAGAATCGTTATACTATTTCTGGCATAGAGAGGATGACCATGTATAATTATCATCGGTTGAATAAACTGACGTACCCACAGTTTTGTATGCAGGATAAATGGCATGAAAAAGATTAAAGAGGAACAAATGCTTAAAGATTACTCAATGTTGTTGTACATTTGTTTCATTGTTGTAAATTTTACTTCCGCTGTGCAATGTAAATGTAATATTGATGTAAACTCTGATGTAAAGTGAAAAGTTTTAAATTTCCATGTAAAATTGTACTAAAAGAAGCGAAAAGATCATGTAGAACATCTCGAATTCAGTGTATTTGGGATTCGGGGCGTTACAGAGTGGTATCAGAGCCACGCTTTTCTATGCGTTCCATATTGGTACAAATTTATAAGGAACGACACCCTAGAAGTGGACATTAGAGTGTGTGTTTGAGTCTAGAGATTTAAATGTAAGTGACTTACATTTGTGTTGCTCTATGACTCATGCTTCTTCCTCTCTATTTCTAAGATGGCTGACCACTTCGACCCTGCTGGAGACGACGACTGGCATATCATTGAGGAAGAGTACCATCCTGGACAGGCTGATCCCGAGGAAGAGTACCACCCTGGGCAAGCAGATTCTGATGAGGAGGTGTGGCCTGAATCTCGAGAGATTACCCCACCTCCAGACTCGCCGGACGATTCTTCTTCTGATGAAGAAGAGGGACCAGTTCTGAGTAGTCTTGTGACTTCTCTTCAGAGGCAGGTAGAGACACTGCGAGAGAGAGTCGGATTATTGGAAGCTGCACGGTTTTTCTTTTTTTTAATATTTAATCTGGAAAACTTATACTCGTGTTGTGTAAATTTCAGAATCAAAATGACTATTGCATTGGACAATGCTACTGTGTCTGAAACGGTCTACGTGCCGGTTGCTGATACGACGCAAGAACCGAATGCTGTTGCGGTACGAGTGCCAATGCCCACCGTTGTACCTGTCTTAGTCTCCCATAAGGAGAAACTTGAGAAGTTCAACGAGCAGAACTTTAAAAGGCGGCAACAGAAGATGATGTTCTATCTGACCACAATGAATCTTGCAAGATTTTTGAATGAAGATGCTCCAAATCTTAAGAAAGATGAGCAAGATAACCAAGTCATTGCCGCTGTGGATGCTTAGAAAAATGCTGATTACTTGTGTAGAAATTACGTAATGAACGGATTAGACGATTCTTTGTATAATGTATACATTGACAAAAGAACAGCTAAAAAACTTTGGGAATCACTAGACCATAAGTATAAAACTGAGGATGTCGGCGCCAAGAAATTCATTGTAGGCCACTTTCTAGACTATAAAATAGTAGATTCTAAAACAGTGATCAGTCAAGTTCAAGAACTACAGCTCATCTGAAAAGAAACTGATTCTGAACATGTTGCATATGTTCCTGAAATCCGTAAGAACCTGGTATTTTCTCAATATTATCAGCCCATGAAGATAAAATTTAGTACTTTGTATTCTTATGCTCCCCGTCAACATCAGACCCGGAAAAACTTAAAAGCAATTAGAGGGTCCATCTGAGGAACCCAGTGCCTCAGAATCAGTTTCTTCCACAATTCTTCAGTTGTCGGCCTCAGAATCAGTTTCTTCCACAAATTTAGTACTTTGTATTCTTATGCTCCCCGTCAACATCAGACCCGGAAAAACTTAAAAGCAATTAGAGGGTCCATCTGAGGGACCTTCCCTTGGGGAGGAGAAGGATCATCCTAGCACTATAAATAGGGAGGAGCCTCATTTGCTCCAACCATCCAAGGAAATCCAAGGAAAAGCATTCCAAGCCACTCTTGTAAAGTTCTCTATAAGAATAAATTCTCTTCCATCTTACTTTACTCACTTCTCTTCAATCCTCTGCCTTCTTAACCCTCAATTTGCCTGACTTAGCCCTCGATCTAAGGAGTAAGCTAGGTGGCACACGGCCTGACTTGAGAAAAAGAAGTCGTCCCGTGACACGTGGTATCAGAGCCAAGGTTTTCGTTTGGCAGAGATTATGGCTGGACGCGAGGGAAATGTGAGTGATGTCACCACCAACGTGGAGGTAGTTGGTGATAGGGGAAGAGCAGAGACAAATGCCAAGAAGAACAAGAGCAAGAACGTGAGGGAGCAGTCGATGGATGTTTTGGCCAGCTTTGATTCGAGATTGGCTAAGGTGGAGATCTCCATGGGGGAGTCCATTGAAAGGATGGATGCGATGGACGACACCATGGACGGTGTCAGAGAGGATGTTGGAGGCCTAAGGGAGGAGATCCTTGGTGTCCTCAACACCCTAAAGGCCGAGTTCAAGGCAGAGATAGCGCAGCTTCAAGAGGCGTTCAACACCCAAGGAGAGGAGGTGAAGTTGTGCAAGGCAGCAATAGCAGGTGGGACTATTGCAAGGGAGATGCCACGCACTAAGGCGCCGGAACCCTTGAAGTATGGAGGTAAGCGTGATCCCAAAGAACTTACCGGATGGCTCCACTTCTCCACAAGTTTGCCAAAGGGTGGAATGAGGAGATAGAAATTGCCCGATGCATTAAGTCGCAAGGCGGAGCTCGCGACCATCTCCCAAGTCGAGTGCAACCTTGCCAAACGAATCAAGGAGGGATTGAGTCATGACCCCTTAGCCGTTAATGTGGTGAATATGGCTAAGGAGGGCAAGACACGCAAATTTTGGATGGAGGATGGACTTCTCCTCACAGTTGGTGATCGTCTCTATGTTCCCAAGTGGGACAACTTGAGGAGGGAAGTCTTGAAAGAGTGCCATGATTCGAGGTGGGCTGGACATCCAGGCACGCATCGTACGCGGACATTAGTGGAGCGGTCTTATTATTGGCCTAGCATGAGGGACGATGTGGAAGCTTATGTGAAGACCTGTCTTATATGCCAACAAGACAAGGTGAAACAAGATAAGCCAGCTGGGTTGTTGGCACCACTACCCATACCGGAGCTTCCATGGGAAAGTATATCCATGGACTTCATTTCAGCGTTGCCTTTGTCGGAGGGATGCAGTTCCATAATGGTTGTAGTGGATCGGTTCTCTAAGTATGGAACCTTTATCCCAGCCCCGAGAGATTGCACGGCCGAGGAAGCAGGAAGGTTATTCTTCAAACATGTGGCCAAGTATTGGGGACTTCCTCGGACCATCATAAGTGATCGGGATCCGCGCTTCACGGGAAAGTTTTGGAGAGAACTATTCAAGCTGATGGGCTCAGATATCCACTTCTTCACAAGTTTTCATCCTCAAACCGATGGCCAGACAGAGAGGGTGAACCACCTATTGGAGATATACCTTCGGCACTATGTGAGTGCCAACCAGCGGGATTGGACTAAGTTGCTCGACGTGGCCCAGTTTTCATACAACCTGCAGAAGAGCGAGGCTACGGGAAGGAGTCCCTTTGAACTAGTAACTGGACAACAACCGATGACACCGCAAGAGCTAGCAAAGGGGTACACTGGTTCAAGCCCGCCAGCCCACAAGTTTGCCAAAGGGTGGAATGAGGAGATAGAAATTGCCCGAAGCTACTTGACCAGTTACTTGTGGAGAAACTGGTCAAGTAGCTTCGGGCAATTTCTATCTCCTCATTCCACCCTTTGGCAAACTTGTAAACCTCGGGGAAATTAACCCCGAGGTTTATAGGTCCGTACAAGATATTGAAAAGGATCGGGAAAACTGCTTACCAGCTTGAGTTACCGGAAGAGTTATCTCAGGTGCACAATGTCTTTCATGTGTCTATGCTGAGAGGTTATATTCCAGATCCGAGTCATCATTTGCCTGAAGTGCCGGAAGGTTTGCAGTTGGATCTGAATTACATTGAGTCTCTTGTCGAAATTGTTGATCGTCGAGAGAAAGTCTTGAGGAATAAGACGATACCGATAGTCAAGGTAGTCTGGAGAAACCATTTGGTTGAAGAGGCTACTTGGGAATCTGAGGAAAGGATATTGAGAGACCATCCTGAGCTTTTTGTTTGATATGTATTTTGTATTTTTATGCTTGTTTTTGTTCCTCATCCTTGACTGTAGTTCAGGGGACGGAACTATTCTAAGGAGGGAGTGTTGTAATGTTCTGAATTTCCTTTCATAAAAATTTGTTATTTATTTCATTATTTTGCATGTAGTGTGCACGTACCATTTTATGAAACTTTATAATGAATGATGGGTATATGTCTATGTAGATATGTTTGCTAAATTATTTATTTTTAAAAGGGTTCTGGTTTCAAATAAACTTAAGCCCAAAATCTAAATCATTTATTTTGTAAAAGTCAATGTTTTGGCCCATTAATTTAAGCCCAAGAATTAATTCTCCTTTTTTTAACAACTTGTAAAGTAAAACTCTTTTAAAAGATTATTTTGTAAAAATGTGTATGTACAAGTTTGTTTATATGGAAACTAGAATAGCACGTGCATGCAACATTGCACACTATTCCTTCCATGATAATCTTTGGAGGGAATTGGAAATTTTCAAATGGAGATCATGCATGGGTGGTTACTTAGTTGTGGGTAGTTAATGCAACTCCTACTTTCATCTTAGCCCTCCATCTCATAACCATCCACTAGATCCTAGCCCTCCATTCTACCCAAAGTTGTGTATAAATACCCCCCCCCCTCCAATAATTGTAATCTACCCAAAAATCTATTTAGAGAAAGATATATTTGCAAGAGAGTTGTGAGTGTGATTAGTCTTGGGAGGCCGACATTACTCCAGAAGACTCTCGGTGGCAAGGAGCAAGGAGGAGGAGTCACATTATCACTAGAAGGCTTTTCGGGATTTCGTTTATTTCGTCAACAAGGTGGGTGTTTCTCAGGACTTCTAATATAGAGATCATGCTAGGGCAATTTTGATTGTTATCATGCTTGTGAAATATGGATTGATATGGTGATTATTATACTAAAATGCGTTGTGCTGTATTTAGTATGAAAGATGTGAATGAATGAACATGATTAATGAAATTTAAAAGATCGGAACTGACCTGTACAGTCGACCGATCATGTGAATAAGTCGACTGGTACGAGGTGGATGTTTTCCATGACTTCTAAATTAGAATTCATGTTAAGATCGAGGATTTAATTGTGTATGTATGTGCAAACTGAAGTGAATAGAATTATTGCTAAATTGATATCTTCCATGCTGTACATAATATAGAAATTATGAACTGTTGAAAAAGGACTAATAATTAGAGAACTGGAAATGACCTATACAGTCGACCGGTCGTATGAACAGTCGACTGGTATAATGAAAGAAAATATATACAGTTCGGATTTTCATGAAACGACGTATTTTTAATGTGAATTATTAACTTGATGTTCTAGCATGTTAAATTGGGATTAGTATTCATCTCCGTGAGTAAATGACGAGTAAAAGAAAAAATTTATGTTTAGCATTTCCTTTTGAGAAAAGAAAACACTAGTTATGTGGAATTTACATTAATCGGAAACTATGTTGTGATGTTAATAAACATATAAGAATTTCATGTTTACATTGGCATGAGTACATTGTAGCGTGACAAAAATGATGTGAGGACAAAATGAAGAAAGAATTCCTTAAATTTGAAAGTTTGACCTGCTCAGTCGACCGAATGTATGTAACTGTCGACTGTACTGAACTTGAAAGGTTACATAATTGAACTCTGCTGAATAGCCGACTGGGTTGATTGACAGTCGACTGCACTGTAGATGATATTGGAATTTTGAATGCTGCGGAACAGCCGACTGGCCATGTGCAGCAGTCGACTCTTCCGAGCAGTTTACTGAAGGATTTGGTTTGACTGAATAAGTCGACTGGATGAGTTCTAAGTCGACTGTTCAGAGCACTTTTGACATCTCAGAAATTCTATGAATTTTTTTATGATAAAGATTGTAAATCTTATGTTGAATATTTATTGTGACAGTAAACTCTATTTTTCTTCGCATGAATTAAATGTGAAGTGAATCATTTATTTGAATTTATGAAAGTTATATAATTGTGGAACTATGGACATGAAAAAGAAAATCTATGGTGATTATGAAAAATGAACTCATGAGCTGGAAGTGCTCAGATTATTTTAGTAATTGTGAATTGGAATTGAAATGAAAGAGTAGCTAAGTCTCCCCCGGCAATTGGAAAGAAATTGAAATGAATTATTGAAATGAAAGATCAAGGTTGGTCATGTTGAATGAATGATTAAGTCCGGTTTAGTGGAGAGGCTAACTCTAGAGCTTTGATTTTGTTTATGATTCTAATAAAACTAAGGACTAGTACATAGTGAAGATGTGATGAAAGTAAGAGAAAAACACTGAGTATGAGGGCCATTGGGTAGCGGCAAGAGTGTATCCCAGGATGTCCCATGATGAGTCAGGGCGAGGATACTACTCCAGAGTACCCTCGCCCTGACTCATCACATCTTCACTATGCACTAGTCCTTAGTTTTATTAGAATCATAAACAAAATCAAAGCTCTAGAGTTAGCCTCTCCACTAAACCGGACTTAATCATCCCGTGGTAATTAACAACACAAGTAAATAATAGCCATTATATTTGACACATCACAAAGTTAAAGGCACTGATCTGAATTAATTGATTCATATACTAGGCTCTTTAAAAAAATTGTCAAATTATTTATTCGTCGACTATGCATATTTTAAGAACATACAATGATTTTACTAAATTGTAAATCTTGTTCACTAAACATATTAGTTCAAAACTTTCCAGTACAAAATATCAAGTACAAAACATCAAGTACAAAACTTTTAGTACAAAACTATTTAAATATCCTTTATGAATAACAAAATTTTCAATAGATGTAAATGTAAGAAGAATACTTATTGTAGCAATTTGACAAACTTGTTAGTAGACATCAAATAAATCTACCCTATTTTTCTCAGTTAATCTATTAGCTACTAAAATGCATTTAAATTGCTACTGAACAATCAAAATTAAGTTTCTTCTACAAAACCCCACTTACTTACTAGAGTTTTAGTCCATTTTGGCAGATCAACTAATTTAGGGACTGTTTGGTTCAAAGGAGGGGAGGGAAGGGGGGGGGAGGGATTTTAATTAAGACTCTGTTTGGTTCAAAGGAGGGGAGGGGAGGAAAAATTATTATCTTCTTGTTTGGTTCACAAGGAGAGGGAATGAATTTTATAATAAAATTACTCTTATACCATTTTACATTTTATAACAAAACTCAACCGCAAGAATTTGGAGTTTGGAGTTAGTTATATGAGGGGATGCCTGACTGTTTAACTTTACATTTATGAATAGTCCTACATTCATTTCTAAGCCTAAACTATGAGGACTATGATAGTGATTTAACAGTATTGCATTATATATTCGTACATGGATCTAGTGGTCGAGAACTTCAGAACCAGAACCTTTTGATGTAGTGGAGGCTAGATCTTTGACTAGAAGCCTAAAATTATATAAACATACTTATTTCTTCTTTGATGTAACTATTCAGAACAGTGATGAATGAAATGCAGTTCAAGCATTTAAGATGACCACCAATATGGAAACTTTAGCTTATTTGATGATATTGAGGATGCTTACAGGAGTGGACGAACTTTATTTTTTAGTTAAGGTTGTGGCCATTATTATTTGCAATTGTGAAGCTCTTTTTTGATCCATATATATGAAACATTTGTCATACTAGGTTGTTCAGAGTTCGTATGAGATCTAATACTTGGTTAGACATCCAGATGAATTTAGAGTTTCACAAATTTTCATTTGAATCGGTATGTTTTTATTGTCACGACTGATGCTGGAAACTTCAGTTTGTGTAAACTCGAATTGCTGGCTATTGATGCCTGGGAATTTTGAGTTAAATTAATAAATTATACTTACATGCTACTTATCGGATGATTAATTACCTTCAGAGTAATTGGGCTGGTTTTCTAACTGTAATCATTTTTGTTTGCTTGTTTGCTTGTTTTTTTCTTCTAAATTTTAAATTTAATTTTTTTAATTTAAAATGGTGTGATTAAATGGATTTAGATCTAAAGGGCAATTTAGTCCAATCACTATACAAAAATCCGATTCAATTTTTCTCCCCTCCAAATCCCCTCATATTGGAGGGGAGTCAAAATTGACTCAGGAGGGATGCTGCACCCCTCCATTCACCTCCCTCCCCTCCTAAAAAATGAACCAAACAAGAAATGTTTAAAAAAATCCCTCCCCTCCCCTCCATTCCCCTCCATTCCCCTCCAACCAAACAGGTCCTTAAAGTATTATTGTATGACACAAATTCATCTCATTGTCTACTAAAGATTTTTCTTGGCTCATTTACCATTGAAATTTTAAGTGTCAGTAAGGCTGGTTCTTGATTCCAACTGTGAATCATTGACCGTGTCTGTAGGATTAGATCATTTCATACATTTATCTTTGATAAACACATCCTCAAAGAACTCTGCAAGTCTAGATTCTTCTAACACAAATTAGATAGATCCAACATCTGTCCACAGAACTGTATTCTACACTTTCTAAACACACAAATATTTGTTGTAGGTCCTACTTTAGGCCTTCTAGGGCCATTTACTCTAATAAATGTATCACAACACAAATTTTCACTTTCACAAAATTATTTGTGTTTTCATGTCATAATCTACAAGGTTTATTCAATTTAGAGTGTAGTAACACATTAGAGATATGATTAACAATACAGCATCACTCATAATTACACAAGACAAACAACGGTCAATATTATAGAATTTAATATTTCACTAAGTGTTTGATTCTAACTTTTATCAATACCGTTTGACTGTTGTAAGTAGAGTGCAGTAGAGATTATGCCATATGCAAACTTCTCTAAAATCATTGAAACATATTCACTACCTCTATCAAATTTGAACCCTTGATTTTTAGTATTTAACTATATATTTTTTATTATTATATTCATTAAGATTAACAAGTGCTTCGTTCTTCATATATATGACAAACTTATACTAATCATCTACAAAAGCGATTAAATAATTCTGACCAACAATTATCTTGTCTAGTCACAAAGCTACTGAGATCACAAATATCAGAATGTACTCCTAGAGACCATATAAAATGATTTTTTGGTGATCATAATCTGAGTTCAATCTTCACATTTGTCATAATTTAATGAAGTGTCATTTAGTAGCGTTGTAAGTTTTAATAGAAACCAACAATTTAATATATAGTTCTCATATCCTAGCCGATTATGCTATGTTCAAGGACTATACATGTAACACCCCACAAAATAAAATGATTTATTTTGCATTACTAAATAATATTATATTGGTAAAGTTGATTACTTTGACTATTTTCTTGAAATTGCAATTTTGCAAGTGCAACACACGTGCAAAGTTAGGAATTTTGAATTCTTAAAATTTCATGGTTAATGATTGATTTTCCTAATTTATTTATGATATTTTAATTTTCAGATTTATTTGAATTTATTTGACTATTTTATGAATTTCTCAATTTTACACGTGCAAATATTCTTTTGGTGCAAATCTCCACTTTTAGATTTCTTAATAAATTCTCCTATTTATAATTAAGTATATCCTAAATTTTTGGATTTTTCTGAATGAAGAAACTATTTTTGTAAATATTTCGAAAGAGAGAGGCTTTTATGCAAAAAGCCGTTTGGATCTTAAACAAATAATTAAAATTCTTTTTATTGATTTTTGGGCTTTCCATGGTCATCATTGAAAATAAAATCTATTTAAGTTTTATTTAGACTTGATTTGGTAAAGATTTAAACAAATATGGTGTTTTTGCAAATATGGAATTTAAGTGGATCTTGTGCAAATATTTTCTTGGAAAGTAAAAGTCAAAAATTTTAATTGGAAAATCTAATATGTATTATTAGATATTATTTCTGAATTTTCTGGATTTTTACGAATATTTTATGACATATTTGCAAATGTTACAAAAAGATGGACTTTTGTAAAAAATTACCACTTTGAGTACAAATTCGATTTTTTAAAAAAAATTTTGGGCTATGCTTGATGATTGGATAACTCATTAGTAAAAAGATTTGGTTTTATTTTAATTTATTTAACTTATTTAACTATTTATTAAAGAAAGGTTTATATTTGTAAAGTAATAATTTGTTAAGGGATGTTTCCATAAACTTGTAAAACCCTAAAAACTCAAAATTTCAGCTTATATTATGGCCACTACAGCTGTCCCTCTTCTCTGCAAAAAATAAAATATATTTTTACTATTAATTTCTTAGAGTTTCGAAGCGATGATCTTGGATTTTGCAAAAGAATGGTTTTTTCTCATTCTTTATTAATTCGATTGATTTCTTCATTGAGGTGAGTGACTTGTGTTTGTTTTCTTATTGTTCTAAGAATGTTGTATGTGATGAAAGCATGTTAGATGATTATATGTAGATATGATAAATTCTTATGAGTAGTTGAATCAAAAATTGAATCTTTTCATGAAACTATACCATTGATGATCAAAATCCTAATTTGATGACTTATGATTGTTAAAGAACCTAATATAGATTATGGGTATGTTATTTTCTATCATATACTTGCTGATTTGATTGTGTATGTTGAGTTGTATGATGGTATTGCAAGAAAGTAAACAGATTTGATTGAAAATAACCTTTACTGTGTGCATATTCATATGTGCTCTGTTGATATCATTGATGAAGGAAAATTTGATTAATTGCATGTCGTTAGTGCATATTGTTCACAAGTAAACTAATGTGAGTATTTGAGTTTGTATATATAACAAGTTATGAAAGGATTTAAAGAATCAAGTCTTGAGGCGAAAGAAGGGTTTTGTTTGTCGGGTGTGATGCTTATGGCAAAAATTTGAGTTTTGTGATTTTTTTATGAAGTTTCAATTGAGATTTGAATGGTTCTAGTACTGGGGTAGTTTTAAACTTTATAATACACAAATATACAATGGAGTCACTGATTCACTAATACATATACATATACCCACTCACTGTTATATGGTTACTGTTTTGAGATTTTGTGAATTTTGATGGATTTTGATTGGATTTCGAATTGCTTTGGTTTTGAGATAGTTTAAACATCCTATTGCTTTTATTTGGTGAAACTCTGTTGCTAAAACGAATGCTTAAATTCTATTTGAACATACACAGATATATATTCACTGTTTTGAGAGATTTTTGTGAAAAATTTATAGTTTGAGATCTTGGTGTGTTTTGAAGTGTCTTGATGACTCCTACATGTCATACTAGATATGTTCAAACACCTCAGGAAATTAGATTTTGAGTTTTCAAGTTATATTTGAGTATCACACGAAAACATGCACAAAAATACCCAAATTTGTCTCTAACAGCAGGTCACGGTTGAGTCGGGTTGACTGTCCCTTTTGTGCAGTCGACCGCCCCGCTTGAACTTTGAGAATTAGTATTGCCAGTAATACTGATTTGGCTGTTTGGGTTGATTTTTCCTCATTTCTCTAAATGATTATTCCTCGATATTATGGATTACTACTCTACTGTTTTAAATGATTTTTTCCCACAGACTACAGTATCGTACTAAGAATTATATTTTATTTATAATTGAGTTTTAAATGTATTCTTATAATCTTGTTTACGTGAGTTGTATGCGTTTTCAACAAATTGATGTTTTGTGATATTCTACGACTTAAAAATATGGTTTTCTGTTATTTAATGAATTTAATATTTTATTTGAATTCTGGAATTTTATAAGAATATTACATGGATTTGGATTTTAATTGATTAAAGAGGTTTTCTCCATATAATCGTTTTAAAGAAAGATTGATGAGTTTAAATGAAAGTTTTGGTATTGATGGTTGAGTTGTGAATCTTTAGAGATTGTGTGAGACCCTAGACACCGGAAGTTGAGGTTTTGTGGTTTAGCCAGTTGAGGCTGTGTTGTTGATCAGTTGAGTTAAGTCCAGTAGGGTACACCAACTCTAGGAGATTCGTAATTAATTAATTAACTTAACAAAATAAGGACATGCACTAGTTGGTAATATGATGAAATGAGAACATGGGTTATGGACCTCAGTATGGCTTGCGGTGTGAGATAATCCCTGAAATTATCGAGGTGTGAGTGAAATAGTCTCCGGAATTACCTGCGGTGTGGGATTGATCTCCGAAATTATCGGGGTCGAGGAGATGCTCATGGGGTATTCGCGTGATGAGGTGTCACGCCCCGCTTCCAAAAAATACAAAATACGAGCACATGACATTGGCCCAGCGAATGACTAACGTCACCCATAAGCTGTTTAATTGATTAACTCAAAATAGTCAATAACATGACTATCATCCCGAACATACTTCCTGAGCTGAGAAACATGGAAGACGTCATGCACCCCAGCAAGAGCTGGCAGCAACGCGAGTCTATAGACCATCTTGCCTACTCGCTCCACCACATCAAACAGACTAATGAATCTAGGGCTCAACTTGCCCCCACCACCAAAACGAATCACACCCTTCCATGGAGACACCTTGAGGAACACATGATCACCCACTTCGAACTCTAACGGTCTCCTGTGCATGTCTGCCCATTTCCTCTACCTGTCTTGTGCGGCTTGCAAATGCTTCCTGATCTGGGACACTCAATCAACAGTCTTTGTGATCAACTCTAGCCCCAAAAGCTTCCTCTCACCAATGTCATCCCAGCACACTGGTGATCTACACTTCCGACCATACAAGACTTCATACGGAGCTGCCTGAAGACTAACTTGATAGCTATTATTGTATGAAAACTCCACCAAGTGTAGATGATCTTCCCAACAACCTCCAAACTGAAGCACACAGGACCTCAACATATCCTCCAAGGTCTGAATAGTCCTCTCTGATTGACCATCTGTCTACGGATGGAATGCAGTACTGAACTTCAGCTTACTACCAAGACTGGTCTGAAGACTCTCCCAGAATTGAGATCTGAATCTAGTATCTCTATCTGATATAATACTGACAGGAACACCATGCAATCTCACAATCTCCTGCATATACCTTTCTGCAAGGCTCTCTGTAGACTGCCTAACTCTGAAAGGGATGAAATGTGCACTCTTCGTCAAGCAGTCCATAGTAACCCAAATGGCATTGTGGCCCTTGGGACTTATAGGCAAAGCAGTCACGAAATCCATAGTGATATTCTCCCACTTCCACTCAGGATTAGGAAGCGGTTGAAGAAATCCAGTAGTCCTCTAATGTTTTGCCTTCACTTGCTGACAAATCAGACACCGAGAAACAAATCTTGCAATGGCCCTCTTCATACCATGCCACCAGAAATGCAACTTCAAATCCCGATACATCTTCGTACCATCGGCATGAATAGAGTATGACGAGCAATGAGCTTCTTCAAGTAACTTCTGCCTGACTTCTCCCTTCAGAACACAAAGACGAGTCTCAAAGCAAAGAGATCCATCCTCATGAATCGCCACATCAATTCTAGAACCAGCTTCAACCTCAGCTTGAAACTTCTGCAATTGCACATCACCAGACTGTGCCTCCTTAATCTGATCCACCAAAGACGACTGCAACTGAAGCACCATATAACTGTGCCCAGAACTAGGCAATACCACATTCAAATCCAACCTCCTCATAGCTTCTACAAGTTCCTTCTGCTCAGTAAGAACCAAAGGAATAGGTCTTCTACTCAAAGCATCAGGTACTAAATTAATCTTGCTAGGGTGATACTGCAAACTGATATCATAATCCGCTATCAATTCCAACCATCGCCTTTGCTTCATATTCAGTTCCTTATGAGTGAATACATACTTGAGACTTTTGTGGTCAGTAAAGATCTCCACTCGGTCTCCAAGTAAATAATGTCTCCAAAGCTTCAAGGCAAAAATTACAGTAGCAAGCTCCAAATCATGTGTAGAATAATTCTTCTCATGCGGCCTCAATTGCCTACATGCATAAGCGACAACCTTGCCTCTCTGCATCAGAATAGCACCCAAACCTCTAGCTGAAGCATCACAGTGAATTAAGAAACCTCCTGATCCATCCGGTATAGTCAACATAGGTGCTGATATCAACCGATTCTTCAATTCAACAAAGGCTTCTCCACAAGACTCATCCCACACAAACTTCTGATCCTTCCCAGTTAACTTGGTCAACGGCCCTGTAATCTTCGAGAAATCCCGAACAAACTTTCTGTAGTAACCTGCTAGACTAAGAAAACTCCGAACCTCTGATATAGACTTCGGCATCGGCCAATCCTTAACTGCAAAAATCTTGGACAGATCGACGGAAACACCATCACCAGAAATAATATGGCCCAAGAACGCCACACGATCCAACCAAAACTCACACTTGCTAAGCTTCCCATACAACTGATAATCCCTCAAAGTCTGCAGAACCACCTTCAAGTGCTCAGCATGCTCATCCCAATTCTGAGAATAGATAAGAATATCATCAATGAACACCACCACAAACTTGTCCAAGAAGTGAGAGAAAACCCGATTCATCAAGCTCATAAATATAGCTTGAGCATTAGTAACTCCGAAAGGCATCACCAAAAATTCATAGTGTCCATATCTTGTTTGAAAAGCAGTCTTTTATACATCCTCAACTTTCACTTTATCCTGATGATAACCAGAACGAAGATTCAGCTTCGAAAATACAGAAGCATCTCCCAGTTGATCAAATAGGTCATCAATCCTTGGCAATGGATACCTGTTCTTCACTGTGACATTATTGAGCTCGCGGTAGTCCATGCACAACCTCCGACCACCATCCTTCTTGTTGACGAATAGAACTGGAGCTCCCCAAGGCGAAACACTTGGCCCGATAAATCCTCTATCCAAAAAATCCTGAACCTGCTCTTTCAAACCAGCTAGCTCAACAGGAGCCATTCTGTAATGAATTTTAGAGATTGGAGCTGTACCTGGCTGAACATCAATACTGAACACCACTTCACGATCTGGCGGTAATTCCAGCAATTCCTCAGGAAAAACATCCACAAAATCCCGCACAACTAAAGGTGCGACAACATCATCATCATCTGCACACACTTCTCCCATAACTCCAGCTTCCTGACTAGCCAACTTCTCAACACAAGCAAGCGATGTCTCACTGGCACAGAATTCAAATTCCTGATGTTCTGGCATTCGAAAAACCAACTTCTTGCGGCAGTCAATCACAACATGAGTGGCACTAAGCCAATCCATCTCCAGAATAACATCAAATCCAGAATTACCAATGACAATCAAATCGGTAACAAAATCAAAACCACCAATATCCAAGGGACTCTGCTCACAAATTTGAGAACACACGACAACACCTCCACCTGTGGAAATGTTCCAAGCCACTGGCATAGCGCTGCTAGCCAAAAGATGCAGATCGACGAAGCGGGAAGAAACAAATAAATGAGTTGTACCAGAATCAAAGAGAGCGTCGGCAGGAAATGAATGAACAAGGATGACGCCTAGTAAGAAGTCAAAGTGAAAACACAAGGCAGAAGCAAAATGCAAGGAAGGTAGACATGAATGGAAGACAAACATGGAATGAAAGACAAACATGGATAGCAACATGATAAAAGAATAAAAAAATAGCAAGGAAAAACAAAATGAAATACAAAATCAAAACAACAAAAGATATACCTGCAACAACACTCAAAGCAGTCTCAGCATCCTGCGTAGTCAAGTTGTAAACCTGACCACGACCTGCAGAAAGATTACCCCGAGGAGCGGCTCTCCTCTGCTCGAAGATCTGCCCTTGCGGGGGAAGATGTCCACCCTGACCACGAAAAAGCACTTCCTGCGGAGCGGAACCCCCAACTAGTGCCTGGGGTCTGGCCCTAGGACAATCACGAATCATGTGGTCCACACTTCCACAAGCAAGGTACTGGCAGTTGGCTACCCTGCAATCTTGATGCAGATGCCCAGTCCTGTGACAGTAAGTATAGACTAGGTTCGGTCTCTAGACAGCAGGAGAGTAAGGCAATGCCCTAGCAGGAAGGGGCGGAGCTGGCCACCTAAAAGGCCAAACAGAAGATCTAGCAGCAACAGAATGCTGAATAGTACGCTTCCTTGAACTGGTATGTTCCTGAATTCTTGCAGCATCCAGGATATCAGCATAAGAGCGAAGTTGCAAGGCAGCAATACGGTCCTGTATCTCAATGTCCAAGCCCGATAGGAAACGATGGTCTTTATCTTCGTCATTTGCCACCATGGAAGTAGCAAAACGACTCAATCGGGCGAACTCTGCAGTGTACTCATCCATGGTACGATTCCCTGATTTAAGCCAGTGTTTAGTTTAACGTCGGTACTTTATGAAATAAAAACCAAAAAAACATAAATAAACACTATCTGACAAACCTGAGTTAAAGAAAAAAACTGTCGTTCTATCTCATTCTTGGTGACATTAGGGAAGAACTTCGTGAGGAAGCTCTCAGAAAAAGTGGCCCAGGGAATGGGTCGGCTCAAATGTTTAGCCTCAGTCTGCCACCAAATGTGGATAAGGTCAACAAGCTAGATGCTCACAACATCCAAACGATCCACATCTGCAATACGTGCTACGGCCAACAACTGCTCAGTCCTGATAAGCCATTGCTCGGCTACAAGTGGACGTTCAGTACCCGAGAACTTATCCGGGTGAAGCCTCATGAAATATGTTACATTACTAGGCCTCGGTGGCAGCACGACCGGGGTAGGCACAACGAGTTCCCTATTGGCAGTTTCATAAGCCATTCTCAACTGCTCATTATGTTCCCGCTGCATCTGCATCACCAGCTCATTGTGCTCACGTTGCATTTGCATCAACTACGCAACAGTGGGCGCATCAGATTGGTCATCCTCAGTATGGGAAGAGGAAGCACCTTTCTAGCCATAGTCTGCAATAGAAGATCAAACGGTTAGCATCCAGATCATAAGTTGGATTTCAATTGTTCATGCGATCACTGTATTACTCAAATTGTTGAGTCAAACCGATATGATCCCAAATCTGATTAATATATCAATCAAAGCTAAACTTACTTTCGTTAGTCACGTTTGACTGATATATTATCCAAACCTAGCTCTGCTACCTATAAAAACCTTGTCATGCCCCGCTTCCCAAAAATACAGAATACGAGCACATAACATTGGCCCAGCGAATGACTAACATTACCTATAAGTTGTTTAATCGATCAACTCACAATATAATCAATACAGAACAAATGGGACAAAAAATAAATCCACTTGGTTTCAGACTTGGTACAACCCAAAATCATCATTCCTTTTGGTTCGCACACGCAGGCAATAATAATAATCTCATGAACAATAATACTTGGAATGAAACAATATAATATCCAAATACAATAATAATAATCCAACGTCTAGAAACAATAATAAAATTCGGGACATAAGCCCAAAACAATAATAATCCAATTCAAAATAATAACAAGTCTTAATACATTAAGTTTATTAAAGCGATAAGCAATTTAAAAGCAGAAATCTTCAAAATGTTTATTCTCCAATTCCAGCAGGTAATTCTCCTTCATTACCTGTATACAATTCATCTAAAAAGAGAAGAAAAAATTTCCTTAGAGCAAGTCATGGACAGCAAGTAGAGAAAGCAGGGAACAATGAAATAATGGTATAACAATGAATCAATGGATCAATAGGAATCAATAACATGGCACGATAGTAATAATCATTAACATGGTAATCAATGCAACGGTGTAACGGTGAATCAATATTCGGTAACGGTAATCAACGGTTAATATCAATAACACTTAAACAATATTGGATACAAATAGGAACAATGATGAACAATATGCAATGTCGGTGATGTGTCAATCCTTATGTCTATTAGTCATTTTAACTCTTAACTAATGCACGTACTACTGTTTTCTATATGTGCCGTACCATAGGTTTGATGCATGCAATCAATTTCGTTTAGACTATAGTGGTAGATTTTATAGTTCATGTACTGGGTATGATGACGATAACGGTATTAACACTGGACATGTGTAATTTCTTACACGATGCCGATAACGATAATAATCACTGACCATCATCCAAGTACGGTCCCCATATCATTAACTACTCTAGTCAATCCCTTAAACTCTAGCTTGTTAATTATTTATCAATGCAACAATTCAATATGCAATTATAAGATATGAGATGAACAATAGTATCAATAGGGAAACAATATGATGAAAACATGGAATAGGACAATTAGAACGATGACAATAACTTATTAGGAACATGCAATGTAACATATATACATCAATTCATGTAATAATACAACATAGGAATTATTAATTCATTAAAAAGAGTAATCTAAAATTCTGGACAGCAAGCGCAACCTGTACAAAAATACAGTTTTCTGCTGACAAGGAAACCAAAAGTTGATTCCATCAGAAAATCTGGAAACTAGACTTCCACAAGGTTCCAACGCATACTTAAAGTTCAAATTCCGACAACAGTAACTAGGTCAAACACATGTTTCTTTACACGTTTCATGTTCAGGCAGAAATTCGACATCTTGTTGTTTTAATTTTTTAATCAGCAAAACTCAATATTAAATTCAGTAAAAATATAAGCTACACTTCTAAACATGTTAAGCAACAATTTGGAAATTTTCATAGCGAAATTTTATCATTTGATCAGTCTTTTTACTATTTAAACATGAAAGGTTCAAGAATCTGAAAATCTGAAAGTAAAAACACAGCTGTAGTAAAATGGGCATAACTTTTGCTACAAAACTCGAAATTCAAAAATTCAGGATGATCGGGAAACTAGAAAGATAAGGCTACAATTTATATTCAGAAAGCATTTCATTTTAAGGTCATTTACTGATTCGAAAACATATACAGTTTTTAGGGTATTTTTCTTGAAAATAAATTAATTAAACATGATGGGTATCGATTGTTTAGTCAATAAATTGTATAATCAGCATGATGGGTGTCAAAACATGATAAATAAAAATTAGAACACATACATATGCAAGCCTAACATCAATCAATCATCAAACGATTAAACAACATACAACCCAACAATTGTCTTTAGAATAATTTATTTGTATCGTGACTATTTGTGTAACCCTAATATCCATACTATATGATGTATGCAAGATTCAATATTTTTGGAGTCAAATGGGCACGATGTCAAGAGTATTGGGGTTAGCTCATGTAAACCCAACAAAAGAGATAAACAAAGGATAATACGATAACAAAAAGATCTACTTGCAAGAATTTCAATGAAACTTGAATTTGATACAATTAACAATTCAAGAGGACGGTGACTTGCCTGTTAATCGGTGAAAACGAATACCAAGAATAACGGATAAGGATCCCGAAGCAATGAACTCACGAACTAGCACAATTCCCAATAATAGCACGTATAAACTACGTGTAATAGAATAACCCAAGCAAAATAGCAACTCAGCAACAAAGAGATAGCAGCATTGTCAGCAATGGCAGCAAGGCCAGTGGCGGCGTCGGTGACCAGAGGGCAGCACGACGCGGCGGATGGCGTCGAGCGGAGCAAAGGGCGGCACTAGTGGCATCGCTGATCGAAACAGAGAGGGAGGAAGCAGGTTCTGCTCTGTTTAATGGTGAGGCAGAGAAAGGGGAGGTCGGGGGTTGTCTGGTGGCACGGAGAGGCAGCGCCGACCGGAAGGAAGGTGGAGACGGGATGGGGGGTCGCCGGAGGTGGGTAGTTCGCCGGAGAAGACGATCCCAGAGGATGCGTTATGGGGTTTTGGCGGGAAACAGCGATGGAAGAGAGAGAACGGGATGAGAGAGAGAGGAGGAGAGAGAGTAGATGGTTAGGGTATCGATTTGTGTGTAAAAATATGG
This sequence comes from Hemerocallis citrina, assembly GCA_017893485.1. Taxonomy (NCBI): domain Eukaryota; kingdom Viridiplantae; phylum Streptophyta; class Magnoliopsida; order Asparagales; family Asphodelaceae; genus Hemerocallis; species Hemerocallis citrina. The sequence goes on from CM030368.1 coordinate 128,667,678, forward strand.
TTTGCATTAGAGTTGTATTTATATGGTACAATTAGGGTTCAATAATAGCAGTTTTGGGTCAAGAATACATCAAATTGGGTTTTAGGTTCAATTAAGAGATAAATCAAAAATAATAGGGTTCAATTAAAAACGCAATAGGTTCAACGAGAATGGCTCAAACAAAAACAACGGAGATACATGAACAATATCTAATAATAATCAAGAAAGAAAAATAAGGTCTTTATTCAATTGCAAATAAAAAGAAATACAAAGGGAAAATTTTGAAAATTACAAAAATGGTAGTTACATGAGGCGCCATAGCTTGCGGTGTGGGGTATTCTCGAAGATTCCCAGGTGTGAGTGAAATAGTCTCCGGAATTATCTGTGGATAGAGATTGACCTCCGGAATTATCGAGGCATGGGCTAATACTCACAGTTTATCTATATCTCGTAGTAGTCATCGTAGTAGGATTAGTTGCATAACGGGGGATTTAACCCTATCAAGTGGAGAACGTTAAGAGTTTGCACCAGACCTATGTAGAGTGGGATGCATAGAATCCGACAAGTATGCATTAGAGAGTCAGCATATAGCATTGATATTTTCTTGACTTGGTTTTATGCATGTTGTTTCCTGCTTTTCTACACTTGACACTTAGCCTAGTTTCACTTGAAGTTTTCATTTTTCATTTATTGTTATTTCATATTCTCTTCATTTATTCTTGCTGTTAATACATGCTGTTTATGACTTTATCATTTATGTTTTATTTATGTTGCTTTTCTTTTGATGTCACTCACACCGTTATGGCTGACCCTTATAGTTTTGGGGATTAGGGTTATCTCTAACCTCATGTTTTACAGGTAGGTACCTATAGCTTGGGATTTGGATGCATGTGGTAGAATGTTAATAGAGCTTATGTAAATTGTAAAAGAATGTATTGTAAAAGAAAAGATTGTAATTCAAGGTGTTTAATTTTCTGATGTGCTTTGTAAACAATTGATGTAATAAAAAGTTTTAATTTTCCCTGTATTTGGTTGCTATGTTTATAATTACATTGAAGTTGATTCTGGAATTGTACCACGTATTTTTGAGATATTATATTGGACATTCAGGGCGCTACAATACACAATTAGAACTATTATTATTAATTGTCTCATTTGTTAAACTCAACTTATACATGCGATTGACAATATATGCACATTATAAAAGTTAATACAAAATTACTCTACCACATTTTACAAAATTGTTTGCTTTCTCTAGTGATTCTAACAATGTCCACTTGCTCAAACACATTGAGCTATATTTTCTTTTACTCGTTCTTCATCATCATCGTGATGCTAAACGAGATAATGACCAGTATTTTATAATTCAATTTTGCACACAAAGTATAACGAACGAGAAAGAACAAATTTAACTAGTGGAGTGATATTATTCATTAAGAGATGTTCTCTCCTAAGTTACAGACATTTGTTATACATCTTATACATCAATCTTTATTAGAAAAGCAAACATACAATCTCACACAGACTGCAAACAATGTGTCACCCAATATATCTATACACGAGGCACACTAAATAATTTAAAACATGCTAGTTTCAAAGTGAGAATAATTATGATCTAAAACTCCGAATCATGTGATCAAACGCACACAACGTTAATACATTCATCACATGAAAATACTAAGAAAGATTACAGTAGATCATACTGACACTTCAAGTTAGAAGTATTTTTCAAATTCGATGGAGAAGCCTGCGTAGTGCAGACTTATCATACCGTGATGCAAAACCATCATCTCCAATACACACAATTTGTAAGTAACTTTGAAGTTCCTACATTCATCAAATTGTTATAGATTAACCAATTAAACAAATTATTAGCACTATCTATTTCACAACAATTTAATTGGAGATTCAATTTTATAGTCAAAGCCTATAATTTATCAAAGTAAATATTTGATCCTAAGCACTTAGCCAAAGCAGTTATTCAAATTTATATTTAATTAAACAATGCTTATACGGATTTGAACTTTAGCACTAAGCAAAAAAGTTCAAACAAATAATAAAATAACAATTTAAATTTGGTGAAGAACTTATCTTTAATTTAGATATGATCCAGCCCAAACATATTTGGATCTCGTCTAAACAACATTCTTACTACCCACACTATTTCCAACACCTACATCCACATCTCTTATTGTGCTTTCACTTTCCAACTGTTAAATTCAGAATTTTCAAATATTTCTAGTTTCGGAATCTTTTACACACGATTAAGTTTTTCCATCTTATAGGAATAAACAGTAAAGTCCAAATATAAAGGGTTAATTCTGAATAATTACTACTAACGTAATTTCAGTAAATCTGTAAAACTGTGTAATAAACAATTAAAACAAAATATAGCATTAAAGAATAAGTACAAATCTTAAAGTTTAGAGTGGACCGTATCTTGATAAGAATCAAGGAAAATTGGAGGATTGGATTTGATTTGAAAATATGTTGCAGTAAATCCCGTGCTCCACCCAAATGCGAAACACCAAATAAAGATCCAATCAGGAGCAATCAAAAGCCTCAGTCAAAGGGTCAAATCAAAAGATCCAATCTGAGTTTATCTGCTTTTGGATCTGAACTGAGTTGATCTGCTCTTGGATCCAATCAAAAGTGGGAGTGGGATCTACTCTTGGATCCGAACACACACCACCGAATAGTTGATTTGAGATTAAGACTCTTGTGATGATCCCTTCTTCACATTGAACACGGAACACCAAAAATGTCCAATCAAAAAATTGGATCTGGATCTGATCCCTTTCCTTTTCTCTGTTGGTGCTCGGGAAGAGGGAGAAGAAGTGGGTGGGCCAGCGACTGGCCTGGAGCGGCGGTGGCCTGCGTCTGCGCCAGCGATGGCTGCAGCGGTGCCATCGACAGTTGTCGATGCCGACGATGGTGGCGGTTGGCTACGACTACGACGATGACATCTGACGAACGGTGATTTCGACGACTTTTCTCTCTCAATCTCAAAATTGCACTAGATATCTCAAGATTGTTAGAGATTATGAGAGATTATAACAATAGAAATTAGGGTTAATATCCTAGACTAATGTGCTTGAGATATTTACCCTAGGTATCAAAATTGGAATACCTAAACTACTATCAAAAGCAAGTATTTATAGGATAAATACTGGTTTGGGTACTGGGTTCTCAACCCACTCAACCCGCATTTCGATATTCATACAATTAGTACGTGTAACACATGTGTTACCCATAGAATAATATTACACATAATATTATTCATATAGTGAGAATATACCTATATATACGACATTTCGTTCTCTCAAATTAATTTTAATATTTTTTGTACGTGCATTCCACGTAAAATTTTATGTATTTTAGTCCCTAAAATTTTCCAAAGTGATGTACATTTTTTATTCTCATTTTATTTGTCACATTTGTATTATTTATTTTTAATAAAAACCCATAGGCATAAAGTCTATTTTAAAGCCCACCAAAAAATTAATTAAAAAGAGAAGCCCATGATTTTATTCTACTTTTAAATGTACACTTTTTAAATCCTACACACTTGTCATGTAACAAACACCTACAAATGGATTAATAACAAATAATTAAAAGAATGAAAATTGTGTGCACGTTAGGTGCACGTGCACGTGTGTGCACTCAAGGGGTTGGCCGGCCAATAAAGAAGGGAGAAGTGGGTTGTGTAGTGGTTTGTGAAGTGGATTGTGAGTGGGTATTTAATTGGGTAGTGGGAGACTTTTCATTCTCACAAAAAGCCTTATAAATGTTTATACCTATTCATGAACAATGTACACTAAATTAAAAGAAACCAAAGAGAAGAGAAAAAGAAAGTGAGTTTTGGAAATTTTGGGCGAGAGAGGGCATTTCGGTTTTTGGCAATTGCTAGGAGGAGAGGGCTAGCTTTTGGTTGGAGCTTGGAGCAACTTTCTAGGAGTTCCAATTTCATTTGCATCAAATAAGGTGGGTAATTTCTTTTACATTCTAAACTAATGTTTTCATGCCCTGCTTCCCAGAATACGGGAACACAAGCACGTAATTGAGGCCCAGCGAATGATGCGGATACATCATTCATAAGCTGTATATTTAACTCAACAACAAGTTAACAATATCAACCACGCAAGCATATAAAATCACAATAGGATAACAAAGTACATGACATAGTTCATGACATAATACAGGACATAACCAACAACTGGAAAAGAAATATAGTTACGAGTCAAACACGTCCGGATTACAACAAAGATTACATAAACTAAAATAACATGAAATTAAACAAGACTAAAATCTTTGCTCAGCAAACACCTTCGGGTAATTCTCCTTTTGGGCCTGCAAGTATATTATTACAAAGAAAGAAACAAAGAGGCACCCGTTAATGCAAGTCACGGGCCGCAAGTGGTACAAGCTAACGGGACAATTATAAAATGAAACAAAAACATGGAAAGAACAAGGAATCAAGAATCATATAATTGAAGAAATACAACATGCAATAGAATCAAGAATAAGACCTCATGGAATAAGTAGCAAGCGTGTAAACAAGTAAATAATCCATAGGAACATGTACATGTAAACGAGTAAGCAAGTAAACGTGTCAACATGAATGAGTAACATGTAAACAAGTAAACATGTCAACAAGAACATGTAATATGTAATTGGATCATGCAAGTCTACGTGTTATTGTCATATCTTTTATTAATCTAACTAGGTAGCACTTCATGCATCCCATACCACATGGTTGCTACTCGCATTCAAGTGAGCATTTAGACTAGTGATGGATTCTATAGGTCACGTACTCGGGAAAATATGTCATGTCAAGTATATCTTGTATCAAGATACGTGCAATGTGGAACATGTGGTGTAACCTGTAGCGTGAAACATGTAAACCTGTAATTTAGCAAACTTGCAACTTGTAACATGCAATTTGCATCGAGAAACAACGAGCCCCCGTCCGAGTACGCTCTTCTATATTGCCCACTACTAAATCTTTTCCCTTATACCCCGGCTTGTTATCTTTTTATTACAATCAAACATGAACAATAACTACATGCAACAATAAGGACGGGTAACATAACAGGATCAAGTATCAAGACTTATGCAATGCAGAAGAACATATTTAAGGGTTTATAAAACATGTTGATGCGACTAATGGCATGCATAACAGTTAATCAAGAATAGAAGATATCATAACAACATGCAACCTAGTAACAAGCAATTCATGCACAACATCCTGTATAATTCTAAGAGTATATATGTGTATCGTATTCATGCAATGCATATGACAACAAAGTATTCGTGATCTTGTACGAATACGGAATCAATAAGTTATATATAATACGAATAGAGTCAAGAAATATACTTACGGTATTTTCGCAAAAGAGCTTATACTAGAACAAACGAATTGTACAAGAGACACTTGCCTGTTAGTTGACGACGATGAGATTGAAGACAAGAATAACGGGATCAGTATCCCCGGCAGTAGAACATGTGCAAGATATGTGGCAGCCACGCCAAATAGCAAACTTCCCAAAATAGCAAACTTCCCAACTTCACTTCAGCAAAACAACCCCTTCAACAACTCCAAGGCAGCAACAACAATCCAATCCACTCCCCAAACACCAAACAGCAACAATAATCTACTTCACTTCAAATAGGAACTAATCCCCAAACTTCAACACAACACCAAACTCCAATATAATACCCAAACAGCAACCCAAACACCAAATAGCAACAATAATCAAACACACCCGATCTTCCCTTCTTCTCAAATCACCACAGAGAGAAAGAGGCAGAGAGCGATGGCGGGAGAAAGAGGGAAACAGCGACAGGGCGGCGCACTCAGGAAGAGGCGATGCGCAGCGACGGCGATGACTGGCTTCAAGCGGAGAACGGGAGGCGAGGGGAAGGCTCAGGCGACGACGGAAAAGGTAGTGGTCGCGACTGGGTGAGTTTGACTTCGGCAATGGTTCGAGCAGAAGGAGGACGGAGCGACGACTGGATCTTGGAGGTTGAAGACGACGTGGCTGAGTGGCAACGAGCGGTGAACAGGGGTGGTCGAGGCGAGCTTCGGTAATGGTGCTGGTGAAGTCGCGCGAGGGGGTAGAAGGAGAACTTCTCAAGCAGAGAAGGGTGGTGGCTTCGATGGAGACTTAGTGGTGCAGGAGGTTGAGTGACGGGGTGGACGGGCAGTGCTGCGAGGCGTGGTGGCGGAGTCGACGGGGGAGTGACTGGCGAAGCTTCGACGGGAGGTGGATGGGGTGCTTCGGGGGTTGAGGGAGAGGGATGGCGGCACTGTGGAGGAGGAGGCGAGTGGGAATGGCGAACGGTGTTGGCGATGGAGGACGATGACGGGCAGAGCTAGTGGAAGGAGCAGCGGAAATGGCTAGAGGAGTTGAGCGACAACAATGGCGGAGGTGAGCGGAGTGGAGCGGTATTCGACTGGTCTCGAGCGGAGAGGGCGATGGGGGTGAGCGGCGGGGTGATTGAGTGAAAGCGGAAGATGGAGGAAGGAGAAGATGTCAGGTTCTCTGTGTTGTTTGGTTTGGAGACAGAGAAGGGGAGGAGAGAATGCGGGAGAGAGAGAGGATTTAATAAAATAAGGAATAAAACAATGGGGTGAGAAGTGGGGGAGTTACAAGAAGCATGGGGAAACATGCATATGCAGAGTGGGGAAGTTAGGGTACGGGATTAGAAAATGGGGGTGAGTAAATAGATTGTATACGGGTAGGGGTGCAGGATCAATCTGTACAAATATATGGGTTTTGGGTTAGTGGGTTTGGGCTTGGTTCATGGGCTCAAAATATTAAATAAAATAATTAGGTTGTTGGGCTTAATCAATTGAGCTCAGATTAAACATAATAATAAAATAAAATCAGATTAGGGAATTGGGCTTATAAAATAATCAAAATACAAATTTGGGCTTCTAATAGACAATTGAGTTTCATAAAATAGTTTACTTAATAAAATCAATTAAGGAAAAATAGTTATAAGATACTGAGAATTTAAATACGGAAAAAAAATACTTTAAAAATACGTATTAATGGAAACAGGGGTTACAAATGTAGTATGCATGTGTAGGTAGGTTATACTTGCATTTTGTTAATTTGTATGAATCTTCAATTACTTTGTAATGCATTTTGTGTTGTTGGAATTGTTATTAGTAATGATTCATGAGAATTATTCTATGCTAATTGAAAGTTACACCATAAAATTGATAGGTTGTTAACTGAAAATTTATTTAAAAGCATATTGGAGTATTGTTATGCACAAATAATAAACCATGATTTAATTATATGAATCTTGTGAATGTATACATAAAGTTGTTAAATTTGGCACATGAGAAATTATGTAAATATAAGGGGTGATTTATCAAACTAATGGGGAAGTGAGAATTGTTAAATGAAAATGCATTCATGATGTAGTTAAATTTTTATAATCAAAACATATGAATACTAGATTTATAAAAGGGATTAATTGAGTACTAGATTTATAAAAGTAATTATTTTAGTTAATTGGGAATAACTTGATGCTAATATGAATAAAATTTATGAGAAACTATTTTCGGAAACTTAGAAGTATGTTTTATGAGTAATCAAATTGAGAAAAAGAATTTGGAAATTGAAATTTGTTGAAAGAATAAAATTTAGTTATGATTAGAGTGCAAACTTATAAGGCATTAAACCACTATATTAATAGTGATGGCACTTGGTCTTGGTGGCTAGGCGCTGTCACATGGTGCTGGAGGTTTCCCTTTCGCGGGTACGAGCCTGGGGGATGGCTTTGTTTTATTTAATTTTTTATATCTAAAATCAGAGTGTATTTTGGGTATAAAAACAATTAAGTGAATCCATTACCAGAAATTGAGAGTGGCCTTTTGGTTTGGGTGATTGTTTGGTTGCTTGTTGGGTTTGGGTTCGATCTTGGCCTTGCACATTTAAAATTTTAATTATTTTTGTGTTCTTTTCAAGTTTTAAAAATTGGGAAAAAACATAGAAATATTCTAAAATATTATTAAATCACTTGGAAATTGTTTTATAATATTCTAAGAGATATTTTTGAGAAATAATGATCATGTTTATTGTATAAGATGATATTTAAATCCAAAAAAAATATACATGATTAAGATTTTAAGGGTTGATTTGGAATAAAATCAAAGTATAATAATGAGATTTAATAATGAACTTCTAGTGATAAATCTTTAAGAAATTGTGTTTTTAATCTTAAACAACTTTTGATTGAGAATCATACTTGAATATAGAAGAATATGAAAAGGGATTTTAGTCATCAAAAGAGCTTTGTGAATTACTAAAAATGAATAATTTGGTTGGTTAACCAAGTAGTGCTTACTTCATGATTAAATAAGAGAATGGATGAAAGAATTGAAGAATTATGATATATAAATGAAATTGAGAATATGAATAATGAAGGTATGAGTACCCTATAATGTTTCACATGAAAAGATGTTTATTCTAGAGACTTAGTGAGACCCAGGTATCGGCAAGTAATGATAATGATTATTGAATTTGAGAAGTCGCCATTATGGGCTATCATTCTCGGTGTATGGTTTAAGACCAGTAGAAGGTAAGCTAGCTCTAGGTAGTATTATTTATTCATATTTCAAACTTAAGGTTAGGCACTAAGAGAAGATGTAATAAAACTTGGGCAAACGTAAGTGGGCGCCTCTATATAGTCTGACGGTGGACTCCAGAACTATAGGCCCAGTTTGACGGTAGACTCCTGGACTGTGGTTGCTTGTGATGGAGACGAGCCTTAATTAAGTCCGGGACTATGATTGATTTGACGGTGGAATCCAGAATCATGAATAGTCAGGCGGATGGGAGGTCGTTCTCCAGTGTATATGCCTATACCGGGGCTAGAGGGGACACTTGCGGGATGTTTGCACGACGAGGATTTTCGTATATCTTGACGGTGAACTCCAGGGCTGGAGTCCGTACTTGTGGAATGTCTAAAACTTGATTTTGTTACCGTGTAGTTTTGCATGGCGAGGGATTAAACCCTTTAATGTGGAGTACGTAGGTACTTGACCTCGGACCTATGTAGTATGGGATGCATAGAATCCGAACAAGTATGCATTAGTGTCATCGTAATATAACATCTGCATTAGGCATTAAGTCATATCATACACTGACATGTTTAGGATAGTCACTTTTTTACACTTTATTGTGCATTCAAGTTTGTGTTTCCTTAGCATTGTGTCACTTGTATGCAACTGATGTGCCCACAGTTTTTCAGTGCTGAGCTTGGATTGGCAAAAAGACAAAAAGATAAAAAGAAGAATTGATGCTAAAGATTATTTTCATGATTTAAGTTGTTTTTATTAAAGTTGTATATATATCATGTTGTATTCTTTTAATTTCTGCTGCGTTGATGTAAAGAACTTGTTGTATAATAAAAAGTTTTAATTTGCTTGTAAAATTGTACGAATTTGAAGTAAAAGATCTTGTTGTGCTATGAACTACATGTAAATGGAATTCGGGGCATTACAGTGGATAACCTAGACTGGTAATTCGTACAAAGACATTAAATATGTGGGTTTACAGCTCAAAACCGAATTAATAAGGGTAATTCTACACCTCATCCAGCTTGTTTTTTTCCCAGTTTTTCCACCAAGTGCATCCAATATTTTCTAAGCATTCTCGTTGGCATAATTGGAGTACCTTAGGTATTTGATGGGGTATTCTCCCTTCTCGCATCCCATAAAATCTGCTATCCACTCTATCGGGATTGCTAACTCACCCCTCGGTGCCACCACACAACTCTTGCCTTCTCGCATCCCATAAACTCTGCTATCCACTCTATCGGGATTGCTAACTCACCGCTAAGTTCCACCACACAACTCATGTGTAAGATAATAAACAGGCCCGACCAGAGCTCAAATCATCTCAGTAGCACTCTAAACGCAATCATCTCCTCCACTTGGACCACTCCCATCAAAAGGGTGTTATTCACATATTGTAGGATGGTCATTGGTGTTATATCTCTCTCACCGTAACTCCTTTGATTACTCCTGCCTCTTTGGATCTCCTCATCATTTATGCAATTCCATCTGAGATCGTGGTAAAAATCATTGGCAATAGGGATCTCCCTATCTGGGACTTCTCCCACACCTAATTTCCATACCAGATTCCCCGTTTATTTGCACACATGGTTTCCCACCTCTGATACACTTCCTCATCAACTTTATCCATCTTTCCCCAAATCCCCTGAGCTGCAGTACCTCCTCAATTCATTCCCATTATACCGTATCATACGCTTTTTTGAAGTCTAATTTTAGCATAGAACAATCCACTTTGTCCTTATTTCCTCTAAATGCCATTTCATGGGCCGATACAATGCTATCCATGATATCTCTACCTTAGAGAAAACCACTTTGTGACTCTTGTATGATATCCTTCAGGTACGGGGTTAATCTACTGGCCACGACTTAGTAATTATTTTGAAGCTTCCATATAGGAGGCTAATAGGCATGAGATCCGACATCCTCAACACTTCCGCTTTCTTTGGTATTAGAATAACATTCGCATAATTTAGCATATCCACCTGTGCCACCCCCTGGTATAGTTCCTGGAATATTTGAATGAGATCTTCCTTTATAATAGTCTAGTACAGTTTGTACAAGAATATTGGAAATCTGTCAGGTCCCGGTGCCTTGTCTGGCCCAAGTTATTAATTGCCTCTAGAATTTCTTCCTTCGAGAATACCCCTTCCAACCCCTCGCTTTTCTCAATTTTAGCATCGTTCCACATCTCAGGATTTAGTTCACATCTGTGGGCTCTTTTCTTTCCCAGTAAATCTTGGAAGATCGAATCAATCTCATGTCTGATTTGTGTGCTCTTCTCAATTTAATTTTCCTCTAAAAACAATCTCGCGATGTGATTATATCATTTTCTACCATTTGCCATCTTATGGAAAAATGTCACATTAAAGTCCCCCTCCTCCTTGGTGTGGCTGGAGTCGTCAGACTCTATCTGTTTTCATCAAAAAAAAGTCCCCCTCCTCCAACCATTGCATTCTTGATCTCTGTCACTAATAGCACTCCTCCATCTCACCTGCCCGATGGAGCTCTCTTATACAACTGACCAGTTCCTCATATTCCTTGTCTTCAAGATTTCTCTCCTCCTCCACTATTTCTAGTTTTTGTTCTCTCTTCCCCAATGACTCTATGGACCTTCTTAGTTCGCCATATTTTTGCTTAGACAATTTTTTCAGTTGCCTGCGTAGACGCCTTATCAAACTATTCCATTTGGATACCGCGTCCTTAGTGACAGTTGGTGCTGACCATGATTCTTCAATGATCCTTCTAAGGTTATCATTAAGGATCCATTCCTTCTCAAATCTGAACTATCTTCGCTTTACACTTCTATCATTCCCACACTCCAGTAGCAGTGGTGTATGGTCTGATGTGTATCTATTCATGGTTGTAACCTTCGCTAGAGGAAAGATATGTTCCCAATCAGTGGACACTAGAATTCTATGTAGTTTTTCTAATGTCGTTTTTTTGGTAAATAATCTCTCTGCCGCCTTGAGTTCAATGAGTTCCAACTCGTCAATAGTAAGATTGAAATCATTCATATCATTCTTGCTAGCGCCCCTCCCTTTATGTTCACTATGAAGTCTAGTAATGTTAAAATTCCCTCCCACTACCCATGGGCCGTCTCATCTGGCACGAATCATTTTAAGCTCTACCAAAAAAACCCTTTCTTAATCTAGAGTTGTATGGCCCATACACCGTAGAGACCATATGTACCCATATGTCGTTCTTTCATTGCATTATAATCATCACCGAGTAATTCCCAACATACTCATCGACAATCTCCAAAAGGTTAGTGTCAACTCCAAGCACAATCCCCCCCTTCCCGACAAACCAATGGCTGATTTGAACCGCCAATCAAAATCCCTAAGCGATCTTAAGCACTCAAGAGTCATTATTAAGTGGATTTTCGATCCTAGTTTATTGTAACGCACAAAACGTAGGCTTCTTTTTAGCGATTGTGTCACTAACTAGCCTACCTTTAGTTCTCGACCGCATTCCTCTAACATTCCGAAAGATGTGCGACATGATAACTAAAACAAACCTCTACATATCTAAAATCTACTAAGGGGTTCTATAGACATAGTCTATAAGCTTCTCCCCTAATCGCATTAATCTTTTCTAACTGTTCTTCTCTAGTGGATCCCATGGCTAACCCAAACATATTCGCATAATATATTATTAGAAATAAATTCAGAATTGAATCATTATCGACACATACCTCCACAAGCGGATGTTTGCTCCTTCGATTTTGCCGATGATTTGATAAGATCCCCCTCGCTTGGGTCATTCAAACCCCATCTATCTATTTGCCTCTTGCTTTTTCTCTTTGCTTCCTCCCCATATCTCGATTTACTTCCCACATATGTCTCTTGATGGTCTTCCTCCATATTCTTCCCTCCCCCTCCCGCTAAGAACACACCTTCCTTTTCCACTTTTCATTCTCGCTACTTAAATCGTGTAGCTCTTCTTCAACTCCTTTTAGTGCTCCAATCATGTTGTCGTCTATGTGTGTTACTTCGATGTTTCCTACTTCCTCTTCGTTTTTTTCCTCCTCGCATCCCTCTTGGATCTCCATATCCTCTCCAACATCCTTTCCTAGACAGCTATACTTAAGTAATGTCCGACCTAGTCTTCTTCTTCTTCTCTGCTTTACTTACTATCTCCAACTTCTCTTAGACTTAATATCCACTGCTCCCTATGAAAGATCCACTATAGATTTATTTTGGCCTACAACTGAATCATTTTGTTGATTAAATCCCATGTAAGCTGCTGAGTTTAGCCGATGAGTCGATGGTCCTGGCCCAAGTAGTTGCAACTATTTTGAAACTGTCATAATAACTATTCAAACGGCATTATCAAAGTCCATCTTCGACATCGTCATCACCTCTGTCTGCGCTTGTGCGGGCACGGTGTCGCACTCATTTTCTCCCCTTCCTTCTCTACTCTATCCCTTCCATAAACAATAACTCATATTGCCCCTGTTGCACCGAACCCCGCAGCATCACTTGGCCCCTCAACTGTCCACATCATTCCGCAATCTATGCATTTCTCTTTCACTTAACAACTGTCTCAAAACCCCCATTCTGATCTAATACACTCCTTTGTGTGACAGGAACCTGTTTTGTATTGTTGAGATTAGATTTCTCTTAGGCTCTGTTTGGTTCAAAGGAGAGGAGGGGAAGGGAGGGATTTTAATGGAGGGGAGGGGAGGGGAGGGAAAGGTAGGGGAGGGATTTAATGAAGATTCTGTTTAGTTCAAAGGAGGGGAGCAGAGGAAAAATAATTATCTTCTTGTTTGGTTCACAAGGGGAGGGAATGGATTTTATAATAAAATTACTTTTATACCCTTCACAAGACATATGTAGTGTCTTCAATCTCCACATCATCTACTTTGAAGTAAACAGTGACATTGAAGTAAACAGTGTCTTCATGTGACAAGCTTGTGTAGACAGTGACATTCTGGTTTTGATGTCATTAGTGCACTAAACGTCTACTTTGAAGTAATTTACATTCATTATGTTCCTTTGGTAAAGCGAATTTGCAGAAACTAACCATTGATTGTAAGATTGTCCTGTAACATATAGCTCCCAATAACTAAAACAAAATTTAGATATTCTAGTTCCCGTTACAGGCACATGGATTCTATGAAACATGCTTGTGCAGTAAAGTAATCAATAGAAGGGCATTTTTACATAAGCCAAAAATCATGATGTTGCAGAAGTACAACATGAGTATATGAACAGCGATCAACTATTAGGGTAGAAACTATATGCAACTAAGGACAGATTACTCCAGTACCAAGTAGAAGTACTTCATTCTTTAAAAGAACAGTTAATTCTTTAGACGATCCTCTGTTGCATAAGCAACAACGAAGATGATGTGGAGATTGAAGAGGGAAAATATCAAAGAGAACTAACAAAAAGGGCAATTTAATCCATTCACATTAAAAAATTAGACATAATTCCTCTTCCCTCCAAATCCCCCCAATATTGGTGGGGAGCCAAAATTGGCTCAGGAGGGGTGTTGCACCCCCCCCCCCCCATTTCCCTCCCCTCCACTCCTAAAAATGACCCAAACATGAAAAGTTTTAAAAAAACCCTTCCCCTCCCCTCCCCTCCCCTCCCCTCCATTCCCCTCCAACCAAACACTCCCTTAATCCAACGGTTGCTCTTTCTCCCCTGTCTTAAAACTCATCCTCTCCATCGGACGGCTGTGATTCACCTTGATCGGATCTAACGGTTGCTAGTTATCTTCAACCTCTAGCTGCGTTTTGTAGCGGGAATCAGAGAGCGTTTCTGATGGCATCGGCAATCCCTAAAACGAAGCTCTTTTCTTCCTTTTCACAATCACCTTCACCTTATGACATTCCCCTTCGAATAGCACTTGAGTAACCGATGGGATAAGCCCCAAGTTCTCACTCCCTATTTGAATGAGAGCGTATTCTCTTCTGATTTGAAGATGGGTGTTCTTATCAATTGCTAGCACAAACCCGAATCAACTCACTAGATTTTGGACTTCTTACCTCACCCAAGAGTAGAAAGGGAGATTGAACAGTCGGATCCACATCGATGGAAGTTGATTGATCTTCAGTGCTCCGTAACTTCGCGACCATCTACTAAAAGTCACATGGAAATCATCGCCTTCTAGGCCTCCAAAAGTCAAAACATTCTTCACTCTATCCTCTAAAATGGACCATTAACACATCTTGTTTAATTTTTTGCACAAGCCATTCCCAATTTGGGCAAGCAACTGTATTAATGAATAGTAGTTTGGTGATTGCTTCAATGGTTGGGTTTCCTGTATGAATCTTGATCATAACACACCGTTTGAATCGATTCTCTAACTCCACTAGATTGGCCTCGAAGTAATAATAGCCTTGATTACTTTTCGGCCATCGTCATTAATTTCCTCTGTTTTCGTCGTCTTAGTTTTGTTCTCCATGGGTTTGATGGGCTCCGCTGCTTGCTGCGTCTTCGATTGCGAGCTTGTCATCTTGTTTTTTTGGCACACCATGGAGATGCGGCCATGGTTGCTTGGTTGTCATAGCTGCAACCATCATTGAAGATGAGCTCCTCCTTTCCTCCTTACGAGCTCTCTTGGATTTGTATAAAACTCATTCTCCTTCCTCATCAATTTTTATCTTGATAACCTCCCTTTCCGGCGAGCTCATATACCTCTGGTGAGTGTAATTTATACCTGATTTTATTACACTTTTTACACATAAAAATTGTGAGTTCATGTTTATTTATTTGAATTTCATCTTCTTTCTACTTAATTTTATTTATTTGTTTGTTTTTGAATGAATGAGATGATTGTTAGGATTATGGACTCAAATACATGAAGTCACGGAGCTTGACACAAAGTAATGCGAAAAAGCTGCAACAACAACACCTAGAACTACTTGGGTGTTATGGCTATGAAATGAGGGATGCTTGGTACATAGCCATTGCGGCAACTACTTGGGTATCATGGCTAGACAGAAATAATTTTTATTTTCGTGCTTCATGTAATATTATTTCTGGTAATCTTATTCATATCATGCATCTTATTTTCTTTTGGGTCACAGTTGCTGCTACAGGAGCAAGAGGGAGGATTGCTAGAGTCTTCCAGGTGGAGGATTTCGATGATGAAGATGTCGAGTTTGGACCGACGCTGGACTGAGGGGTAGGCTCCCACTGAGACTCACAGGGTATATGATACTTTGGGAAGCCAACTGACTGCAGCTAGCTCTATTTTGTACTTTGGTCTATTGTATCTTGGGTTTTAATTTTGCTCTTTTGGTTGGACCCACCCCCCAGGGTATTGTTAGGGGATTATGTTCTACTTTCTGCACTGTTACTTTTTGGTATTTCTCTCTCGGTATGCCGGGGTTGTTTTATTAACTTCTTATTAATGAAACAGGGTGGCGTTATTCCACCTTTTTCCTAAAAAAAACAACACTTAGAACTTGTACGGCTGTTTTGACCAATAAGATGGACGAATCTGAACATGTGTTCTAAATCAAAGATGTTGGTCGTCGAGTCTTCTTCGAAACGAGTACTCATACGTCACAAACAGAGTTTTACAACTCAGGGAAAATCATTTTTTCTACAGTCTGCATGCAGAAAACAAGTGGACAGTCGATCGCACACCCGACCGAATGACCAGACGATCGCCCAGTCGACCGTTCCTCTCGCTGTCAAAACTCTGTACACTTTAAGGGCATGAACGACCGAACGTCCGAAGTTGAGGTCGACTGCGTCAGTGCTGATGTCATATTTTGAATGCGGTTTCGGGTCCAATAGGGCTGTATTTGCATATATCTTTTTAGGGATTCGTTGTGGTGCTATAAATAGATGCTGATGTGAATTCTAAGGCAATTAGAAATAGATTAGAGGCCAAAAGAATTGGAGGATATGACTCATCACACCATTGGGGAGCAAGAGTCAATGCTTTCGTCAAGATCGTCTAGAGTTCATTCTTCTCTTCTACTTTTCATTATGCAATCTAATACAATGTTTACTAGTTGCAAAATCATCATGAACTAAATTTATTTTCTATGGCTTCGATGTATCCTAGTTTTGAGAACACAATTCTAATTTCATGTTATTTGATTCGTCTATTTTTTCATGGTTGTGTGTTTAATTTTTGTTCTTAATGCTTATAATTGTTTGCCCAACTATTGTTTGATTTATTGAATCATGGGAAAACCGAGAGATAACTTCTGATTTAGAATTATAGAATTAAACACCATTAGAGATGATTTACCGCGATTAATGTGACTATAAAGAAATCCATAGAACTTAACGAATAATTAATAAAATGTGCATAGAATAATGAAAAAATGTTAGTTGAAGATATGTTTTGTGTTGTTCAAATAGAAAACATTGAATAAATAGGGATTTTGTTCTACAACTTGGAAAAGTAGAATTTCTAGCTACATGGAATTATGAATTATGTGGAATTAACTAGGTGAAATCAAAATCCCTAGAACTAGCTTTGCTATTAACAAACAACAAAATTTCAGATTTTCATTATTCTTAATTAGATTAGCTTTTCCTTTAGTTTAATTTAGTTGCTATTTTTATTAAAATTTCGATTTTCCAAATAGTAGTTAATCTAGTGAGTTTCGGTACTCAATAAAATAATCAGCCCTTGTCGGTTCGACACTTTTTTTTAAAACTATACTAGTTGCGATTTTATACAGTTGCAAATTATTCTATCAACCTCTGCTGGCTATCTCTGCCATCATCTTCGTCTCCCCCAAGCTTCTATCCTGGTGTAACCTATTTCCTCTCTTCGATAGACCTCTATGGTCTATGCGAACATCTCTTCAGTTAGTTCTTTCTCTTCCTCTAGGTGCCTCGCCGGTGCCGGTACTGTAGTCACCTCCTCCCTCCAGTCGCCTGATGTTGTCGTCCTCCCTTCCTCGTTTGGTCATCGGGCCTTTGTGGTGTTGGTTGCTTGTGTGGGTTCCTCTGTTAGTCCCTCTTTGAGTACCTCTCTGCTACAGCTTTCTCAGGTTCTTTTTTGTGTTTGGTCATTAGGCCTTTCTGCAGCATCGTCTTAGTGTATATATATCTTTTGTATCTGACCTCACCATAATTAAACCAAATTGATTTTAGGAAACTATCGTTCCCTTTCTAAATCTTTGCTGGTTTTCTCTCTCCGAAATTTTGATCACATGGCTCATAAATTTTATCCCTTGATAGTTTGTACATCTTTGAATATCTCTTTATCCTTGTAGATAGGTATTAAGATGTTTTCCTCCAGTCCTTGAGTATTTTTCTAGCCTCTAGAATTCTACTGAAAAGCCTAGTTAGCCACTCAACTAGGCTAGGCCTTCTAAATATTTTCAAATACACACACACTCACTGAAAACAAAATACATTTTATGTATTTATTGAAATTCTACAAAACTGACCATGTTTTTGTTTTATTTGTCATCTGTTTCAAGTGTACTATTTGAGGTACAATATGCATATTTTCGATTCTATATAATGAAACAGGGTATTCTGGCTCTAGTATGTATATGTTGTTGTTCATATCAACTTTCCTAATACTGTCAAAATATGGCCAGAATAATAATATCTACTAATGATTCAGATAAGACATAAAATGCCCATAACAAAAACTTTATTGTTTGATCAATAACTTCCAACAAATGATAGGATAAACAGTTACAACGTATCCCCTCCAAAAGAATTAATCTGACTAAAGGAAGCAAGAGTTCAGCTTGCTAAGCCTTGGGTGTAAGGCCAACCTTGATCATCTGAACTGTAGAGGCATCAGTCTGGAATGACTTTGCAAGAATCTCATCATCAATACCACTACCAAATACAGCATCTGGAACTGATTCAAGACCAGCATTAGCACTTCAAACGCAGATATGGCAATAGCAGGGTCTTTCCCACTGTTAAACTGAAAGTGAACAGGTCCTTTGGGGAATACAAACATGTTGCCTGATTGAAGTGTCTGAGTATAGAGCTTGTTAGTAGTGTCAACAAACTGGACCTTGAGTATGCCGTTAATGAGGAAGAGGAGTTCAGAACCACGAGGGTTACTGTGAGGAGGATTAACAGATCCAGGAGAGAACATTAGTACAGAATAAGACACTCTGCCCACTGAGAGCTGGGAATTCAGCCATGGTTGCTCTGGTAACTGTGAATTTCTCTGGTTACTGTTCCGAAATCACCAATTGACGCATCCCAGTGAAGGTGAAGAATTTATTTATTTATTTATTTATTTATTTGATTAAAAGTGACTAATGTGACCTGTTTCATTAATGAAAAGTTAACGAAACACACAAAAATAGTTAAATCAACCACATCCAGTACACTAGGCTTCCAACCAGTGGACAAAATACATTTGGAAATACAGAAATAGCAATTACATACTCCAGTACCCCCATTCTCATACATAATGAAGTGGACAAAATACATCTACCATCACCAGAAATCCCCAACAACTGTCAGCAAACCCAACCGCAGACGAACCCCCTCCTTCACACCCATCGCAAGCTGAAGACAATGAGAATGTCGCCACCTGCAATAGTCCAACAATGTTCTACTCCGCATTATCCAAGCGCAGCCTCTTCCTTGCCCCTGTCGCACCTGTCCAGTGATTGAAAAGAGACCAAATTTTATTCAACAACATACGAAAAGTACAGTTTGTGCTACGAAAGCAATAATCATTTCTATCTAGCCATAGACTCCAAACACTAGCCGCAACCGCACTATCCCACTTATGTCACTCATCTGTTTGAATAAACTTTAGTCTCCAACTACCCCATAAGTCGTCAATACATTTGGGTATCTCTAATGTACCAAAACCCAATCCCACCGTTTCCTAGGTTAGTCTCGCCTTAGGACATGTACAATGAAAATATGAGTCACATCCTCTTCCCTTAAGTTGCATCGTTGGCACGTCACATCAATCGGGATGTTACGTTTTCTGATGTTAGTTTTGGATAAAATTGCATTATTAAGCACCAGCCACAGGAACGAAGGTAAAGAAATTGCCATCGACCGAAGTGGTATTTGGTGGGAGGATTAAGTCCGAGATGATGTCATGATCACTAGCATTAGCTTCTTTTTTTATCGTTAACAGTGGGTCGTCAGAATCCTCCCGTGTTCCATTAAAAAAAATTTAACGAAACATACAACAAAAAGATGGATTATGAAGTTCATGAAACCCAACAGGTTAGGTCATGGAACTCATACTCCGCGAAAAAGAGAACTCGCCTCAAACATGGGAGTTCCCTGCCAAAAATAATAACAACCAATGATCAAATAATACAACAAAACATAATCCTACTTGTCCACCGACCCAGCCAAAACAAGTCACACACGTCAACCCAATCTAACTTGAATATATCAAAATTGAGTCATTTCTCTCATCCCCTCATTTGTACACCGCCCATCATCGCTGCCACTCACAACCACATATGTCTTCGCTTCCAACAATAACACAAACGCCATCCCTAAGCTCAATAATACGAGAGATACCCCACGCACCCACCAATCTGACCTAAATAGGTCAAAATTGGGTCATTGCTCTCATCCCCTAGCTTGACCACCATCCACTGTCACCGTCATCCACAACCACAACTGTCGTCACCCCCAACGGTAATACAAACACCACTTACATACCCATTTGTACGAGAGAAACCTCAGGCATCCCTCCAATATGACCTGAATAGGTCAATAGCCATTTCTCTCATCATCGAGTTTGTCCACCGTCTACTATCATCTACAATCGCAATCGCCACTGTCCGTCGCCCCCAACAGTAACACAGACGCCACCTCTAAGCCCACTGGCACGAGAGAAACCCAGACACCCACCCAATCCGACATGAATAGGTCAAAATGGAACCCTTTCTATCATCACCTACCTTGTCCAACGTTCACTGTCACCTCCAACCGTAACTGCAGTCTCCCCCAACAGTAACACCAACGTCACCTCCAAGTCCGCTGACATAAGAGAAACCTCAGGCACCCACCCAATCTGACCTGAATAGGTTAAAATTGAACACAAACTTTGAACTAGCTTGTCCACCGTCGCCCCACAACAAGTCGGAGTTAGTTTTCTTGATTATTGGATAATTTTAGTTGTCATTTGAATATTATAGAAGATATTTTGGTGGGAAAAGGGAGGAGGGAAGAGCCAACGACCTCCTCCCCTCCCCAAAGCAGTGGTTCGGTCGGGGAGGGAGGAGGAGTTTCGGATGGAGAGGGAGAGAGGGGGGAGGGGACGTGGAGGGGGTTTGGCGGGGAGGGAGGAGAGAAGAAGGGGTGGGATGGGCGTGAGGGAGGAAGAGGGGGCTTGGTCAGGGAGGGAGAAGGAGGGAAGGAGGAGGGAGGAGCACTAGCATTAGATATTGAACAAACAATGGCTGCGCTAATAAGGAATAAAGTATAGTTGAGATGGTTTACGCATTCATTTTAAAATTTTAATTTCCACACAATTAGTTTATTCACCCAGGGGTGATTTACAAATATTTGTGTTGGAAGGACTTTATATATATATATCTATATAATAAAACACAAAGAAAGCTATCAAGTGGCTCTCCTTCATTCCCCCAAAAAATCAAAGGCCCAGATCTAACCCCACAAAACATATTTCCCTCCCCCCCCCAAAACTCAAATTCAAATCCCCCATCCAAAACAACTCCTATATTTATTTAATTATTTTTCTTTTTCTCTCTCTCTCTCTCACCCTCTCTCTTCTATTCAAAAAAATAAGAAATAAAAATTTTAAAAAATTTTACAAAATAAAAAATTGAAAAACTAAAAAAATTAAAAATTTAAAAACTTTAAAAATAATTCAAAAAATCATATAATATATTTTTTGCTGGACCCCCAAAAGTTTCTCATATAATATGTTTGTTATTTCAGTTAATTTGCTGGACCTCCAAAACTATTTTATATGATCAAACAAGCTACACCGTTCCGAAGACGTGCCGTAGGCACGTGTAAACGGGCAAACCTAGTGTGTATATATAACATAACGGTGGGGCAAAATCCCCCCCCCCCACCCACAGTTTCATTAATAAGCAATAATAAGTTATTTAATGAAACATACAACCAAAATATGAAGTATGAAATTTATGTTACCCAATAGGCTGAGACATGATACTCATTTTTCATCGAAAAAGAGAGAAACCTCCCTAGACAAAAAGTTTCCCGCCCAAAACAACCTATGAACAAAACAACCAGCAAAAATTGGTGCAAGGTTGCCCCGAACCATCCAAAAAAGTGCAGTATACCCATGCATGTTGCCCGCAGGTACTTTGCATGCTGATCACTCATCATCCTGTGTCTGCACCCTGTCCTCAGGATCTGCCGCGTGTGTAGGAGTTGAAACATCATCATACATCTCCCTGATCTTCTTTCTCGTCTCAGTACCTACCGTATTAGCCCAGAACACAATATTAGTCATTATCAAGTTTATTAGATGATGATGCATGAGAAGTTTGTGTGTGTGTTTAAAGATTCTGTTGTTCCTTTCTAACCATATAGCCCAACAGGTGGTTGCTACCTCTGTAACACCCCGAATTTCAAATAAGACCGAATTCGAAGTTCTACAGGATCTTTACACTTCACTTCGTACAATTTTACAAGGAAATTTAAACTTTTCATCATACATCAGAGTCTTTACAATCATTTACACAACGGAAGATAAAATGAAGTACAACAATGAAAATAATATACAACTTGCAACATCTTTATTATATAATTAATCAACAGCATCGTATCAACTTTATATCTTCATGAAAATCCAATTCCTGCATAATAAACTGTGGGCACGTCAGTTACTTACAACTGACAAAAATGTTATACACGGCTATCCTCTCTATGCCGAAAATATAACATTCTCAATACTTTAACAAACCACAATCTTGAATGTAAATAAAGTGTTAAATATGACTACACTAAACATGTAAGTGTATACAATGCCTTAATGCCTAATGCAGATATTTTATACTAGAATGACACTAATGCATAATTGTTCGGATTCTATGCATCACATACTACATAGGTCCGAGGGCAAGTACCTACGTACTCCACATTTAAGGGTTCAATCCCTCGCCATGAAAACTACCCAGTAATAAAGCAAGGTTTAGACATTCCACGAGTACGGATCCCAGT
Source organism: Hemerocallis citrina (assembly GCA_017893485.1). NCBI lineage: Eukaryota > Viridiplantae > Streptophyta > Magnoliopsida > Asparagales > Asphodelaceae > Hemerocallis > Hemerocallis citrina. The sequence continues at coordinate 128,690,358 of CM030368.1, forward strand.
CCCGGAGTACACCGCCCGACTGTTATACAGAATCCTCGTCATGCGAATCTCCCGCAAGTGCCCCTCTAGCCCCGGTATATGTATATACACTGGAGTACGACAAACTATTCGCCCGACTACGCATAGTCCCGGATTTAAAATAAAAGCTCGTCTCCATCGAAGCAACCTCAGTCCCAGAGTACACCACCCGACTGAGTCTATAGTCCCGAAGTACATCGCCCGACTATATAGAGTGTCCCACTTACGTTTGCCCAGGTTTACTACACCTTCTTCTAAGTGCCTAGTTCTTAAGTTCAAGACATGAATAAATTACCATACCTAGAGTTAGTTTTACCTCCTATCAGACTTAATCACAAATACGAGATAGCTCCATAGCCATATCTCAAAAATATAATTTAATGTTTAAATTCAATACTGCCGGTACCCGAGGTCTCACTAAAACTCTAGATCACAACCTTTCATGTACAAGAATCCATGAGTACTCATACCCTTCAATAAACATGTATTAAACTCAATGTGTTCATATCTTCAACTTATCCACAATGTCTTATTTTAGCACTACTCATGATTCATTTATTCATTTACAATTCGAAATGAAACAATACTTCCTTTCATGAATATAGATTCATCACTTTAAGTCTCTTTAGCAATTTAAGCTAATATAACAAATTCATATCTCAACCCATATCAAGTATTTCTTACACCAAATAAGTGTAATTTTCTTCAAGAGAAATCCATTTACACAATAATATTTTACTCTTCTTTTAAAAGAAATAATTGTCACACTCTTAAAGGAAATTTTTTGAAGTAATCAATTCATTTTCTATCTCAAATCCTCTTTTGATTTCTCAAAATATACATGAAAAATTATGAAACTAATTTTAATAAACTTTAAATCTTTTTAGAGAAATATTAGAATTTTCCCAAATTTTATTTTGCATTAAAACTCTTCATTTTGATTAAAACCCAAAAAAAATGTTTGGATCCATCAGGTTTCGAACCCGAGCTCCCCCACCGGCTACAGTGAACGCCCCAAGGCCCAACCATAGTCACAAATCCGGCGTTCGGGAATAATTCGGTAAGATTCAATATTCGGAATTCGGCAAAAATTCGGAAAATTCGGAAAAAAATCGGCATAAGTTCGGAAAGAAAGAAATACAAAATTTAATACATCTTAATAGTTAGTACCCATCACCAAAGCCAAAAAAAATGTTTATTAGTAGTCTGTGAATGTAGTCACTGTATATTATATAAGATAAGAATCAATAAGCTTTACGATCATTTACTTGCTTTGATCAGTTTTATACGACATCACACTGCATACCACAAATTACACATACACCATAATTAGCTCCAAAAACACTGATATAGCATCATCTAATTCTCAGCCTTGTTTTGTTTGTTAGCTACTTAACCTATGCACCAAACAACTAATTACAAGAGTGTTTCATAAGAGAATATCTTAAACTATTACAAAAAAAAGACATCATTTACAAAATAATTTCAAACTCAAGTTTCCAGGTTCATGCCATACTTCAATTCTCACTCCCCTTGGTTCCATATCCTCTTAAAAATTGGATAGCAACAAGTTCACACAACAAATGGTTCATTTTATTGATCAACAATTGCAATGAACATGGACATAGATGAAAATGATAGGAGATCGAGAATCATACCTTCTAGTGATTGAGCGAACGGAATTCTTTTGATTGCAATAGGGAAAGAGGAATCGTCGCTCCTGATTTGGGGGAAAAAATATGCGCGACTGAAAAGAGGAAACACAAGGGAAGAGGAAAGCAAGACGCTACAAGAAAATAGGGTTGAATACTTGAGTTGGGTTATTAAGTATTATTCGCGAATAATTCAGCAATTCGTGATTTTCGCGAATTATTCGTGCACTTTGCGAATAATTTGCAAAGCGACGTATAATTCACGAACTAGTTCGACTGAGAAAATATTCGCGAATAAATCCCGAATTTGACGAATTAAACCCGAACTTTGTGACTATGTGCCCAACCCACTTGCCACTAAGTCCATATGGACTTTGTGTTAAGATGCCATAACGAAATCCCCTTATACTCAATTTTGGGTTCAGATTTATTTAAAATGAAAACAAAATAAAGTGGGTATAACAAGTTTCGAACCCAAGATCTCTTACAAGCACAATAATGACTTATGGTGCACTAACTAACCAATAAGTCCAAGTGAAATTTCTGATACAAAGTTATACTAATATGCTTTTGTTCAACCGTACTGTTATTCAATTATTTCCACAAAATTCAATTTTCATTTGATCTAATGTTTCATTATTCAAACTGAGTTTTACTTTCTAACAGTAACCCACAATCTAAAAATTGATATTTTAGACAATAAATCTAAATCTCAACTTATTTCCTCTTATTAAAAAAAACATGAAATGCATTTCTTCCATTTAATCAAAATAGCAATTTGTATCTCTTACTAATAATTAAATAAATTTATGTGTATCAAATTAACTTTACTAAAATTAATTTTTAACTATAAGGGAAGTCTCTATAATTGTTTTTACGATTACATGTTTCTACATTTGTAAATTAACATGCATATGGCAAATACTCATTATTTCTTTTTCTCGTTTCCAAACAACATAATGACAATTAGTTTCTCAATCAATAGCAAAATTTCTACAATTTGGCACACATAATAGCATGGATTTTTTCTCTAATAATTACATCAAATTTATCTATACTACTCATGTAATATATTAGCATGCATTTTCTACATTTAGAAAGCACAAGATCATCCACCTCTTATGAAGAATTTGAAACCAAAGAAGATGAGATACAACTCCTAGCTCCAATAAGCAACTCATAGTCCTTCTCCTCCTAGCAAGAGCACTCCAACAAGCAACAAGAACACTCTAACTCTCTTTCTTTTTCTCTCTTGATTTCTTTTGTTTTTGGTGTGAAAAGAGAAGAGAAAACAAGGGTATTTATAGGACAAAGTGAATGGCTCAATTGCAAATTTCACCCTCCTAATAAATATCCACTCAACCTTTCATTTTCCTAACTCCCTATCTCTTCAACTCTTAACTCCTGGCCTTTCTCTCTTCAACAACCGATCCCCCCTCTCTCTACATGCACAGTCATCAAGGCCAAAGACAAATTGACTGCTGTCTTCTTCAACCATCGGGTGGGCCCCTGTGCCACGCTGGTAAGAACAGGCAATGCCTGTTGCCTCTCACAGTCCCGGGTGGGACCCCCAGGTATGACACATCACCCATGTGATGTCCAAACACAGCAGTACTCACTCAAGTCTGCTTTTTATTTCAACGTGGGCCCTCCCATTCACCTATACATTTCACTATTATTTTACATATAATGCCATCTTGCATATATTTAAACCAACAGCCAACTTTTTACTTTCAACATATATATATATATATATATATATATATATATATATATATATATATATATATATATATATTCTTTGAAAATTACGGAGTATTACACACAATATGTACGTAAAAATTAGTTTAATTAAAATTTATAATGTTTCATGCACAAATACAAAAAATACACATACTCCAAAAATTTATTTTTTGAAAATAAATATGCTCAAATATGCACACCGAACACGTGCATCGCACGTAAAAATACTATTGCTGCTGAATCTGGTGTGGGGGTAATAGATAGAATTTGTGGATTCTTGAGAAAACGAAAAAGGCAAACCTGTTGACCTGTTGAACTTCACCAACGTGTTGACTTGGTTTCTTGCTACTGCTGCGAACCTGCAAAAAGTGCGAAACACCGGGATGGATCCCGACGACGCACCCTCCAACGCTCTTGTCAGTAATCAGGAAGATTATGAAAGAGCTTTATGTAGAAAAAAATTGATTACCTTGTTACGGTGGGAAAAGAGGGGTATTTATAGTTGCCTTAGGGATCCGTTTCGAGATAGGAACAAATCTCTACTTCCCAGTGTGAATGGATAGAAGCGGTTAAAATCACCTCTTAGGGATAATTATGAATCTGAATTCTTCTTTATCCTTCTGAACTGGTTCGTAACGGGTTGGGATCCGTACCCAGTAGGACAGATCTGTTTATGGGTTATTGGACTTTGGAGAAAGACCCAGTTCCTACTTTAGACCCGTTTGTAGGTGAAATTACCATTTTACCCCTAAGAGCTTTAAGATTCATGTTCGATTTGAATGGTCCCGATTTAATCCTATTTTTAGCCATATCAGGAGCCCCCTACTCCTGGAGATTGACTTCTACAGTCTTTGTTGGGTAGTTTTTTTGCCCTAATGGCGTACGTGATTTTATCGGAGTTCTTAAGGGAGTTTGGATCTTGCTCAAGGTGTAACGGTATCTATCCGAGCTTGTAAAATACCCAAAATTATTTCTCAGGTTTTTCTGGATTTTTTGTGATTTTTCGAGATTTTTCTGAAATTTTTCGAATTTTTTATTCAATTTCAAATTTTAAATAATTAATTTTCGAAAATATTAATTAATTATTCTAATTTAATAATTATATTTTCAGAAATTTTAAATTATTTTATGAATTAATAATTATTTTTAGAATTTTTTAATTAATTTTTTCCGATTTTTAAATATTTTTTTCGGATTTTTTAAATAATTAATTCGATTAAATAAATAAATAAATACCAGGTGACGTGGCGCAATCCTGCGCGTTGATCAAGATCAGATGAGCGCGCATCGTGAGGAGCCCATTTTTCTCTCGTTTGGAGCTCAGTGACAAGAACTCTCGGCTCCAGCTACCGAAGTCCCCCACGTTGACACGCGGCGTAGTCAACGGCGTTGCGTAAATGTCCCGCCCCGCTTCTCAAAAAATACGGAATACGAGCATGTAATAAAAGCCCAGCGAATGATTTTCATTATCCATAAGCTGTTCAGGAATTCTTTACAACATACCACAGGAATAATCAGAGTCGAAAGCAAAAGTATGAACCAACATGTATAATTGAAACAAGATACCAGAAATTACTCGAAAACCAAATACAATATTCACAAATAATCAGGTTATGAACAAGACAAATATCCTGGGTCACATCGCCCAAATACAAATAAATATCAAAGTAATCAAGTACATTTTATTCAAGTTCAAGCAACAAGTAATAAAATAATAAAGCAGAAAGTCCAGCACTAATACATCATCTCGCCAATACCATCTGGCAGTTGTCCATCTTGATCGGCAATTAGTAAATTTGCAGGAGAATGAAAGAGAAAAATAAGTACTCGTCAATTGCAAGTTACGGGTCACAAATAATGTAGGATACAAGCACATGGGGAAGATAACTAGCAACATGGTATACGTGTGATGTCAACATAAACAACTAGCATGGTAATGTGATCAAGTGTAAATAGCATGAATCAAGTATCAAGTAATCAAGTAAACAGATAAACATGCACAAGTCTCAGTAAACAGGTAAACAGATAATCAGGTATACAAGTAATCATGTAATCATGTAACATGATAGTTAGATAATAGAAAATCAGATATCAGGATTGTCATGTCAAGTCTTGTTATTTTACTATCTAGGTAGCACATCATGCATCCCGGTTTTTACTACATGGTTGTTACAACAAACAGTTTCGCTTTAGATATCATAGTGGAATCCATATGGCAGTGTACTTAGGTACAGGAAACAGGAATAACAGGAACAGGTAGAACCTAGTGGTTCTCTTCCGAGTACACCTTCCTAAGGGAAGTATGCAGTCAGGTACAGGAAACAGGCATAACCTAGTAGTTATCTTCCGAGTACATCTTCCTATAGGGAAGCATGCAATCAGGTACAGGTAACAGGATCGTGAATCATGTAGTCATGAACACGTAACAGGCAGGTAGGATACAGGTCCTCTTCCAAGTATACAATTCTATATTTTCCACTACTAGATATTTCCCTTAAACCCCGGCTTGGTCATTTATTATTATAAACAAGCATGCAAGTATGTGTTGCAAAACAAAGCAAGGATAACAGAGTATAAATATGTATCAGGTTCAGGGTGCAAGATAAACAAGTACAGGTACAAGATAATGCATAATAGGGTAAAACAACTAGTTTTCTAATTCAGGACAGCAAGACAGTGTTGTACTAAAATAATGATTCCCGCTACTACAAACATCGAAATCTGGATCCATCGATGGATATGGAAAATAGACTTCCACACGAATCCAGCGAGTATAAATAAGTCATATAGTAATTCACAACATCATAACTCAAAACAGATTTGAAAATAGAAAACATGTTTAGTCAGAAATCAGGAAAATGAGTTCTCAATCAGGAAAACTGCTTCAAAACCTCTCAAATAAATTTAGAAAAAATCTGGGGTATTCCCCTATATGTCTAGAATCAAAATATAAAGTTTCATAATATTCCAGTAAGAGTAGCTTAGTCATCAAAAATAAAAAAAAACATCAAGAAACGACACTTTGGAAAATCTGGAAGTCCCAACACTGCTGTATAAAAACTGAAGTATCTCGCAACCAGTGAAACGAAATCCAAATCCGCCAAAGGGATATGAAAATAGATAGAATTTACTAACTTTCATATTTCGCAAATATTTTTCATACAGTAAAAGGAATCACAGCGAAAATAGGGTTCTTTACAGAACAGCGAGCAAAATACAGCATGCATAGATTTTAGAAACGAGCCTGAATCATCACATAAAACTTATCAATAAAATTCACCAAAATTCTGGGTAATCCCTAACTAAATAAAAAAAAATACTGACCAAAATTTCAGATCAAAATAATATGTATAGCATAGTTGTTTAAAATAACTTATCATCAAATTAATCGAAAAACAGAATCTGGAAAAGGTCGACACCTCTGTACTAAAACAGCCATAACTCAGTCATACGAAATCAAAATCAAGCAAGGTTAGAGGGGTTTGAAAATAGACGAAATTATCTAAAACTCATATTTTATACCGAAATCAAGATATTGACTGCAACCCAGTCGAAAACAGCAAACCAAACAGAACAGCGACAAAACTACAGATTTTTTTCCCTTAAAGCAAAATCAATATAGATTCAAGAAAATTGATCCAAAACATTCAAACTTGAAATAAGGTCTACCAAGTGTCTAAACACCATGATTTAGGGTTATTAACATTTCCACGCCAAATATATCTCATGGGTCTTAATCAAAACACAAGTTTGCACACAAGTCTCACATATATGTTCCAAATCAAGAATCGGGCGAATCCTAGGTTAAATCATGTCAAGATTGTGTCGTGAGTCTTCTAAGGCCAAAATATCATAATAGAGACAAAACCCATCAAGGAAAACACAAACACGAGTTGTCTCTAGACCCAACTAAACTATAGGTGAACTTTTTGACTTGTATCAAACAAATGAATTGGAGTAAAGTTAGTTGCCTTAAATCGGGATAAAGAACAAAGAACGCAAAAGTAAGAGCAAAACCCACAAATGAAAATCCACGAACTCACGAATGATCTACACGCGCACTCGAGCACCCGCAAGAAAATCCCAAAAACAAGAGAGTGCGCGACGACGGATGAAGAGACACGGACGGGAGATAAAGCACAAGAATCTGCGCAAAGGGTTTGGGAAAAATATGCAGCACGGATTGTAAATAAATATATAAGGGTGCATATATATACTAGGTTAGAAGAAGGATGGGAGGCACACACTGGTGGCGGCTACAGGAGGAGAAAAAAAGAAAAATAATGGATCGGGTGTGCTCCTGATATGAACCATGCTAATATGTTTGCATAACCTTGTGTTTACAATAGTGTTAACATATGCGAATGATTTCAATGATAAATTATGAATGAAAATCATGCTAGTAAGTTTGAATTAGTTTGATGAGATGATATTGATATGTAGGTAAATTTTATGCTAATATACATGCTATGAATAATATGAGTGTGATTAAATAATAGAAGATTTTGATGTAAGAGTTGATACCCTGATTCATGTTAAAGTACTTATAAAACTTCATGTTTGGTAAATGTATATTTTTGAATAAAAAGTAGTTTTAATTTACACTTTTGTGATGAAAAAAAATTAGTAATAAATCTTGTAAATGGAAAATTGAGAAAAATAAGAGATGATTATTTTGCCATGCATGAACAAAAGGAAAAGAATAGATTGTATGAAAAAGATTAGAAATATTTTCTTGATAGAAAATATAATAATTTCTGATTAGTTTCGCTAATGGACTCATGCAATTGGTTATAATTGTTTCCAATAATTAATATATGCAAATTTTGTTTTCTAATAAAAAGAAACATTAAAAGTTAGATAAATCACATGAAATATGGATTGGAAAAAATATGAGTTACTGTTAAAGATTTTTATCTCAGTTTTATAAGTTTATTTCAGTCTAATAAGAAAATTAGAATCAATGGAAATCGAATACATTCTTTGGGAAAGAAGTTGAATAACAGAGGACTCTAATAAAAATCTAGTGATAACCCTTGTATCGATGAGCACGCTCGGCCTAGCGGTTTGGCGTTGCGCTGGCCTTCTGGCTGACTCGGGTTCGACTCCTGAGAATCCCAAAACTTTTTCTCTTTTTGTTTTCAATAAAATCCGAGAGTAGAAATAAAGGAGTTTTAGGGTGTACTTTAGACACCAAGTCCATATGGACTAAGTGGCTTTCGGTTGGGTCTTTGGATGCTGGCTGGGAGCTCACGGGTTCGAAACCCAATGTGAGCTTTTCTTTTGTGGTGGGTTTATTATTTTTGAGTTTTGAGATAGACTAAAAATTGAAATTAAATCCTAGTACTCATATAAAATGAAAGAGGATTATTTGAAATATATAGTTTAGAAATTTGAAGTAGATAAAAGTAAGTTTTTAGAAAGATTGTGTTTTGTCTTAAAAAAAAAAACTAAATCATTTAAGAACATGATTTGTATTATTAAAAGAAAAGTAAAGTATTGATTGTGAGATAATTGTCTTTGATGGGAATGGTTCATTTTATACTCGGTTATTAGACTTGCAAGTGATCAAATTATGTTGGTGAAAAGAATTATTATTTTGATGATTTTACGAATGAGGAATCATGAATTAGAGTTAAGATGAGCCATTAATCATTTTTGTGAACAATTGAAAGATGAAATTATCTAGGTTTGAGACATGATTATTAAAGGATATGTGTACCCATAATTCTTATGCATAAATTGTTGAGTTTTGAGTTAGTAAAATCTCGCTACTGGCAAATGTTGAAATAAAAGAGTTGAGATATAAATTTGAGATATGGTTGTGGATCTATCTTGGTAGTGGTGATTAAGACCGGTAAGAGATAAGACTAATTCTAGGCTTGGAAATCTATTCATGTCTTAAACTAAATAATTAGGCACAAAAGTGAAGATGTAATAGACTTGGGCAAACATAAATGGGTGCTTCTATATAGTCGGCGGTTTCATGGGAGGCTGAGATCCGTATCCGTGAAATAATCTAAATCTTGTTTTATCACCGGGTAGTTTCATGATAGGGATCGAACCCTTCAAAGTGGAGTACGTAGGCGTTTGCCCTCAGACCTATATAGTATGGGATGCATAGAATCCGAACAAGTGTGCATTAGTGTCATCCTAGTATAGAATTGTGTGCATTAGGCATTAAGGCATGACATACACCTACATGTTTAGCGTAGACACATTTAACACTTTATTATTCATTTAGCTGTTGTGCTTTTATTAAAGTAATGAGATCGTTATATGTACGGCGTAGAGAGGATAGCCGAGTATAACATTTTGTCAGTTGTAAGTAACTGACGTGCCCACAGATTGACATGCAGGTAATGGACTATTCGTGAAGGAGTATATGATGCAATCGATTACTCAATTTATGAAGTTGTACAAGTTACATTTTGTTTTCAAATGTTGTAATCTTTATTTCTTTCGCTGTGTAAAAACAAAGTATAATGAACTCTGATGTACTATTGAAAAAGTTTTAAATTTCCTTGTAAAATTGTACGAAGTGAAGTAAAGATCCTGTGGAATCTCGAATTTGGTTTTATTTGGAATTCGGGGTGTTACATCTTGACTGGTTATTTCCCCAAAACTATTTTTATAACCTTTAAAGTTTCTGTTTCTTTGTTGTTTGTATGATTATCAACATTTTTATATTTGGGTTTTATCTCTTAACTTTTGACTTCTTTTTCTATGTGAATAGTCTTCCTATTTTCTTACGATTGGGGATTAATGGTGTATTTTGACTTCACTTTCCATTTATAATTGATCGACTATATATTTTCCTGTTGGATTTATTTATAGAGTTGATAAGCCAAATTCTTATTTTGTTTTATAATGTTATTATTATTGTTATGGTTTTCATTATTATTATTGGTATTATTATTATTATTGATTTTACCATTGCTATTATTATTGTTGTTTTCATTATTTTATTATTGTTGTTAATATTGAATTACCTTCATACAAAAAGGAAGTGTTGAACCCAAACTATATTCTGTCTTGCATTATTATTCTTACCAGTATTGTTAATATACTAGGTATGCCCGTGGCGCGTGCCGACAGCACGTATTCGGAACTGCATATAAATTTCTTTGGAGTTATTTGGTTAAGTGAGCTGCATATAAATTTATGCATTATACATGCTAAGATCAAAAGTCATTCAATATACCTTTTTATACCTCTTTAACAATTATTCGTTAAAATGTTTTAGTTTTTAGGAATTTATCTTTATTGCCCTTAAATATCTTAATATTGACTTATCTAGTTCTTAAAAAAGCTAGATTTTTGTCAAGAAATGTGAGAACATCAATTAAAAATATGCACCATGACAGGAAAAAAAAACTGATTGTAAACAAATACAACCACCTTTCTAATACAATCATCTACTCTATACAGGCCTCCTTTGAAATTATATTGCTTCCTAATAGTTTTCTAATACAATCACCTTTAAATTGTTTACAGGCTAATATTCTAGGAGGAGGCACGTTATCGCGAAGAATGATTAATTAATTAAGTCGTTTAGTAAAAATTTCGACAGTCTTCTCTAAAATTTTACAGGCAAGGTTGTAGTAAAAATTTCGACAAAATCTCTCCTAAAATATTAGTCCTTTTAGAGCAATTTCTTATGGAATTCTGCTCAAAATTAAAAAATTAACATCACAGGCAGTCAAATTGAATCCTCTCCAGGTCAATCCAAGCCACATCACACAGGCATTATATATATAGGACTCTGGGGAAAAAAATCTTCATATGACTAAAGATATAAAATAAAAGACCAAGATATCGTTTGGAAACATAATAGAATTTAGGAAATTTTGTAAAAATTTCGACAGAACCTCTCCTAAAATATTAGCCATTTTACAGTAATTTCTTACGGAATTCTACTCACAATTAAAAATTTAACATCACAGGCAATAAATATGAATCCTTCCCAGTCCAATCCAAGCAACATCACACATGCATCATATATATAGAGCTCTGGGGGGAAAAAAAACTTCATATGACTAAAGATACAAAATAAAAACCAAGATATCGTTTGAATACATAGTTGATTTTAGAAAATTTAGTAAAAGTTTCGACAGAGTTTTCCCTAAAATATGTGCCCTTTTATAGCAATTCCTTACGGAATTCTGCAAACAATTAAAAATATGACATCACAGGTAATAAATATCAATCCTCCCTAGGCGAAACCAAGCAACATCATACAGGTATCATATATATAAGGATCTGGGGGAAAAAATCATAATATAATGCAAGATACAAAATAAAAACCAAAAATTCGTTTGAAAACGTAATGGATTTTGTGAAAAACCTTCAAAAAACCTTTCAAAAACCAAACACCGAACCCAATACTCTACAAAATTGCGGGTACGGGTATTAACATAACTATATTATATCATCATTATATACAGATACTTACATAATCTCCCAAATTGCTAAATATTACAACTATTACATCCTTCACAAAAATATACACCTACCAACCGAATGACCAAAAAAAAAAATTACAGTGTTGTAGAAAAACACAATGCTTCAAGTCTTCAAAAATGGGACCAAACAGTGTACCTAAAAAAACAGTAAGAGTTTTGAAATAAATAGTAAGAGTTTACAATAATCAATCAAAACAATGAGACACTACAACACACGATGGATTTACCGGCGTATATTTCCCGGCATTTTACCAGAAATGCCAGGGTAGGAAGAGACCAGAAATGGGGCGTAGGATGGTTATACACCGGCGGCCTCTATAAAATACCGGAGAATTATGATATTCACCAGCGTTTTTTATTAAAATGCCGGTGAAGGCTATATTCGCTGGCGTTTTAATAAAACACGTCGGTGAAAGTATACAGATAAAGTGTACCAAAAAATCTTCTCCCATTCACCGCGTTTTTAGTTAAAACGCCGGTATAGGTTCTTGGAATAAATTTCTCTCAAACCCTATACCATTTCCTCATTCGATCGCAAAAAAAAAAAAAAAAACCTCAATTTTTTCCCCTCTCTCGCGCTCTCCCGCTTTCCCCAATTTTCCCAAACCATATACATATACTTTTCCCAAATTTTTTATTTCTCTCCTTTCCCCATCGACGTCCCACTCTCCCGCCGTCGTCGTTTTCCCCCTCCCCCGCCGTCGCCCCTTCCCCCATCACCGCACCTGCCCCCTTCGCCCGCCCCCCGTCCTCCATCGCGGCCCCCTGCCGTCCCCCTTCTCCCAATCTCTCTCTCCCTCTCAAAAATCGCCGCCCCCCTCCCCCAATCAACTCAAGTAAGGAATTTCAAACCCTAAAGTTTATTCTAGTATGAATTTGAGAATATGAGAATAGGTTAATTAATGATCGGTTCTTGATTAGGGTTAGGGTTAGGGTTTTGATCGGTTCTTGATTTATCGTACTAACCGGATTTGATTCTAGTCATGCTTTTGTTGTTTGTAGTTTTTTAGGGGTTAGTATGGTTTTTAGATGAAGTTGTTTGAGCCCAAATGGGCAAAAAGTGATATTTTTGATGGGTTTCTTTGAATGGGATGAGGTTGTTTGAGTTGGAAAGGGAAAAAAAGGCAATCCTTTTGATGGGTTTTTGGTTGAATTGGTTTTGGAACAGGTTGGATGTGTACATTTATGATTACTTGGTGAAGAGGATACTTACTGGCTTTTTTGGTTGAATGGGTTCAAGCTCAAGGATCATATTATGAAACTTCTTTGTTGCTTGGGTTCTTATAAACTGAGATCATTGCCTTCTTTGTTGACATGTTACTATAAACTGAGATCTTGATGTTTGGGTAAATATATTTTTGGTCTTTAGGTGAGATTAGATCTTTATCATATAAGTCATATGTGATGGACTTTTGGTTTTGAAGTTTTTTGAATTGAGATTGTTAGAAGTTGACTTCAAGAAATTTAAGGCAAGAAGTGAATTTTTGACTATTTTGCGTGGAGACACTAGAGGAAGCTTTTAGAAGCATCTGTGATGTGAAGTCTTACCAATATGAAGTTTTATAAGTTTTTATATATTGCCTAATTCACCATCTGAAAGGTTATTAAAGAGCCGTTCCAAACGGCTCTATCCCAGACAGAGCGTAGCGCAAGCAGCGAAAGCGGAACATTTCGACCGTTCGACCCGCGGGTCAATGGTCGACCCGTCACGGGTCGAACGTTCGACCCGTACGGGTCGAATGGGTCAAAACCGCGGGTCGACCCGCGGGTTAGCGAGTTGAATTTGCGAATTGAACGGGTTCGTGGGCCGGGTTTTGCGGGTACAATTCACGTTATTTGCGACCCGGGTCGACCCGGTACTGTTCACCGGGTTCGACCCGAACCTGCCAATTAGCTAACCGGGCCGGGTTCGCGGGCCGGGTCGCGGGTGGGTCGCCGGTGACCCGGCCCAGTTGCCATCCCAACCACACACAACTCTCAATCTTTTAACTCACTTACTAAACTACTAATAATGTATTTTATACTATAGGACTTGGAGAATAATTAGTACAAAATAACTAGGCTAGGGGGGGGGTATTTATACTAAAAATTTGGAAAAATGGAAGGCTAGGATCAAACTAGGAGTTAGAAACAAAAGGCTAGGATTCAAGGAGGAGTTACAATAACCAACCATGATCAAGTAACCACCACCCATGACTCCACTTGAATTTCTCATTTTCCCTCCTTGTAAAAACCGGCCTACACCATGTGCATTTGCACGTGTACTTGCAATGCACGTGCATGCAATTGTCTCCATTTAAAAATTGTACATTATATTTTCTATAAAATTAATCTTTAAAATGTGTTCTACATTACAAGTTGTAATAAAAATTAAAATAACTCATGGGCTTTAGTTTATGGGCCAAAATAATAGTTATAAAAAAGATAATAAATAAATTAAATTTGGGCTAAAGAAGAAAGGCTTATGTTTATTTGAAAAGGGCCTTTATATAAAAATAATTAAAGAGCACATATATATATATCATCATAAAATTTAATACTACCAAAAATATTGCATGTGCACACTACGTGCAAAAAAAATAATAAATTTTCATAAATGAAAATCGGGGCATTACACTTATCATCCCCTTGACATTCTTATACACACTTGCATGGATATGAATGACTTAATAATAAAATACTAAACAAGGCGGGGTTAATAAGGGTTGACTTAGTAGTGGATAATCTCAAAAATTGTACTCGGTAAGGCCTTATCGTTATATCGTATTGCCATGAAAGGAGGAATATTGATTGTGAATTATTGAATGTTAATTGTAAATGATTGTTATTTACACCGAGTACATGCTTTGCAGATCCCACCACTAGGTCTAAAACAAATACTGTTTTGCGTGCACCAAACCTGTGGTATGGGACGCAGTAGTACGTGCACTAGATAGAAAAAATAACATGCTAATAAACCTAAGTTGACACGTATATACTTGATCGTGACCATTGTTTATTAATACCGTTATTGCTTTTGTAATTTGATCTTGATTCATATTCCTTGATGAACCTTGTTCCCTTAATCTCTGCTTTTCACTACTTGTTGTCCATACTTGCTCTAAGGACAAATTATTCTTTTTTTTAGATGAACAAGTACAGGTGCACAAGAAGAATTACCAGAAGACATTGATGAGCAATTCTTCTACGATCGGAGCAGGAGCTTGCTAGAAGGTATTTGTTGTTTATTTCCAGTTGTTGGTTATTAAATTGGACTATTTCATGTTTAGTCTAAGTATTTGTTTATGTGATTATATAGTTATGCGTGGTTGTGAATATTTTCTTGTCATGTTGTTGAGTTAAGATTGGTACAGCTTATGGATGATATGAGTTGAATGGACTTTTGGTTTTGAAGTTTTTTGAATTGAGATTGTTAGAAGTTGACTTCAAGAAATTTAAGGCAAGAAGTGAATTTTTGACTATTTTGCGTGGAGACACTAGAGGAAGCTTTTAGAAGCATATGTGATGTGAAGTCTTACCAATATGAAGTTTTATAAGTTTCTATATATTGCCTCATTCACCATCTGAAAGGTTATTTGGACTGTACTTGGGCTTCAATAAGTTTCTATATATTGGGCTCACTTACGATTACCTGATAACTTATACTCCTTTCCTCACTTACGATTGAGAAGGGATTTGTACTTTACTTAATCTCTCTTTACTTAGCTTAAAGTTCATGATTTGTATGCTTCATCTTATATATTGACTTATGTGTATTAGATATAGATTTACGAGGCTTTGTTGATGAAGGATGTGATGATGAAGAAGGTAGTTGATGACAATGAGTTGGTTTGGAGGAATTGGTCAATTTCATATACAGTTAAATCATTTTGGTAACTGTAAGTTCATGCTACTTTGCTACTTTTTTTGCTATTGGGTCACACTACTGACTACTTTGCAACTTTTTTTAAACTAGTGATGATGAGATGGGTTATGATTCTGAAGTTGCACACTACGAGTCATTGATTTAATGATTCATTGAATAAATGATTCATAGGAGTAACTAGTGATTTGTTTGAATCCTATCTGAGCTTTTTAATTTATGAACACTTTTGCTGCTGAGTGAAAGCACATTCAGTGAGCCGCTGAGTGAAAACTTTTTAATTTATGAACACTTCTGAAGTTACATGCTCATTTTTAATTAAATGACTACTTTTGATATACTGACTAATTTATGAGTCAGTGATTGGCAATCTACTTTTGATATATTAAGTTGCACTCACTGATTAATCTTTACCTTTTTACCTGACTAATTTTGAGTCAGTGAGTGGCACTCACAGATTGTGCTTCCCTAATTTATCATGAATCATCCTATTGAGTGCATTTTGCATATGGATCTATATTGATTTGGATCTATATTTATCATGCTTGGGTAATTTATGCCATAGTATTTGTGAGAACAACTAAATATGCTTGAGTAAAAACAGTGAACAAATGGAGTTTCTTCTCATTATTTTCGAGTGAATGAGTAATGATGAGATGAATTATGCTTCTGAAGTTGCACACTATGCTTCATGATTCATTGAATAAATGAATTATAGGAGTAACTAGTGATGATTAAATCCTATCTGAGCATTTAATGATTAATCTTTACCTGACAATTTGGGGTTTTTTAGAGTGCATTTTGCAAAATTTATGAACAATCTAGTTCATTTTGAGTCAGTGAGTGGCACTCAGGTAAAGAGGTAAAGATTAATCAGTGAGTGCCACTCAGTATATCAAAAGTAGATTGCCAATCACTGACTCATTAATTAGTCAGTATATCCAAAGTAGTCAGTGAGTAGCGCTCACTGATTGTGCTTCTCTAATTTATGAACAATCCTACTGAGTGCATTTTGCATATGGATCTATATTGATTTGGATCTATATTTATCATGCTTGGGTAATGTATGCCATAGTATTTGTGAGAACAACTAAATATGCTTGAGTAAAAACAGTGAACAAATGGAGTTTCTTCTCATTATTTTCGAGTGAATGAGTGATGTTGAGATGGATTATGCTTCTGAAGTTGCACACTATGTTTCATGATTCATTGAATAAATGAATTATAGGAGTAACTAGTGATGATTGAATCCTATCTGAGCTTTTTAATTTATGAACACTTTTGCTGCTGAGTGAAAGCACAATCAGTGAGCTGCTGAGTGAAAGCTTTTTAATTTATGAACACTTCTGAAGTTACATGCTTCTTTTTAACTCACTGACTACTTTTGATATACTGATTAATCTTTATGAGTCAGTGATTGGCAATCTACTTTTGATATACTGAGTGGCACTCACTGATTAATCTTTACCTCTTTACCGGACTAATTTTGAGTCAGTGAGTGGCACTCACTGATTATGCTTCTCTAATTTATGAACAATCCTACTGAGTTGGAACTCACTGATTATGCTTCTCTAATTTTGAGTCAGTGAGTGGCACTCACTGATATGCAGTACTTCTTTGTTGCTAAATTCAAATGACTATATTGTTGAATTGTTATGCATTGAGAACCAGCTTAATGCAGTGCTCCTATTGGAATGACTATATTCTTCATATGCAGTGCTCCTATTGTTTGTTTTAAGAATGATCAGTGTATGATCTAATGGGTCTCTTGCATTTGGTTCTGATTATAAGAGTGCTGAATTGTTTTTTTTTTTTTTTTTGAAAATTATTTTTTAAAACAAAATTTAGCTACACCAGCATTTTTGCAAGCGCCGGTGTAGCTTTCAGCAAGAATTTGGCAGTCTATACCGGCATTTTAAAAATGCCGGTGTAGGTGATGGCCGAAAATGGTACCCACACATTCACCGGCATTTTCACGGCTGCCGGTGTAGTTTTAACCAATACCGGCGGCCGTAAAAAATGCCGGTGAATGTACCTAAGCTACAGCGACACACGATTCAGCGACACTTGCACCGGCGATTTATAAAATGCCGGTGGTATCTACAACAGCGTTTATAAACGCCGGTAAATGTGCAAAAAAATGCCGGTAAAGACTGTTAGTCTTGTAGTGAGAGTTTTAAAACTAACTAACAAACAGTAAACAAAAACCTTTTCATGAAATGATACAAAATGAGCAACTTTTTGGAACCTACTTCGAAAATAGGTTAAAAAACACATTCAGTCAGCTCTATTAAGGGGATCTTCACTTTTTTCTTTTTGTTCTCTTTCCCTTTTTTTCAATATTGAGAGAAAAGATGTCTGAACTAATGATACTGGTGTCTTGTGAGTGGAAAGATCTGTGTTTGTCTTGAAGATGAAATAATTAACTTGTTGCTAGTTACGTTCTTCTGATTGGTTTGATGTGGTTCGAATTTTATGTAAATACAACAGAGATTTCTTATTTAATTGATCAGTTATGAGAAGATAACACTGACTTTCTTTATCTTATCTTTTTCTCCAAAAAAAAAAAGAACAGCAGTGTTTTTTGCTACATGAAGAACAGCTCGATCAGGTTCTAGTTGCATAATATACATTTATAGGTTTGTATCAGTAATTTTTCCTGTAGCAATTATGCATTTGAACTAATTTAAAGTGCTTAATTCTAAGATTCAGTTAGATACTTTACGCAAAAAAAAATGTACTTATTCAAAACCTTTGAATACATTTTAGGACAATCACAAATGAAAGAAAATTTTAGAAAGAATACAGATCAGATAAGAAGTTCAAAATTGGTATTCACTGGCATTGATTTTTGATAGTTGCATGGAGTAAATTAAGAAAATTCTTGACACATGAAAATTGTGCATAGTTCTAATAGTTCTATTAGAATTTTTTGATAGTTCTAATAGTTCCCACTTATTTGTAAAGTGTGCATATTAAGTGTGCATATTTGATAGTTTTAATTCTAATTTTTAAATTGTAATTCTAGGTTATTATAGATTTTAAGAGGGAGAATTAACTAATACCTGAATTGACAGGCCTATAAAATTTCAGGTATTTATGGTTCATATAATTGATATACACTCAATCCAGATTTCTTATTCTTCTACCTCACACTATGTTCATTTACAGTAATAGTTTGAGTTTTTTTTTTCTTTCTTTTTTTAAATTGAGATAATTGGAAAACAGAAACTACTGAAACAGTATATGCCATTATATTGTGATATTTTTTTAAATTTCTCAACTTTGGGCTTTAGATGTAGTAGCTCATATATTTTATTTCAGCATCAAATGGGGTTTATTATAATGATATTTTAAAACCTGCCACGTGTTGAACCACTACTTTACCTTAGTCTAACTTATATGTGTCTTATTCCTCTTCATGCAGTTGGTGATGCTCCTTTCATGTATAATGGCATTTTTCTTAAACTACACGATATTTTTAAACACTACCCTCAAATCTGCGGAAATCTAAAGGTTTATTTATCTCATTAGCACCAGCCCATAATTACCTTCCTTCCTTTACGCATGCCTTTTTTTCTCCCTTGAAAATGAGAACACTCCTTGCACTTTTGTTTGTGACAGGATTTTTTCACAGTAGGACTCGGTTGGTTGTTGTTTCGAGGGCTTCCTTTTGATTTGGTTAGTCGAATCTTCTTATCATTCCTACCAATTTATGTTCTTGTATTTTCTCTCATTGATAATAATGTTTAAATTTTTTTTCTTTTTCTTTTTCAGCAAAATATTATAGGGCGGGGGCTTGGTTTTGTGGGGTCCTTTTTATATGCTTACTGTAAACTCAAAGGTAATTAAGTACTGATAGATGGAGAGAGGCCATTTAAGTGAGAAGATGAAGACGGAACCAAAGAAATGGGATATGGGCGCAATTTTGTGCATTTGTGGACCATTTTTGGGGTCCATTTTTGCATGCTATTCATGCTCGTAAATGCTAATATTATTATTTTGGGTTGAAAGTGGGTATTTATTGAGGATCATGAGATTCTTCTTCGACTGATGGTATTGTCTATATCGATTCCTCAACAAACTGGAGCTGAGTTATGAAAGCAAACCAGGGATGGGCTGCAATTTTACTGGTGGCAGATTTGTGTGACAATTTTTAAAAAAAATTCTTTCAGTGCAGTAATTTATTTTTATGATGCTCCTAAACCCATCCATAAATAGAACACTTCTATGTGTATCCTTTATTGATCATCCAGGCATAGTTACTTTAATTGTTGATTTGAGTTCATTTATTTATTTGATGTGCTATAATGAATGTTATTTACTGTGATAAAATGAAGTTAAACAATGAATAACAATGTCCTTATTAAGTTCATACACATACTTTAGAATTTTGCGTTTAGAAAAATGCATACTAGGGAACCTCTCAGATAAAGATATATCCGATCCGTATCTGTATCCGAATCCGAATTTTTTGTGAATACAGATATGAAAAATTCGTATCCATGCATTTAAGGATTCAGATATTCAAATCTAAAAAAATTCAAATGTGAATACGGATACGAATAGCACTTTGAAAAGCGGATTCGGATACGGATATCTCTAATCTCTAATATCTAATATTATAATGGGAGAATTGAGGTTGTCATTTGTAGACATTCAACTATTTAATCTCATCCATTCCAAATAGATGAATCTCTTATCATGTAATCTTTTTATTTACAGGGGCAACTGTGCATGTAGTAACTGCATTACAGAAAATATCCCAGATATTTATGGAATTTTGATAAGAGATTGATATTAAATTAGGACAAAAGGCTAACCAAATATGCCTTTTTAGTGTGTTCTAAGCATCAGTATGCAATTCCATCAGGAGAGTGCTCAACCCAGTATACTGAGATCCTGATATTGGGAATTGCAAATGGTGTAATATGTAAGTTTCACCAATGCATCACTGCTAGACCAATTGTATGCAAAATGACAGTTACAACCACGATCCATAATAAAATAGTTAATGTAAAGGCTCCTTTTAAAGTAGAAATAAGCATTGGATCTTGACATGAACCAAGTTAAATTTCATAAAATCATCTGGTAAAAAACTTAGGGAGAAAGGACGAAGATTAACATCTCTCCAAATTAACAACCCACATGCACAAATTAGTGTGTAAAAATGGAGAAAAGAAATAGAGAAAAATGAGAAGCTAACCTTAGAGAACAGATACCCAGCCTTCAATTTTGCCACATTAACATTCCGAGCAACCTTTGTTGTGTAAGCTGAAACAAAACAAATCCAAAACACAATGTTAAAAAAGAACCATACTTCACCATAGAAATAATTAACCATACATAATTAATACAACCATACTTAAGATCCAACAACAATAACATAATTAAGCTCCGACAACAATAACGACAATAACATAAGTGCTAAAAAGGGAAGCTACCAAAAGATAAGCCAAGAGAAAAACTTTCCTCCAAAAAGGGAAGCTGCTCTGCTTCCTTTTTGCTAAAAGTAATCCTAAAATTCATTAAATTTCCTAATTTTTAGTAATTCAGCCATTTGCATACTACAATCATATGATATCTAGTAGCTTACAGATATCGCTCAACTAACATCATATATCATAAACTAACAATCAATAGAGAATTTCAACTAAAACAGACATCAGCAGTGATAGCACCCTCAATGGGTGTCAATGGGCCGGTAATCTTACTTTTGGGAGAATAGAAAAGAGAGAATATCATATTGAATTCCAAATGCGAGTGATTACGATTTTAAGCATGTTCGGATTTCAGGTTTAAAAAGTAGTCTGCCTCACTTCAGCAGTAGGATGCCTCTCTGTCAAATAATGATTTGTCTGCAAAATTTTACGGAATGTGTTAATAGATGAGACAGTGAGGGTTGGTTTAAGGTATTTAGAATTTAGTGCATAATTCTCACCTTGCATTATTTTAGTAGCCCAAATGCATATTGAACCACAACATCATGCTTTCTGACAAAGAAACAATTTGAATGGAGGTGAATAACACTGTAACCCCTATTTTTCATTTTTGGTATTTTTGAGAGTATTTTTCATTTTTTTGAATTATTATATTCCTTGTATTTTTCTGGACCATATACTTGATTATTTTCAATATATATTATTTTTCTTGCATTGTTGACCTCCTTGTGCTGATTGTGCGTCGTTTGTCCGTTTTTCGCCATTTTGAGATCTTTTCCTCATTTTCTTGGTCCCGTTCATATTTAATAATTTATTTTTGGGTCATGATGGATTTTTAGAGGAGTTTTGATCAATTTGAGATTTTTGACCCTTAAGGAGATTTTTAGGAGCCATAGGATTCATTGCATTCATCTCTAATGCCTCGGGCTTCAACAGATTCCTGTAATCAGATAGAACCCTGACACTTGTAGAAAATGCACTCTCAGAAGCAACTGTAGAGACAGGAGGAGTTAGTAAATCTTTAGCCATAATTGACAGAATACTAAAAGTGTGTTCATGTTCTTTCCACCATTGTAAAATATCTAGTGCAGAAAGAGTAGGCTCAGTATCCTGTTGGTTATACCAATTTAATTCATTTGGTTGATTAGTCCTAGGTTTTTTAGATTGAATTGGTTCAAGTAAACTAAATGTTCTATCACCAATTCTACTTTTACCCTTACCTTTAGAACTACCAGAAGAAAAACTAACTACAGAAGTTGTACTACTAGAAGCAAAACGTCTATCATAATAATCATACAAGTTATTTAACGTAGATTCAAACTGAACTAAAAAAGTAGCGCAATCAATTGTTAATTCTACATTTACCTCTAAATATCCAAAAAATATTTCTATCAAATTCTTCGTACCTTCTAATTTGATACGAGGATCCATAACAGTAGCAACACAAATCAACATAGGAGGAGGAAAATAATACTTCAAAAATTTTTGAAATGCAGGTTTTACAATGTCACTAATATAGGGATCATTTAACATTTCGTTAAATATTTGCATCATTCTAACTAATTCAATAAAAATTCTACTAGAAGTAGATTCATATGTTTTTGAAAATTTTAAAGTTGCAGTTTTAAAAGGTTCTAAAAATTTCAACAAAGATTCGGCAAAAAACCAATTGGGGGGAGTCATTTCAAAATTGTGCATATTTTTTGCGATACAAAAATTATTTACAACTGCTTTATAATCGGTGACAACATTTAGTAAATCAAAAGTAGAATTCCATCGGTGTCTAACATCCTTTGGAAATTTTCTAAAAGGAACATTTCTAACCCTACACCGAGCTTTCCATTCTTGTAAAATGCTTGGACTTAATGCAATGAAATGTACACAATTTCTAATTTTAACTATATATGGATCGGCTATTCTTAATTCATCTTGAACACATAAATTTATAATATGACATGCACATCTAACATGAAAAATATTGTCAGATGGAGGGTTTAATACAGATTTTAAAGTAGTAATTGCTACATTGTTGTTAGATGCATTATCAAAACTAATAGCCATAATTTTATCGCGAATATGAAAAACATCACAAATTTCTATAATACGGTTTGCTATTTCAGCGCCACTATGGGAATACGACAACGCCGCAAGTGATATGATTCTTTTTTGAAGAATCCAATCATTGTCGATCCAATGACAGGTTATTCCCATCGTTGGAATATTGTTGACACCCGTCCAACAATCCGAAGTTAAACTAACCCTACAAGTTAAACTCCATGAAATTGCAATCAAAGCGTCCTTCATTTCCATGTACATTTTAAAACAATCCGATTTGCAAGTATTACTCGGAATTCTTTTAAAATGAGGGTTTAAGGCCGTTTGATTAAAATTTTCCAAGTTCCTACTTTCGGGATAGGAAATTGGTAACTCTTCCTTAATGACTAATCGGGCCATTTCCCGACGAACAAGTTCGGGATCATAAGGGTGGCTATCAACATGACCGGTCCTAGGGTTTATTTTTTGTTGGCCTTGTATTTGATCAAGAAGTTCTTTATGATTATGTTGAATGTGCCTACTAATTGTACCGGTGCCGTCACCCCTCTTGAATTTGTATGTTTTACTACATATTTTACACACTTTCAAACCTATACCCGGAGTATGTTTGTCTGGGATATAATCATAAAACTTATGCCAATCGCTAGTTTCTCCTCTACTTTTCCTACTACTACGGGGTTGTGTGGTTTCGGTTTGTTGTTGTTGTTCTTCTTCTTCTAATTGTATGTCACCTACAACATCGTCGTGTGTACCCCATTGTTCCATAGTAGGATCAATGTAATCTTGGGCGGGCTCACTAGTTGGGACAATTGGTGGCCTACGTGAAGAGGAGGTGGAATCTTGTCCGCTTCGACCGCTACCGCATGATCTAGACATAATGTAGTAATGTGCTAAAGTATGTAAAAAAAATATACAATGTAGGAGCGGTGAATTATACAAAAAAAATCTAAAAAACAAGAGGGTTGAGATTAGATCACATTTCCTCACAGACAATAGAATATATATTTCTCAAATCCTAGCCAATTATGCTAGGTTTAAGAACATAATTAGAACTATTATTATTAATTGTTTCATTTGTTAAACTCAACTTATACATGCGATTGACAATGTAAGCACATTATAAGAGCTAATACAATATTACTCTATCACATTTTACAAAGTTGTTTGCTTTCTCTAGTGATTCTAACAATGTCCACGTGCTCAGACAAATTGAGCTATAATTTTCTTTATTCGTTCTTCATCATCTTCGAAACACTAAGCGAGATAATGACCCATATTTTATAATTCAATTTTGCACACACAGTATAATGAACGATAAAGAACAAAACGTAAATAATAGAGTCATATTCTGCATTACAGAATGCCCCTATCTAAGTTAGGGACATTTGTTATAAATCTTATAAAAAAAATTTTAATTATTAGAGAAGCAAATATATAATCTCACACAAACTACAAACAATGGATTTGTCAAAATATCTATACACATAGTATGATAAAATACTTAACAACCCTAAACATGCTAGTTTTCAAAGCGAGAATAACTATGATCTAAAACTCTCAATCATGTGATCAAACATACAAAACGTTAACACATTCATCACATAAAAATACTAAGAGGTTAAAGTAGATCATACCGACACTTCAAGTTAGAAGTATTTTTCCAAATTCGATGGAGAAGCCTGCATAGTGCAGACTTATCATACCATGATGCAAATCCATCGTCTCCAATACACACAATTTGTAAGTAACTTTGGAGTTCCTACATTCATCAAATTGTTAAAGATTAGCCAATTAAATGACTTATTAGCACTATCTAATTCACAACAATTTAATTGGAGATACAAATTTATAGTCAACATCTATAATTTAACTTATCAAAATGGATATTTGATTTTTAGCACATAGTTAAAACAATTGTTCAAATTTGCATTTAATTAACCAATGCTTAATACGAACAAATAATTAAATAACAATTTAAATTTGGTGAAGAACTTATCTTTAATTTAGATCTGATCTAACAGTCCAAACACCAAACAGCAATCTCCAACCAATAGAGTAGCTGTTGGACTGGATCTGAATCTGGATCTGCTCCAACAACCTGAACACCAAACTCCGAATTATCAACCAATGAAAATTCTTGTTTGGTTAGATCTGAGTCAAACTCAACTGCCAGGATCCCCTCTCTAAACCAAACACAGAACACTATAATCCACCAATCGAAAAAATTAAATTTTTGGATCTGAGTTGTCTCCTTCTTCTCCTTCAATCTCACAAGAAGAAGAATGGAGAAGAGGGTGGAGGAAGAGGCAGCATCTACCAGAGGGCTGTTCGGCGACCTCTGGCAACAGAAAGCCTCACGCCCAGCGACGGCAGGGGCATCGACGGCGGCGGCAGCTCGCGCCCATCGACGTCAACGCCGAGGTCCATCCATCAACCGCAATCGACACCTGAATCGAAGATCCCCAACTTGCGAAGTGGATCTGGCGATCTGGATCTCGACCACAGCGACGACTACTCCGTTCGGGATCTTCGACGGCGACCAGATCTGGAGCAGTGAAGTTGACACCGAATGAGATTCGCGATGACGACGGCGGTGACCCTGGTCGGAGACAATGGCGGCGACCCTGGTCGGAGACAGCGGCGGCGACCCTGGTTGGAGACAGCAGCGACAGAGGTAGGTTCTAATATCTTAAGATTGTTAATATTGATTTGGGGAAATTAGGGTTAGGGTTAATCTCTAGCCGCTTAAGATATTATACCCTGCTTATCAGTATTGGAATATCACAGAGCACTATCTCCAGACCAGCTTATAAAGAGATTAGACTGGGTTTAGGGTACTGGGCTTTTAGCCCACTCAACCCTTTCCAATAATTAATACATAACACGTGTAAACTCGTGTTGCCCCATAGAATAATATACACAATATTATCCTATTATATAGAGAATATACATATACTTCCAACAATGGTTGGGGTCAAACGCATGTTATCACCTCTTAGGGATAAAGACAAATTTTGATTTCTCCATATCCTTCTGAGCTGACTCGTAACTGGTTGGGGTCTGTATCTAATAGGGCAGATCCGTTTATGGGTTGTTGGGTCCTGAAGAAGAGACCCAGTTCCCATTTTGGCCCGTTTGTATGTGAAATTATCGTTTTACCCATGAGAGCTTTAAGATTCGTGTCTGATTTGAATGGTCCTGATTTAATCCTATTTTTAACAATATCTTGAGCCCTCCCACTTCCGAAGACTGTGTTTTACAGCCTTTGGGGAGTAGTTTTGCTGTTTCGATGGCGTACGAGATTTTATCAGAATTCAAAGAGGGTCTGGATCTTGCTTGAGGCGTAACAGTGTTGAATTGGACTCGCAGTGTCCAAAATGTTTCTGCAACTTTTCTGAATTTTCCTGGTTTTTCCTAATTGTTAAATTATTTTTCGAATTTATTTATTCAATTTTGCGAATCAACAATCTATCTTCAAAAGCATTAATCAATTATTCTAAATAATAATTATTTATCTAGGAGCCTCCAAATATTTTTCCCGAATTTATAATCATTTTTTAGAATTTTTAATTAATTTTCTTGAATTCTTAATTATTTTTTCGTAATTTTTAAATAATTAATATGAATTAATAATTTAAATCAAAGAATTAATCAAGTGGATTATGGCGTGGTGCGATCTGAAGCGTCAATTAAGTTCTGGCACGGATTTTTGGGTGATCGGACGGCTAAGCGGAGAGCAGCGTTTCCCTGTTTTTCGTTCAGAAACATGTCTGTTCGGCGTGTTGTAGCGAACGATGCATCAAATGCGTCGAACGGTGCGTCAAACTTGGCAAACGATAGGCGAGCGTTGACTGGTCAACGTTATTTTGCCTATTTTCAGTTCGGAAACACGTCTGTTCGACATGAAGTGGCGAGCTTGGCGAGCGGTGTATCGAACTCGGCGAACGATAGGCGAGTGTTGACTGGTCAACGACATTTTGCCTATTTTCAGTTCGAAAACACGTCTGTTCGACATGTAGCAGCGAGCTTGGCGAGCGATGTGTCGAACTTGGTGAACGATAGGCGAGCGTTGACTGGTCAACGACATTTTGCCTACTTTCAGTTCGGAAACACGTCTGTTCGACATGTAGCAGTGAGCATGTGGGCGAGCGGTGTGTCGAACTCGGCGAACGATAGGCGAGCGTTGACTGGCCAACGACATTTTGCCTATTTTTCAATTCGGAAACACGTCTATTCGACATGTAGCGACGAGCATGTGGGCGAGCGGTGTGTCGATCTCGGTGAACGATAAGCGATCATTGATTGGTCAACGGCATTTTGTCTATTTTCAGTTCGGAAACATGTCTGTTTGACATGTAGCGGCGAGCTTGGCGAGTGGTGTGTCGAACTTGGCAAACAATAGGCGAGCATTGACTGGTCACCGACATTTTTCCTATTTTCAGTTCGGAAACACGTCTGTTCGACATGTAGTGACGAGCTTCGCGAGCGATATGTCGAACTTGGCGAATGATAGGCGAGCGTTGACTGGTCAACGAAATTTTGCCTACATTCAGTTCGGAAACACGTCTATTCGACATGTAGTGGGAAGCATGTGGGCGAGCGGTGTGTCGAACTTGGCGAATGATAGGCGAGCATTGACTGACCAACACTTTTTTGCCTATTTTCAGTTCGGAAACACGTCTGTTCGACATGTAGCGGCGAGCTTGGCGAGCGGTGTGTCGAACTTGGCAAACGATAGGCGAGCGTTGACTGGTCAACGACATTTTGCCTACTTTCAGTTCGGAAACACATCTGTTCGACATGTAGCGGCGAGCATGTGGGCAAGTCATCAGCTTGTCTGATGAGCACTTGCGTTGGTTAGTCATCTAAGTCGCTTCGAGTCGCTTCGAGTCCCGACCCTTTTGTCGCTTTGCATTCTGACTCTGTTGTCATTTTGCATTCTGACTCTCTTGTCGTTTTGCATTCTGACCGCTTAGAATTCTGCGCTTTTTGGGCTTCCTAAGAGCCCATCAAGCTTTTCGGCCCAAGCCCACTAAGTATCGCTATAAATCTCCCCCCTTCTTTTTTACTCACTTTTTCACTTTCACCTCGTCTGAAATTTTCTCTCTTCAGAGCTTGAGCGGAGTTTGCGGTGACCTTTCCAGTTTTCCGACGTACTTTTCGACCGTGGTTGTCAACTCAACAGGTAATTTATTTTAATTTTAAGGGATGTCTAGGGTATCCTCTAGCGAAGAGGCCTCCCCCTCGGGTCGGCCCGAAGGGGCCCCTTCGTCTACTTCTTCTAAGGTCGATAAGGGGAAGGACATCATGGTTCTGTCCTCACCGGAGGTAGATGCGGTCGTGGAGAGGGATCTTGTGGTCGAAGAGGGCAGCAGAGCAGCGGTCCTTTCTTCGCCAGTGGTGGAGACTATTGTGGAGAGAGATCGGAGAATAGGCGAGTTCGGAAGACATTCGTTCGCCGTGTCTCACCTTGGGGGGGTTCGACAATATAGCATGGAAGAGCTAAGGCGTGTCAAGCACGGCATGGTACAGTTTTATGAGGAGAATGCGCCGCGGGAGCGCATAGAGGTGAACGACATTGTTAGCATTCTTAAAGAGGCGGACCTGCAAACCATCCGGATGTGCTATTTGATCCCTCTGGAGTTTGACCTAATCCTCCCTGGCCTCGGGGTTAGGTCTTGCTCTTCGTTCTCCTCTGATACGTGCATGTTTCCATTTGACGCTTTCCACGCAGGACTCCACCTTCCTCTCCATCCCTTCATAAGGGCGGTGCTACGATGGTATGGGGTAGGTTCGATACAGCTAATGCTGAACATTTGGAGGCACGTCACGGGGTTCGTGCTTCACTGTCAGGCTGCAGGGATCGAGCCTAGACTCAACGTACTTCTTCGGCTATACAAGATCCACCAGAAGATGCGAACGGAGTATCGTTTCTACTTGACTGCTCGGAAGGGCATCAAGTTGGTCAAAAATCCTGGCTCCTTGAAGTCCTAGAGAGACAAGTACTTCCTTGTTCGGAGAAAGAAGCCGTGGGACATCCCCACGGTGTGGAGAGATGATGTGCCGAAGAGGGCGAAGATGGAGCCAACCCTGAGCCCTGAAGAAGACGAGATGGTCGGCATTCTCTTGGATCGACCCACAATGCATTGGAGAGATATCTCTGAGGAGAGTCTCTTTGGGGGAGGCCTTAGTCTGATGAACCCTAGTACGAGTTCTTTATGTCAATCGCCCTTTTGAATGCTTGAACTGTATGAAAATTCTTAACCTGTTCTCGTCATTTTTCATCGCAGGATCCGCAGGCGTGGACTTCGAAGACATTATGAACAGGCATTTGGCTTTGAGTGGCAAGCGGATCAAAGAGAGAAAGAGGAAGCGCGCCGTCGTCCGACCGTCACTATCGAAGATGATCAGAAGTGAGAGCGGTGTCACTCCCGTTGTCGATTTGGAGGTTGCACCCGTTCAAGTTGCTCCGTTGACTAGGGAACTCAATCTTTCGACCACGCTCGCCCTTGAGGCTCCTCCTCGTACGGCGGTCGCCGATGCCATGCTGACCGACGAGCTAAAGAGGATCTTTGTACCAGATTGGCAAATTCGGAGGCACGACGGCTTCCTTGGAGACTCGACGAGCTGCATGGACGCTGTTCGCAACTTGGCCATGCCCAAGGACAAGGCATCAATGGAGCACGGGACCATGGGTGACTCTGCCTTGGAGATTGCGAGGGCGCAAAGGACAGTAAGCCCTCGATGTTCAGCTCAGTTCGTGGGCTGAGTTATCTGCTCGACTTTCGCTCCTCTTCCTTACATTTTTCTTATTTTCTCGCTGGCGATCTGCCACTTCAGTCACTTGATGAGGTGAGTGACGGAGCAGGAGAAAGCGCTGAAGGCCTTGCAGGATAGGGAGAAGGTCGAGCGGTCAAAGTCTAAGAGAGAGCTAGAGGCGGCTGCGCTCTTAGCGGAAATGCAAGCCGCTCAGATCAAACTACTGGAGGAGGCGTTGGCGAAGACAAAGGAGGCCACCGCCTTGAAGAAGGAGGAGGTGGCTCGGGAGAGGGCCGCTGAGAGAGAGAAGGCTGCCTTCGAGAGAGACGTGGCCATGCGAGAGGCCGAGGCCGCATCGGAGAAGAAGGCTACTGGCTTCTTGGAGAAGAACGTGCGAAAAGCCTATGCTAGGGCCCTGAGCGATGTTGGAGAACGTCTCCCCGGCTTCGATCGCTTGGGATATTACTTGTTTCCTGACTACGAGGGAGAGGAAGCGGAGATCGAGGGAGGAGATGAGGCGAATGGCGAGCAGGCCGTCGTGACGGACCCCCTACTGGCTATGGTGCCTGCGTCGGAGGCGGATGAGGGGAGCAGCCACGAACTAGCGCTCCTAGTGGATCCATCCGCCGAGGTGGACACTTAAACTCCTTCGTAGTTTTTCCTTTATATTTTAGTGTCAAGCCCCGCTTTCCAAAAATACGGAATACGAGTACGTAACAAAAGCCCAACGAATGATTTTCATCATCCTTAATCTGTTATAGAAATCTTTACAACACGTCACAGAATTGTCGGAAGCCAGAAAAGTCAACCATATGCACATATGAACCAAATACCAACAAGAATACTTGAAATCAAATATATTAATCTCAAATAGTCAAGATCTGAATAACACAAATAATCCTGGGTCACATCGCCCAAATACAAGAATATCCAAATAAACAAATACATTTTATTCTAGTTCAAGCAACAATTAAAATAATAATAAAGCAAGTCTCTAGCATTTAAAACATCATCTCTCCAATACCTTCAGGCAGCTGACCGTTCTGATCTGCAATTAAGGAAATTTGCAGGAAAAAGAGAAAAGAAGAAAATAAGTACCCGTCAATTGCAAGTCCGGGTCACAAATAGAGTAGGATACAAGCACATGGAAAAACTAACTAATAATATGTCCTAATGTATCAACAGTAATATCTAGCATGGCATCCGAACAGTACAGTTATTTTATGTCTAAGGCAGTGTCATAAGGTAACTAACAGTCTCTAGTAACAGTATCTCAGTATATCAGTGAATCAGGATAATAGTATATCTGTATCAGTCCAACAGTATGTTCAGTGTATCAGTGTAACAGTCCCAGTATAACAGTCTCAGTCTAACAGTAACAGTCTAACAGTCTCAGTCTAACAGTATCAGTTTAGGTTCTTACAGTCTTGTGTGTATTACTAGCTAGGTAGCACTTCATGCGCCCCAAATTATATCACATGGTTGCTACAACAAACAGTTTCGCTTAGTAAGATTTCATAGGGGACCATGATGGGGCAGTGTACTCAGGTATCAGTAACAGAAGTAGTAACAGTAACAGTAACAGTCAGAACCAAGAGGTCATCTTCTACTCTACACCTTCTTACAGAAGAAGCAATGTAGACAGGGTCAATAAACAGTAAAAGTAACAGTATCAGTATGGAACACTAGTTCCCTTCCAAGTACACGTTTCCATATTATCCACTAATCGATCTTCCCTTGAACCCCGGCTTGGTTACTTTTATTATTATAGTTATCAACAGATATAAAAGTGTACTAAATAAGGTCAAACTAACATGGTATAATCAGGTTTAGGTTCAGGAAAACAAATCAGCATGCATGGATAATATACATTCACATATACGAGCAAAATAGTCTATGTTCATAATCAGGACAGCAAGACCAATCAGTACTAAAACAGGGATTCTAAGAGCTACAGACATGAAAACCACGATCTGTCAATGGATCTGGAAAGTAGACATCCACACGCATCCAACGAGTGTAATAAAGTCATATACTAGTTCACAACATCTCAGCTCAAAACTGATTTGAATACAGATTTTATGTTCAGCCAGAAAACAGGGGAACGACTTCAAAAGCATAAAAACAGCATGAAAACATATCAAATAATTCCACGAAAAATCTGGGGTAATCCCTTATAGATATAGACTCAAAATATTAAGTTTCATAATATTCTAGTAAGTATAGATAAGTCATTAAAAATAAGAAGCAACACAAAAACATGGTTTGACGAATCTGGAATTTCTCAACACTGCTGTACGAAAACAGGGATATCTCGCAATTAGTGAATTGAAATCCAATTCTGCCAAAACGACATGAAAATAGATAGATTTTAATAACTTTCCTATTTCACAAAGAATTTTCATACAGTATAAAGAATTGCAGTGAAAACAGGGTTCTATACTGAACAGCGCGCAATTGACAGCATAAGGAGATTTTAGAAAAGAACATGAAACACTACACAAATCTTATCTTTAAAATACATCAAAAATCTGGGAAGTCCCTATCATCATAAGGAAACACTGAGCAAAATATTATGGCAATATATTATGTATAACCTAGATCTTGAAAATAAATAGTTCACAAAATCTACACAAAACTGAATCTGAAAACTACCGACACGTCTGTACCAAAATTATCATATCTCAGTCATACAAACTCCAAACGCAGTAAAACTAGTGGGGTTTGAAAATAGATTAAATTATCTACAATTCACTTTGAATTCTCCAAGTTGAGATTCGGACCCTAGCATAGGTGAAAACAGCAAACAACACAGCACAGCCCGTAAATTCCAGATTTCACACTTCATCTTAAAAACGTCATAACTTTCATAATAATGAACCAAACTCTACCAAATTTGAAACGCAGCCTACCAATCATCTAAATATCATATTTTAGGGGTTCTAACATGTCCAAGCCTAATAATTCTCACATGGGCAATCAATCAAACACATAACATGCAATATGTCACATACACGAACAAAATCAAGTTTGGGTGAAATCTAGGGCATTAACCTATCAAACTGATCCAGCTCAGGGATCGAATGTAGCTGTCGGAGATGTGGAAGACATTTATGAAGGGTAGCAGGTTAATGGTGGAAGCTTGGAAGCTATTGAAGGAAGAAAGAATGAAGAAGTATCAGTTGTATCAGCTAGAATATCAGCTAGAGGACCATTTTGTAACGTTGATATCTTTTTAGAGATTAATATGTAAAATGTGCAACGGTTCGCCAGCTGTCTTAACAGCTGGCTTTGGTTAGTTGTGTATTGAACACTGTGGTCCCCACCTGTAACGGTCTGAACGACCCTTAGAACACGTGCTCATACCGTGTCTCTTTTGTATAAATGGACCAGGTTGTAGCTTGTTTGATTCATGAATAAATCTTGATTTTTGTTCATCCTCTTCTTTTCCTAGCATCGCCATTGTTGTAGTTTGAGGGTGATGGCGCAAAGGAGAGCGCTGGCCATCACCGACGTTGCTGGGGATAGGCCTAGAACAATGGTATCAGAGCCAGAATTGGGGCCAGCAGATAACGTGGAGCCAGAATTCGAACCAGAACCCAATCAAGAAGCGGAGAAATTTGTTAAAGAAGGGTCTGGATCTCGATCTAGACCTAGAGCAAAGAATCCAAATGCAAGAGACTCCATCGAACGTGAGGTTGAGTCCCATAAGCACCACAGCTTTGAAGAAAGATTTGACCGGTTGGAGTTGGCATTGGATCAACTTCTTCACAAATCAAGAAGAAGCCATAGCCAGCGTCAAGGGAGGAATGTCTCAAGCTCAGGAAAGCGAAGACCATTCTGAAGGAGAGCATCGCCATGAAAGGTATGAGTATGGACGGCAGCATCAATCTAGTCCCAGGTATTCTAGATATGTGAATTCACAAAATCTTGTCCAAGGTAATGGAAATATGAGACGTAGAACTATGAGACTCAGGGAAAGACAGGGGTTGGGTTCAAGAACTGGATATCAACATCAAGAACTTCCAAGAAACCATAGTACAAGACAGGAAAGTAATGATCGTTATCAGGGGTTAATACTTTCTTCCCGAAACATCCAAAAATTGATATACCCATTTTTGATGGTACAGGTGATGTAACAAATTGGATATATCATATGGAGCACCACTTCTATACTCAGAGAATTGATTATTTTGATCAATTACCATTTAGCTTGTACTATTTGTGGGGAGAAGCATTGTCATGGTGGAGGTGGTTTGAGCAACAAGATGAACAAGTGATTGACTGGGAAACAATCAAGGAGGAGCTGATGTTGCAGTTTGGGCCTGCGGAGCTTGATGATCCCGAAGCTTCACTTTATAAACTTCAGCAAATTGGGACTTTGGTGGAATATCAGAGAGAATTTTTGAAGCTAAGTCAACTTGCTAAACCTTTGGCTAAATCTTCCTTGATCAGCTGTTACATTTAAGGGTTGAGAAGTGATTTGCGAAAAGAGGTAAAGCTCAAGAAACCCCAAAGTGTTCTGGCTGCATATAGAGAAGCTATAGCCCGGGAAGAGATCATTAATGATCAGAAGAAAATTTGGAAAACTCAATCTTTCGTTAAGAATTACTCAACTGCAAATAGTTACAAGCCTATTAATTACTCAGCTACCTCAAGTTCAACACCCAGCACAATGTCAACTAGCTCTAAGCCTGTCAATTTCACAGCTAGCTCAAATATTGCAGGAAGTTCAACTCTTCCAAGTAGCAGATTACCTACTGGAAGCAATCTTTCAGGTTCACAAATTAATCCTACAGCTAAGGAACAGAATTTGGTACAGTATATGAAAGATAGGAAGGAAAAGGGTCTATGTTTCCATTGTGACGAGAAATATGTGAGTGGCCACAAATGTTCAGGTAAGGTTTTTATGCAGATGATGGGGAATTGTGAAAGTGGTGTGTTCATGCAGATTTATGGAGCTTTAGAAGAAGATGCAGGTGATCTTAGTAATGGTTATGAAGAAGAAGTAATTGAGATCACTAGAGCTCAAACTGATACCAAAGTAGTGAAACATGCACAGGACTCTTCAGAACCAGGTGTTATCTCAATACATGCCCTTACAGGTAGTAATTGACCCTCTACCTTCAGAATTTTGGGAACTATCTCTTCACAACCTGTTTGTGCATTATTGGACACTGGAGCCACACACAATTTCATAGATGTTCATCTTGCAAATAAACTTAAACTGCCTATCAATAAAGAAGCTCAATTAGAGGTCACTATTCCTGGGGGCCAACAACTTAAGTGTAGTGGTCTATGTGAAAAAGTGAGGTTTATTTATCAAGGGATACCAATAGTTGCAGATTATTATGTGCTATCTTTGGACATCAATTAGCTAGTTCTGGGTTCACAATGGTTTGAAACACTAGGAGATGTTGTGTGGAATTTAAAGGAGAAGAGACTAAAATTTAATCTGGATAAAAGGGAAAGGGTCTTGATGTGAGTTACTCCCTCAGAGATAGAACCATCTACACCTAAGGCAATAGCTAAAGCACTTCTGCAGGTCAAGCAAGGTTGGTTTCTTCAAATGCTAGGTACTTCAAAAGAACCAGATAGCATGTTAAGCAAAGCATCTATTTCTCCTCCTTTACAGCAAGTACTGGATCAGTTTGCAGAAGTGTTTAAAGAAGATATGGGTCTTCCTCCCCATCACAGTTGTGATCACACTATCACCCTTATACCAGGTAGTAAACCAGTAAGCGTACGACCCTATAAGCATCCTTGGCATCAGAAGAACGAAATTGAAAAATTAGTTAAAGAAATGTTGGAGTCAGGGGTGATACAACCCAGTCATAGGGATATTCTTCACCCATAGTTATGGTGAAAAAACTAGATGGTAGTTGGCG
This sequence comes from Hemerocallis citrina, assembly GCA_017893485.1. Lineage (NCBI taxonomy): Eukaryota > Viridiplantae > Streptophyta > Magnoliopsida > Asparagales > Asphodelaceae > Hemerocallis > Hemerocallis citrina. Next base: position 128,726,241 of record CM030368.1, read on the forward strand.
TATGTGCGTCGATTATAGAGCTTTGAATGAGGTGACAGTGAAAGATAAATTCCTAATACCCATCAATGATGAATTGCTTGATGAACTTCATGGGGCTTCAATCTTCAGTAAATTGGACTTAAGGAGTGGGTATCACCAGATACGTATGAGTGGAGAAGATGTTCCCAAGACAGCATTTTGTACTCACGAAGGGCATTATGAGTTCCTTGTGATGCCATTTGGGTTAACTAATGCGCCATCAACCATTCAATCACTTATGAATTCTATTTTTAAGCCTCACTTGCGAAAATTTGTCCTGGTTTTCTTTGATGATATATTGGTATATAGTAGAGATTTGGTATCTCATGTGCAGCATTTGACTATAGTATTACAAATACTTGTTGATAATCAGTTGTTTGCCAAACTCAGCAAGTGTTCTTTTGGAGTGGAAGAAGTTCAATACTTGGGTCATATAGTATCAGCAAATGGAGTTGCTGTGGATTAAGAAAAGGTTAGAGCTGTTCAAGAATGGCCAGTGCCCACTTCTTTGAAAGCTCTAAGGGGGTTTCTAGGCCTTACAGGGTATTATCGCAAGTTTATAACTAAATATAGCTCTATAGCCTGGCCATTGGTGAAATTGACTAAAAAGGGTGCATTTACTTGGCAAGAAGAAGCTCAAGAAGCTTTTAATCAGCTGAAACAAGCCTTGTCTTCACCCCCAATTCTTCAATTACTAGATTTCTCTATACCCTTTGAGTTGGAGTGGGATGCTTGCGGGTCTGGAATAGGTACGGTTCTTCTACAGAGGCGACATCCAATTGCTTATCTTAGTCATGAACTCAAGGGGAAAAGTAGACTTCTTTCTACTTATGAAAAAGAGATGTTAGCAATTTTGTTAGCTGTTAAAAAGTGGAGGCAATATTTGCTAGGAAGGAGTTTTATAATTCGTACCGACCATAAACCCTTGAAACATCTCTTAGAACAAAGACTTTATACTGAGGCTCAGCATGTTTGGTTGATGAAACTCCATGGTTATCACTTTGTAGTTGAGTATAAGAAGGGTAGGGACAATGTACCTGCAGATTGCCTTTCAAGAAGATTTGAGGAAGGGGAAGAAACTGCCAATGGTAACTCAAGGAAATTGGAGAAAAAGGAAGAAGTTGGGTTAACTTCTAGCAATGCAGACATGTTGGTGAAGAGTAAAGAAGCTGAGTTGGATGCTGAGTTGTGTTCTATAACCACAGTACAACCTGCTTGGCTAACATTAGTGAAACATCTTGTTGCTAATGATCCGTTTTACGAAGAACTTAAGCAACAATTGATCAATGAAAAGGATGATAGAATTGCTTTGGTAGAAGGGGTGTACTATTTTAGAAATTGTGTTCTACCGAGTGCCAATTCTGCTGCAAAAGGATTGTTCTTGGAAGAAGTACATTACACTCCTCATGGGGGACACATGGGTATAGGCAAGACATGGCATCAGTTGAAGAAATTGGTGTTCTGGAAGGGTTTGAAGAAGGATTTGAGGGAATTCATTCGTTCTTGTGAAGAATGTCAGCGAAGCAAGCATATGAGTACTTCCCCTGTGGGTTTACTCTAACCTCTACCTATACCAGAGCATATTTGGGATGATTTGAGTGTGGATTTCATCGAAGGCTTGCCCCGAAGTGCTGGGTACACTACAATCTTGGTCGTAGTGGATAGATTGTCGAAGTTTTGTCACTGTATTCCTCTTCGTCATCCCTTCACAGCAAAGGAAGTGGCATTTGCACTTTTCCATCATGTAATTAAGCTCTATGGGTTACCCAAGAGTATTGTGAGTGATCGTGATGCAATTTTCACCTCTAATTTTTGGAGAGAGCTTATGAGTTTACATGGAACTAAGTTGTGTATGAGCACAGCGTTTCACCCATAGTCGGATGGCCAAACTAAGGTTATCAATAGGGTTTTGGAAACTTATTTATGATGTTTCACAGTTTATAAACCCAAGGCTTGGTCGGAATGGTTAGATTGGGCTGCATATTGTTACAACACACACATCCATAGTTCTACCCAGTTTTCTCCTTATCAGATTGTTTTTGGCAGACCCCCACTGACGCTGTTGTCCTATATTCCTAAAACTGCTAGAGCTCAAGCAGTAGAAGATTTGCTTCTTTCCAGAGATAAGACCCTTAAGCTTCTGAAAGATAACTTGATACTTGCTCAAGAAAGGATGAAATCTCAAGCTGATTTACATAGACTTGATAAGGAATATGCAGTAGGGAGTTGGGTATATTTGAAGATCTAGCCTTATAGACAAGTCTCAATTGGGGGTCATTGGATTCATAAACTTTCCCCATTATATTACGGTCCTTATGAAGTTATCGAGAGGATTGGTGCTGTGGCCTACCGTCTCAAGTTGCCTGTGGATGCAAGAATTCATGATGTGTTGCATATTTCCCAACTTAAAACTCATGTGCGACGCAGTGGGGCTGTGGTGGCTTCTTCCTCGGCTTTGCCAGCATATTTTGTGGAAGATTCCCCTCAACCATATCAAATTTTGGCTAGACGTATGGTTCCTAAGAGGGGCATTGCTGTGTCTGAAGTTTTGATCCACTGGAAGAATTCAGAGGTTGCTGATGCTACTTGGGAGAGGTACTAGGATGTTTACTGGCGATTCCTTGAGTTTTGCAACTCGATGGAATCACCTTTTCAAGGGGGGTGTATTGATCCAGCTCAGGGATCGAATGTAGCTGTCGGAGATGTGGAAGACATTGCTGAAGGGTAGCAAGTTAATGGTGGAAGCTTGGAAGCTATTGAAGGAAGAAAGAATGAAGAAGTATCAGTTGTATCAGCTAGAATATCAGCTAGAGGACCATTTTGTAACGTTGATATCTTTTCAGGGATTAATATGTAAAATGTGCAACGGTTCGCCAGCTGTCTTAACAGCTGGCATTGGTTAGTTGGGTATTGAACACTGTGGTCCCCACCTGTAACGGTCTGAACGACCCTTAGAACACGTGCTCATACCGTGTCTCTTTTGTATAAATAGACCAGGTTGTAGCTTGTTTGATTCGTTAATAAATTTTGATTTTTGTTCATCCTCTTCTTTTCCTAGCATCGCCATTGTTGTAGTTTGAGGGAGATGGCGCGAAGCAGAGCGCCGGCCATCGCCGACTTTGCTGGGGATAGGCCTGGAACACAAACTTCATGTCATAAGTCTTCTATGGCCAAATTTAACACAATAGAGACAAACCCATCAAATAGAAACACAAGTTTTGGTCGTCTCTAAACCCAACTACTCTAGGTGTGAACTTTTTGACTTGTATCAACCTAATGAAATTATGTACAAGTTACTTGCCTCGTTATGGAGTGAAATACGATGCAAACGAATCCAAGTGCAAAACCCACGAACAAAATCTCTCCTAGCGCGAATCCAAGCGAACCCACGAACCAAATCGCCTACACGATCGATCTCCTTGATGCACGATCCAAAGTGGATGATACCCACTTCAAAAACACCCCAAAGAGAAGGTCTTGTACTGATTTGTAAGTGGATGGTGCTGTTTTGGATGGTGGCCGGCCACAAGGAGGGAGAAGGGAGCAAGTAGTAGGGTTTTGTAGGATGGAGAAGTATGGAGATGTTTGCAATGGGGGGGGGGGGGGGTGGTCGGATTGGAGGCTAGAGGGGTGAGGGAGGGCCGGTTGGAGGGAAGGATTATGCAGGTCGGGATTACAATTTGGAGAGGAAAGAGGCCGGGTGTGTTTTTGGAGAGGGAGAGAGAAAATAATTAGGGTTAGGGGTAAGGAGAGATTAGCGGTTATATATATGGGTTAATTGTGGGTTAATAGGTAGTGGATATCAATATGAATTAATAGGTATACAAATGGATAATGGGTATTGGGTCAAATTCAAATGGGGATACAATATATAAAGAATTTTATGGCTCCTAAAAATCTCCTTAAGGGCCAAAAATCACAAATTGGGCAAAACACCACCAAAAATCCATCTCATCACCAAAATAAATAATAATGATGAATGAGACCGAGAAAAAGAGAAAAAGAACTCAAAATGGCGAAAAATGAATAAACGACGAACAATCAGCACAAGGTGGTCAAATGAAAAGAAAAAGAAAATATATTGAAATTAAATCCGATATACGGTTCCGAAAAATACAAGAGATATAAAAATGCACAACAATGAAAAAAATACACTACTAAATGCAAAAATGAAAAACAGGGGTTACAATCCTACCTACCTTACAACAAAATTTCGTCCTCGAAATTTACTTAGGCGGTACATAGGATAAGACAAAAGCAAACTAACTAGGGGAAGGGTAACAAAGCAGAGGGCTAAAAGGAAAGGAACAAAGCAAAGGCAACACCAGAAAAAGAAGGAAGGGGACAACAATGGGATCAAATAAAAATGCAAGAAAAGAATAAACAGTATCAAAAGGAAAGAGTCAACACAAGATAACAAAGCAATAAGGGAGTCGGCAGAACTGAAATCAAAGAGAGAAAAGACAGGGAAGAATTGAATCAAACAATAAGTCAATGGATGAGAACAATTGAAAGAGATAGGGGAAACCAAAACAATGCAAGGAAGGAGAAGCAACAATATGATCCTGAGACCTGTGGGTTATGGGCCCACCACGCTTTCGCTGCGCCACTCTGATGGTGACGTTCCAAGCTACAGACAAGTCGTTGTAGACCACGCGACAACAAGCGACGATCCGAGCAGGAAGAAAAGAATGAGACACCAGATTAAAATTGGGCTTTAGAGGAGGCCTTTAATTTAAACAATTAGGTCAAAACTAATGGGTGTTAACAAAAATAATATTAATAATACAGAAATCAACACATAATAATAATAAAATAATAATGACAAAAATAATAATAATAATAATAATAATCATCATCATAAACATACTGGTAATAATAATAATAATAATAAAATATTAACAATACTGGTAAGGATAATAATACAAGACAGAAAATAGTTTGGGGTTCCTCATTTTGGTGAAAATAATTCAACATCAACATCAAAAATAAAATAGTAAGAAAAATATACAATAATAATAATAGTAATAGTAATAACAATAATAATAAGGAAAAATATAATAATAGTAGTAGTAGAAATTCTTTGATGTGGGTTCGCCTCATTTGTATCCATCTGTAGTCCTGCCTTCTCGACGTCAAGTTGCAGGTTTGCCTCCACGACATCAAGTTGCAGGTTACCATCTGGATATTCGGTTGCACATTTTGCCTCACTGGTATCCAGTTGCAAATTGCCTCCATTGACGTCTAGTTGCATGTTTGCCATCTCGACATCCAGTTGCAACAAAACGATGAACGAAATGACGCGATCTTCCACACATACTTAGATATTGATTGCTCAATTTAAGTACGAAGTAAAAATTTGCGATATTAAAATACACAATTATTCGAAATAATAAAATTCTTAGAAAATAATTTTATAGAAGATCCAAAATATAACAAATAATAATTGAAATACACAAAATATTCGAATATATATATATAATATAAAGAAAAATATAGGCAAGAGAAGAATGAATTTTATACCCAATAAAGAGTCAACAAAGGAGGACGACAGGACGAAAGAAAATAAGAAATCAAAGAATTGAATATGAAGGAAGAGGAACGAGGGGACACAACGGAATTTCAAGAGAATATAGCAGGAAAAGAATAACTAGCATGATACTCAAATGAGTCAACAATTGAAGTTGAAGGAAAGAATTAAGGGAATATGGGTATGGAAAGAACGAAACTATACCCAATAAGTAATCAACATATGAGAACGACTAAAAGAGAAGGAAGAAACAAGGAATCAAGGAATTGAATAAGAAGGGATCAAAAAGAATGGAACAAGACTAGTATCCAGATCACTGTTGGTAATAATTCATTTATGCATGTATGGTTGGCGAAATGTTGTGCAGATCTCAGATCGAGCCAAGCTTGTCTACTATATTAGGAAACTAATACATTAGCCAAACCTGATGCTCTGATACCACTAAAAACCCTGTCACACCCCACTTCCCAAAAATATGAAATACGAGTACGTAACAAAAGCCCAGCGAATGATTTTCATCATCCTTAAGCTGTTACAGAAATCTTTACAACACGTCACAGAATTTATCAGAGTCGGAAGCCAGAAAAGTCGACCATATGCACATATGAACCAAATACCAACAAGAATACTTGAAATAAAATATATTAATCTCAAATGTCATGATCTGAATAACACAAATAATTCTGGGTCACATCGCCCAAATACAAGAATATCCAAATAAACAAATACATTTTATTCCAGTTCAAGCAACAATTAAAACAATAATAAAGCAAGTCTCCAGCATTTAAAACATCATCTCTCCAATACCTTCAGGCAGCTGACCGTCCTGATCTGCAATTAAGAATATTTGCAGGAAAAAGAGAAAAAATGAAAATAAGTACCCGTCAATTGCAAGCCCGGGTCACAAATAGAGTAGGATACAAGTACATGGAAAAACTAACTAATAACATGTCCTAATGTATCAACAGTAATATCTAGCATGGCATCCTAACAGTACAGTTATTTTATGTCTAAGGCAGTGTCATAAGGTAACTAACAGTCTCTAGTAACAGTATCTCAGTATATCAGTGAATCAGGATAACAGTATATCAGTATCAGTCCAATAGTATGTTCAGTGGATCAGTGTAACAGTCCCAGTATAACAGTCTCAGTCTAACAATAACAGTCTAACAGTCACAGTCTAACAGTATCAGTTTAGGTTCTTACAGTCTTGTGTGTATTACTAGATAGGTAGCACTTCATGCGCCCCAAATTATATCACATGGTAGCTACAACAAACAGTTTTGCTTAGTAAGATTTCATAGGGGACCATGATGGGGCAGTGTACTCAGGTATCAGTAACAGAAGCAGTAATAGTAACAGTAACAGTCAGAACCAAGAGGTCCTCTTCTACTCTACACCTTCTTACAGAAGAAGCAATGTAGACAGGGTCAATAAACAGTAAAAGTAACAGTATCAGTATGGAACACTAGTTCCCTTCCAAGTACACGTTTCCATATTATCCACTAATCGATCTTCCCTTGAACCCCGGCTTGGTTACTTTTATTATTATGGTTATCAACAGACATAAAAGTGTACTAAATAAGGTCAAACTAACATGGTATAACCAGGTTTAGGTTCTGGAAAACAAATCAGCATGCATGGATAATATACATTCACATATACGAGCAAAATAGTCTATGTTCATAATCAGGACAGCAAGACCAGTCAGTACTAAAATAGGGATTCTAAGAGCAACAGACATGCAAACCACGATCCGTCAATGGATTTGGAAAATAGACATCCACACGCATCCAACGAGTATAATAAAGTCATATACTAGTTCACAACATCTCAGCTCAAAACTGATTTGAATACAGATTTTATGTTCAGCCAGAAAACAGGGGAACGACTTCAAAAGCATAAAAACAGCATGAAAACATATCAAATAATTCCACAAAAAATCTGGGGTAATCCCCTGTAGATATAGACTCAAAATAGTAAGTTTCATAATATTCCAGTAAGTATAGTAAGTCATTAAAAATAAGAAGCAACACAAAAACATGTTTTGACGAATCTGGAATTTCTCAACACTGCTGTACGAAAACTGGGATATCTCGCAATCAGTGAATTGAAATCCAATTCTTCCAAAACGAAATGAAAATAGATAGATTTTAATAACTTTCCTATTTCACAAAGAATTTTCATACAGTATAAAGATTTGTAGTGAAAACAGGGTTCTATACTGAACAGCGCGCAATTTACAGCATGAGGAGATTTTAGAAAAGTACATGAAACACCACACAAAACTTATCTTTAAAATATATCAAAAATCTGGAAAGTCCCTAACATCATAAGGAAACACTGATCAAAATATTATGTATAACCTAGATCTTGAAAATAAATAGTTCACAAAATCTACACAAAACTGAATCTGAAAACTACCGACACGCCTGTACCAAAATTATCATATCTCAGTCATACAAACTCCAAACGCAGTAAAACCAGTGGGTTTGAAAATAGATTAAATTATCTACAATTCACTTTCAGTTCTCTAAGTTGAGATTCGGACCCTAGCATAGGTGAAAACAGCAAACAACACAGCACAGCCCGCAAATTCCAGATTTCACACTTCATCTTAAAAACGTCATAACTTTCATAATAATGAACCAAACTCCACCAAATTTGAAACGTAGCCTACCAATCATCTAAATATCATATTTTAGGGGTTCTAACATGTCCAAGCCTAATAACTCTCACATGGGCAATCAATCAAACACATAACATGCAATATGTCACATACACGAACAAAATCAAGTTTGGGTGAAACATAGGGCATTAACCTATCAAACTTTATGTCATAAGTCTTCTATGGCCAAATTTAATACAATAGAGACAAATCCATCAAATAGAAACACAAGTTTTGGTTGTCTCTAGACCCAACTACTCTAGGTGTGAACTTTTTGACTTGTATCAACTTAATGAAATTATGTACAAGTTACTTGCCTCGTTATGGAGTGAAATACAACACAAACGAATCCAAGTGCAAAACCCACGAACAAAATCTCTCCTAGCGCGAATCCAAGCGAACCCACGAACCAAATCGCCTACACGATCGATCTCCTTGATGCACGATCCAAAGTGGATGATACCCACTTCAAAAACACCCCTAAGAGAAGGTCTTGTACTGATTTGAAAGTGGATGGTGCTGTTTTGGATGGTGGCCGGCCACAAGGAGGGAGAAGGGAGCAAGTAATAGGGTTTTGTAGGATGGAGAAGTATGGAGATGTTTGCAATGGGGGGGGGGGGGTGGTCGGATTGGAGGCTAGAAGGGTGAGGGAGGGCCGGTTGGAGGGAAGGATTATGCAGGTCGGGATTACAATTTGGAGAGGAAAGAGGCCGGGTGTGTTTTTGGAGAGGGAGAGAGAAAATAATTAGGGTTAGGGGTAAGGAGAGATTTGGGGTTATATATATGGGTTAATTGTGGGTTAATGGGTAGTGGATATCAATATGAATTAATAGGTATACAAATGGATAATGGGTATTGGGTCAAATTCAAATGGGGATACAATATATAAAGAATTCTATGATTTCTAAAAATCTCCTTAAGGGCCAAAAATCACAAATTGGGCAAAACACCACCAAAAATCCATCTCATCACCAAAATAAATAATAATGATGAATGAGGCCAAGAAAAAGAGAAAAAGAACTCAAAATGGCGAAAAATGAATAAACGACGAACAATCAGCACAAGGAGGTCAAATGAAAAGAAAAAGAAAATATATTGGAATTAAATCCGATATACGGTTCCGAAAAATACAGGAAATATAAAAATACACAAAAATAAAAAAAAATATACTCCAAAATGCAAAAATGAAAAACAGGGGTTACATTTAGTCGTAGATTTTCATCTAGGGTCTTATTGTAGCGATACCTAATAGCGGACTGGCCACCGCTTTTGTACCCCCTACTTAGGTAATTGAAAAAGAATCTTTTGTGCTGCAACAATACTTGTGACTCTGGTGTGTAGAAATATTTTCTTGCTTCAGTAGAACGTAGTCATCTTCGTGGATTTGTCAAGAGATTTATCTCTCTTGGGTTGATTTCTGCAGGGTGGCGAGGCGCCTTGCCTCCGCTGTAAACTAGGCGTCACCAAGCTAGGACTAGCTTGATCTTGAGAGATGCTCTATCGCGCGGAGTGGGAGTTGTGTCATTTGAGGGAGACCTTAGCACGCCGTGATAGAGAGATGAGGCGATTAGAAGAAAGAGCTCATGAAGGGCGCCCGAAGGCGAGGAGTTGAGCCCATCGATGGCCGTCAGTCAGGGTTTGAGGCTCAAATACCTTCGCCATTCCCTATTCATGGCGACATCTGAGAGAGATGAGCTAATGAACATGGTTCTCGAGAAGAGCATAGAGGCGACGCATCTTCGACGGACTGTCTCCGACGCGTCACGTGGAGGCAGCTTAAGCCGATTGACTCGCTTGCAGGTTCGGGTGACTGACGACACACTCAAAGATCGAGTCATCGAGCTGGTGTCCGAGAACCTTCGCTTAGGTCGTCTTGCATGGGGGGGAGGGGGGTGGGGGGGGGAGGGGGAGCAACATTAGGAGCAGCTCATGTCCTCGGGGTGAGTATGCCCAAGGAAGATAATTCCATGAGTTGGCTCTTCGATCTCCGTCCGTCTTGCGAAACCCCGGGAACGCGCAAAGTAGTGTGGCCGGTTCGTCGAGCGGAGCGTCTGTCGGGGCCACTGTCAGGTTGGGTGGCGACAATGCAACTCGACTCGTTGGCTTAGAAACGTCTATGAGGACGGGGCGATTGCAACACGGCGCTTGCCAGCCCCGCTTATTGCTTAATAGAAGCATCCCGCTCCCTAGGAAGGGTTAGGGGGGAGTTTTGTAACCTTGTAGTCTCTGTTTCATATGAGCCTTGTATCTTGATGTAATAATGTGAGTTTTTGGTCTAGAATTAGACTTGTACCTCAAATTTTGATGTCATAATATACTTCTCGAGCTTCTTGTGAGAGTCTGCATTTTGCTAGTGTCAACAGTTGTGGGAGAAATTCCGAATGGCGGCTACTTTGTACTCGTTCGTTTGCAAGTAGCAGAAGTTGCGTCGAACCAAGTGTTGGACTCCGAACTAGTCGTTTAAAGAATATCAACAGTTATGGGAGCAATTCCGAATGGTGAGCTACTTTGTACTCGCTCATTCGCAAGTAGCAAAAGTTGCTTCAAACCAAGTGTCGGACTCTGAACTTGTCGTTTAGAGAATATCAACATTTGTGGGAGCAATTCTGAATGGTGAACCGCTTCGTACTCGCTTATAAGCAAGTAGTTAAAGCAGAATCGAACCAAGTGTTGGACTCCGAACTTGTCGTTTAGAGAATGTCAACAGTTGTGGGAGCAATTCCGAATGGTGAGCTACTTTGTACTCTCTCATTCGCAAGTAGCAAAAGTTGCGTCGAACCAAGTGTTGGATTCCGAACTTGTCGTTTTTAGAGAGTTTCGTACACCTCAAAGTGAAGCAACTAGATTATTTTAGATAGGGAATTCCCAGGAAGTAATATGCCTTTATTAAAGATGGCTGAGTGGCTGCTTTTGAATTGCAAACCACTCTTACATTTTGAAAAAATTTAACAGGGTAGATAAAAAATCAAATAGAAATTGCTCGACTCAGAAGTTGCTTGAAGTTGCATTGAGCGGTGTTCAAACACCTTCTTGGTACTTGAACAAGTGGTCAGCATTCTAAGTCCTCGGTACTCTCTTGCTGTCACGCCCCGCTTCCCAAAAAGAATACGGAATACGGATATGCAACAAAAGCCCAGCGAATGATTTTCATCATCCATAAGCTGTTCAAGAAATCCTTCCAACATTCACAATAATCATTAGAGTCGGAAGCAAAAGAATCAACCACATGCATATATGAGCCAAAATACCAACAAGAATACTTGAAACCAAATGTATAATCTCAAATAGTCATGATCTGAATAAAACAAATGTCTTGGATCACATTGCCCAAATACAAGAATAAATCCAAGTCTCAAAATACAATATTGTTCAAGCAAACTATAAGAAATAATAATAATAAAATGCAGCACTAATATTTCATGTCACCAATTCCATCTGGAACCTGTTCTCCAAAATCTGCAATTCAACGAATACAGGAAAGAGGAAGAGAGAAAAACAAGTACCCGTCAATTGCAAGTTATGGGCCACTTATAATGTAGGATACAAGCACATGGGGAAACTAACTAGCAACATGGTATAAGTATGATGTCAACATAAACAACTAACATGGCAAAGTGAACAAGTGTAAATGGCATGAATCAAGTGTCAAGTAATCAAGTATCATGTGAACATGCATTAAGTGTCAAGTATCATGTAATCATGTATCAAGTGTCAAGTATCATGTAATCATGTATCATGTAAACATAAACAACTAACATGGCAAAGTGAACAAGTGTAAATGGCATGAATCAAGTGTCAAGTAATCAAGTATCATGTGAACATGCATTAAATGTCAAGTATCATGTAATCATGTATCAAGTGTCAAGTATCATGTAATCATGTATCATGTAGTCAAGTATCAAGCAAGCATGTATCATGTTCAAGTATCATGTTCAAGTAGCAGGTATCAAGTCTTGTAGTGATTACTATCTAGGTAGCACTTCATGCAGCCCACTTTACATGGTTGCTACAGCAAATAGTTTCGCTTTAGATCTCATAGTGGACCATAGAGGGCAGTATACTCGGAGACAAGTCAAGTAATCGAGCTCCAAGCTCCAAGTATCATGTATCATGTAATCACGTGTCAAGTTGTGCAAGTGGCAAGTATCAAGTAATCACGTGTCAAGTATCATGTCTCAAGTAATCACGTAGGATCAGTGGATCCCCTTCTGAGTACACGTTTCTGAATTATCCACTATTAGATTTGTCCCTTAAACCCCGGCTTGGTTATTTATTATTAATGTCAAACAAGCATGTATATGTACAAAATATATCAAGAATAACATGGCATGATCATGTGACAAGTGTAAGTTGCAAGATAAATATGTACGAGTGCAAGATATCTCATAAAAGAATAAAGTAGACAAATCTCAAGTTCAGGACAGCAAAACCATACTATAGTAAAACAGTGATTTCCAGTGTTATAAGCATGCAAATCTGAATTTGTCGAAACGTCTAGAAAATAGACTCCCAACCAAATCCAGTGAGTATAAATAATTCATATATTAATTCACAAAAATATAGCTCAAAACTGATTTGAATATAGAAAATAGGTTCAGCCAGAAATCAGGAAAACGAATTCAAGAAAAGGAAAACAACATGAACACTCAATAAATAAATCCATGGAAAATCTAGGGTATTCCCCTATATGTCCAGTATCTAAATATAAAGTTTCAAAATTTTTTAGTAAAATTAGATCAGTCATCAAAAATAAGAAAACATCAATAAACGAGAGTTTGACAAATCTGGAATTCCTAACACTGCTGTACGAAAACTATGATATCTCGCAACAAGTGAAACGAAGGCCCCCGTCTCCCATTCCCCTACTCTTTCCGACCAGCTAGCCCCACCCTCAGCTCCGCCGCCTGTGCCCCTTCCTCTCCCCCTGTTCTCTCTATCCCGTCCCCCCGTCTCCTTATCTCCTCCTTGCAGCACTGCAGCACCTAGGCGACGCCCCGCCGTCTCCTCCTCCACAGCGGCCTTGTGCTCCCCTCCAGAAGATGACGTCAGCAGCAACGCTCCACCTCAGCGCTTCCCTACTCGCGATGTGCTAGCCCCCAGTCCTCTCCGACAGCCAGCAGCCAGTCGCGACCTCCCGTCGCCACATCACCGAAGCACGCCCTTGTGCCCTCCCTGTGTTGCGACCCGACAGCGCACCCCTGTGCTGTGTTCTGTTGTGCAATCTAGTTGATCTAAATAAATAGATAAACTAGACACAAATTAAAACCTCGCAAGTGTACGAATCGTTTATAGAAGCGTAGCAATAGTAAGGGTCGATCCCACAGAGATTGTAGAAATTAACTTACTAATCAATGAAAAGAGTGAGAATGATAAAGAGTTGTTCTAAAAGTCCAAAAGAAATGAAAAGATTAAAACTAAATTAAGAAATGCTGAATCACAAATATCTATTAAGTAGTTGGGTTTAGATCTCCACCAATAGTCAATAATGCTAAGTCACCTTCTGAACTTCTTCTTATTACTCATGTTTGTTCTCTTTAAGGGCATGGTATCTACTCCTTAAAGTTAATGTTTCCCTAAGCCAAGAATTAGGCATGGTATCTACTCTAATTCGTTTCTTTCATTAAGTATTTAGCATGGTATCTACTAAGTTGCACTTAAAGAAAACATAAGAACAGTGGAAACGAACAAACACTTGAAGTTCTAGAAATTGGTATCTGATCTAGATCCTTCAAGTTGATTAAACCAAGAACCCCTAAAGATTCCCTTGTTACAAGATATGAACACGAGATACGGGTCGTCTCAATATGCTCATATAACAGATTCAGATCTACACTGCACAAACTTGATAATCTCAAGTCTGTATGGTAGTCGACTGGCTGTCACTTCAGTCGACTGTCCTTAGAACTCCAACAAGTTTGATTCATGTAAATTTTTATTCTTTCAATCAGGTTTAATCAATAAGTAAAAGAGTAACATTCAGAAAAACTTAGCATTGCATAACTACGGCTTCAATCTACCCAACTATGAAATTAGTTCCACATAATAAGACTTTTATTGATCAACAAGTGCGAATACATGATTAACATAAAAGAATTAGAAAAAGAAGGAATAAACTGATGTAGTTCGGCCAGATGAGTCGGCTGGCTGTCACACAGTCGACCGGCCGTTCTCTTCTTAGTACTTGATCTCCTTTCTCCTTCTTCTATGCTGATAAAGTATTGCTCTTGGTTGATATGTTGATGATTCTGGAACTCTTGTGATTCGGCTGATGGTGTGTGCGGAGGAGCGTGAGAGAGCGGAGCAGGGAGCCTCGAATAATGCTTCTTGGTTGGTATTTATAGAACACGGCTAGAGAATTAGGGTTTGCACTCTTCTTCTTATAGAAATATCATTTTCTTTTATTTATTTCCTCCCTCGTTGCTCTGCGTATTATTTCTTTCTCTTTTCTTCTATTCTTCCTTTTCTGTTCTGATTTGGATTAGATTTGGACGAATCTTCAAATATCTTATCTTTTAACTCTGCCACCTACCAGTCGACTTGTCTTCGAACCAGTCGACTGTGTCAGACTTCTGAAGATTTCATAATTGATCATCCAAGTCAACTGTTCTTTAGAGTAAGTCAACTGCACCGAGCGGCTGTGGAAAATCAACTTCTCTGTCCAGTCGCCTGTTGTGGGGAACCAGTCGAACGATGATCTGCAGTTTTCTGTGTATCATCCTTAAAATCCTGAATTTGCTTCGTTTCTCTGTTTTAGGCTGTTTCCTATGGAAAAGAGAAAATAAGAGTTAAATACCACATATAGAGCCTTCAAATGTCTAATTGCATTACGATTATTGCTCCTAAATGTGAATAATATTGTGTTCATCAAATACCCCCAAACTTAGCTTTTGCTTGTCCTCAAGCAAAAAGTGAATTTATGAACAGGGGAATAATAATGATAGTCTCAACCAAGAATTCTTATTATGTGAGCATCAACATATAAAAATATAAACAATTTCAGATAAAGTAAAACTAAACATACCCACTTTCTCTAGTGCAATTGTTTATTCATAACTCCAAACTCAACCACACTTGTCATGCAATTAATTATAGTTATAGTATGTAACTACCCAATCTGTGATTATCCCTTTTCTCTAATACAAACCGAGTAGCAAACTAGAGTTTTTTTTTTTTTTTTTTTTAGTCTCTTCTCTAAGTTGTCACTTGCCTTTTTACGTGAATGCAAAACATTTGTGATGAATCCACCCGGTTACTCAACAAGTCACAAACTTTTAAAGTGCTTTGCATACTCATATTTCAAGTTGCCGTTTGACGTAAAGGTAAACATTGGTGATGAATACCCCGAGTTACTAAGCACCCAAAACATTGGAGTAGATTGACTTTATTCAAATATATATATTTATTTTATCACTCTATTTACTTAAACTCAATTTAGGACTAGATATAAAGGGAATAATCACCAGAAAAAACATCACATTTGTTTATTATGTATAATCGCATGACTCAAATAATTTTGTAGGGAATTCTGAACTCAACAATCATAAAGTAAATAAGTATCCTTACTCTTACTTTATAAGAAATTGTTTATCCTAAAAAAATTCAAAAGACTCTAAATATAAATAACTACCCCCAAACTTAGATGGAATATTGTCCTCAATGTTCGAAAGAAAATTTAAAGATAGGCATGTGTCACCATCTAGTAAGAAGGGGAGACTGAAAATAAAAGATGAATAACGAAAAGAAAATGAATGGAAAGTGTAAATACTTCCCTGAAAATTGGGTTGCCTCCCAATAATCGCTGTGTTTTCTGTCTTCAGCTAGACTTGATGAAGTCATGCAATGTATTTAATGGTTTGAAGATGCACATCTTCCTCTTGCGGTTCTATGCTCATCTCAATGTATGGCTTCTCCCTATGCCCGTTCACCTTAAATGTTTGATTTTTCTCTTTGCTGTGAACCTCCAATGCACCATGTGGAAAGACTCTTGTAACAATGTATGGGCCATACCATCTTGACATGAGCTTGCTTGGAAAAAGTCTTAATCTTGAGTTGTATATCAATACCTTCTGTCCTTCATAAAACTCCTTCCTTGCTAGCTGTTTATCATGGTACAACTTGGTCCTTTCCTTATACAATTTTGTATTTTCATATGCGTCATGCCTTAACTCTTCAAGCTCATTTAGTTGCAATCTTCTTTTGTCGCCTGCTTGTTTCATATCGAAATTGAACCTTTTGATGGCCCAATAGGCTTTGTGTTCCAACTCCACTGGTAGATGACAGGCTTTTCCAAAAACCAAACGGTATGGTGACATGCCGATGGGTGTTTTGTATGCTGTTCGGTAGGCCCATAATGCATCATTCAAGCGCAGCGACCAATCCTTTCTCCTTGTATTGACTGTCTTTTCCAAAATGCTCTTGATTTCTCTGTTGCTAATCTCCATCTGCCCACTAGTTTGAGGATGATATGGGGTGCCCACTCTATGTGTGATACCATATTTCTTCATCAAAGAAGCAAATGGAAAGTTATTGAAGTGGCTCCCTCCATCACTAATTATTGCCCGTGGTGTACCAAACCTAGTGAAAATGTTCTCCTGCAAAAACTTGACAACAACTTTGTGATCATTAGTTTTTCAGGGGACAGCCTCGACCCATTTAGACACATAATCCACACCCGCAAGAATATATAAATAACCAAATGAGTTAGGAAAGGGACCCATGAAGTCGATTCCCCAAACGTCAAACAGCTCGATTACTTGGATGTTTTGCAGTGGCATCTGATTTCTAGAAGAGATGTTGCCTGTCCTTTGGCATTTGTCACAAGTCCTGCAAAAAAAAAAGCATCTTTGAATACATTGGGCCAATAAAAACCAGATTGCATTACCTTCAGTGCTGTTCTTTTAGGTCCAAAGTGTCATCCACATGCATATTGATGGCAGTGTTGTAGAATACTCATTTGCTCTTCTTCTGCCACACATCTTCTTATAATTTGATCAGGGCAAAATTTGAACAAATAAGGATCATCCCAATAATAGTGCCTGTACATGGCCACCAGTCTCTTTCTTTCCTGACTTGTCATACCTGGAGGGAAAACATGGGCAGTGAGATAATTTACAATATCTGCAAACCATGGAAAATATGAGCAGTGAGATACCAGTCGACTGGTTCCGTTACCAGTCGACTGCCCCTGTGGTATATTTATTTCAAATAATTGTTCATCTGGGAAATTTTCATTCAGTGGGGGTACACTTCTCTCTTCCTCATGCAGTAGTCTGGACATGTGATCTGCCACAACATTGTCACTTCCTTTTTTATCTCTAATCTCAAGATCGAATTCTTGAAGCAACAGCACCCATCTGATCAACCTAGGCTTAGCATCCTTTTTAGCAAACAAATATCTCAAAGCAGCATGGTCAGTGAAAATAATAACTTTAGAACCAATTAAATATGATCTAAACTTTTCTACAGCAAAAATAACAGCTAACATTTCTTTTTCAGTTGTGGAATAATTTAGCTGTGCATCGTTTAAAGTTCGAGAAGCATAGTAAATAACATGGGGTATCTTATTGATTCTTTGACCTAAAATAGCCCCTGAAGCATAATCACTTGCATCACACATGAGCTGGAAAGGATGGCTCCAATCTGGTGCTATGACAATAGGTGCAGAAATGAGAAGATTTTTCAATGTAATAAAAGCATTTGTGCACTCTTCTGTCCATGCAAACTCAACATTCTTAGTCAACAAGTCACAAAGGGGTTTGGAGATTTTTGAAAAATCTTTTATAAATCTTCTATAGAACCCTGCATGTCCAAGAAAACTCCTAACACCCTTGACTGTAGTGGGAGGGGGTAGCTTTGATATGATGTCAATTTTTGCCTTGTCCACCTCTATGCCTCTTTTTGACACCACATGTCCTAACACAATACCTTGTTGTACCATAAAATGGCACTTTTCCCAATTCAGCACTAAATTGCATTCTTTACATCTCTTAAGCACAAACTGCAAATGGTTAAGGCATTCATCAAAACAAGATCCAAAAACACTAAAATCATCCATAAATACCTCGATGAACCTTTCCACCATGTCTGAAAATATACTCATCATGCATCTCTGAAATGTAGCTGGTGCATTGCACAATCCAAAGGGCATCCTCCTGTATGCAAAAGTACCAAAAGGACATGTAAAAGTGGTTTTTTCTTGATCTTCTGGAGCAATAGCAATTTGATTATAGCCACTATAACCATCTAAAAAACAATAATGACTATATCCTGCTAATCTTTCTAACATTTGATCAATAAAAGGAAGAGGGAAGTGATCTTTCCTGGTTTCGTTATTCAGTTTCCTGTAATCAATGCATACCCTCCATCCTGTGGTCACTCTCGTAGGGATAAGCTCATTCTCTTCATTCTTCACCACTGTGACTCCACTTTTCTTAGGCACCACATGTATAGGGCTCACCCACTTGCTATCTGAGATCGGGTAAATGATGCCAACATCTAGTAACTTTAAAATCTCTGCTCTTACCACTTCCTTCATGTGTGGGTTAAGCCTTCTCTGTGCTTCCCTGCTTGGTTTTGCGTTGTCTTCAAGAAGTATTCTATGCATGCATTTGGATGGACTTATTCCCTTGATATCTGCAATGGTCCATCCTATTGT
Source organism: Hemerocallis citrina (assembly GCA_017893485.1). Classification (NCBI taxonomy): domain Eukaryota; kingdom Viridiplantae; phylum Streptophyta; class Magnoliopsida; order Asparagales; family Asphodelaceae; genus Hemerocallis; species Hemerocallis citrina. The sequence goes on from CM030368.1 coordinate 128,745,111, forward strand.
ACCTTTGTGTTCTCGTAGTACCCTCAGCAACTTCTCTTCTTCCTGTGCATTTAAGTTTGCAGCAATTATCACTGGTAGCATCTGGTTCTCGCCCAAATATGCATGCTTCAAATGGTCGGGCAACTGCTTAAGCTCTATGTCTGGAAGTCTCGGTACAGTCGACTGGTTCCTGGTTGTGGTCGGGTCAGTCGACTTATCCTGTCCGCCAGTCAACTGGTCTGAGGAAACACAAATTTCATCAGTCACAATATTTTCAAATGCCGGTGCGAGTTTACCTGAATATGACTTTGGAGTTTCAAGGTGATGTACTGTTTCTGCTATCCTCCAGTCATCGTGTTCCTGTTCAACATGAGATAATGTTAGAGACTGTGTAATTCCAGCTTGTAGCGGTTCTACGCTATGTACCTGAAAGGTTTGATCAACAATCTCCTGCACCACATCAACATTATAGCATTCATGATCATCATGTGGTAATTTTAGTGTATCAAACATTTTAAATTCAACATTCTCTTCATTTATTTTCATGCTTATAGTACCCTTTTCAACACAAATTTTTATATCAGCAGTACTCATAAAGGGCCTACCTAAAATGATTGGTAGAGAAGATGGCATTGAAGAGTCCTCCATGTCTAACACAACAAAATCAGCAGGCAAAATGAAATCGTTTACCTGAACTAGGACATCTTCCAAAATACCTCTAGGTCTTTTGATGATGCGATCCGCCAACTGCAACGTGATGGATGTTGGTTGGAGTTCCCCCAATCCTAGCTTTTCATAAACAGTGTATGGGAGGAGGTTGATGCTTCCCCCCAAGTCTAGTAGTGCTTTCTCAAAGAAGTGCTCACCAATCCTGCAAGAAATGGTAAAACTACCTGGGTCTTTTAATTTGGGAGGTAATTTCCTTAATAAAACAGCACTCACTTCCTCTGTCAACGCCACATCCTCCCTAACCTAAAATGTTCTTTTGTGAGTACAACACTCTTTCAAAAATTTAGCATAAGAAGGAATTTGTTTAATAGCATCAAGTAGGGGGATATTAATTTCCACCTTTCTGAGAGTTTCAAAGATGTCAAATAAATATTGCTCTTTCTTTTGCTTGACTAACCTTTGAGGAAATGGTGGCAGAACTGTTCTTTCTTTTTTACTTACCTTGTTTGATCCCAAAACTTTTGATGGTTGTGTTTTTGTTTCTTCGGTGTGTGTTCGAACCTTGTTTTCAATTGTCCTACCACTTCTCAGAGTTGTTATTGATTTGAGCTGTTCTTGTTCTCTAGAATTTGGTATGGTTTGTGAAGTGAGTTCTCCTGCCTTTCTCTCACTCAACTCCTTTGCGATTTGTCCGATTTGAGTTTCCAATTTCTGAATTGCTTGCCCTTATTGGTTGCTTGTTTGATGTTATTGTTGGAGCAATTGAAGAACGGTGGATTCAAAATCCAACTTCTTCTATTCTTGAACTGGCCTATCAAACCCACTTCCCATTTGGAAGTTCCGTGCCTGTCCTTGTGAAGATTGAGTTCCTTGATTGTTGCTCCATGAGAAATTTGGATGGTTCCTCCACCCTGGGTTGTATGTGTTCGAGAATGGGTTGTTCTTTGGTGGGAACACTCCTTGCCCCACATAGTTTGCATGCTCCTGATCTGTGAACGAAGACATGGGACATGTATCAGTTGTATGATCACAATGAGAACAAATTGCACAAATTTCTTTTGTTAGGTTTTTCGCATTGCCCATTGTTGTCATTGCATTAACAAGCATATCAATTTTTTTATTCATGTTTGCCATTTCCAATTGTATGTTATTACTACCAGAAATTTCATAAACTCCCTGTTTTTTAGAAATGCATCTTCCCCTTGTTGAGAATTGCTGTGAGTTCTCGCTAAGTTCTTCAAATAATTCGATGGCCTCCTCACCACTTTTCCTCATCAAGATCCCGTTGCAAGCTGAATCCACAATTGCCTTGTTAGTTTCATTTAAACCCTCATAAAAATCTTGTACCTGATCATCTTTAGGCATGTTGTGTGTAGAACACTTGAGAAGCTTGTTCTTGAAATCCTTCCATGCTTCGAAGAATAAATCTCCATCTTTTTATTGGAAGAGTTAAATCTCCCTTTTCAGTTGTTTGGTCTTCTGGGCTGGAAAGAATTCTTTTAAGAATTTTGTTGCCAATTTCTCCCATGAATTAATTGATCCTGGTTCCAAAGAATTGTACCACAATTTAGCATTAAGTTTTAAAGAAAATGAAAACAAGATTAACCTGATTTGTTCAGGGGTAAGCCCTTGGACGCTTTGTGTTCTGCAAAGATCAAAGAAGTCTTGCAGATGGAGGTGAGGCTCTTCGTTTGGTTTGCCACTAAAGTGGGGAACCATGCTAAGTAATTGGGGAGAGAGATGCATATTCCCTGTGACATTAGGTTGATATGCAATGCAGGAAGGTTGCTCAATATTCTTAGGCGTGAATTTGTCCTGCATTGGTACTCGATTTGGTACTTCCTCAGCCATTATTGCTCGTGAATTGGGTCTCTGTGCAGTCGACTGATTCCGTGTAGCAGTCGACTGGTTGGTCGCAGACAACCGACCAAGTCTGTGCAAAGTGCGTTCTGTTTCTGCGTCAATAGGTAGTAGCTCTGGACGAAGTGATCTCCTTCCGTGCATCCACCAAAATCCTGTAACCTAGAAGAAAATATTTATTAATAAAAGAAAAGAAAAGAAAAGAAAAGATTTACTGATTTGTAAGTTAAAATGCTAACAATCCCCGGCAACGGCGCCAAAAACTTGTTGTGCAATCTAGATGATCTAAATAAATAGATAAACTAGACACAAATTAAAACCTCGCAAGTGTATGAATCGTTTATAGAAGCGTAGCAATAACAAGGGTCGATCCCACAGAGATTGTAGAAATTAACTTACTAATCAATAAAAAGAGTGAGAATGATAAAGAGTTGTTCTAAAAGTCCAAAAGAAATGAAAAGATTAAAACTAAATTAAGAAATGCTGAATCACAAATATCTATTAAGTACTTGGGTTTAGATCTCCACCAATAGTCAATAATGCTAAGTCACCTTCTGAACTTCTTATTACTCATGTTTGTTCTCTTTAAGGGCATGGTATCTACTCCTTAAAGTTAATGTTTCCCTAAGCCAAGAATTAGGCATGGTATCTACTCTAATTCGTTTCTTTCATTAAGTATTTAGCATGGTATCTACTAAGTTGCACTTAAAGAAAACATAAGAACAGTGGAAACGAACAAACACTTGAAGTTCTAGAAATTAGTATCAGATCTAGATCCTTCAAGTTGATTAAACCAAGAACCCCTAAAGATTCCCCTGTTACAAGATATGAACACGAGATACGGGTCGTCTCAATATGCTCATATAACAGATTCAGATCTACACTGCACAAACTTGATAATCTCAAGTCTGTATAGCAGTCGACTGGCTGTCACTTCAGTCGACTGTCCTTAGAACTCCAACAAGTTTGATTCATGTAAATTTATATTCTTTCAATCAGGTTTAATCAATAAGTAAAAGAGTAACATTCAGAAAAACTTAGCATTGCATAACTACGGCTTCAATCTACCCAACTATGAAATTAGTTCCACATAATAAGACTTTTATTGATCAACAAGTGCGAATACATGATTAACATAAAAGAATTAGAAAGAGAAGGAATAAACTGATGTAGTTCGGCCAGATGAGTCGGCTGGCTGTCACACAGTCGACCGGCCGTTCTCTTCTTAGTACTTGATCTCCTTTCTCCTTCTTCTATGCTGATAAAGTATTACTCTTGGTTGATATGTTGATGATTCTGGAACTCTTGTGATCCGGCTGATGGTGTGTGCGGAGGAGCGTGAGAGAGCGGAGCAGGGAGCCTCGAATAATGCTTCTTGGTTGGTATTTATAGAACACGGCTAGAGAATTAGGGTTTGCACTCTTCTTTTTATAGAAATGTCCTTTTCTTTTATTTATTTCCTCCCTCGTTGCTCTGCGTATTATTTCTTTCTCTTTTCTTCTATTCTTCCTTTTCTGTTCTGATTTGGATTAGATTTGGACGAATCTTCAAATATCTTATCTTTTAACTCTGCCGCCTACCAGTCGACTTGTCTTCGAACCAGTCGACTGTGTCGAGACTTCTGAAGATTTCATAATTGATCATCCAAGTCAACTGTTATTTAGAGTAAGTCGACTGCACCGAGCGGCTGTGGAAAATCAACTTTTCTGTCCAGTCGCCTGTTGTGGGGAACCAGTCGACCGATGATCTGCAGTTTTCTGTGTATCATCCTTAAAATCCTGAATCTGCTTCGTTTCTTTGTTTTAGGCTGTTTCCTATGGAAAAGAGAAAATAAGAGTTAAATACCACATATAGAGCCTTCAAATGTCTAATTGCATTACGATTATTGCTCCTAAATGTGAATAATATTGTGTTCATCATGTTCGCTGTCCGCCGTCGCCCCTCGGCCGCCGCCGTTCGTCGCCAGAACCAAGCACTGTAGTTGCTGTTTATACTGGTTTGATCATCTTTATTGTGGACTGTCCGTTTGATTGTGATCTTGATTGATTGATTCTTGGCTGTTCCATCGCAATTATCATCAAATTCATCATCACCTTGATCTAGACCGTCCAATCTTGTTGATCTTGATCTTGATCTTCGATCTGATTCGTCCGATCTGATTTGATCTGATCCGATCATCTTGATCTTGATCTTTTGGATCTCAGCCGTCCGACCGTGTTCGTGGGATATTTTTTCTTTGGGTTCATGATCTTGTTCGTGTTCGTTCGTTTGTGTAGTTCGTGTTCGGGAATCCATTTCCGTTATTCTTGCTTTTGCTTCGTCGGTTTTGTCGTCTCTCAGGCAAGTAACTTGTATACTTTTCTTTGTGTAATACAAGTACTAAATATTGCCTATAATGCAGTTGGGTTCTAGAAATAATTTGTGTGTGAAACTCCTTGTTGATATTGTCTCTATTGTGATGATTTGACCATAGTTGCCTCACGACATACATGACATAAATTAACCTAAAGTTGACCACTTTTTGGATGTATATATGCATGGTATTTTGTGATATCTGTGCTTGATATGTTGTTCGTGATATACTTGTCGAATACTTGTGAAATACCATATACCACATTGTTTGGACATCTAGTACACTATATTTTACGTTTGGTTTGATTTGGATGAGTTTCGGATAAACTAGTGGATTTTGTGCATATGAGATATTTTCAGTTTTGCCAGTTTTCTCGTTTTGATCAGTATGTTAGACCCTATTAAGGTTAGTATTTGAAACTATTTTGTGAATATGATTTGTAGAGAATTCTGTCTATTTTCTAACCCTTTTGACGGATCTTAATTTCGATTTACGGTTTGTGAGTTATGTCCATTTTACTATAGTGGTGTCGAAAGAATTACAGACTTTGTTTTCTATGAATTCTGAAGAGTAATCTATTTTTATTCTGGTATTAAAATTATTATTTTTATCTGAAATTTTGCTCAGTACTTCTAGACTTGATTGGGGTTTACCCAGAATTTTGGTGGATTTACTTGAAGAGTTTTACGAAACTTTTCATGCTTACAAATAAAGATTTTACATGCAGAATTTTGCTACTGTTCAGTATAGAACCTGATTTTCGATCTAATTTTACTTGCTGTTTATAAAATATTTCTTAATATGAAAGTTAGCTTACTGTATTTATTTTATTAACCTTTTGGTGGATTTGGATTTTGATTTATGGTTTGCGAGATATTGCATTTTTCGTACTGCAGTATTTGTGATTTCTGATTTTCGTTGACTGAACACTATATTGGAAAATTATGATACTTTATATTCTAATACTAAACATATAGGGGAATATCCCATATTTTTCCTGAATTTAATTAATGAGTTTTCATGCTGTTTTCCTGTTCTTGAATACAATCTTCTGATTTCTGACTGAATTTGAGACTTGTTTTTGTGAAATACCATATAACTTGTATATATTTACTGGATTCATCTGGGAGTCTACTTTTCTGATTCTTCGACGGATCCAGATTTGCATTTTTGTAGTAACGGGAATCTCAGTTTTAGTGCAGCACTGTTCTGCTGTCCTGAACTAGAATTGTCGTTGTACCTGTTATGAGTTATTTTTTGCCTGTACATGTTTGTCTTGCAACCTGAACCTGTTACTTGTTCATGACATGATATTCTTTTTCCATTTTGTGACACGTACATGCCTGTTTAATAATAACAAAATAACCAAGCCGGGGTTAAGGGAAAGATCTAGTAGTGGAAAATATAGAAATGTGTACTTAGAAGGGGGGCCGTGTTTCCCGTTTTGATTCATGTTGATACATGAACCTGTTGATGCATGGACCTATTGGTTCATGTACCTGTTAGCTGTTGATTCATGGACCTATTGGTTCATGTACCTATTACCTGTTGATGCATGAACCTATTGGTTCATGTACCGATTACCTGTTGATGCATGGACTCGTTGGTTCGCGTACCTGTTGATGCATGGATCAATTGATTCATGTACCTGTTGATTCATGAACCTGTTGATGCATGAACCAGATTATTCGTGTACCTATTTGATTCATGAACCTGTTCCCATTCCTATTTTCCTGATCCCTGAGTACACGGCCCTATGGACTCCACTACGAAATCTAAACGAAATTGTTTGAATGTAGCAACCATGTAGTAAAAAGATGGATGCATAAAGTATTACCTAGATAGTAATAATACAAAACTTGACATGATATAATACCTGATACATGATCCCTGTTACATGATACCTGTTACATGATTACCTGTTATATGATACCTGTTCCATGATTTTCAGTACATGCTACCTGACACCTGTTACCTGTTTACCTGCTTGCATGATACTTGACACTTGCTACTTGAACATGATACTTGATACTTGATACTTGATAGATGTTACCTGTACCCTGTTGCATATCACATTACTTGATTTTGTTCATGATTCATGCTAGTTGTTTTATTTTGTTATCATGTCTATTCCATGCTATTCGTTTATCCTTCCCTGTACTTGTATCTTGCACTACAAGCGGCCCGTAACTTGTATTGACAGGCATTTTGTTTTCTTTTTTCTATTCCTGCAATTTATTTAATTGCAGACCAGGATGATCAGCTACCAGTTGGAATAGGCGATATGAGATACTAGCTATTATTATTTCTTGTTGCTTATGTTGAACAATTGTATTTTGCTACTTGGATTATTTTTTTGTATATGAGCAATGTGACACAGGATTTTTGACTTGTCCAGACTTGATTTATTTAAGATTATAATTTCTTTTGATTTTAAGTACATTTCTGTTGGTGCATTTGATTCGATTATGCATACTTGGTTGATTTCTTTTGCTTCCGACTCTGATTATTCCTGTGAGATGTTGTAATGATTCTGAACAGCTTATGGATGACGAAAACCATTTGCTGGGCTTAGTCATATATTCGTATTCCGTATTCTCTTTTGGAAAGCAGGGCATGACAAAAACAATCATAACTCAACAGTATTTATTGCATCAATAATAAATGTTCCAACAAATACTAGATCCGAATCAAAACAATAATCCTGGGACAATAAGCCCAAATACAATCCCAATACAGTTCATGAAATAAAATAATTTATCAAAACATTTAAATGAATTATTACCAATTGCGCAGCTCAAAACTTTTGCTCTCCAACTCCAGTAGGCAATTGATCAGCAAAACCTGCTCATATGGTAATTACAAGCAAAATAGGGAAAACAGGAAAACATATCACCCGTTCGATGCAAGTCTGGGCTACAAGAAATACAAGTAGGAAAAGGAGGGGGGGAATACTAAACTAAACAGGTAATACTAACATGGAGAGGGTAGCACATATAACAGTCTACGGATGACGGTAAGCAGTTTAGTGATAACAGGAGAAGCATAACAATAACAGTAAGGATCAACAGTAACAGTGTGTCAACGGTAGTAGAAATCAACAGTAGCAGTAATCAACAGTAATAGTAAAGTCCACAGTAACCGTAACAGGATATGATAGTGTAAACAGTTATTCTTATGTCTAATATTCATTACTAGCTAGGTAGCACTTCATGCATCCCAGATTTTACCACATGGTTGCTACATCAAACAGTTACGTTTTAAGATTTTGTAGTGGAACTTCTATAGGGTAATATATATTCAGACAAACAGTAACAGTAACGATGTCATGGATCATGCCCTCATGCATCCAGAGATAAACAATAGGTACCACAGTAAACAGTGGGGAAACGAGTCCCTTCTGAATATGTATTTCTATATTGTCCACTACTCGATCTTTTTCCTTAAAAACATCGACTTGATTTCTTTTATTATCAATAAACATGTGTGAACGAATACAAACAGGCTAAAGACATGGAAAGAACAGGGAATAAGTCTAAGATGAAATAGTGATTACAACGGTTGATAAAACAACTTATAATAGTCAAAACAACGACATTTTCAGTTGTGGATAGCAAGACTACTGTACCAAATCTGAGATTTCAATTGCTACTGAACAGCAAAGCCAGATCCATCAGAAAATATAAAAACTAGATTCTTTGCCAATTCCATCACATATATATAAGTCACATATCAGCCGCATAAATAGGGTCGAAAACAGCGTTTACTACAGAAATCATGTTCAGTCAGAAAATACAAAATCTTGTTTACAAGCATGAAAAGAGTTTAAAATCATCACATTAAAATCTGAAAAAAAATCTAGAAGATTCCCTATCATATATAGTTTCAAAATATAAAATATCATGAAATTATATTACAGATAGTATAGTCAACAAAATTAGGAAAACAGAGTAATGCAACAAAATCTCCATTCTGAAAGTTCAGACATAGCAGTACTAAAACTAAGATAATTCATAAAGTATAATTCGAAATCCAGATCCTTCAAACAGGTGATAAAATAGATAAATAAGGCTACAGTTCTTATTCACAAAGTTTTCATAAAAAACGAATAGAATCAGGTTGAAAACATAATTCTTTACTGAACAGTATGCAGTTTGGAAATATATCGACTAGTTTCGTAAGTATGAAATGAAATACAAAACTCATTAATTAATTCCACAAAAATTAGGGATTTCTCCCAATCACATCTAAACATACTCAACAAAATATAGAGTTCAAATTCTACTTTTAATATCAGTTTTAAAATAATATTTCATACAGAATACATATAGTTTAGAATCTGGAATATGCGATATGTCTGCAGGTTAACAGCAATAACTCATGCATCAAAACTCGGAATTCAGATCCGTCAAAAGTTTTGGAAGCTGAAAATCAGAGGATACAAATCATGTTCAAAAACTTATTTATTTTACTGATGTTAACAGGGTCAAAATTACTGTACAAAATAGGACAGCAGCAAAACAAAAATTCTTTTATGCATTTTATCAAACAACTTAACTACAAACGGTCCAACCTAGATGTCATAAAAAGCATGGTATATGTGGGTTACTCAAATCAGCATGACCTGTGAATAAACGGTCATAATGAGATAATACATCAAACAGTCATCTATGCAACAGTCATCTACAATATACGGTGTGTCACAAATAACATACAGTCAAGATGTCCACTAATCTAATTGTTTTCATGTAACGGTGTCGATTATTGTAACTACTCATGATAAAGAGGTGATGTCAATGGTTTAACTAACAAATATGGATCATCATGAGAGTACAGAATATTTTCATACTAGATTACTTACGGTATTAACTTGTATGACAAAAAGAACACGTACAAGGTACTTGCCTGATGACGAAGAAGACGAAAATGAAGAATAGAATAACGGGAATGGATCCCGAACAACGAACACACGAACGAGAGATGAGATACGAGAACTCCAAGCCAATGAAACATGTGCACACAAACACACACGCACACACACAACCATAAAGAGACAGCAGCCTGCAACAGCAAGAGCGGAGGCAGCAGCAGTGTCGGCCTCGACGCTAGGGCAACGGTGGCATAGCAAGTGACGAAGGCGGCAGCGCAGTCCATGACAACAGCGAAGGGACAGCATTGGGGATCTGGGCATCGCGGCTTGAGCGGGGAACAGGGACAGCAGGGGTGTGCACGGGGAAGGAGGAGAGGGGGTGCGAGGGTGGTCGGGGTCTGCCGGTCTTCAGAGGAGAACGATGACAGCAATGTGGTTGGGAGAGGGTCAGGAGTCGGGTAGGGATAGGTAACGGCTAGGATGACAGAGAGAAAGAGAGAGAGAAAGTATTAGGGTTTTGATAATTAGGGTTACATTGCAATTAGAGGGTTTAAATAGAGACAATATGGGTTTGGGTGAACTGGGTAGTATCCAATAGGGTAAAAGAATCCAATTTGATACAAATAGGCAATGAAATAGGTTTAAACAATAGATAAGATCAAGAACAAATTGTAGGCCAAATAAATGGGAATAAAAAGCTGAATCAATGCAAAATGAATCACAAGAGAGAGAAGAACAACACACGATACAAAAGAAATAAAAATAAATACAACCAAAAATAAAGTAGAATAACCAAGAATTTTATTAAATATAATTAAAAATACAAATATGAGCAATAGGGGTTACATTTCAATCCCACATCAATAAGAGAGCTATATGTGGACTTTGTTGTGAAAATTCTTACATGAGTTAGTTTCCAGGTTGCTACATCTATACCTTGTGTTGGAGTGAATATTGTTATCATCTGCATCAGGTTCTCTTTCTCTGACCGCTGGATCTCATCTGTCAGTCTTCTTAGAATTGGTCTCCATAATCATATTCATCCTTCGCATCTACCTTGAAAGAGTAATGTTGCATTGTGATTCACATCCTTATCATGAAGAGCAGGGAAGTTATGCCCGATACTACTTCCATGTACCCAATTATCCTTCCAAAATAAGATTGCAGATCCCTCCTTTAGATTCCAACTTATTCACTGCATAAATGTGTCCTTCAGTTGATATACCCCTTTCCAGGTACAGGAGGTTGTCACTGGTTTCAAGTAAAAATTTATAGCTTGATTGAAATATAAGAATCATAGGGTGGCTGCAGAAAGCCCCTCAACATCAATTAGTAATTTCCAACACCACTTCGTGAGTAATGACTTGTTGAACACTTCAATGTCTAAGATCCCTAGCCCTCCTTGAATTTTTGGCTTACGAATTCTTTTCCAGTTGACTATTGCAGTTCCTCTTGAATATTTATCTGTTCATATCCATAAGAATATGATTCGCACCTAATCAATCCTCTTTATGACCTACATTGGTAGTTTGAAGAATGAGGAGAAGTGTAATGGCAATGTAGACAAAATAGAGTTTATCCAGATTTGTCTTGTAACGCCCCGTCCCAATACTCAGACAATTTTATTATTTTTAGAATACAAATTAGATACTATGTAGTACAACTGCCCACCACAGGCTGCCTCTCAAAAGGTGGTTAACCAATTAGGTGACTCTTGATTATTGGCTAATTATATTTATACTCAAATTATTTTTGTGCACTTCCCATGTGGGACTATATTTCTCAAATCCTTTCACAAATTCCTCAAATCCCGTGTAAACAGTGTTACCAGTCGACTGAACAATCGACCAGTCGACTGTTCGCTGCAAATCTAGAGTATTACATAAATCCCACCTTTAGAAATCAGCGTCCTCACTGAGTACGGGACACACATCTAGTGTAGGATCCGCCCTTTCTAGCTGATGTAGTATAGTCCTCGATCCCGGAGATCAATCACTCTCAACACCGTAGATCGAATACCCGGCTATCAATCACTACCTGTGACTCTCAACACCGCAGAGTATACCCAACCCCGGAGATTAATGACTCTCAGTACCGCAGATCATACTGACCTCTACTACACCCAGTGTCGAAAGTCGGCTCTGATACCATTTGTAACGCCCCGCCCAATACTCAGACAATTTTATTATTTTTAGAATACAAATTAGATACTATGTAGTACAACTACCCACCACAGGCTGCCTCTCAAAAGGTAGTTAACCAATTAGGTGACTCTTGATCATTGGCTAATTATATTTATACTCAAATTAGTTTTTTGTGCACTTCCCATGTGGGACTATATTTATCAAATCATTTCACAAATTCCTCAAATTCCGTGTAAACAGTGTTACCAGTCGACTGAACAATCGACCAGTCGACTGTCCGCTGCAAATCTGGGGTATTACATATGGACTAACAAATCATAAGCCTTTACTTACGTTGACCAAAAAGTCATAAGTCGACTTACCAGAGAAAAATCTACAATAACTTTGAAAAAATAAATTCTAAGTGTTCCAGTCGACTGAAAAGGGTCTAAGTCGACTGTCCAGAATGGATTTTCAAGAAAACTAAAGATCTAGCAACCGGGTCATACCAGTCGACTGAAAGGTCTGCCAGTTGACTGTCGGCCTACAGACTGCAAGGTTTTGGTTGTACATGATAATCAAAATTAGGGTTTTCCAAAATTAATCACTGTTTACTAAAATAATTTGTATTCAGGTAAAAACGACAATCTCAAATAATCCTCATTATAGATACAATTCTTCAAATCAACCAATATCTCAAAACTTAATTCTCATGTTCTTAATTCCTAATTCTTCCATTAGGATTCCTCAATACTGAATTTCTTCCACAACTCAAAACCAAATCTGATTTGTATTCACGAGATCCAGATGTTCATTCATCCGATCCCTTATTATCATAACCATACTCAAATCTTAAACATGTTTTCAAGCAATAAAGGATTCATTAATCAAGATCTACTAAACGTTCATAGGTTTCACATACATAATACAACAATAACCATTGCATCGCTCACATACAAAGATACACTAAATAAACAAGCATGTTAAAACAAACAACAAAACAGTCATTCACATAAATCAACAACAAAACAAAGTTCATATCACTCACCTTAGAAATAAAGAGATCCAACAAGAAAGCCCCTCTTTTGTGAGATCCAAAATCCTCCTCTTCAATCACCAAGAAAATATAAGATATAATAAAACTTGTATTGTGCAGCGAATGACGGCTGCACATCCTCTTTTATACAGGCCGGAATAAGGATTTAGGGTTTTAGAAATACATTTGCAAAATAGTCCTTCTAAAATATAACTTTACATATATAACCTTTCTTAGTTAAAATAAGTTAACTAAATCAAAACCAAATCAAATATTCTTATCACTGAGTTATCCAGCAATCCAGTACAGCCCAGTAAATAAGAAAAATCCGGATTTACAACTCAGGGTGGCGATTTTGCACAAAAGCCCTCCCTTTTGTAATATTTGCAAACATATCATAAAATATTCATAAAAATTCAGAAAAATTAGAAATAATATCTAATAATACATATTATATTTTCCAATCAAAATATTTGACTTTTACTTTCCAGAAAAACATTTGCACCAAATTCTACATGAATTTCATATTTGCAAAAACACCCTTTTTGTTTAAATCTTCACCAAATCGACTTTAAATAAAATCTAAATATATTTAAATTCAAATGATAACCATGGAGAACCAAAATATCAGTAAAAACGAATTTTCATAATTTATTTAAGATCCAAACGACTTTTTACATAAAAGCCCCTCCCTTTCGAGGTATTTATAAAAATAGTTTCTCTACTCAGAAAAATCCCAAATTTTAGAATATACTCCATTATAATTAGGAGAATTTACTAAAATATAAAATTGGTTATTTACACCAAAAAATATTTGCACGTGTTTCGCACGTGTAATAGATAAATCTTTAGAAAATATTTATTAAATCTCCAGAAAATCATTTTAATTCATTTTCAAATATTTAAAATAATATTTGAAAATAAGGGGTACTACATCACTCCCTCCTTAGAAGAGTTCTGTCCTCAGAACTACTGCTAATGGGGTCCGAACAAACCCACCAACAAGGAATAAAAACTCATGGATAGAAACATAATTTAAGGAAATAAAATCACACAAGGGAATGCATTTCAACAAAAGAAGTACAACATACAGGAGAAACACAATCATACAAAGAATTTAAAAAAACAACCTTCCGCTGCGCAACTCTGATAACTTGCCATCGGAAGTCACGCTGCAACAACTACTGAACTCCTGCATCCAACTCTGTTCTCCCACAATCTACTTCATCCTTCCAAGAATCAGTAGCCACTCCCTCCTTAGAAAGGACATGACCAAGGAAAACCACCACAACACAATCCTCATTCATATCAATACCCTATGGCAAAACCTCAACCATACCCTATGGCAAAACCTCAACCATACCCCAAATAAAAACATCATGTTTCAGCTCTATGTGATACTCACACTCTAATGTCCACACCTAGGTACTCACTCTCTAGTATCCACACCTAGGTTGGTTTTCATACTATGTCTATTATTACTATTGAAGCATGCTCTGATACCATTTGTAACGCCCCGCCCCAATACTCAGACAATTTTATTATTTTTAGAATACAAATTAGATACTATGTAGTACAACTGCCCACCACAGGCTGCCTCTCAAAAGGTGGTTAACCAATTAGGTGACTCTTGATCATTGGCTAATTATATTTATACTCAAATTATTTTTGTGCACTTCCCATGTGGGACTATATTTCTCAAATCCTTTCACAAATTCCTCAAATCCCGTGTAAACAGTGTTACCAGTCGACTGAACAATCGACCAGTCGACTGTTCGCTGCAAATCTGGGGTATTACTTGTCTTCCCCCTTTGAATATCATTCTTCACTTCCAGCTACACAACTTCCTTTCAATGTTATGTATAACTGGCACCCATTATCTCTTACTTAACTTCCCTTTAATTAGTGGAAGTACCTAGTACTTTTTATGGAGAGATTCTTCAGCACATCTCAGGAATGAAGAGAATGCCGCATGCTTCGCTCTAGGTTTGCCAAAATTGACAAGCGATGATTTTTTGAAGTTGATTGTCAGGCCTGATACATCTGCATAAATGTGTAATAGAAATATGAGGTGAATGATCACTTCTTCATCTCCATTGCAAAACATTAAAGTATCATATGCAAATTGAAGTACTGATAGTTCTGATAGTTGTCGACTAATATCTAGTGATGTAAAAATTTCTTCCTCCCTTCCTTACTTTAACATTTGAGCTAGAACATCCATATCCAGGATGAAGAGCATAGAGGATAGGAGATAACCTTCCTTGAGGCATCTCGTATACGGGATTATTTTGCCTCTATCACCATTGATTAATATAGCTGATTGGCAGAATGGAGGATCATGTAAATCCAATGACACCACTTCTGCCCAAACCCCCTTGCTTGGAACAACTCCTCCAAGAAATTCCAACTTAGAGAATCAAAGGCTTTTTTGAAATCAATCTTGAGCATATAGATGACTGAGTTCTTCTTTGAACAGAAATTAATCAATTCATGAGCTACCAAGAAAAACCCAGAGTTGTTTTCCCCTTGAGGAATGTCTTCTGAGATGAGGAGACTAGATCATGCAGCAAGGGCCCCAGTCTGTTTGCTAGAACATTGGTGAAGATTTTAAAGCAGTAGTTCAACAAGTTGATGGACATGTACTCTGTTACCACGCTAGTACCTTCACACTTAGGAATTAACATAATATCAGAATAATTCAATCTATCTACTGATCCATCTCTATAATATATATCTTTAAATAAGGATAGATGATCATACTGAATTACTTCCCATGAATTTTGATAAAAGCTTATTGAAAAGCCATCAAGACCAGGCACTTTGTCCCCACTCATTTCGAACACAACACTTTTGGTTTCTTCTATAGCGAAGGGAACATCCAATGTAGATAGATTCAGTGAAGTTGGATATAGGGTGTGCCAGTCTACTGTGAAACAAGCTCTAGTTGATGTGCCACAAACACTCTCAATGTGTTCTTCAAACTTTTGCCTTATCAACAGCTGATCTGTGATAACTTCTTCCTCTTGTAAGATTGAATATAAGAAGTTCTTCCTCCTTCTGCCATATGCTATGCAGAAAAAACTTGGTCTTTGTGTCTCCTTCCTTTAACCAAGTGCTTGTCCTCTGCCTACAATATATGTTCTTTGCCAAAACTATATCACTATATGATTTACTAAATAGATCTCTCTCCTCCCACTCCTCAGTAGTCCAATCTCTTGTGTTCTGCTGCACACCTAAAGCTTGATTTTACCTAGTATGGTTGTCTTCCTATGCTTGAGGTTTCCATAGTGAGTTTGATTCCACACCTTAAGTCTTCTCTACAGCAAATATAGCTTCTTGGAGAACCTGTTAACCATGTCTCCCTGACATCTGAAATGTGACCCCCAATGAGATATTACTTGTTTGTATTGAGGATGTTGCAACCACACCTTCTCAAACATGAACTAATGAGGATTCTTCTGAACAGTCAATGTAACCAGAGCAATGTGACAGTGATCAGTTGTTGTCCAAGCGGGGGTGGGGGGGGGGACTTGAATATAATTTGGGAAATAAGCATCCCATTCTTGAGATATTAGGAATCTATCAAGTCTGGCCATGGATGGAGAATCTCTCGAGTTGGACCATGTTTACTTTCTTCCAGATAATGGTATATCAATGAGGGCTAGGGAGTCGCTAAAATCTCTGAATGTCTGCATATCTCTATGTGATCCTCTTCCTCCTCTTCTTTCTTCATATCAGATTGTAACATTGAAGTCACCATAGATCACCGACATAGAGGATAATATCATTCCACTTTGGGTGATTTCATAGAAGCATAGTTCTCTGTCATCTCTTTCAAAAGGGGCATATACGGAAGTAATTGACCATTCTAGACTGGAGGCTCTCTTATTGAAGGTTACTGACACTGAGAATATATCACTTGCAGAATATAAACATTCAAGTAGATTACCATTCCAACTTATCATGTAACACCCTGCAAAATTGAGTTATGACAATTTTTCTTCATGTGTGTTATGCACATATATTTTGTACCTTTACGGGTAATATCCGTAACGTATTTCAATATAATTGTCATACATATTTTGTCTTTCAATTATTTATATACTTTTTCGTCCTCTCAAAATTCATTTTTATCCTATTTTGAACCAATTCAAATTCGGCCATTAATTTTAATCTTTGTGTTTTACGTGCATTACACATACTTTCAATACACGTGTCGATTATGTATATTTATTTTTATAAAATTTATGAAGTGTGTATGTTTATTTTATTTGTGCACAAAAACTTTTATTATTAATTTAAGCTAGTTTTATTTACATATTACAATATGTAAACATATGCATTTAATTTAAATAAAATCTCCTAATAATTTATATGTGCACGCCCATAGTACCCGCGTGCACGTGGTTACCTCCACCCAAATGTTGGCTGGTCAAATTGATTAGGAGGGAAAGAATATTTGAAATTGATTAAATGGGCTAAGTGAGTAGTTAGTTGATTTAGTGGGTAGTTAGTTGATTAGTGGGTAGTTAATTAACCCCCCATTAACTCTCTCTTTCATATAATCCCTCCCGACCAAGTTCAAAGAAAGAAGAAAAAAAAATTCTCATTCCCATTTTTGCAAGCTTGATGCTGGTTCTTTGTTTCTTCTTTGGAGCATGGATTTTAGAGAGGGGATTGGAGCTTCTTGGAGTTCATTTGCTAGGGAGTGTTAAATTCTTCAAATAGGTGAGTGCTTCTATTGCTTTCTAATGATTTGTAGAATTCATGATTAGGTATAAATGCATTGAATGATAATTAGATAATGTGTGGGTGTTTCTTTTATTTCCTAAATATTTTTTGTAGAATCCATGATTATATGTGAATGCATTTGAATGATAATGTGTGGGTGTTTTCATAAACTTCTAATTTGTTAGAAATTGTGTTTATTTAAACTAGAAATGTGTAGATGAAGATAAATTGATATGTGCATGTGAAATAGTTTCCCTAGAAATTTTATTTGTGCATAATGAAATTAATAAGTGCATGTGTGGGAGTTTAATAGAAATTTTATCTAGTCGGAATTTCTTACAACAAAATCCATGAGATCATTTCTTTGTATGCAATTTGGCAATGTAGATACTCCTCACACTCTAATTGTGTAAGGAATAATTATTGATCTAATCTAAGTTATAAGACTATTAGTAATTCATACAATTTAGATAACAATTTCAATGTTCTTCAAGAATAAATTAGGATATATTTTTATTTCGTACAAGATACACCAATCTTAGAAATATTTCATTCTGAATTTGTAAAATAATAGGATCGAATTTTAAAATCAAACCACAATTAAAATTTCTATCGAAGTGATGGAACATAGAGTTGCATTAAAAGGATTGGGATAATAATATAATCAGAATGTGAGGCTTGACTACCTGGTCTTAGCATTTGGGTGAGGGCACTGTGTTGTGGTCGTTGGTACGAGCTCCAGTGGAAATTTTTCTTTTTTTTAGAACTCTGCAAAATTATCAAAATAGTAAGCTAAAATATATAAGGAAATTCTGTTTAGAGTTTTACACCAACAGTGAGTTGGCTCATTGGTTCTGAGCTACGGTTTGGTTGCTGCTAGGTCTGGGTTCGATGCCGGGCATGGGCTGTTATTTTATTAAAAGCTTTTTAATTACCTGTAACCCCAATTCCTGTAAATACATATTTTCTAAATATTTTCTATATTTCGATCATTTATAAATTTATTTTGTATTAAATTCATTTTGAATCTTCTATTTTTCTAATCGACAATTATATTTATTTTGAACGATAGTATATTTTAACTTTATTTTCTATTTCTAATTGATCGACTATTTATATTTTATATTATTACTATTTAGATTTTATTAAATTGTAAATCTCAAACCCTATTTTGATACATATCATTATTATTATTATTATTATTATTATTATTATTATTATTATTTTGAAGTATTATTTTTATTACTATTATTATTATTATTATTGTTATTATTATTATTAACATTTTGGTCATTATTATTATTTTTGTAAAGCCCGAACAAACTCTATTTATACGTATTTCATTATTTGATTTAACGTATATGTATATGTATATTTTATAAACCCTATATTGCTAATTATTTTTCACCTATTGGATTTAAACCTATTAATTGATTTATAATCTAAAACCCAAGCCCATTCTCCTATTGGATTCCTACCCAATAACCCATTAACCCTGCATCTCTAATCCCCTATATAAACTAATCTAACCCTAACCCCTAACCTAACCCCCTAGTCGCCTACTGTGCTACCCTCTACTGTTCACCCTCTCGTTCATCCTCCGACTCTCTCTCTTCCCGTCTGCTCGATCCCGAACCCATCCCTCGATCTTCGTCCACCCTCGTCTCCGCTCCTCCATCTCGTCTCCACCTTCCTCGACCTCAGTCATCATCTTCCTCGCCTGCACACCGAAACCCATCATCGCCTCCCGTTCGACTTGCCGACCTTCCATCTTCCACTGCCATCCCCTCATCGCCTTCGTTCCTTGCCTTCCGATCACCCCCCATTGCCACCCATGTTCATCCTCCTTCCTCGACCTCTCACCCTCGTCGTCATCCCCGAGCGTCCCCTCCATCCTTTGTTTCGGAAGAAAATAGAGCGCCGCCATCTCCTCGCCTCCCTCATTCAGTCGACCTCCATCCTGCTCCGCCCTGTCCTCTTCCGTCCCCGAGAACCTATACGAATCTCCATCATTCGACCACCCTCCGTCCTCCTCGCCATCACCCCAACGCCATTGCCCCGAACCCATCCTCTGCCCTGTTGCTGATCCCGTCAATCGCAGTGCTCGATAACCGATCCCCTCTTGCCGTTGATGTCCTCCGATGCTCGCCGCCCATCCATTACATCCGTACACTGCTGCCAGTTGCTGACAAGGTCGAGCCGCCATCAAGTCACAATTCCACCAATGTCGGTTGCTGTGTTTGCCAAAGTCGCTGTCTGCTGTTTGGATCCAAGATTGGCTGTTTGGTGTTTTGTGAGAAGGGGATTGGTTGTGTGTTGGCTGTTTGGGATATGAGTTTTGCTGTTTGCTATTTTGGGTGCTTTGCTATTGGGTATTGGAGTACTTACTGTGTTACTTTCCACGTGCTTTACACGTGCTGCTATCGCCATCTCATGCACGTAGAGTGCACGTGTTATTTTGTGTGTTCATGGGTTCGTTGCTCCGAAATTCTCATTCCATTATTCTTGGTATTCAATTACATCGTCTATAAGGTAAGTCACTTTCATCTTGAATTGAACCTTGTATCAAATTCAAGTTTTTATTAAAATTCTGCAAGTAGATACTAATCGTTTATCATATCATTGTATGGATTATCTTTCGTTGGGTTTATTGCGGGTTTACACGAGCTAACCCCAATATTCTTGACTTCGTGCCACTTTTGACTCCCAAGATTGAATCTTTCATGCATTCATGTGGAACTGATAATAGGGTTATTCGTATAATCGCTACATAATTAATCTATGGTAGAAACAATTGTTAGGTTGTATGTTTGATTGATCGATTGATGTTGGGTGTTGTTAGAATTGTGTATGTGTGTGTTTTTAATTGCATTTATCATGCTATTACACCTTTCATGTTGATTACATAATATATTGACTAAAGAATCGATACCCATTATGTTTAATTAGTTTATTTCATGAAAAATACCCACAACCCTGTATGTTGCTTGCTGGCTGTATACTGTTTGTTATTTTCAACGCAGTACATGATCTTAAAATGAATAACTTTCAGAATAAGAATTGTAGCCTTATCTTTCTAGTTTCCAGAACATCTTGAATTTCTGAATTCCGAGTTGTATATCAAAAGTTATGCTCGTTTTACTACTGCTGTGTTTAATGTCCATAATTGTAATTTCCAGTTTTTCTTAATTTAATTATTCCTGTATCATTGTATTGCATGAATTAAAGGGTGTAAGTTGCATTGCATGATCCTAATATCTTATCGTCATCATTCTAATTGTCCTATCTAATTTATCATCCTATTGTTCCCCTATTGTTACTATCGTTCATCTAATGTTTCTAGATTGCATATTGTATTGTATTGTTGCATCGATAAAAATTGTTAGCAAGTTGGGGTTTAAGGGTTGACCTAAGTAGTGAACAATATAGATACTTTACTCTCAAGGGAGCTCGTGGTTTCCCTATAGTTACTGAATGACTGAATGACTGAATAACTGGATAACTGCATATTGTTCCATGGACATTGATACTGAATGACTGAATGACTGAATAACTGAATACTGAACAGAATCGTTTACATCGTTTCCGAGTAAATGAATAATAAAATCCACCACTAAGTCTAAACGTAACTTGTTTGTATGTAGCAACCATGTGGTAAATAAATGGGACGCACGAAGTGCTACATTTGTTAGGAATAAAATGATTAATAGACTTAAGAATTGATATGACATCGACATTGTATATTGTTCATCATTGTTTCTATTGATATCGAATATTGGCTAAGTGTTATTGATATTGACCATTGAATATTGTTATTGAGTATTGAATTATTGTTTATAGCCAACTGCATCGATTATCATGATATTGATTATTGTTATTGTCCCATGTTATTGATTCCTATTGATCCATTGAATTCATTGTTATACAGTTATTCCATTGTTCTTTGTTTTCTCTACATGCTGTCCATGACTTGCTCTAAGGAAAATTTTCTCCTCTTTTTAGATGAAGTGTTTACATGTGTTGATGGAGAATTGCCTGATGGATTGGGAGAAAAATATTGGTGAAGGAATTGATAGCATCACCGCTTAATAAATTATTATTTTGTCATGGAGACTTAATTATTGAACTATTGTTATCTCATTGTATTGTGGGCTTTTGACCAGAATATTTTTATTATTGTTTTCAGACATTGGTTTATTGTATTTGAATATTTCATATTGTTTATTCCAAGTATTATTGTTCATGAGATTATTATTATTGTCTGCACAGTTATTCTGTATTGATTATATTGTTGAGTTGATCGAATAAACAACTTATGGGTGACGTTAGTCATTCACTGGGCCAATGTCATGTGCTCGTATTCTGTAATTTTGGGAAGCGAGGTGTGACATTACTCCTATTAGCTAAATTTGCATGAATTTGATTAAGAATAAATTTAAATCATATTAGAATATTAATGGAATATTTTAAGATAATTTTGTACAAATTCAGAATTTAATTTGAAGGTAAAATCACATTACATATTGAATAATATATAAAGATGATTATTTTGAATTCTTTAAGAATACTTATTTTTTTGAATGAGATAACTTTGGAATAATTGAGATAATCAAATATAAATTTGGAAAACTCACTTGGGTTGAATTTGTAGTGTACATTATTCTAATTAAGGAGTAAACTTAGTAATATTTTATTTTTGTGATGAAAGATTAAAATGTGAAAATTTATCCTAGAATGTGTATACCATATGAAAAATGAATTTCATCCTACAATTTGTAAAAAAACATTTATGTGACAAATTAAGGAATAAAGGAAGACCTTATTTTGGAAAATAATCGTACGATATTGTAAGGGTTTTATCCAATCAAATTGATTTTGAGATGCGATTGTGTAACCACCATTTTCGTTCTTTTCAATTTCCCCGTTTTGTAATATTTTATTTGCATTGAATAAAATACTCTATTTTCTTGATCTTCTTCATTAAATTTTGTTCATGAATTACCTTTGTTCTTCTTGATGGACTATTTTCTTGTTGAAACTATTCCTATTTGATTGTAGGTATTTTTATTTGAACTCTACTGTCCTCAAATCCACCTCTTATTGAACCCAAAAGCCAATTGCAACTATTTTAAGACCAAAACCTGTTATTATTGGATCCTAAACCACTAACCCAACATCCTAATTGCATTCTATAAATACAATCCTATTGCAAATCCTAAAAACACAAAGTACAAACCTTAACCCTAGTCGTTTCTCCTCTCTCCTAACTTTCTCTCTCACCGTTAGCCGTCGTCTACCCCTTTTCCCGCCCAAACCATTTGCAGCCAAAACCCAAGAGCACCTTCCCCGACCTCACCTCCGATGCCCACCTCCTGTCACGCCACCCCCCTGACGCGCCCCCGCTCGAGCCAGCAACCAATCTAACCCCCCTCTGTCCTCTCTGTTCTTTGACAGTAGTGCCCCACCCGCCAATCGACGCCATCAGTCTCGCCGTCAACTGCCTCGCCGCCTGCGATGCCGTCGAACCTCAGCCCTGTCGACGTCAGCCCCCGCTGACGTTGCTACTAGCCGTTGCTGCCGCCTTTACTATTGATGCAGTTTGCTGTTGTGGCATGCTTGAGTTTTGTGCACGTAGTTTGCATGTAGTTCATGAGTTCGCGTGTTCGTTGCTCCGGGATTCTCATCCCGTTATTCTTTGGTATTCAAATTTATTGTCCATAAGGCAAGTCACTTTTCCTCTTGAATTGAATCTTGTATCAAATTCAAGTTTTTTATTGAAATTCTTGCAAGTAGAGATAATTGTTTATCGTATCATATATTGTTCTCCTATCTTCGTTGAGTATATTGAGGCTTTACACGAGCTAACCCAAATATCCTCGACTTCGTGTGTACCACCCCACATTTTTATTTTAATTAAAAATGTATTTTTCAATTTTTCACATATGATGCACATGCTAATCTATCCATCTCTTTTTCTTACTCTCATTTACTAATTTTAGCATGCATAATTTTATTTAGCCTTTTTAATTAACCCATGGACCTAAAGTTAAATTCTAGCCGATTAGATTAATTAAAAGGAGAGCCCACTAGAATAATTAAGTTAGTTAATCAAAATGAAAGCCCATGGGACAAGCCCATTAATAAAATCCTATTTTAAGTTGTGCATGGACTACATGACATATATAAACTTTTAATACACATTTTTTAAACTATAGGAATTGTATTAATTTTTGTGCATATGTGTGCACTAGTGCACAACACGTGCACGTGGAATTTGAGGAGCCTAGGGGGGTTGGCCGGACTGTAGTAGTGGAGGAGGGGGGTTGAGTTTTTGAAGGGTTGAGAGCATGGAAGGTTGGGAGTTTTAGGAGTTAGGATTGTGAAGGGTTGGAAAAATTAAGAGAGCAATTTGTTAGGTGGAGATTTATGCAAATTAAACCCTCCCATTGTCCTATAAATACACCCTCATTTTTCCCTTTCTTGTCACACCGAAACTTAACAAAATTTAGACATAAAAAGAAAGAGAGAAAGAGAGTACCTTGGTGCTTTGGAGGCTTGCTAGGTGGAGAAGGACAAGGAGGTGCTAGTGGAGCTACGAGCTTGAAGAGGTCTCTTTCATTGTGGTTTTTCATTCTTTTTAGAGGTGGGTGATTTCTTGCTTTCTCATTGTAGAGAATGCATGCTAAATATTATAAATGAGTAGTATAAATTGAACTTGAAGAAAAATATGTAGATAAAATCCATGCTAGAGTAATCTGCCATGAATGAGAACAATCTTGTTGTGATTAGGTATATATTTGCTACCATGTTAATTAAAAAGAAGTTTTTGACTAAAGAAGTGATGCTATGAATCATGTTAGAATGCCTGTAACTCTATGCATGTCGAATGTGTGATTTGTATGAGAACTTGTTGAAGAACGTTATATTCAAAATATGCTTTAGAGTCTTGATGATTAAGAAAGAAGAAAGAAAGAAAATAATTATTGCTATGAAACATGTCGACTTATGTTGAAAATACAAATTTTTGCATGAAAGAAATTTGTTTGAGATATCCAT
This sequence comes from Hemerocallis citrina, assembly GCA_017893485.1. NCBI lineage: Eukaryota > Viridiplantae > Streptophyta > Magnoliopsida > Asparagales > Asphodelaceae > Hemerocallis > Hemerocallis citrina. The sequence goes on from CM030368.1 coordinate 128,769,791, forward strand.
GGTTGATTAAGAGAAATGATTGGTTTTAGTACAAAATTTTTATTAGCATTGAACTCTTGTTTTTCATTTTGTGTATTTTTGAGGGTATTTTTCGCTTTGGTGTATTTTCTCTCTTGTATCCCTCTTGTATTTATTTTGACCGTTGTTATTTTTGTCATCTTTATATTTTAAATTCTTAATCCTGTTGTCTCTTTTGTTCGTCTCCATTTGATCGAGCCATTACTTGTGATCCTCATTATTTTATTATTGTGCCCTATTTTTATTTCCCTATTTTTGTGCTCGTCTCATTGTATTTTTTTTATTTATCTTTGATCCCCATATATCTAATCATTTCCCAAATACCCATTTTTTCCCTATATCCTTAATTACCTTTAAATTCATTATTAAACCTATTAATAATCTATCCTCAACCCACCTAATAAAGATCCACCCTTCAGATCCGATTTTTTCAACCATACCTTATTAATTTTGCCAGGATCTTTATTAGCCTACTAGGTTTGCCCGTTGACACGTGCCTACGGCACGTATTCGGAACGGTGCACCTGGTTTGATTATATAAAATAGTTTTGGAGGTCCAGTAAATTAATTGAAGTAGCAAACATATTATATGAGGAAGAAGTATATCTACCTTTAAGCTCATCCATCGCCTCTTGATCATTAGCTTTAACTTACCTGGAATGCATATAGTTTGTTAGAAACACTGCATATAGTTTTTTTTAACTTCAGCATCACCTTTAGATGCATGTAATCGTTATGCAAGGACATTATCATATAGGTTTTATAGAGCTTACTTTAATTCCATAACCACTATGAGCATGTCCAAATACAATAGTAACGCATGTGCAGGTGTGAAGGTATCTACAATACCAATAATCTAAATATTTGTTTGTCTGAGACTCAGTTTGCAATTAAAATACCTCTTAATATTATTTCAACCAAAATATAATGCATGAAGTTCTCAAAACTCTAATCCAAGCTAATCATTTCTTTTATCTCTACTTTATCTCCCTATTGCACCTTTATAAAAAAATCAAAATGGGTAAATAACTAATTTACTTTAGCTATCTTTCTTGAGTGGAGAGTTTGCACCCTTCACTGGTAAACTCCAGTCATCCCAATCCTATATATACAAACATACACTAAAAGTTCTTTATGTTATATTATCCATGGTTTCTAATAACTAGTGAAGGTAACACTTCACGATAGTATTTTCTCTTGTAGTAAAGAAATTAATGTTGCATATTTGGCAAGTAATTTTAGGTTGCTAGTCAGCTTACCTATCTTGTCTTTCTTGAGTGAAGAGTTTGCACCCTTTACTGGTAAACTCCAGTCATCCCAATCCTATATATCCAAACATACACTAAAAGTTCTTATTTGTTATATTATCCATGGTTTCTAATAACCAGTGAAGGGAACACTTCACGATAGTAATTTATCTTGTAGTAAAGAAATTAATGTTGCATATTTTCCAAGTTATTTTAGGTTGCTAGTCAGCTTACCTATCCTGCTATGGTTTGGAAGCCCAAATTGAGGCCACCAAATAATCCATCTCACTTGCGTACACCTTAAATCAAAACTAATAAAAAACTAATGAAATAAATCACTTAATTAAATTTTTTTAAAATCCAAAAATAAAACAATCATACCTCTCTGAACTTAGATCCCATGCACACATAAAATTCGAGTCAGTAAAAAACTGAGTAATCTCCTACACACACAAAATTAAAAATTAAAATGAGAATTTAGTTAATGAGATGAAATTAAAGTCGTCGCATCACATAAAGAGGCTCTTTATTCGGTGGAGGGGAGTCGCCGATACGGAGTCGCTTGATATTCGCACTCGATTTGGTGGAGGGGAGTCACCGATACGGAATCAGCAGCGGATCAAATATCGGCGACGACCTCTTGATTGGGGTTCGACATTGGATTTGGATTTGGATTTGCTTTGAGATTTTCAAATTTTCAAAATTTTAAATTTTCAAATTTCAAATTTTCAAAATTTTTAAATTTTTTATTTTTTAAAATTTTTTTTACAAGTTTTTGATATTTTTGATATTTTTGAATTATTTTTAAAGGTTTCAAATTTTTATTTTCTTAATTTTTTGAATAGGAGAGAGAGAGAAATAATTAAATAAATAAAGGAGTTGTTTTGGGTGGGGGATTTGAATTTGAGTTTTGGGGGGAAAATGTGCTTTGTGAGTTTAGATTTGAACCTTTGATTTTGAGGGGATTGAAGGAGAGCCACTTGATAGCTTTCTTTATGTTTTATTATATAGATATAAACCCATTCATTAAATCCCCAGATCTATATAACCATGTACACCCTTTTATTCACCACCTAATATAAATCCTTCATGCATATTACCTTCCTAATATATATCCTCACCCTATTGCTCACCTGATCACCTACCGAAATCAATACACCCCCAACCTGTTTACCCATACCCACACCTTCATGCATGTTTACCCACACCCGATACCTTGCTGTGTGCCGCCTCCTTATTGCAACCAAACCCTATATCTACCATATATAGATTAATCACCTTCCCCATGCTGTGTATTTCCACTACTAGCCGTCACACATTTACCCTCTATTCTCCCTATTCTCCCGAACCCTGTTTGCTCCTCTGTGCCGTAATTCACCCACCGTCCGTCGTTCTCTCTCCTTCTCTTCCTTGTACTCTCGGGGTTAAGTGTGTGTGCGTGGTTATTCGTTCGTGGGTTGTGTGTTGGATCTCGGGCGACTGGGGTGTGTGCTTATTGGTTCGTGTTGCGGGACGTTCTTGCTCGTGGGGTTTTGTCCATTCGTTCTTGGAGTATTTGGTTCGTAGTCGTGTTCGTGGGTTGTGCTTGCTTTGGTTCATTGACTCGTTCGTTTGCGTTCGTTGTTGGGAATCCGTTCCAGTTATTCTTATTGTTCTTCGTTTTCGTCATCGGTTAAGACAAGTAACTTGTACTCAAATTTCTTTGTATGATACAAGTCAAAAATACCGCTTGTAGTATAGTTGGGTTCTAGAGACAATTCATGTGTGAAATCCCTTGTTGATATTGTCTCTATAGTGATTTGACCATAGTTGCCTCATGACACAATATTGACATGAATTAACTTAGGTTTGCCCGTTCTTGATTTGATCATGTATGTGAGACTTTTTGTGAGAATTTGGGTATTTGTTGAGAACCATGTGATAGACTTATTTTAGATATATTAATTACCCTATTTCTTGATGTTTAGACACTTGGTGGACTCGGTTTCATATTTGGTTGTGTTTGGATCAAGTTTCGTTGAATCTATGTTGATTTTGGTTTTTGAGGAAATTCTGTGTTTTACCGATATTCTGTCTTGATCAGTAATTTAGACCATATTAAGGTCAGAATCTTAATTTCAGTATAAAACATGAGTTTTAGAGAAATTCATCTTCTTTCCAACCCCTCTGACCTTGCTTGATTTCGTTTTCTTATGTGTGAGACATGACTGTTTTACTACAGAGGTATAGATCTTTTCCAGATTTCGTTTCTTGGTGATTTTGATGACTAAATTATTTTGATACTTGTGCTACACATATTATTTTGATCTAGAGCTTTGGTCAGTTTTTCTATATCTATTTAGGGATTATCCAGAATTTTGGTTAATTTTATTGATGAGTTTTATATGCCGTTTCATGCTTATTTATAAAGAATGTACTTGTTGTATTTTGCTTGCTGTTCTGTAGAGAATCGTATTTTCACCCTGATTTCTTTTACTGTATGGAAATTTTTGTGAAATATAAAAGTTATTTTATTCTATCTATTTTCATTTCCCTTTTGGCAGATTTGGATTTCGTTTCACTGGTTGCGAGATATTATCGTTTTCGTACAGCAGTGTTGGAAATTCTAGATTTGCCAAACTATCGTTTATTGATGTTTTCTGATTTTTGATGACTAACCTAATTTTACTAGATAATTCTGAATCTTTATATTCTGATACTAGAAATATAGGGGAATACCCCAGATTTTTAGTGGATTTATTTAATGTATTTTCATGCTATTTTCCTGCTCTTGAACTCGATTTCCTGATTTCTGGATGAACGTATTTTCTGCATTCAAATCAGTTTTGAACTATGTTTTTGTGAATTACTATATGACTTATTTGTATTCGCTGGATTCGGTTGGGAGTTTATTTTCTAGACGTTTCAACGGATTCAGATTTGCATTTTTGTAACACTGGAATTTTAGTTTTACTACAGTATGGTCTTGCTGCTCCTAAACTTGAGATTTGGTTATTTTATTCTTTTGTGAGATATATTGCACTTGTACTTGTTTATCTTGCAACTTGTACTTGTTACTTGATATAACCCTTGTTTTTCCAAAATTGTATTTTTCGTGTATTTTCTGTATTGAAAAATCTTGTAAATTATTTTTCCGCTCTTAAGCTCTTTTTGTTAAAATTTATTTTTGGATCTTCCATTAAAATCTATTTATGATCAAAAGTTTTATTTGTAGCTATTTTCCAATGATTTTTATGCAAATCCTATTATTATTATTGCTACTACGGTTATTTTTTTTACTTTTATTATTATTATGATTATTGTTATTATTGTTAATATTATAACTTTGATTGTTTATATAAAGATCTAGTTCTATTGATAATTGAAATTGTGGTTATTTCAAATAATTTTCATATTATTGTACAATTATTTTTATTGTTATATAACCCCCATTTTATTGGTTAATTAATTTTCTATTTCTTTTAAAATCATATTTTTCCTTATTGGATTTTTATATAAATCCAAACCCAAATACCCATTATATTAAAAACTCATTATTTAATTATCTATCCTAAACCCACTTCAGATCCTATTTAAAAACCATTCTCTTGTTTTCCCCCAGAATCTATACAAGCCATTATACCCATTCATTACTTTCCTATATATATTTCACTGCTTTCCTAATATGTATCCCCACCAAAGTTTCATACCAGTTTTACTTACCTACCGAAATCAATCCCCTCCCTTAATTCTTACCATGTTTGACTCCTACCCATACCCAATCATTAAAGCCCATTCAAATATTACCCATGTATACATATTTTCACATTCTTGGGTGTTTAACCCATGCAACCGAAACTCTCCTCCCCGGTTGCACCCATGCAGATCCGACCCCTTTTGACCACTGTGCCGCCTCTCCCTTGACCTCAAAAACACTTTTTTCGGCACCTATATAATCCTAGTGCATGGCCCGCTCACCTCCCACTTTTACCTAGCTGCCACCTGAGAAATTTTCCCTCGGTTCTCCCTCTCTCCCGACCCTATTTTGTCACTTCTGGCCTCTCCTAAATCTGCCGTCCTCTCTCCCTCCTTTCCTCGTACTCTCGGAGTTGAGTGTGTGTACGTGATTATTCGTTCGTGGGTTGTGTGTTGGATCGCGGGTGATTGTAGTGTGTCCTCGTTAGTTCGTGTTGCGGAACGTTCTTCCTCGTGGGGTTTTGCCCGTTCATTCTTAGAGTATTTGGTTCGTAGTCGTATTCGTGGGTTTTACTCGCTTTCGATTCTTGGGTTCGTTGTGTTCGTGCCCCGGCATCTGTCCCGTTAAACTTTCTCTTGTGTGGTTCTCGTCGTCTTTCATGCAAGTAACTTGTACTCCAATTCATTTATTTGATACAAGTCAAAAAGTTCACCTATAGTGTAGATGGGTCTAGAGACGACTCTTGTTTGTGTTTTTCCTTGATGGGTTTTGTCTCTATTGTTAAAACTTGATCATAGATGACTCACGACACAATTTGGACATGAATTAACCTAGGATCTACCCGTTCTTGATTTTGATCATGTTATGTGAGACTAGTTGTGAGAATTCGTGTTTTGGTTGAGACCCATATGATATACTTGGCGTGGACATATTAGATACCCTAATTCATGATGTTTAGACACTTGGTAGACTCGATTTCATGTTTGGGTGTGTTTGGATCAATTTTCTTGAATCTATGTTGATTTTGTTTTTTAGGGAAAAATCTGTATTTTGTCGCTGTTCTGTGTTGTTTGCTGTTTTGAACTGTGTTAAAGTCAGTGTCTTAATTTCGGTATAAAACATGAGTTTTAGATAATTTCGTCTATTTTCAAACCCCTTTAACCATGTTTGATTTTGATTTCGTATGAGTGAGTTATGACTGTTTTACTATAGAGGTGTCGATCTTTTCCAGATTCTGTTTTTCGGTAATTTTGATGACAAATCATTTTAAAGAACTATGCTACATATATTATTTTGATCCAAAACTTTGGTCAGTGTTTCTTTATCTAGTTAGGGATTACCCAAAATTTTGGTGAATTTTATTGATGAGTTTTATGTGTTGTTTCATGCTCGCTTATGATATCTATACTTGGTGTATTTTGCTCGCTGATCTGTAAAGAACCCTATTTTCACTACGATTCCTTTTACTGTATGAAAAATGTTTATGAAATATGAAAGTCCGTAGATTTTATCTATTTTCATCTTCCTTTGGTGGATTTGGATTTCGTTTCACTGGTTCCGAGATACTTCAGTTTTTGTACAACAGTGTTGGGAATTCCAGATTTTCCAAAGTGTCGTTTCTTGATGTTTTCCTATTTTTGATGACTAAACTAATTTTACTGGAATATTATGAAACTTTATATTTTGATTCTAGATATATAGGGGAATACCCCAGATTTATCCTGAATTTATTTGAGAGGTTTTGATGCAGTTTTCCTGACTTAGAATTCGTTTTACTGATTTTTGACTGAACATGTTTTCTGGATTCAAACCTGTTTTGAGTTATGATGTTGTGAATTACTATATGACTTATTTTTATTCGCTGGATTCGTGTGGGAGTCTTTTTTCCATATCCATCGACGGATCCAGATTTAGATGTTTGTAGTAGCGGGAATCACTATTTTTGTACAACACTATCTTACTGTCCTGAATTAGAAAACTAGTTGTTTTACCCTGTTATGTGTTATCTTGTATCTGTACTTGTTTATCTTGCACCCTGAACCTGATACATGTTTATACCCTGTTATCCCTGCTTTGTTTTACGACACATACATGCATGCCTGATTATAATAATAAATGATCAAGCTGGTGTTTAAGGGAAATATTTAACAATGGATAATTCAGAAACGTGTACTCGGAAGGGGGCCCGTGTTTTCCACATTTGGAATTTGGTATATGATTTGGATTATTTGGAATTTGGTATATGATTTGGTTAATTTGGAGTTTGGTATATGATTTGGATTACTTGTCCCTGAGTACACTGCCCTCTATGGTCCACTATGAAATCTAAAGCGAAACTGTTTGTTGTAGCAACCATGTAGTAAAAGCTGGGATGCATGAAGTGCTACCTAGATAGTTATCACTATAAGACTTGTTACATGATCCTTGAACATGATACTTGAACATGATACATGCTTACTTGACACTTGATACATGATTACATGATACTTGACACCTGATGCATGTTCACATGATACTTGATTACTTGATACTTGATTCATGCCATTTACACTTGTTCACTCTGCCATACTAGTTGTTTATTTTGACATCATGCTTATACCATATTGCTAGTTAGTTTTTCCATATACTTGTATCCTACATTATAAGTGGCCCATTCATTATTAGTGGAGGTCCGAGTCTGAAAGACTCGAAAGACCGATCACTTCGGCCACCTTCACTAGGAGCTCCTTGGAAAAGTTCTTTCCTAGCAGCTCCAGAGTGGAGATGGAGCAACAATTCTTGGCCCTGAAATAGGTTAGTCGTTATTTTTAGTAATAAAATTTTGTTACATATTGTCCAAGAAATGTTGTGACATGAGACTTTCTTGAAACAGGGCTCCAGGTCTGTGGACGAGTATGCAGCTAAATTTACTAGACTTAGCCGCTTTGCATTCGTTCTTGTGACAAATAAAGAGGATAGGGCTCGTTGATTTACTTTGGGGCTTGAGTGCGAGATCAGGGTGCAGCTTGTCTCTCTTCGCTTGCGCACTTATGCAGAAGCTCTTGAGGCAGCTCATGCTCAGGAGCAGGCTCGTGGTGGATTGGCTCCTTCTCAGCGGACTGTTTCGCACTCAGTTGCTAGGCCTTCTAGTGGGCCTGTTCGGAGGCCTGTCCCACCCCATCCGGTCAGGGCAGCTCCTTACTCTTCTGCAGTTCCTCAGCTGACCAGTTTTTGCAACTTTTATCATCTTGCTGGGCATGAGTGCAAGGATTGCCGGCGTGCCAATTGCCGCTACTTTGGTTGTGGTGCTTCTGATCATATAGCGCGAGATTGCCCGCGACAGCAACAGATGGCTTTTCTAGCCAGGGGTCCCTTTCAGCAGGTTGCCCCAGCTCATGGTCCAATTAGATCACCTTTTCCTCCGCAGCGCCAGATTGTCGGTTAGAGGACCGCTGCTCCCAGGAAAGGTCAGGCTTTCAACCTGACAGCTGCTGATGCTGAGTCAGCTGAAGGTGTGGTTGCAGGTATCTTTTGTTTTATTGTTTTATTATTTGTTGTTTCTCTTTGTTTCTTCATTTCCTTTGTTTTATTTCTTTCTGTTGTCCTTTCTGCATTTTGTTTTCCTCACCCCTGTTCAACCATTCTTTTCCTTTGTCTCTTTTGCTTTCTGTTTTAGGTATTGTTCTTGTGTGCTCTTTCCCTGCTCATGTTCTTTTTGATTCCGGGGCAACCCATTCTTTTGTCTCCTCATTTGTCGCTCGCCATTAGTTGGAGTGCAGCAACATGTCAGAGGCTTGGAACATTGTGACAGGTGGTGGAGTTGTCATTTGTTCCCGGGAGTGCAGGCAGTGTCCCGTAATTATTGGTAGCGCAGAGTTCAAAGCCAATCTGATTGTAATTGGGAATTCAGGATTCGACGTTATTCTGGGTATGGATTGGTTGGGTAAAAACCATGCCATCATTGATTGCCGTGCCAAGAAAGTTGTGTTCCTGATTCCAGATCATGTAGAGTTTGAGTTCCATGTCGGGGAGTCTTCCCTTGGCCGAGCTGCAGTTGATCAGGAGGTTTGTGCGATGGAGTTGCATTCAGGTTGTGAGGCTGTGCCTCTAGTAGTTCGGGATTTTCTGGATGTTTTTCCAGGGGAGTTGCTTGGCTTATCCCTTAATAGGGATGTGAATTTCGGTATTGAAGTTCAGCCGGGTACGATGTCTATATCGAAGAGTCCCTACAGGATGGCATCGGTTGAGTTAGCTGAGCTTAAGATGCAAATTCAGGAGTTACTTAATTTGGATTTCATCAGACCCAGTGTTTCGCCTTGGGGTGCTCCAGTCCTTTTTGTCAATAAGATGGATGGTAGTCGTCGACTGTGTATGGATTATCGGGAACTAAACAGTGTTACTGTGAAGAATCGATATCCGTTGCCCATGATCGATGATTTGTTTGACCAGTTGAGTGGGGCTGCTATTTTCTTAAAGTTGGATCTTCGTTCTGGGTATCACCAGTTCAAAGTGAAGGCAACTGATGTGCAGAAGACTACTTTCAGGACTAGATATGGCCACTATGAGTATCTTGTGATACCGTTCGGAGTTCTGAATGCCCCGACTAATTCATGAGTCTTATGAACTAAGTCTTTTCTCAGTTCTTGGATCGTTTTGTGGTGGTCTTCATTGATGATATTTTAGTGTATTCTTGGAATCGGGAAGATCATGCTGAGCATCTTAGAGTGGTTCTGCAGACTTTGAGAGAGAATCAGCTCTATGGGAAACTTAGCAAGTGCTTGTTTTGGCTCGACAGTGTTTCATTCTTGGGGCACATTATTTCATGTGATGGTATTTATGTGGATCCTGCCAAGGTTGAGGCTGTGAAGGATTGGCCTATTCCCAAGTCAGTTTCAGAAGTCAGGAGTTTCCTTGGTTTAGCTGGCTATTATTGAAAATTTGTCTAACATTTTTCGAAGATAGCAGGACCGTTGACTAAATTGACTAGGAAGGATCGAAGTTCTGTCGGTCTGATGAGTGTGGTGTGGATTTTGTTGAGTTGAAGAACAGAATGACGTCAGCGCCTGTGTTGACTATTCCCGATGGTTCAGGCGGATTTGTAATTCACTGCGATGCTTCTGGTAGGGCTCTTGGAGGAGTTTTGATGCAGAAGGGCCGAGTCGTTGTGTATGCATCGAGGCAGTTGAGGTCGCATGAGAAAACTATCCAACTCATGACTTGGAGCTAGCGGTAGTGATTTATGCTTTGAAGCCGTGAAGACATTATTTACTTGGAGAGCGAGTGGAGATCTTTACAGACCACAAAAGTCTCAAGTTCGTCTTCACCCAGAAGGAGTTAAACATGAGGCAAAGGCGTTGGTTGCAACTTATGGCCGATTATGACATCAGTTTGCAATACCATCCTGGTAAAGTAAACTTGGTGCCTGATGCTTTGAGCAGAAGACCGGCAGTTATGTTCTTGACTCAACAGAGGGATCTAATTGAGCAGATAAGGAGGTTGGAGTTGGAGGTTTTGTTGCCGAGCTCTGGTTGGAGTTGTTTGGCGCTCCAGCTACAGTCGTCTCTTGTTGATCTGATTAAGGAGGCACAGGCTGGTGATGCACAATTGCAGGGTTTTCGAGCTGAGGTTGAGTCTGGGTCCAGGACGGACATGGTTATTCATGCTGATGGTTCGCTTCGTTTTGGGTTCAGATTATGTGTCCTGAAGGGTGAAGTTCGTCAGAGGTTGCTTGAGGAAGCCCATCAGTCATCCTATTCTATCCATCTCGGCAGCACTAAGATGTATCGGGATTTGAAGCCCATCAGTCATCCTATTCTATCCATCCCGGCATCATATGGCATGGTATGAAGAGGGCTGTGGCTCGGTTTGTTTCTCAGTGCTTGATCTGCCAGCAGGTTAAGGCAGAGCATCTGAGGACCGCTGGACTTCTTCAGTCGCTTCCTATCCCAGAGTGGAAGTGGGAACATATCACTATGGATTTTGTGACCGCTTTGCCAAGGAGTCCTTAGGTTCATAATGCCATTTGGGTGATTGTCGACCGTTTGACGAAGAGTGCTCACTTCATTCCTTTTTGTGTCGGGCAGTCTACTGAGAGCCTATCGGAGAGGTACATGCAAGATATTATCAGACTTCATGGGGTTCCAGTCAGTATTTTATCTGACAGGGATACGAGATTCAAATCTCAGTTCTGGGAGAGTCTTCAGAACAGTCTGGGGAGTAAATTGAAGTACAGTACAGCTTTTCATCCCCAGACTGATGGACAGTCAGAGCGGACTATTTAGATTCTTGAGGACATGTTGAGGTCCTGTATGCTTCAGTTTGGTGGATCTTGGGAGGACCATTTGCATCTCGTAGAGTTCTCGTACAATAACAGCTTTCAAGCCAATATTAAAGCTCTCCGTTCGAGGCACTCTATGGACGAAAGTGCAGATTGCCAATGTGCTGGGATGACATTGGTGAGAGAAAGTTGTTGGGTCCAGAGTTGATCACCAAGACAGTGGATGTTGTGGTTTAGATCAGGAAGCATTTGCAGGCAGCTCAGGATAAGCAGAAGCGATGGGCCGATGTCCATCGGAGAGCTTTGGAGTTTGGTGTTGGTGACCATGTTTTCCTAAAGGTATCGCCGTGGCACGGTGTCATTCGGTTCGGTGGTGGGGGCAAGATTAGCCCGAGGTTTATTGGACTGTTTGAGATTTTGGAGGGAGTAGGCAAGGTGGCCTATCGCCTTGCATTGCCGCAAGCGTTATCAGGAGTGCACGATGTTTTCCATGTCTCATAACTCAGGAGATATATCCGAGATGAAAGCCATGTGATCGACTATTCTGAGTTGACCGTTTGGCCGGATTTGACTTGTGAGATTCTGCCAGTTGCTATTGTGGATCTGTAGGAGAAAGTGCTTAAGAATAAGGTCATCAAGTTGGTTCGTGTTGCTTGGAATCCTCACTCGCCCGGTGAGTCGACTTGGGAGCTGGAGGAGGAGATGCAGCAGAAGTTTCCTCAATTGTTTGAGTAGTTTTTATTTTGTTCTTTTTGGTTGTTTTGGGGTTACCCTATGTATCTTCGTTTTGAATTTCGATGATGAAATTCTTCTTGTTAGGTGGGTAAGATTGTAACCCCTGTTTTTCATTTTGTGTATTTTTTAGGGTATTTTTCGCTTTGGTGTATTTTTCTCTCTTGTATCCCTCTTGTATTTCTTTTGGCCGTATATTGGTTTTATTTTCAATAAATTCATTTTGTTATTTTTGTCATCTTTATGTTTTAAATTCTTGATCCTGTTGTCTCTTTTGTTCTTCTCCATTTGATCGAGCCATTACTTGTGATCCTCTTTATTTTATTATTGTGCCCTATTTTTATTTCCCTATTTTTGTGCCTGTCTCAATGTATTTTTTTTATTTATCTTTGATTCCCATATATCTAAACATTTTCCTAATACCCATTTTTTCCCTATATCCTCAATTGCCTTGAAATTAATTCTTAAACCTATTAATAATCTATCCTCAACCCACCTAATAAAAATCCACCCTTTAGATCTGGTTTTTTCAACCATACCTTAATAATTTCCCCAGGATCTTTATTAGCCTATATAAACCCATTCATTGAATCCCCAGATCTATATAACCATGTACACCCTTTTATTCACCACCTAATATAAATCCTTCATGCATATTACCTTCCTAATATATATCCTCACCCTATTGCTCACCTGATCACCTACCGAAATCAATACACCCCCAACCCGTTAGTGCATGTTTACCCACACCCGATACCTTGCTGTGTGCCGCCTCCCTATTGCAACCAAATCCTATATCTCCGCTATATATATTAATCACCTTCCCCATGCTGTGTATTTCCTCTACTAGCCGTCACACATTTACCCTCTGTTCTCCCTGTTCTCCCGACCCCTGTTTTGCTCCTCCACGCCGCAATTCACCCACCGTCCTTCGTTCTCTCTCTTTCTTTCTCGTACTCTCGGGGTTGAGTGTGTGTGTGGTTATTCGTTCGTGGGTTGTGTGTTGGATCTCGGGTGATTGCGGTGTGTTCTCGTTGGTTCGTGTTGCGGGACGTTCTTTCTCGTGGGGTTTTGTCTGTTCGTTCTTGGAGTATTTGGTTCGTAGTCGTGTTCGTGGGTTGTGCTTGCTTTGGTTTGTTGACTCGTTCGTTCGCCTTCGTTGTCGGGAATTTGTTCCCGTTATTCTTATTGTTCTTTGTTTTCATCATTGGTTAAGGCAAGTAACTTGTACTCAAATTTCTTTGTATGATACAAGTCAAAAATACCGCTTGTAGTGTAGTTGGGTTCTAGAGACAATTTATGTGTGAAACCCCTTGTTGATATTGTCTCTATAGTGATTTGACCATAGTTGCCTCACGACAAAATATTGACATGAATTAACTTAGGTTTGCTCGTTCTTGATTTGATCATGTATGTGAGAATTCTTGTGAGAATTTGGGTATTTGTTGAGAACCATGTGATAGACTTGTTCTAGATATGTTGATTACCCTATTTCATGATGTTTAGACACTTGATAGACTCGATTTCATGTTTGGTTGTGTTTGGATCAAGTTTCCTTGAATCTATGTTGATTTTGGTTTTTGAGAAAATTCTGTGTTTTGCCGATATTCTGTCTTGATCAGTAATTTAGACCATATTAAGGTCAGAATCTTAATTTCAGTATAAAATATGAGTTTTAGAGAAATTCGACTTCTTTCGTACCCCTCTGACCTTGCTTTATTTTGTTTTCGTATGTGCGAGATATGACTGTTTTACTACAGAGGTATAGATCTGTTCCAGATTTCGTTTCTTGGTGATTTTGATGACTAAATTATTTTGATACTTGTGCTACACATATTATTTTGATTTGGAACTTTGGTCAGTTTTTTTATATTATAGTGATTACCTAGAATTTTGGCAGATTTTATGGATGAGTTTTATATGCCGTTTCATGCTTGTTTATAAAGACTGTACTGGCTGTATTTTGCTTGCTGTTCTGTAAAGAATCATATTTTCACTGTAAGGAAAATATTTGTGAAATATAAAATTTAGCTTGTTCTATCTATTTTCATCTCCCTTTTACGGATTTGGATTTCGTTTCACTGGTTGTGAGATATTATAGTTTTCGTACAGTGGTGTTGGGAATTCTAGATTTGCCAAACTATTGTTTATTGATGTTTTCAGATTTTTGATGTCTGATCTAATTTTACTGGAAAATTCTGAAACTTTATATTCTGATAATAGACATATAGGAAAATACTCCAGATTTTTTGTGAATTTATTTAATGTGTTTTCATGCTGTTTTCCTGCTCTTGAACTCGATTTCCCGATTTCTGGCTGAACTTGTTTTCTGTATTCAAATCAGTTTTGGACTATGTTTTTGGGAATTACTATATGAATTATTTGTATTTGCTGGATTCGGTTAGGAGTCTATTTTCTAGACGTTTCGATGGATTCAGATTTGCATTTTTGTAACACTGGGAATTTCAGTATACTACAGTATGGTCTTGCTGTCCTAAACTTGAGATGTTATTTTATTCTTTTGTGAGTTATATTGCACATGTACGTGTTTATCTTGCAGCTTAAACTTGTTACTTGATCATAACATGATATACTTGGTTGTTTCGTGACATATACATGCTTGTTTGACATTAATAATAAATTAACCATGCCGGGGTTTTAAAGGGACAGATCTAATAGTGAATAATTTAGAAACGTGTACTCGGAAGAGAATCGATTGATTCTATGTGATACTTGGCTTGATACTTGAGACTTGGCTTGATACCTGAGATACTTGAGACTTGGCTTGATACTTGACATTTGAGTCTTGATATTTTACTACTTGAGGCTTGATATTTCACTACTTGAGGCTTGATATTTTACTTGAGGCTTGATACTTCACTCTTGAGGCTTGATATTTCACTACTTAATACATGAGGCTTGTTTACTTGATACTCGAGGCTTGATACTTGATACTTGATTCTTGAGGCTTGTCCCTGAGTACACTGCCCTTTATGGTCCACTATGAAATCTAAAACGAAACTGCATTGACTGTAACAACCATGTGATAAAAGGATGGCACATGAAGTGTTACCTAGATAGTAATAATACAAGATATTTAACACATGATACTTGAACATGAAACTTGAACAGGGTACATGCTTACTTGATACTTGATTACATGATACATGAGACTTGATGCTTGAACCTGATACTTGACACTTGTACTTGACTACTTGACACTTGTTACTTGATTTGTGATACTTGATACTTGACCCTTGACACTTGTTTTACATGATACTTGTTCACTTGACATTTGATACATGCCACTTGTACTTGTTTACCTTACCATGCTAGTCGTTATACTTGATATCATGCATATTCCATGTTATTAGCTAGTTTTCCCCTATGTACTTGTATCTTGCATTACAAGCGGCTCGTAACTTGCAATTGATGGGTACTTGTTTTCTCTTTTCCTCTTTCCTGCAATTGTTAAATTGCAGATTTTGGAGAACAGGTTCCAGATGGTATTGGTGACATGAGATACTAGTTGCTGGAGTCTTGTTATGATTATTTCTTGTTTTCTTGCTTTGAACATTATTGTATTCTTGTACTTGGATTTATTTTGTGTTTGGGCACTGTGACCCAGGATATTTATCTTATTCAGATCATGACTATTTGAGATTTATATATTTGGTTTCAAGTATTCTTGCTGGTATTTTGGTTCATATGTGCATGTTGGTTGATGCTTTTTCTTCCGACTCTGATTATTTCATGAGATGTTGTAAAGATTCTTGAACAGCTTATGGATGATGAAAATCATTCGCTGGGCTTTTTTTGCATATCTGTATTCCGTATTATCTTTTGGGAAGCAGGGCGTAACAAGCATAATAGTGTACATAAACTACTTTCAATGAATATGATTCTTAAATTCAAGTTATTAGAAAAATGCAAATTTGTATGTATAAAGAGACGAAAAACTATTTGAAAATAAAGATATATCTTTTTAAATAAGTTTTAATTTGTTGGGTGCTGTTCTAAGAGCCATCTCAGTCCAAAAGAAAGTTTGTTTCAATATCCTAAAAGGGTTGGATTATTGGATAAACGAGTTTTGCGAAGAAGAACCAAATTCATGTTCATAAAAGAGAATGAGATACTTCGAAATATGGATATAATGTCTAAAATATCAATTTTGAAGTTGGGAATCACGGTTTTCAAGTAAACTCCGTTTGGAAATAATTTGTACAAACCCAAATACTACAGTCTGAAGGTGTGACAGTCGACTGGTAAGTTTCGACAGTCGACCGTCGCGAACCTAACTGCAGTGATTTCTAGAATTTTGGATTTTTCGTGCGGGACAATCGACTGACCCTTTGTCACAGTCGACTGCCACTGCCCTGATTTTGTTATCTTGAGTTGGATTTCACGCAAGACGGTCGATTGGCTATAGTACGCAGTCGACTGTCACTACTCTAATTGATGGATTTATTGTGTTTGGATTTTGCACGGGACAGTCGACCGATCACCCTATGAAGTCGACTGCTACTACTCTAATTGATATTTTTCGAGTTTTCTGATACTTCTTTTGAATGAAATACTTGATGTGGGTTGAGATATGAATTGTTATGTGAGCTTAAAATTGCTAATGAGACTTAAGTTGATGAATCTATCTTCATGGAAAGAAATATCGTTTTAGTTTAAGAATTGTAAATGAATAATTGAATCATAAATGATGCTAGATAAGACATTGATTAGTTTGTGAATAAGTTGAAGATAAGAATACTATAAATTTAAGACATGTTTATTGAAAGGTATAAATACCCATGATTTTCTTGTACATGAAAAGCTATGATTTAGAGTTAGTGAGACCTCGGGTACCGGCATTATCGAAATAAACGATTTGAGATATAATTTTGAGATATTGCCATGGTGCTATCTCGTATTTTTGTGACTAAGTCTGGTAGGAGGTAAAACTAATTCTAGGTATGATAAATTATTCATGTCTTGAACTTAAGAATTAGACACTTAAGAGAAGTGTAGTAAACCTGGGCAAACGTAAGTGGGGCACTCTATATAGTCGGGTGGTGTACTCCAGGACTATAGACCCAGTCGGGCGGTATACTTTGAAATTCGGGACTATGCATAGTCGGCCTGATAGTTTATCGTACTCCAGTGTATATACGTATACTGAGGCTAGAGGGGCACTTACGGGGTATTTGAACGACGAGGAGTCTGTATAACAGTCGGGCGGTGTACTCCGGGGCTGGGATCCGTACTCGTGGAATATGTGAACCTTGTTCTTACTACTGGGTAGTATCATGGCGAGGGATCGAACCCTTTAATGAGGAGTACGTAGGTGCTTGCCCTCGGACCTATGTAGTATGGGATGCATAGAATCCGAAAAAGTATGCATTAGTGTCATCTTAGTATAAAATATCTGTATTAGGCATTAAGGTATCGCATACACTTACATGTTTAGAATAATCACTTTTGACACTTCATTGTTCATTCAAAATTGTGATTTGATAAGGTATTGAGATCGTTATATGTACGACATAGAGAGGATGGCCGAGTGTAACATTTTCGTCAGTTATAAGTGACTGACTTGCCCACAGCTTAATATGCAGGTAATGGACTTTTTCATGAAGAAGTAAAGATGCTGTGATGCAATTGATGACTTACATTGATAAAGTTGTATAAGTTGTAATTTATTTTCAATGTTGTATTTCTTTTATTATTCCGCTGTGTAAACAAAATGTAAAGAACTTTTATGTATGTTGAAAAGTTTTAATTTCGTTGTAAAATTGTACGAAATGAAGTATAAAGATCCTGTGAAATCTCGAATTCGGTCTTATTTGGAATTCGGGGCGTTACATCATGTGTAACTTCTGTTCCCGTAAATAACAATTTTTTGAATATTTTCTGTATTTTGATTATTTATAAATTCAATTTTGTTTTAATTCAATTTGGACCTTCTATTAAAATCATTTTTAATCGAAAATTATGTTTACTTCGAATAATAGTATATATTTAACTTTACTTTCTATTTTTAATTGATCGACTATTTATATTTTATATTATTACTATTTGGATTTTAATACATTTGTTAATCTCAAATCCTATTTGGATGCATATAATTACTATTATTATTGTTAATGTTATTATTATTTGTTGTTATGGTTATTAGTATTATTATTATTGTTGTTGTTATTATTATCATTGTTGTTACCATTATTATTATTATTATTGTTTTTATTATCATTATTCTTATTTTTGTATCGCCTGAACATATTCCATTTATATGTATCTTATTATTAAATTTAATGTATATTTATATGCATAGCCTATTTTCTGATTGGATTTAAACCCTATAGCCCATTTCCTTATTGGAACCCTATACCCTAAACCCAATACCCAATAACCCACACTTTTTCCTGTAAATATATATTCTAACCTAAACCTACCCTAACCCCTACCCTTTTCTTTGTGCAACCCTCGCCGCCCCTACTGTTTTACCCCCCCCCCCCCCCCCATTACTATTACTTCATCTTCCCTACCCAAGTCAGCCCCCACTCAACTCCTTCATCGACCGCCCTTGTCTCCACCCATCCTCGTCGCCCTGCTCTGCCTCCCGCCTTATCCTCCTCCTCCTCGTCTGCATCGCCCCCATCCCCCACTCGTCGTCTTCCCCATCCGCAGTCGTCCCCTACCTCCAGCCTCACCATCTCCGAACCCATCCACCTTCGCCTGCACCTCCTTCAACCTTGTCTCCCTCTCGCACCTATCTCCACCCCGCCGCCATCGCCCTAGCCTCACACTCTGCCACCCTACCATGGCTTCGACCTCGCCCTCTCACCCTTCCTCTGTTTGAAAACGAAACAGAGCTTTGCCACACCTATCACCTCTCTCCCTTACCGCAACTATACTCCTCGTCGCAGTTGCAACCTGAACCCATCGCCCGTCTGCACCCGATGCCGCTCCTGGTTGACAGCCTTGTCGATCTCTGAGAACCCATCAATCGACTGCTGCTCGCCTCCGCAACCCATCACTACATTCATCGCGAGTGCATCCCTGTTCCTCCTGTGTTACCGCAGCCACTACCAGCGACCCCCATCGTCCACTGCAGTCGCTCCTGTCATCGCCGCACCTCACTGACCACCGTCGAGCTCCAACCCCCGCAGTCGACCACGCCTCACAGAGCCCCTGTTCTTAGTTTTCTTCATCAGCCGATCATCACCCTTGATATTTTGATCATAGGATCTTGACCCTTGATCGCGATCGTGATCCTTGATATTGATCCTAGATCTTTCAATCTGAGCTGTTGATCGCTTGATCTTGAATCTTAATCACAATATTTGATCTCGGCCGTTGGTTGCTTGATCTTGCACTTGATCGTCGATCGTCATCGAGATCCGTACCCGATCGTGATCGTCACATCGATGTTTGCTTGGTTTGCGATCATCGACAATGCCACCGGGATTCTCATCCCGTTATTCTAATATGTTCGGATCTAACATCGTCTATAAGGCAAATCACTTTTCTCTTGAATTGTACATCGTATCAAATTCAAGTTTTATTGAAATTCTTGCAAGTAGATCCTATTCGTTATCATATCGTTGTATTGACTATCTTTTGTTGGGTCTATTGAGGGTTTATACGAGCTAACCCCAATATTGTTGACATCGTGCCAATTTTGAATTTAAAGATCGAATCTTTCATGCATTAATATAGTATCGTTGATAGAGTTACACATATAATCATAACACAATTAATTATTGTAGAGATAATTGTTAGGTTGTATGTTTGATTGATCTATTGATGTTGGATGTTGTTAGAGTTGAGTATGTGCGTATTTTTAATTATATTTATCATGCTATTACACCTTTCATGTTTTATTTCCAGATTTTTAGATTCTTGTATATTTGACATTTAAACTGTTAAAAGGCTGAACAAATGATCAAATTCTGCTTTGATAATTTCTAGATTGTTACTTAACATATTTAGGAGTCTAGAAAATATTTTTAATGAATTTAATATGGAGTTTTTGCTGATTCTAAAAATAAAATAACATGATGTCGATTTTCTGCCTGAACATATAATCTGTAAACAACGATGTGTTTGACCTAGCTACTGTTGTCGGATTTTGAACTTTAAATATGCGTTGGAACCGTGTGGAACTATAGTTTTCATAATTTCTGACGGGTTCAGTTTTCTAGTTCTGAAATAGCGGGAAATTGTATTTTAATTCAGACCACTCTTGCTGTCCAGAGTTTTATATTCCAGTTTTCAATAGTTTAATTAATCCTATATCGGTGTATTGTGTAAATTGAAGTATATATGTTGCATTGCATGATCCTAGTATCCTATTGTTACCATTCTAATTGTCCTATCCAAATTTATCATCCTATTATTCCTCTATTATTACTACCGTTCATCTAACGTCTCTAGATTGCATATTGTATTTTATTGTTGCATCGATAAAAATTGTTAGTAAGCAGGGGTTTAAGGGTTGACCTAAGTAGTGAAAAATATAGAGACTTTACTCTCAAAGGAGCTCGAGGTTTCCCTACAGTTACTGAATGACTGAATGACTGAATAATTGGTTAATTGCATATTGTTCCATGGACATTGATACTGAATGACTGAATGACTGAATAACTGAATACTGAACAGAACTGTTTACATCGTTTCCGAGTACATGAACTATAAAATCCACCACTAAGTCTAAACGTAACTTATTTGTATGTAGCAACCATGTAGTAAATAAATGGGACGCATGAATTGCTACATTAGTTAGGATTAAAATGATTAATAGACTTAAGAATTGACATGACATCGACATTGCATATTGTTCATCATTGTTTCCATTGATATCGAATATTGGCTAAGTGTTATTGATATTGACCATTAAATATTGTTATCGAATATTGAATTATTGTTTATAGCCAATTGCATCGATTATCATGATATTGATTATTGTTATTGTCCCATGTTATTGATTCCAATTGATCCATTGAATTCATTGTTATAGCGTTATTCCATTGTTCTTTGCTTTCTCTACTTGCTGTCCACGACTTGCTCTAAGGACATTTTTTCTCCTATTTTTCGATGAAGTGTTTACAGGTGTTGATGGAGAATTGCCTGATGGATTGGGAGAAAAACATTGGTGAATGAATTGATACCATCGTCGCTTAATAAATTATTATTTTGTCATGAATACTTAATTATTAGACTATTGTTATTTCATTGTATTGTGGGCTTTTAACCCGAATTTTATTATTTTTTTTGTTTCCAGACGTTGGGTTATTGTATTTGAATATTTAATATTATTTATTCATGAGATTATTATTATTGCCTGTGCAATTTGTTATTTTTATTGTTCATGGGATTATTATTATTGCCTGCAATTGTTCTGTATTGATATATTGTTGAGTTGATCAGATAAACAGCTTATGGATGATATTAGTCATTCACTGGGCCAATGTCATGTACTCGTATTCCGTATTTTTGGAAAGCAGGGCATGACATCGTGTTACTTTTGACTCCAAAGATTGAATCTTACATGCATTCATGTAGTATTCATAATAGGGTTATCCATATAATCACAACATAATTAATTTATTGTAGAAATAATTGCTAGGTTGTATGTTTGATTGATCGATTGATATTTTGGTTGTTGTTAAAATAGTGATGTGTGTGTTTTTAATTGTATTTATCATGCTATCACACCCATCATGCTGATTATAAGAATTATTAATCATAGAATTGATACCCATCATGTTTAATCAATTTATTTCAAAAAAAATATTGAAAAACCTGTATGTTGCTTGTTGTCGGTATTTTGCATGACGATTTCGATCCAGTATTTTATCAAAATAAATAACTTTCTGAATAAGAGTTGTAGCCCTATGTCTCTAGTTTCCAGAACATCTAAGATCTTTAAATTCCGAGTTGTATTGCAAAAGTTATGATGATTTTACTACTGCTATGTTTTTATTTTCAGAATTTTAGATTCATGTATGTTCCATGTTCAATCTATTAAAAGACTAATTTATTATTAAATTAATGCTATGATAAATTCCAGAATGTTAGTTAATATATTTATGAGTCTAATGAATATTTTTGATGAATTTATAATTGAGTTTTCACTGATTCTAAAGATATAATAACTTGATGTTGATTTTCTGTCTAAACATATAATCTGTAAAGAATGATGTCTTTGACCTAGCTACTGTTGTCGGGCTTTTTATTGTAAATATCATTTGGAACCGTGTGGAAGTCTAGTTTTCAGAATTTCTGACGGTTTCAGTTTTCGACTTTTGTAGCAGCGGAAAATTCAATTTTAGTACAGATAACTCTTGCTGTCCAGAATTACTTTTTCCAGTTTTTATTAAATTAATTATTCCTATATCATAGTATTGCATGAATTGAAGTGTATATGTTGCATTGCATGATCCTAATGTGTTATTATCATCATTCTAATTGTCCTATCCAAATTTAATCCTATTGTTCTTCTATTGTTACTATCATTCTTCTAATGTCTCTAATTGCATAATGCATTGTTGCATTGATAAAATAATTAACAAGCCAGAGTTAAGGAATTGACTAGAGTAGTTGATGATATAGGGACTGTACTCGGATGATGGCCTGAGTTATTATCGTTATCGTCATTGTGTAAGAAATTACACCATGACCTGTGTTATTATCGTTATTGTCATTGTTTAAAAAATTACACTATGGCCCTTGTTATTATTGATAACGTCATCATACCAAGTACATGATCTATAGAATCTACCACTTTAGTCTAAACGAAATTGATTGTATGCATTGAACTTGTAGTATGGAACACTTAGGACACAGTAGTACGTGCATTAGTTAGAATTAAAATGATTAATAGACTTAAAAATTTGCATCACATTGACATTGCATATTTTACATCATTGTTCCTATTGGTATCGAATATTGTCTAAGTGTTATTGACATCGACCATTGAATATTGTTATCGAATATTGAATCATTGTTTATAACCATTGCATCGACTACCATGATATTGATTATTGCTATTGTCCCATGTTATTGATTCCTATTGATCCATTGAATTCATCGTTATATTGTTATTCCTTTGTTCCTTGCTTTCTCTACTTGCTGTCCATGACTTGCTCTAAGGACAATTTTTCTCCTCTTTTTAGATAAAGTGTTCACAGGTGCTCATGGAGAATTACCTACTGGAATTGGAGAAAGCTTTCTAATGATTTATTGCTTTCTAGCTGCTTATTATTTCATGGACTTATTGTATTGAGACTTATGATTATTATGATTGGATTTATTATTGTATTGGGCTTATGATTCGAATATTAGTAATTATTTCCAGATGTTGGATTATTGTATTTGGATATTTTGTATTGCTTATTCCAAGTATTATTGTTCTTGTGGTTGTTATTATTGTTGAGTTGAATGGGTAAATGGCTTATGGATGATGCAAGTCATTCGCTGGGCCAATGTCACGTATTTGTGTTCCGTATTTTTGGAAAGCGGGGTGTGATAGATTGAAATGGACAATTTAAAGAGAATGAATGAAAGAATTAAATAATTTGTAATGGATGAGAAAATTTTTATGAAGATGTTAAGAATAACCAAGTAGATCTCTGTGTTGAGATGAATGGTTTCAAGGAGCTGAGCAAGGCCCGTAATGTCCTGCAAATTTGATAAATGAAATTTTGTGAATTGGTCAATATGCACATGAATGTTGATAAGTAAATTTAAGTCCAGCAGGGTAAGTTAGTTCTAGACCATGAAAAACTAAAATTTATTTAAGGACAGGCACTAGAAAAGAAGATGTGATGAGACCTGGCCAACCGTAAGTGGGACTATAGACCAGTCGGGCAGTGGATTCCGAGACTGTGGTTTCTTGAAGAGCGAGATGAGCCTTAATTAAATTCGAGATTATGATTGATCGGGCGGTGGATTCTGGGATCATGAATAGTCGGGTAGATAGGACACAGATCTCCAATATATTCCGGGGCTAGAGCGGCACTTGCAGGATGTTCGCACGACGAGGATTCTGTATAGTCAGGCGGTGAATTCCGGGACTGGAATCCGTACTCGTGAATTGTCTAAACCTTGTTTTGTTACCGCAGTAGGATTTTCATGGTAAGGGATTGAACACTATAATGAGGAGTATGTTAAGGGCTTGCCCTCAGACCTATGTAGTATGAGATGCACAGAATCCGAACAAGTGTGTATTAGTGCATCGTAAGTGTAAGTGTCTGCATTAGGCATTAGGTTCATATCATACACTGACATGTTTAGGATAGTCACTTCTCACATTTTGTTTCTACAATCAAGTTTGTGACTGCTAAAGTGAAGAATCTCTGTATTATAACATTTCGTCAGTGTATGCAATTGACGTGCCCACAATTTCCTAGTTGCAGGACTGGTTTTGGCATGGATTTGAAGTCATTGTAAGAGATGTCACAGGATTGAAGAGCTTCATTAACATATATGTACTATACTTATTTATGTCTGCTGTACTAATGTAAAGAATGATGTTGTAAATGAAAAGTTTTTAAATTCCCTGTATTTTTGTATGAAGTTGATGTAAAATATCCTGTTTGTGCTACGAATTACATGTATTTGAAATTCGGGGCGCTACATTTCATAACTCCTCCGCATGTGTCAATGGCATCAAGACATACCCTTTTACTAATAATGGATCCTAAAACTGATGATAACTTTCTGGTATCAAAATATAAAGTTTCATAATTTTCCAGTAAAATTAGTTTAGTAAAAAAAATTCAGAAAACATCAAGAAACGATAGTTTGGAAAATCTGGAATTCCTAACATTGCTCTACGAAAATTGTAATATCTCACAAATCTTGAAACGAAATCCAAATCCGCCAAAGGGAGATGAAAATAGACAAAATAAGCTAACTTTCATATCTCGCAAATATTTTTCATAAAGTAAAAGGAATTAGGGTGAAAATACAAGTCTTTACAGAACTGCAAGCAAAATCCAGCAAGTACAGTCTATATAAACAAGCATGAAACGGCATATAAGCTCATCAATAAAATCCACCAAAATTCTAGGTAATCCCTAGATAGATATAAAAGTACTGAAAAATTTTCAGATCAAAATAATATGTGTAGCCCAAGTATCAAAATAGTTTAGTCATCAAAATCGTCAAGAAACGAAATCTGGAAATGATCTACACATCTGTAGTAAAACTGTCATATCTCACACATACGAAAACGAAATCGAGCAAGGTCAGAGGGGGTTGAAAGAAGACAAATTCCTCTAAAATTCATGTTTTATACTCAAATTAATATCCTGACCTTAATATGGTCTAAATTACTGATCAAGACAGATTATCGGCAAAACACATAATTTACTTTAGGAACAAAACCAACATAAATCACACGAAACTTGGTCGAAACATCACTAAACATGAATTAGAGTCTACAAAGTGTCCAAACAACATGGAATAGGGTACACGACATGTCCACAACAAGTATATCACATGGATCTCACAGGCACACGAGTTCGCATAATTGTTCCACATATACATCACATCAAGAAACGGTACTCCTAGGTTAATTCATGTCATATGTGTCGTGAGGCAACTATGGTCAAAACACTATAGAGACATACTCATCAATCATACATCACACACGAGTTGTCTCTAGAACCCAACTACACTACAAGCGGAATTTATGACTTGTATCATACAAAGGAATTTGAGTACATGTTACTTGCCTTAACCGAAGACGAAGAACAAACACCAAGAATAATGGGAATGGATTCCCGGGCAACGAACAAAATCCACGAATCAAAATCAACAAACCCACGAACAATCCACACGATCACACGTGCGAACTCCACAAAGTGATAATCAGAGATCAAGAGAGAGAGAGATGACGGCGGCTCGCAGCCTCTTGGCTAGCTGCTGTCGACGGTGCCGGAGGACAAGATGGAGAGATGGGAGATTGAGTGCTCGGGGTGGTGGTGCGGAGTGGTGGTTGCGGCAAGGTGAGGGGATCGGGATCGGGGGCGTTGGGCAACGGGGTAGGCCGCAAGGGGTGGTCGGCCTGGGCATCGGGGTTGGCTGGTCGTCGGGTGCGGCACAACAGCGGGGGAGAGAGAGAAGGGGAGGCCAGGGGTTTAGATGGAGTAGGGTTAGGGTTTAGGGTGAGATATGAGAGATATATATATGGGGATGATTAGGGTTATTAGTATGAGATGGGTTTTGGGTTAATGGGTTGTGGGTATTTAGGAGTAGCAATAGGTTTAGACTAATAGGATTTGATTAGGACCAATTAGTATAGGATATCAAATAGGATTGTGGATTTTAATTTGGCTTTGGTAGTCAATTTGGGATCAAACAATAAGATTGGGAATATGATGAGCAACCACATCACCATAAGCACCCAAAGTCAAGAATTGAGAGAACAAGACACAAATGAAGAACGAAAATAATAACAATGATCAAGACAAAGCAAGGAACCGAAAATAAATCACAAAAGATCAAGAATGAGACAAAATTAATATATATTGAAAACAATTCCAATATACGGTCCAAAAGAAATACAAGAGGAATACAAAGAGGAAAAAAATACACTAAAATGAAAAATACACTCAAAAATACCGAAAATGAAAAACAGGGGTTACAATCCTACCCACCTAACATGAAGAATTTCGTCCTCGAAATTCAAACAAGAAGATACATAGGGTAACCCCAAATAGAAAAGAAAACAAAGCAAAACAAAACAAAACAAGCACTACTTAAACAAATACGGAAACTTCTGCTGAATCTCCTCATCTAGCTCCCAAGTCGACTCACCGGCGAGTGAGGATTCTAAGCAACACGAACCCACTTGATTACCTTGTTCTTAAGCACTTTCTCTCGCCAATCTACTATAGCAACTGGCAGAATCTCACAAGTCAAATATGGCCGAACGGCCAACTCAGAATTGTCGATCACGTGGCCCTCATCTCGGATATACCTCATGAGTTGTGAGACATGGAAAACATCGTGCACTCCTGATAACACTGGCGGCAATGCAGGACGATAGGTCACCTTGCCTACTTGCTCCAAAATCTCAAACGGTCCAATAAACCTAGGGCTAAGCTTGCCCCTACCATCGAACTGAATGACACCGTGCCACGATGATACCTTTAGGAAAACATGGTCACCAACCTCAAACTCCAAAGCCCTCCGATGGACATCAGCCCAACGCCTCTGCCTATCCTGAGCTGCCTGCAAATGCTTCCTAATCTGAACCACAGCATCAACTGTCCTGGTGATCAATTTTGGACCCAACAACTTCCTCTCACCAATGTCATCCCAGCACACTAGTGATCTGCACTTCCGCTCATAGAGTGCCTCGAACGGAGCAGCTTTAATACTGTCTTGAAAGCTGTTATTGTATGAGAACTCTACGAGATGCAAATGGTCCTCCCATGATCCACCAAACTGAAGCATACAGGACCTCAACATGTCCTCAAGAATCTGAATAGTCCATTCTGACTGTCCATCAGTTTGGGGATGGAAAGCTGTACTGTACTTTAACTTACTCCCTAAACTAGCCTGAAGACTCTCCCAGAACTGAGATCTGAATCTCGTATCCCTGTCGGATACAATACTGAATGGAACCCCATGAAGTCTAATAATCTCTTGCATGTACCTCTCAGCTAGGCTCCCAGTCGACTGCCCGACATGAAAAGGAATGAAGTATGCACACTTCGTCAAACGGTCGACAATCACCCAAATAGCATTATGACCCTTAGGACTCCTTGGCAAAGTGGTCATAAAATCCATGGTGATATGTTCCCACTTCCACTCTGGAACAGGAAGCGGTTGAAGAAGTCCAGAGGTCCTTCGATACTCTGCCTTAACCTACTGGCAGAGCAAGCACTGAGAAACAAACCACGCCATAGCCCTCTTCATACCATGCTACCCAATTTGAAGCTTCAAATTCCGATACAACTTAGTACCGTAGGGATGGATAAAATAGGATGACTGGCGGGTTTCCTCAAGCAACCTCTGACGAACTTCACCTTTCGGGACACACAAACAGAAACCAAAACGAAGTGATTCATCAGCATGAATAACCATGTCCGTCCTGGACCCAGACTCGACCTCAGCTCGAAAACCCTGCAACTGCACATCACCAGCCTGCGCATCATTAATCTGATCAACAAGAGACGACTGCAGTTGGAGCGCCAAACAACTCTGACCAGAACTCGGCAACAAAACCTCTAACTCCAACCTCCTTATCTGCTCAATCAGCTCCCTCTGTTGAGTCAAGAACATAACTGCCAGTCTCCTGCTCAAAGCATCTGGTACCAAGTTTACTTTACCAGGTTGGTATTGCAAACGATGACATAATATGCCAAAAGTTCCTACCAACGCCTTTGCCTCATGTTTAACTTCTTTTGGGTGTGTCTCCACAGCTTCAAAGCATAAATCACTACCGCTAACTCCAAGTCATGAGTCAGATAGTTCTTCTCATGCGGCCTCAACTACCTCGATGCATACGCAACGACTCGGCCCTTCTGCATCAAAACTGCTCCGAGACCCTCACCAGAAGCATCACGGTGAATTACAAATCCGCCTGAACCATCAGGAATAGTCAACACAGGCACTGGCGTCAATCTGTTCTTCAGCTGAACAAAAGCCACACCACACTCATCAGACCAACAGAACTTCTGATCCTTCCCAGTCAACTTAGCCAACGGTTCTGCTATCTTCGAAAAATCTTGGACGAATTTCCGATAATAGCCAGCTAAACCAAGAAAACTCCTGACTTCAGAAACTGACTTGGGAACAGGTCGATCCTTTACAGCCTTAACTTTGGCAGGATCCACAGTAATACCATCGCCTAAGATAATGTGCCCCAAGAAGGAAAACCTGTCGAGCCAAAACTCGCACTTGCTGAGTTTTCCATAGAGCTGATTCTCTCTCAAAGTCTGCAGAACCACTCTAAGATGCTCAGCATGATCCTACCGATTCCGAGAATACACCAAAATATCATCAATGAAGACCACCATGAATCTATCCAAAAACTGAGAAAAGACCTGGTTCATAAGACTCATGAATACAGCAGGCACATTCGTAACTCCGAACGGCATCACAAGATACTCATAGTGGCCATATCTGGTCCTCAAAGCAGTCTTCTACACATCAGTCGTCTTCACTTTGACTTGATGATACCCAGAACGAAGATCCAACTTCAAGAAAACAACAGCCCCACTCAACTGGTCAAACAAATCATCAATCCTGGGCAACGGATATCGATTCTTCACAGTAACACTATTCAGTTCCCGATGATCCACACACAGTTGACGACTACCATCCTTCTTGTTGACAAAAAGGACTGGGGCACCCCAAGGTGAAACACTGGGTCTGATGAACCCCAAATCACGCAACTCCTGAATCTGCACCTTAAGCTCAACTAACTCAACCGGTGCCATCCTGTAGGGACTCTTCGATATAGGCGCCGTACCCGGCTGAACTTCAATACTGAATTCCACATCCCTATCAGGGGGTAAGCCAGGCAAATTCTTTGGAAAAACATCCAGGAAATACCGAACCACTAGAGGCGCAGCCTCACAGCCTGAATGCAACTCACTCGCACAAATCTCCTGATCAACTGCAGGTCGGCCAAGGGAAGACTCCCCGGCATGGAACTCAAACTCTGAACAAAACTTTCTTCGCACGACAATCAATGATGGCATGGGTTTCACCCAACCAATCCATACCCAGAATAACATCGAACCCCGAATTCCCAATTACAATCAGATTGGCCTTGAACTCTGTGCTACCAATAATTACGGGACATTGCTTGAACTCCCGGGAACAAATGACAACTCCACAACCTGTCACAATGTTCCAAGCCTCTGACATGTTGCTGCACTACAACTGATGGCGAGCGACAATTCGAGAGGAGGCAAATGAATGGGTTGTCCCGGAATCAAAAAGAACATGAGTAGGGAAAGAGCACACAAGGACAACACCTAAAATCGAATCAAAAGAGACAAGGAAAAGATTGGTTGAACAGAGGTGAGGAAAACAAAATACAGAAAGAACAAACGGAAAGAAATAGAGCAAAGGAAATGAAGAAACAAAAGATAAGCAACAAAACAACAAAAACAAAAGACACCTGCAACAACACCCTCAGCTGACTCGGCCTCAGCAGCAGTCAGGTTGAAAGCTTGACCTCTCCTGGGAGCAGCGGTCCTCTTACCGACAATCTGGAGCTGCGGAGGAAGGGGTGGCCTAACTAGACCACGAGCTGGGCCAACCTATTGAAAGAGACCCCTGGCTGGAAGAGCCAGCTGCTGCTGTCGCGAGCAATCCCGGGCCATATGATCAGAAGCACCACAACCAAAGCAGCGGCGATTGGCATGCCTACCGTCCTTGCGCTCATGCCCAGCAAGACGGCAAAAGTCACAAACACTAACTCGCTAAGGAACCGCAGAAGAGTAAGGAGCTGCCCTGACCGGATGGGCTGGGATAGGCCTCCGAACAGGCTGACCAGAAGGCCAAGCAACTGGGTGCGAAACAATTCGCTGAGAAGGTGCCAATCTACCACGAGGCTGCTCCTGAGCACGAGCTACCTCAAAAGCTTCTGCATAAGTACGCAAGCGAAGAGAGACAAGCTGCACCCTAATCTCGTGCTCAAGACCCAAGGTAAATCTACGAGCCCTATCCTCTTTGTTCGCCACAAGAACGGCTGCGAACCGACTAAGTTTAGTAAATTCAGCTGCATACTCGTCTACAGTCCTGGATCCCTGTTTCAAGAAAGTCTCGTGTTATAACATTGCATAAACAATATGTAACGAAATTCCATTACTAGAAATAACGACCAACCTGTTTTAGGGCCAAGAATTGTTGCTCCATCTCCACTCTAGTACTGCTAGGAAAGAACTTCTCCAAGAAGCTCCTAGTGAAAGTGGCCCAAGTGATCAGTCTTTCGAGCCTTTTGGACTCGGACCTCCACCAGATATGAGCCAAGTCCACCTGCTGGATGGCAACCACATCCACACGATCAGCATCTGCAACCCTAGCTGCCAAAAGAAGTTGCTTTACCTTAATCAACCACTGTTCAGCCTCCAAAGGCATCTCAGTGCCTGAAAACCTATCGGGATGCAACCTCATAAAATCTGTGACTGTTCCCAGACAGGGAGGAAAAGGTGCCTACACAAGCACAACGGGCGAAGGAACTCGAGCGGTTTCCAAAGCAGCCATCAACTGTTAGCATCCAGATCGATGTTGGTAATAATTCATTTATGCATGCATGGTTGGTGAAATGTTGAGTAGATCCCAGTTCGAGCCAAACTTGTCTAGTATATTAGGCAACTAATACATTAGCCAAACTGGGGCTCTGATACTACTAAAAACTCTGTCACGCCCCACTTTCCAAAAGAGAATATGGAATACGGATATGCGACAAAAGCCCAGCGAATGATTTTCATCATTCATAAGCTATTCAAGAGTCTTTACAACATTCACACGATTAATCAGAGTCGGAAGCAAAAGAATCAACCAACATGCACATATGAACCAAAATACCAACAAGAATACTTGAAACCAAATACATTAATCTCAAATAGTCATGATCTGAATAAGTCAACAAAATCCTGGATCACATTGCCCAAATACAAAAAAAAATCCAAGTATCAAAATACAATATTGTTTAAGCAAGCTACAAGAAAATAATAATAATAAAATCCAGCACTAATACTTCATGTCACCAATACCGTCTGGAACCTGTTCTCCATAATTTGCAATTTAATAATTACAGGGAAGAGGAAAAAAAAAAACAAGTACCCGTCAATTACAAGTTACAAGCCGCTTGTAATGCAGGATACAAGTACATGGGAAAAGCTACTAATAACATGGAATAAGCATGATATCAAAATAAACAACTAGCATGGTAAGGTGAATAAGTACAAATAGCATGTATCAAGTATCAAGTGAACAAGAATCATGTAAACAAGTGTCAAGTGTCAAGTATCAAGTATCACGAAATCAAGTAACAAGTAACAAGTGTCAAGTAGTCAAGTATAAGTATCAAGTATCATGTTCAAGCATCAAGTCTCATGTATCATGTAATTAAGTATCAAGTAAGCATGTATCAAATATCTTGTATTGTTACTATCTAGGTAACACTTCATGTGCCATCCTTTTATCACATGGTTGTTACAGTCAATGCAATTTCGTTTTAGATTTCATAATGGACCATATAGGGCAGTGTACTCAGGGACAAGCCTCAAGAATCAAGTATCAAGTGTCAATCCTCAAGTATCAAGTAAACAAGCCTAAAGAGTGAAGTATCAAGCCTCAATTATCAAGTATCAAGCCAAGTGAAATATCAAGCCTCATGTAGTGAAATATCAAGCCTCAAGTAATCAAGTATCAAGCCAAGTCTCAAGTATTAAGCCAAGTCTCAAGTATCACATAGAATCAATGGATTCTTTTTCGAGTACATGTTTCTGAATTATCCACTATTAAATCTGTTCCTTTAAACCCCGGTTTGGTTAATTTTATTATTAATGTCAAACAAGTATGTATGTGTCATGAAACAAGGCAAGTATATCATAGTATGATCAAGTAACAAGTTCAAGTTGTAAGATAAACATGTATTGTGAAAGATAACACATAAAAGGATAAAATAACCAAATGTCCAATTGTGGACAACAAGACCATACTGTAGCAAAACTGAAATTCCCGGTATTACAAAAATGCAAATCTAAATTCGTCAAAAGGTCTAGAAAATAGACTCCCAACCGAATCCAGCGAATATAAATAACTCATATAGTATTTCACAAAATCATAACTCAAAACTGATTTAAATCCAGAAAAAACGTTCAGACAGAAATCAGAAAATCGAATTCACAGTCAAGAAAACAGCATCAAAACATCTCAATTAAATCCAGAAAAAATCTGGGGTATTCCCCTATCTATCTAGTATCAAAATATACAGTTTCATTATTTTTAAGTAAAATTAGTTTAGTCAACAAAAATTAGAAAATATAAAGAAACGATAGTTTGGCAAATCTGGAATTCCCAACACTGCTGTACGAAAATTGTAATATCTTGCAAATCGTGAAACGAAGTACAAATCCACCAAAGGGAGATGAAAATAGACAAAATAGTATAACTTACATATATCACAAATATTTTTTATAAAGTAAAAGGAATTAGGGTGAAAATACAAATCTTTACAGAACAGCGAGAAAAATCTAGCAAGTACAGTCTATATAAACAAGCATGAAACGGCATATAAACTCATCAATAAAATCCACAAAAATTTTGAGTAATCCTTAGATAGATATAGAAGTACTGACAAAATTTTCAGTTCAAAATAATATGTGTAGCACAATTATCAAAGTAGTTTAGTCATCAAAATCATCAAGAAACGAAATCTAGAAATGATTTACACCTCTGTAGTAAAATAGTCATATCTCACACATACGAAACAAAATTAAGCAATGTTAGAGGGATTGGAAAGAAGATGAATTCCTCTAAAACTCATGTTTTATTCCGAAATTAAGATGCTGAACTTAATATGGTCTAAATTACTGATCAAGACAGATTATCGGCAAAACATAGAATTTACTTTAGGAACAAAACCAACATGAATTACACGAAACTTGGTCAAAACATCACTAAACATGAATTAGAGTCTACGAACTATCCAAACAATATGGAATAGGGTACACGACATGTCCACAACAAGTATATCACATGGATCTCACAAGCACACGAGTTCGCATAATTGTTCCACATATACATCACATCAAGAAACGGTTACTCCTAGGTTAATTCATGTCATATGTGTCGTGAGGAAACTATGGTCAAAACACTATAGAGACATACTCATCAATCATACATCACACACGAGTTGTCTCTAGAACCCAACTACACTACAAGCAGAATTTTTGACTTGTATCATATACAGGAATTTGAGTACAAGTTACTTACCTTAACCGAAGAGGAAGAACGAATACCAAGAATAACGAGAACGGATTTCCGGGCAATGAACAAAATCCACGAATCAAAATCAACGAACCCACGAACAATCCGCACGATCACACGTGCGAACTCCATAAAGTGATAGAGAGAGAGATCAAGAGAGAGAGATGACGACGGCTCGCGACTTCTTGGCTGGCTGCTGTCGACGGTGCCGGAGGACACCGGACGGAGAGAGAGATGGAGAGATGGGAGATTGAGTGCTCGGGGTGGTGGTGCAAAATGGTGGTTGCGGCAAGGTGAGGGGATCGGGATTGGGGTCATTGGGCGACGGGGTAGGCCGCAAGGGGTGGTCAGCCTGGGCATCGAGGTTAGCTGGGCCTCGGGTGCGGCATAACAGTGGGAGAGAGTGAGAAGGGGGGGCCGGGGGTTTAGATGGAGTAGGGTTAGGGTTTGGGGTGAGATATGATATATATATATATATATATATATATATGGGGATGATTATGGTTATTAGTATAAGATGGGTTTTGGGTTAATAAGTTGTGGGTATTTAGGAGTAGCAATAGGTTTAGACTAATAGGATTTGATTAGGACCAATTAGTATAGGATATCAAATTGGATTGTGGATTTTAATTTGGCTTTGGTAATCAATTTAGGATCAAACAATAAGGTTGGGAATAGGATGTGCAACCACATCACCATGAGCACCCAAAGACAAGAATTGAGAGAACAAGACACAAATGAAAAACGAAAATAATAACAATGATCAAGACAAATCAAGGAACCGAAAATAAATCACAAAAGGCCAAGAATGAGCCAAAATGAATATATATTGTAACCCCTATTTTCCCAAAAATGTATTCTGTGTATTTTTGGTATTTAAAAATTTCACAAATTATTTTTTCTCGATTTTCAACCATTCTGTCAAAATGTATTGTTGGATCTTTTATTAAAATCTGTTTTCGATCAATAATTTTAAAATGTAACTATTTTCTATGATTTTATATTGAAATACAATTCCTAATTTTGTTATTATTTCTCTTATTATTATTACTATTACTATTGTTATTATTATTACTAATTTTGGCGGGTTATTGAAAATCCATTTCTATGTGCTAATTATATTGTATCTATTTTAAATAAATACTATTTCGTAGTGCAAATTACATTTTTTTTGTAAACAATATTTTTATTTGTTATTTAATATCCATACCCAAATACCCATTTAAACCCATTAAAACCCCTTAAACCGAAAACCCAATAACCCATATTTACCCGTTAAGCCCTTACACGTAACCCAAACCCATTATTAACCCAAAACCCGATAACCCCATATTACCCAACCCGTCAGCTCACCCTAAAACCCTAATCAACAGCCTATATAACCCATCTCTCTCCCGACTATTCCCCTTCCCTACCCATGCAGCCGCTTTCTTTTTCCTGCCGCTTCGTCTTCACCCATCTCCTGCTCTCCTCCTCCTGACTATCTCCCTGTGCTGACCTATGCCCGGCCACTATGACTCCCTCCTCCTGCGTCGCAACCATCCCATCTCTTCGGTGCGCTCCCTCGTTCTCTCATCCAGCCGCTCCGTCTCCCTCTCTTCCTCCTCCTTTCCACGTCGCACTACGACGCAGCAGTGCGCCCTCCTCTGGATGCTGCGGTGCTGTGCGCCTCGACTACAGTTGACCACCAGCGGCAGCCAGGACAGTGCCATCTCGAGCACCACCCTGCAGTGCTACCATCTCCCGTGCGTCACCCTCCGTCGCCGCCACCTGCGCCAGCCTCCTGTGCCCACCGAAATAGCCCAACAGAACCCCGGCCTGTCTTCTTATCGTCGCCATCCAGCACAGTCCCGGCCGTCCCTTGGCCGCCGTTCGCCGCCTTGTCGCCCTATGCCGATCACAGTGACTCCTCTCTACTTTTGTGGTTGTTGTTGTGTGTGGTTGATGGTTTGAATGTGGGCCGTCCGATTGATCTTGATTCTTGATCTCTTGTTGTGGGCCATCAGATCTTCACGATCTCATCTTGATCTTCTTGATCTTCTTGATCATCGGTTTGATCTTGGCCGTTCGTGGGATTCTTGATCATGGAGTTTTGATCATCTTGGAGTTCTTTGATCTTTTTGATTGTGGACCGTCCGATCGCCTTGATCTCTTGATCTCATGATCTCAACCGTCCGATCGTGTTTGTGGGTTATTTGTTCTTTAGATTCGTGATCTTGTTCGTGATCACCTTGTTCGTGATTCATTGCTGTTGAGTTCGTTTCCGGGAATCTGTTTCCGTTATTCTCTTTCTCTCATTGGATTCGTCGTCTTCCAGGCAAGTAACTTGTACTCCAATTCATTTGTTTGATACAAGTCAAAAAGTTTACCTATAGTGTAATTAGGTCTAGAGACGACTCTTGTTTGTGATTTCCTTGATGGTTTTTGTCTCTATTGTAAAAATTTGGTCATAGATGACTCACGACACAATCTTGACATGAATTAACTTAGAATTTACCCGTTCTTGATTTTGATCATGTATGTGAGACTTTTGTGAGAATTCGTGATATGGTTGAGACCCATGTGTTATATTTGGTGTGGACACGCTAGATACCCTAATTCATGATGTTTAGACACTTGGTAGACTTGATTTCATGTTTGGATGTGGTTGGATCAATTTTCTTGAATCTATGTTGATTTTGTTTTTAAGTGAAAAATCTGTATTTTGACGCTGATCTGTTTTGTTAGCTGTTTTGGACTATTTTAAAGTCAGTAGTATCTTAATTTTTGTATAAAACATGAGTTTTAGAGAGTTTCGTCTATTTTCAAACCCCTTTTACATTGCTTGATTTTGTTTTCGTATGAGCGAGTTATGACTGTTTTACTACAGACGTGTCGATCTTTTCCAGATTCTGTTTTTCGGTAATTTTGATGACAAATTATTTTAAAAAACTATGCTACATATATTATTTTGATCTGAAACTTTGGTCAGTTTTTCTATACCTATCTAGAAATTACCTAGGATTTTGGTAAATTTTATTGATAAGTTTTATGTGATGTTTCATGCTCATTTATGAAATCTATACTTGTTGTATTTTGCTCGCTGATCTGTAAGGAACCTTATTTTCACTATGATTCCTTTAAATGTATGAAAAATATTTGTGAAATATGAAAGTTATTATATTTTGTCTATTTTCATCTCCCTTTGGCGGATTTGGATTTCGTTTCACTGGTTGCGAGATACTTCAGTTTTCGTACAGCAGTGTTGGGACTTCCAGATTTTTCAAAGCATCGTTTCTTGATGTTTTCATATTTTTGATGACTGAACTAATTTTGCTGAAATATTATGAAACTTTATATTTTGATGGTAGACATATAGGGGAATATCCAAAATTTTTCCTGAATTTATTGGATAGGTTTTGATGCGGTTTTCCTGACTGAGAATTCGTTTCCCTGATTTCTGACTGAACATATTTTCTGGATTCAAACCTATTTTGAGTTATGATGTTGTGAATTAGTATATGACTTATTTATATTCGCTGGATTCGTGTGGTAGTCTACTTTCCAGATCCTTCAACGGATCCAGATTTGGATGTTTGTAGCAGCGGGAATCACTGTTTTGTACAACACTATCTTGCTGTCCTGAACTAGAAAACTAGTTGTTTTACCCTATTATGTGTTATCTTGTACCTATACTTGTTTATCTTGCACCCTGAACCTGATACATGTTTATACCTTGTTATCCTTACTTTGTTTTGCGACACATACATGCATGCCTGATTATAATAATAAATAACCAAGCCGGGGTTAATGGGAAAGATCAAGTAGTGGATAATTCAGAAACATGTACTCGGAAGGGGGTCCGTGTTTCCCATATTTGGAATTTAGTATATGATTTGGATTATTTGGAATTTGGTATATGATTTGGATTATTTGGAATTTGGTATATGATTTGGATTATTTGGAATTTGGTATATGATTTGGTTAATTTGGAATTTGGTATATGATTTGGATTACTAGTCCCCGAGTACACTGCCCTCTATGGTCCACTATGAAATCTAAAGCAAAATGGTTTGTTGTAGCAACCATGTGTTATAATATGGGGCGCATGAAGTGCTACCTAGATAGTAATAACGACAAGATTTGACACATGAGACCTGAACATGCTATTTGATCACATGATACATGCCTACTTGATACTTGACTACATGATAATACATGAGATTTGATACTTGAGACATGTTACATGATTACCTGTTTACCTGTGTACCTGTTACCTGATACCTGGTACATATTTACCTGTTTCCTTCAT
The DNA here is from genome assembly GCA_017893485.1 of Hemerocallis citrina. Classification (NCBI taxonomy): domain Eukaryota; kingdom Viridiplantae; phylum Streptophyta; class Magnoliopsida; order Asparagales; family Asphodelaceae; genus Hemerocallis; species Hemerocallis citrina. Next base: position 128,807,971 of record CM030368.1, read on the forward strand.
TACTTGACACTTGATTCATGCCATTTACACTTGTTCACTTTGCCATGCTAGTTGTTTATTTTGACATCATGTTTATACCATGTTGCTAGTTAGTTTCTCCATGTGCTTGTATCCTACATTATAAGTGGCCCGTAACTTGCAATTGATGGGTACTTATTTTTCTTTTTCCCTCTTTCCTGCATTCGTTGAATTGCAGATTTTGGAAAACAGGTTCCAGATGGTATCGGTGACATGAAGTTTTAGTGCTGGATCTTGTTATTATTATTTCTTGTAGTTTGCTTGAACAATAATTGTATTTATGTATTTGGATTTATTCTTGTATTTGAGCAATGTGACCCAGGATATTTGTTTTATTCAGATCATGACTATTTGAGATTAATATATTTTATTTCAAGTATTCTTGTTGGTATTTGGTTCATATGTACATGTGGTTGACTTTTCTGGCTTCCGACTCTTATTATTTTGTGAGATATTGTACAGAATCTAGAACAGTTTATGGATGATGAAAATCATTCACTAGGCTTTTGTGGTGTACTCGTATTCCGTATTTCTTTTGGGAAGCGGGGCATGACATATATTTTAAATAACTTCAATATACGGTCCAAAAGAAATACAAGAGGAATACCAAGAGGAAAAAAATAACACTAAAATGAAAAATACACTCCAAAATACCCAAAATGAAAAACAGGGGTTATATTTTCCCTACAATCACTGAATGACTGAATGACTGAATAACTGGATAACTGCATATCGTTCCATGGATATTGATACTGAATAACTGAATAACTGAATACTGAAAAGAATCGTTTATATCATTTCCCGAGTACATGAACTATAAAACCCACCACTAAGTCTAAACGTCACTTGTTTGTATGTAGCAACCATGTGGTATATAAATAGGGTGCATGAAGTGCTACATTAGTTAGGATTAAAATGGTTAATAGACTTAAGAATTGACACGGCATTGACACTGCATATTGTTCATCATTATTCCTATTGATATCGAATCTTGGCTAAGTGTTATTGATATTGTTCATTGAATATTGTTATCGAATATTGAATCTTTGTTTATACCAATTGCATCGATTACCATGATATTGATTATTGATTATTGTCCCATATTATTGATTCCCATTGATCCATTGAATTCATTGTTATACCGTTATTCCATTGTTCTTTGTTTTCTCTACTTGCTGTCCATGACTTGCTCTAAGAAAAATTTTTCTTCTCTTTTAGATGAAGTGTTTACAGGTAATGAAGGAGAATTGTCTGCTGGAATTGGAGAACAAACTTTATGAAGATTTAATACTTCCTAATTGCTTATCGTTATATTGAACTTAAAGTATTGAGATTTATTGTTATTTGAGATTGGATTCATTATTGTATTGGGCTTATGACCCGGATTTTGTTATTGTTTGCAGACGTTGGTTTATTGTATTTGGGTATTTCATTTTGCTTCATTCCAAGTATTATTGTTCATAAGATTATTATTACTACCTGCGCAATTGTTTTGTATTGATTGTATTGTTGAGTTGATCGGATAAACAGCTTATGTGTGATGTTAGTCTTTCGCTGAGCCAATGTCATGTACTCGTATTCCGTATTTTTGGAAAGAGGGGCATGATAATCGTCCACGACCTCAAATCGAGAGGATCTGTAGAAGGAGAAGGCTGCTTTGGAGGCAAAGTAGAGGGAGCTGGTTATGGACCTAAAGAGGACTATAGACAAGGTCATTACAGGGCAAGACCAAGGGTATGATCGGGCCCTTCAACACATCGGACAGAGTTAACCTGACGACCTCGCAGGACTCTCCTTCGAGTCGGGAGTCTGGAGTGCTCCCCCAACACCCATAGAAGAGCTGTCAGGAGACGAGGACGTTCCCTTGCCACCTATCGAACGTTAGACCGGGACCGAGGTTCTCCAAGTCTCTCCCTAGGAGGTGTCCCTCTCTCCTAAATCTTAGGTTGCTGCAGCATTTTTTTACATTTTGTAATGATGCCGAACGTGGAGTAGCTACCGCTTCCCTGAATCTTTTTCGTTTTTGAATGAGAACGCTTCGGCAGTTATAACTTGTTTTGTTTGTCCACCTTTTAGTGTCTTTACCCGACACTTAAGACTTGAATCATTTTGTTAACCAGATTGTCAGATATGAGGCTTAGGAGAGTGAGTCTCAGGAGGAGATCCGCTCTTTCCGAGACAAGTTGCGACAGGCGGAGAATACCATCACTCGGCTCCGGAAGGAGGCTAGAGACTGGGAGGGGGCATTAGTTGCCATATTCACAGATTGCAAAGCGTCGGTAGCAGCTCTCTCACCTGAAGGAGTCCGGGCCCTATATTAGCTTAGCTCTTGTCTAGGCCAAAGTGGACACCATGTCTGGTTCGGCAGAAGAGCAATTCTTGGAGGCCATCCTCAAGTAAATGCTTGCGAAAAGAGTCTTGGAAATATATTGCTTTAGGGTCATGCTCGGGGAATCAAATCTTTCATCTCCTTTTTGTTGCCCGTTCTTGAGACGTGATCCTTACTCAGGGACTCATTCTAGATTGAGAGCTCTAGGTGATGCTCAGAGCGGAGTGGCCGGGTCATCTAGTGTCGCTAATGTTCGAGAGGGGCTTGGTTCTTCACGAGTGGGCTCTCGTTCTGTGGGTGCTGATGTCACCAACCTGAATTTGGGAGCTATCTAGGGAGCCTCCTTGGGTCGGACCCTTGCACCCTGAACCTATAATCTTTTATGTAATTCTGAAAATGCAACTTTGAGATGTACTTTATATGTTGTGGTAATAAAAGTATTTTCTTCTGCTTGATTACTTCACTAGAGACTGTTGTCGGGCCAGTTTAACCCCTTTCATGAACATCTCGAATGGTCATTCAAGAGCAGGGGTACCAGAGGTCCAGATGCTGAGAATTGAGGGCCAGTTTGGGGTGAAGTTTGTGTGTGCTGTGGCTTACCATGCCGAGGGGCAAGAGACGGACCAAGGGAATTTATTGGGGAAATTTACAAGCGACCCAGATTACCACTTCGAGGGACACAGAGTGAGCCCTTCGAACTCGTGGTGGGTTTTCGTATGTGACCAAGTGAATTCTTGGAAGGAATCCTGTCCGGAGGGATCTTCGCAAGAACTTCACACATGCATCTCACGTGTGACTTCACGTGCAACCTTACGTGTTGGTTGTAGTAATCGAGGCGTCTCCTTCCCCTTATGTATATCTCCAACTTCAATTTCATTCTCCCCACTTTTCCTTCTTTTCATCTTTAAGAATGATGACTTACGAGATAGTAAAGGAGAAAAGGGCAGCGTTGAAGGAACAAAAGCATCCCCCTCCTTCAGAGCCCGAAGGGCCTTCCTCAAAACAAAAGAAATTTTCTGGTGTTTTGAAGGTGTCAGAGCCAATGGAGAAACGGGAGGTTCTGAAGCCTCCTACCTTATTGCTAAAGACTATTCTTGTTCACACGAAGTCGCCCTCGGTGGTGAAAGCATGGGTGCCTTCGTGGTTTGTCACTGAGGCAGATTTGCTGGTGGAGCGTCTTAATGCTCTGCACGTTGCCGAACACCTTGCCATTCCCTACAATCGGGCGAATCTGAACAAGGACTCAAAGTAAGAGGTTTATGCCTGTTGGGCACTGGCCGATGTTCTGGTATAGGCGTTCTTTTCGCCGACACCCCACAGTCCTTGTTTTTTGGTGAAGTTGGCTTTGTTTCTTGCAGGTGACCATTAATGGGGCCGAGTTGAAGCTGAGGTGTGAGACGCTCCTTTGGCGGGCACAGTTGGCCGAAGCGGGTCAGAAGGAGATTATGGGGCAAAATAATGATCTCTGGCAGAGGCTGAAGAAGCTGAAGGCAGAGCTGGTGACTGAGAAGCAGGCTTGGTAAAATCTATCAAAGGAGAGGGAGAAGCGAGCATGGCAGACGAGGGAGAAAGAGGGTTACAATTGCTCCCGTGAGCATGTTGGGGTTAAGTACCTGGATCTCGACCTCGATGGTTTTTTCTTTGACATGAAACTGGATGAGCAACCTCAGATTGCCTAGGAGGAGCCTTTGGAGGAGGGCGTGTAACGTCCCCTGGTGCCATCAGCCCTACTGTTCAAGCCAAACCTGCCTCTGTTGACATCGTAGGTGGAGAATGGCCTTCTTCTCTTAGGTAGTAGGTTTTGGGATTTTTTAAATATTTTTTTATGCCTTATTGTGGATTGGCCGCCAACCTCACATAATCACATATTTGAAATTAAAGAACTATTTTTGGGTCAAACTTTTGTGTATAATTCCCTTACGTTGAGTAGGTCATCCAGCCCGATCTTCTCAGGTGGTGGCCCCTACCTGTGGTGAATTTTCACTTGGTTTATCTTGCTGAGGAGCGGGGTACAACCCGAGCAAATTTGGGGGAGAGATCCTGATTGACTCGGAGTACCCATGCCAGGGGAGGATGAAGGAACGTGCCAATCGAGTATGCGGAGGAGACCCGCAAGTGACCTGGATTACCACGCCAAGGGGCAAGGGACAATCCAAGCGAGTTTGTAGAGGAGACATGTAGGTGGTTTGGATTACTGCGCTAAGGGGCAAGGGACGAGCCAAGCTGAGTTTGCGGTAGAGACCCGCAAGTGACAAGGATTACCACACCGAGGGGCAAGGGACGAGCCAAGCAAGTTTTCGAAAGAGATCCGCAAGTGAACAGAATTCGCGATTGAATTGTTCTCTTCCTATACGATTTGGAACTTTCTGGCTGGTCACGTGGATCATCACGCAGGTTGTCTTATGTCAGGATTGGTAGAATCGAAGCGTGTCTCTACCTTGGGATTTGAAATGCTTTTCTATTGTGCCCGTTGGTTGGAGGTGGATGACTTAGATATTTCCATGTCGACATCACAGTGATCGAGGAGCTTCTTCCAAAAATTCTATAAAGCCCCCTATTCCTTCAAGTCTTTCTGCACACCTACAAGTTTCATGGTTATTCCTTTCTTTGAATGATCATTCCTCCGACGAGTTTTTTGATGAGTGCCTCGAATGGCAATTTAAGGGCCAAGAGTGGGGTGGAACATAATCCTAGGATGGAACTTAGGGAGATCTACCCTGTGTTTCGAGGGCTAAGTCCAGAAGGAATCGAGGTCCCGGTGTGGAAATTGGGGAGATTTAGCTCGTGTCGACGCTCTACATTCCGAACGAATTTGTTGGAAGATGTGTGAGTGGCTCGGATCACCATGCCGAGGTCCAAGGGGTGAGCTGAGTTACCATGTTCGAGTAATTCACGTATGACCTGGATTACCATGCCGAAAGGAAAGGGACAGGCCAGGAGAACCTGTTGGAGTAATTAACGAATGACCGTTAGTATATCGTATATTATCAGTATGACATGCTACAATTATTAGTTTGCTAGACATGCTTGTGGTATAATTAGATGCATGCTGAGTGGGAATAACATTAGTTTAATTATGTCTCACATTGAGTCATAAAAACTACAGTTATTAAAAAAAAAAAACCAAAAAGGAGTTTCTCTCTCTAGAAAATCTATATAGAGAAGCTTTCCTCCTAAAAAACCCAAAAACCAAAAACCCAAACCCTAGATCTGAGTTTGGGGGGCCACGCAAAAGGGCAAGGAATGGGTTAGGTGAACCTGTTGGTGTAATTCCCGAGTGACCTGGACTACTACGCCGAAGGGAGAAGGATGAGCTGAGCGACCCTGTTGGAGTAACTCGCGAATAACCCAAATTTGCACGCCGAAGGGCGAGGGACGGGCCAGGCGAACTTGTTGGAGTAATTCGTGAGTGACCAGATTACCATGTTGAAGGGTGGTGTTCCTTGTTATTGGGTGTGAGAGCAACAGATAATGTGAGTTCTTTTGGGAAGAAGAAACACAGATTTCGGCTTCCGATCTGACTCTACTGTGAGGCCGATGTAATGGATTGGGTGGATCTAGGTGGTTCGACCCTCGTCGGACACCTGCAAAAAAGTTTGAGACACAGGGAGGACTCTCGGAGACAGACCCTCCGATGCTCAAGTCAATAATCAAAGGATTAAGAGAGGCTTAAGTGGTGAAAGATTCCCTGGTTGTTGTAGAGGTACGACTATATTTATCGGTGTGAAACCCTGATTAGGGAATATTCTTAGGTCCCCTGATTAGGGGATGCGACCCGATCCACATAGGGTTGGACTTGGGTGATGGGCCTGTAGTTGGCCAACAAGCAATTGGGAGATCTCATTGAGATTCGTGCTAGGATCGAGTGGTGCAGATCGCCTGTTATTTTTACGCTCATATAAGCCTCCCACTCTCGGAGGTGATCTTTTGGTCTTCTTCGAGGAGTACTTGACCCATTGAGGGTGTCAAGTAGACAATGTCTATCTGTACATGTCGGAGTTGGGAGTGTCTCGTTGTGGCATGAATGTGTGGGATGCAGTCCCCTCTGCTCAAGGTCTCCATGGGGGGTCAGCCTTGGACGTCTCGCTAATGATGTGTTGGTCAGGAGGCCTTGTCAGCTTCTCATGAGGGTTGACCTCGGATGCAATGCCAAGGGCATGGTGAAGTTGAAGCTGTGGGAAAGCTGCTTGTGAGGGTCGACCTCGGATGCCATACCGAGAATGCAACATATTGAAGCTATGAGAAAGCCCCTCACGAGGATCGTCCTCAGATGTCACGCGGAGGGCATAACATATTGAAGCCATGAAAAAGCCCATCACGAGGGTCGGTCTCGGATGCCATGTCGAGGGTGTAGGATATAGAAACCATGAGAAATCCAATCATGAGGGTTGGCCTTGGATGCCACGCTGAGGACATAACATACTGAAGCCATGAGAAAGCCCATCATGAGGGTCGACCTCGGATACCACACCTAGGGCACAACGAGGTTGAGGACTTGTGAAAGCTCCTCATAATGGTCGGCCTCGGATGCCATGCCAAGGGCACAATGAAATTGAGGCTTTATGAAAGTTCCTCATGAGGTTCGACTTCGAATGCCACGCCTAGGGCACGGCATATTGGGTGCCTAGTGAATGTCTGGATCTAGTATGACACTGGCCTCCCAGGCAGCGTTCCGTATTTGTTCACGGTTATCGAGGGGGTGTCACGTGTCCTGTTAATCGCGAAGTTGCTTTTTCCTATATATGTCTCTCTACCCCACTCCTTCTGGGACCACTTTTTCTTTCTTCATCAAATTTTTTTTGGGCCCAATCAAACATGTCTACCAGCCAATCCAGCAGCTCGGCTTCATCTTTGGGAGGTGATGGGTCTTCATCCTTTGGGGCTTTTGGTTGCTCCTCATCTTGAGCAAGCGAGGCCGAAAAACAACCCACGCGGGTCCCCACATCGGAGGAGGTCAATATCGAGGGGGTGATTATGGAAGTAGGAGACCCTGAGCTGCCGATAGAAGGGGCTGCTGTTGGGGTGACGAGCGGAGGTCCAGAGTTTGTAGATATCAAGACTCAGGAGGAGAGTCCCCTAGCATCGGTAAAGGTAGAGGAAGAGTGGGAGGAGAGTTATAACGTCCCGAGCTGTGACGAGGGCGAGGCTGCAGGGACTTCTTCTGTGCAAGGAACAAGGTCCGCAACCTTGGACAACATCATAGGCATCCCGCCTCCTTGCATTCGTCATCCTGCCACTCGCAGTTGTCGTCGTCCTGCCAAAAGAGGAGTTAAAACCTCTCTCCTGACAAGGAGCATGCGCCGAAGCGCTATCAGGACGATCCTGTAGGTTGTGTGTCTTCTCGGGTTTATCTGAAGAACTTGCAAGATCTGGTTCAGTTCGGCATACCCCTATCTTCGCTGAATAGACCTAAGACGGAGGCTGATGAGAAGCAGATACTCTGTCATAGAATGACCTTGCTGCCATCCAGAAAAAGTTCTTTATACCCTCGGAGTATGTTTTGATACTCCCAAAACTAGGCCTTCGCATACCGATAGGCTGGAGGAAAGATTTTGTTTGTTCCCTCTAGATGCTTTTGCTTCGGGCCTGAGTCTCCCCCTCCACCTGTTTATCAAGAAGGTTTTGAACTAGGCAGGGATGAGCTCAATGCAGTACACGCCGAACACATGGTAGAAATTGATGACTTTCATCATGCTCAGAGAAAGGAAGGGCATCCCTCTGAGCTTCAGATACTTCCGAGAGAGTTTGGGTTGAGCGCACTTCCTAAGAGCTCCCACCGGTGGTATATTGCTCCCCGCTCTAAGCTGTGTGTGGTGCACAACCACCCAGACTCCATAAAGGATTGGTGATCCAAGTACTTTATCATCTATAGCCCAGAGCCTTGGTACATCCCGACCTCATGGTCGTACGTGTAATATCCCGGGCAGACATTATATTTGTATTATTATTATTTTTAAAAATTAAAAAATTTCTTATGGAAATTACTTAGTTTTAATAAATAATCGTTACCTGTATATATATAATAGTAAGTATATATATGTATTGTATCGGCTTGTACAAAATCATGTAAAATGCTTTTTTTAGAAAATGTATGAAATATCCGGGTGTGATATTAAAAATTATTATTTTATTATTTTATTTTTATTTTCAGAATTGAAATATTTTTGGTAGATATTACCCGATTTAGTTAATAAACATTATATATATATATATATATATATATATATATATATATACCAGTCTGTATACATCTGCATTGTATCAAATTGGTACTGAAATCTTCCGAGCCGGTAATAAAGTTATTTTTATTATTATTTCTGAATTATAATATTTTTGGTATAGATTATTCGTTTTAACTAATAAAAATTAAATGTATATACAGATGTATGTACGTATAAGTACCGTATCGATTACGTACGTTTGTACGAAATCATGTAGTATGTGATTTTGGGAAAATACCTCTTATTTTTTTGTTAATCATGATCAAATGGAGGGTAGGGATTGGATTAGGGTGTGATTCCAATATTTATTTGCAAATGAAACTAAAAATTTTTGAGCCATAAATGAGAGAAACACTTGTCTCATTCTCTACCACATCCCTCTCTCCCCTTCTGCTATAACCCCCCTCACCCCCCCACCCCCGTGCCCCATGGCCAGCCAAATCTCAAAGAGCAAGGAGCTCTTTCATTTTGTCTCCTCCATCTCCTTCTCATCTCATCCTTTTACTTGTTTTCATTTTAGAAAAAAATTGAGAATAAAGAATTGAAAGAGAGATCAAAATCAAAAGAAAAAGTGTGGGTTCTCTTTTCATGAGGAGCAAGAACAAGGAGCAAGGAGGAGAAGGCTAAGCTAGCTAGTTCTTCCAACCGTTTTTGGGTGGGGGTTTCTCAACTTATCTATTATTATTTTGTTGTTTTATTTTGCTTGTTATGTGAACAACTCGAACTAATTTCATGGGCATATGATTATATGGACTAGAATAAAAGGCATATAAGATTGAAGTAGTAGAACACAAATAAAACACTAAAGAATCAATTTTAAACTAGTATGTAGTTTTTATTAATTACTTATGCTATAGTTGAAATTTTGACTCCAAATTAATTTGAAAGGTTCTTATATGTGTTACTACCATGATCTATTTTTTGTAGATTTTTTTGGATTCATTTACTAGGTTAAATAAACGTTTCCCGCAAAATAGCGAGCGTTAAGCAAAAACTGCTATTTTGTTGATTTTTACATGTGTTCAAAGGGCTGGATTTTAAGTTCCACAATGAATATGAAAAAATTGTTAACTTGGAAGTTATAGTAGATGTTCTCATCTTTTCAAAATATCCAATTTTGTTAGATTTCGATAAGTATGGCAAAAGTTGTGAGCTTTACAAGTTTCAACTTTTGCTGTCCTTTTTGTGGCTCTCTGTATTGTATTTAAAGGGCTGAATTTTGAGTTCCACAAGGAATCTGAAAAGTTGTTAACTAGGAAGTTGTAGTAGATGTTCTCCCCTTTCCAAAATGTCCAATTTTGTTAGATTCCGATAAGTATAGCAAAAGTTGTAAGCTTTTGCTGTTCTTTTTGTTGCTTTTTGTATTGTATTTAAAGGGCTGGATTTTGAGTTCCGCAAGGAATCTGAAAAAGTTGTTAACTAGGAAGTTGTAGTAGATGTTCTCCCCTTTCAAAAAATTTCAATTTTGTTAGATTCCGATAAGTATAGCAAAAGTTGTGAGCTTTACAAGTTTCAGCTTTTGCTGTCCTTTTTGTTGCTCTTTGTATTATGTTTAAAGAGCTGGATTTTGTATTCCATACAGAATCTGAGAAAGTTGTTAACTAGGAAGTTGTAGTAGATATTCTGAGTTGTCCAAAAAGTTCAATTTTGTTAGATTTCAACAAGTATAGCAAAAGTTATGAGCTTTACAAGTTTTAGCCTTTTGCTGTCTTTGTTGAATTGTGTTCAAAGAGTGGGATTTTGAGTTCCATACGGAATATGAATAAGTTGTTAACTAAGAAGTTGTAGTAGATGTTCTGAGCTTTCCAAAAAGTCCAATTATATTAGATTCTAATAAGTATAGCAAAAGTTATGAGCTTTACAATTTTCAGCCTTTTGGTGTCTTTGTTGTTCTTTGAAATGTGTTCAAAGAGATGGATTTTGAGTTCCATACGGAATCTGAGGAAGTTGTTAACTAGGAAATTGTACTAGATATTCTGTGCTTTCCAAAAAGTCCAATTTTGTTAGATTCCGACAAGTATAGCAAAAGTAATGAGCTTTACAAGTTTCAGCCTTTTGCTGTCTTTGTTGTTATTTGAATTATGTTCAAAGTGCTGGATTTTGAGTTTCATACGGAATCTGAGAAAGTTGTTAACTAGGAAGTTGTTGTAGATGTTCCGAGCTTTCCTAAAAGTCCAATTTTGTTGGATTCCAACAAGTATAGCAAAAGTTATGAGTTTTACAAGTTTCAGCCTTTTGCTGTCTTTGTTGTTTGTTGAATTGTGTTCATAGAGCTGGATTTTGAGTTCCATGAGGAACTAAGAAAATTGTTAATTAGGAAGTTGTCGTAGATGTTCTGAGATTTCCAAAAGTCCAATTTTATTAGATTCTGACAAGTATTGCAAAGGTTATAAGCTTTACAAGTTTCAGCCATTTACTGTCTTTGTTGTTCTTTGAATTAAAGAGCTAGATTTTAAGTTCCATACGAAATCTGAGAAATTTGTTGACTAGAGAGTTGTAGTAGATGTTCTGAACTTTCCAAAAAGTCTAATTTTGTTAGATTCCGACAAGTATAGCAAAGTTTATGACGTTTACAAGTTTCAGCCTTTTGCTGTCTTTGTTGTTCTTTGAATTAAAGAGCTGGATTTTGAGTTCCACACGAAATCTGAGAAATTTGTTAACTAGAGAGTTCTAGTACATGTTCTGATCTTTCCAAAAAGTCCAATTTTGTTAGATTCTGACAAATATAGCAAAAGTTATGAGCTTTACAAGTTTCAGCCTTTTGCTGTTTTTGTTGTTCTTTGAATTATGGAGCTGGATTTCGAGTTCAATACGGAATCTGAGAAAGTTGTTAACTAGGAAGTTGTAGTAGATGTTCTGAGTTTTCCAAAAAATCTAATTTTGTTAGATTCTGACAAGTATAGTAAAAATTATGAGCTTTGCAAGTTTCAGCATTTTACTGTTTTTGTTGTTCTTTGAATTGTGTTCAAAGAGGTTAATTTTGAGTTCCATACGAAATCTGAGAAAGTTGTTAACTAGGAATTTGTAGTAGATGTTAGTAGCTTTCGAAAACCCCCCATTTTATTAGTTTCCGATAAGCGGAGTATAAGTTATGACCTTTACAAGTCACAGCAGCTAGCCGTTTGGCTGAAGCTTCGCTGTTTAGATTGTTTGAAGTTTTTGTACCTCTTATTGACTGAATCTGAGAAGGTTGTCAACTAGAGAGTTGTAGTAGAGGTTCTCACCTTCCCAAAATGTCCTATTTTGTTAGATTCCTTTAAGCGGAGTAGGAGTAATGACGCTTACAAGTAACACCAGCTCGCCTTTTGGCTGAAGCTTCGCTGTTTAGATTGTTCGAAGTTTTTGTACCTCTTATTGACTGAATCTGCGAAGGTTGTCAACAAGAGATTTGTAGTATATGTTCTCACCTTTCTAAAAAGTCAAATTTTGTTGAATTCCGATAAGAGTAGCATGTTTAATCACTTCTAGGGAGTTAGAAGACTTTTATGTTGCTTTTATGAATAAAAGATCAAGTTTTGTTAGTAGTTTGAATCATGCACTTGATTGTGACTAATAAGTGTTCCTTGTGTTCATAAGTAGCATGTTTATGTTGGGAAATAGTTCACGCTAATAGTTAGCAAATTGTTGTCGCATACATAGCCAGTCGGCTCATATGTAAGTCATTTTTCTCCTATATAGCTTATTAGCTAGTACGTAGTTGTTGTGCTCTTCTAGGGTGATATCATTGCCCTAGGGGCCATCGACCATCAAGAAGTGTATTTATTTTACTTCTCGTGGATTGTGGATGAGTCACCCCTCGTGCACTGTCAGATCTTAACCAGTGTAGGTTGATCACGAGCCAGGAGTGTAGACGGAATTCAAGTTCAGAATAGTAGCATGCGAATACGTTCGTATTGCCGAGGTCTTGCATCGATAGGCAATGAACAGGATCCTTAGGGATTTTGGTAAGTCTAGGTTGAGCACCTAGTAAAGTTATATCGCGAAGTCTAACTTAAGACCTAGCATGTTGTGTTAGTACTGTTGTCATCTCTCGGATTGTTTAAGGTTAGTGACATCGTTAGGGTAGTAACTTATGGCTATTACTACATAACCTTTACTTATTATCATTTCTCCAAAGGGAATAGTTGGTATTAAGAGTGATACCTTATGATCCGACCTGTTCTATAGGTCAACACTAGGTGGTGTTATTGGTTGTACCATTCATGTCAAAGGGATACGGTTTGTGCCTTCTCACGAGTTGGGAGCACGGGATCCATATCTCGTCTGTTAATTTCTGAAGTGCCATGATAAGGGCGGAAAATTTCATGTCAGAGCTAGGGGATGGACCCCCAGAACTCCATCATGTTTTATATCAAGAAAGGTGAACAAGCCATAAACTACGGTTTATAAGCTAGGGACCCACAGGGGATGGTTCGAGCTGTGTTGTAGTTAACACCAAGGGTTCGTCAGATTTTTTAGTGAGGTCCGGTACGTCGGCCAATAGTGGTAAACGGAGACACCAATATAAGACTGTGAATGGCGGGATTAGACCGTTTCAGAGCAACCTCATCAATCATGCTGTATCTTCAGAAATAGGTTGAGTACAAGAGTAGAGTTCATGGCGCGGGTTCAAATCCCTATATATGAAGAAACAGATTGTTATGGGCATCTGTATTTATAGGGTGCATACTGTCCGGAGACTCGCTTGCTTTAGAATAAGAGCGTCCTTACATTAGTTAATCGTGCATTAGAGTCTAAGTCATAGCATACACCGACACATCAATTATATGTACACTTTTTCTCTTTTCATCAATCTGTTTGTTTAAAGTTGAGAATTGCTGCTTGTCATCAGCCTTAAAGCGTCAGTATATGTACTGACGTCCCCACTTCAATAGGTACTGGATTGCAAAACTACAGGTACAGGATATAGGAGGACTCAAGGCAAGAGAAGCAAAGTGATGATTTTCAATTGCAACATCTGTTGTAATTTATTTTATGTTGGGAAGCATCCAAGTGAAAGTACCAAGTGTTATATATTTTTCATTATACTTTGATGTAAATTTTATTGAAAGTTTGTAACACTTGGGGTTGCATGGCATTATGGTAACACTGATGTAATGTATTGCAGTTTTATAACATTCGGACTTATAATACATTTGTGTTGAATAAAAAGTTTTAAATTTTCATGTTTTTTCTGTGTATTGTGGCTAACTGAAGGAAAAGATTCTGGCTTATGTCACGGTTTCCCAGTATAGGAAATTGGGGCGTTACAGAGTGGTATCAGAGCCGACTTCAATTTATAGTCCAACACAGTAGGAAAATTAAACTTGGATGCCTTATAGGAGTCAGGTTTTAGCTAGTTATAGACAATTATAATTCATATTGTTGTTTCTTTCAACTTATGTTTTATATTTTTTCTATATCTGGACTAATTTCAGTATTTATGTGTTTAAAGGATAGTATTCGAGGATATCCTAATCGAGGATGTGTTGATAGAAGAGAGTGAGCCGATTTCGATGGATGATCTGATGATCTTAAGCGAGGAGCCAAAGGAGATTTCACTACAAGCTAACCTCAAGGCGGACTCGCCTTCACCACCATAGGAGCTAAGTGTGGATCAACACACAGCGGCAGCGGCCAGCATACATCGGGAAATAAAGAAGCTGAGGAAGTACAATACTAGGAAAGGTCGTCAAGCTAAACAACTAAGAGATGCTTGCAGAGCTGCATTAGCAGGCATGGCAAGCAGGAATGCTTTGATTCCAGATTGGCACGACTGCAACATGAATTGGAGCAAGTTCAAGCGACTACCAAGTTTGTAGTATGCTATTTCTATAGGGAGGCTAGGCACGAGAAATCAGTTTGTCCACGACTATAAGGAAAAAGATCTGCACCAGCATTAGGATTCAAGAACTGAGGTCAGAAGCAGAAGATTCAGAAAATGATGGGCAAACTTGGAGGCGCCAAGCCAGGAAGTTGTTTCCTATGTGGTGAGCAAGGACACTACAAGTCCTAATGTTCAGAGAAAAACCCTCAGATAGATACCCGTGTCTGTTACAATTGTGGGGAGAGTGGTCATGTTAGGCCAAATTGTTTCCAGTTTCAGAAGAATGATGGCAGATTAGCCCCGAAGATGAACAATAAAGAAAAGGAGCCTGTTCACCAAGAGTAAGGGTTCACACTTACTAAAGGCAAGTTGAAGAAGGCAGGGGAGCCATTACTAGTATGTGCATGTGGAGTTGCAACTAAGTTTAAAAGTTGTATTTTGAAATTTTATTTAAACTAAAAAAGTAATATATGATGTAACACTTTTGTAACCGAATGGATTTATATATATATATGAAATCCAGGTAACCGTTTTGTTCAAACTTAGTTCATCATATTCGTTTGTTTGAATTATTTTTCAAGAAGTTGGGATGTGTGCGGGAGGCGACTCTATATTTGGTTTTATTGATTACACCATCTAGAGCAATCCTCATTGCAGATTTATTCTCTAAGGACTGTTGTAATATCCCGGTCGGATATTATATTTGTATTAATATTATTTTTAAAATTAAAATATTTTTATGGAAATTTCTTGGTTTTACTAATAAAAAGTTATCTGTATATATATACTAGTAAGTATATATAAGCATTGTATCGGTTTTGTACACTTGTACCAAATCCTGTAAAATACGTTTCTGAGAAAATGTCTGTAAAATCTTGGGCTGTTATTAAAAATTATTATTTTATTATTATTTTATTTTCATTTTCAGAATTGAAAGATTTTTGGTGGATATTACCTGGTTTTACTAATAGACATTATCTATATATATACCAGTCTGTATACATCTGTATTGTATCAAATCGGTACTGTAACCTTCCGAGCCGGTAATAAAATTATTTTTATTATTAATTCTGAATTAAAATACTTTTGGTATAGATTATTCATTTTAACTAATAAAAATTATTTGTATAGACACATATATGTATGTCTATGTACTTTATCGATTTCGTACGTATAACACCCCAAATTCCAAAATATAACTGAATCCGAAGTTCCACATGATCTTTACACTTCTTTCGTAGAATTTTATAAGTAATTTAAAACTTTTATTTCAACAATAATTACATCCGAGTTACATTTACATTTACATTTATACAACGGAAGCAATTAGCAATAATTACATAAAAAATAAACAACATTTAAATCAATATTTAAGCAGCATGTATACTTCAATTTGCCAATCTCTTTATCCTGCATATAAAACTGTGGGCGCGTCAGTTCATTCAACTGACGAATATTATGCACGGCTATCCTCGCTATGCTGAACAGTATAACGATTCTTAAAGACTTTAGCAAACACAAACTTGTTCACAAACAAAGCTTCAAAGGGACTATCCTGTTGATGTCGTGTTGTGCGGTGCACTTAGTCCTTAATAGAGTTATTTATATTACATGACACTAATGCACACTTGTTCGGATTCTATGCATCCCATACTACATAGGTTCGAGGGCAAGCCCTTAATCGTTCTTCATCTTGTAGGGTTCAATCCCTCGCCATGACTTAATCAACTACTGTAACTACAGTTCCTAGATGTTCTACGACCTACGAACTCACGTCTAGGAGCCCTGGAAAGAATCCCAACGCACTGACACATGACTCATCATGCAGGCATCCTGTGGTAATTCACCTCCTACCATAGACATGACACCACCCGCAGTCGTCAAACACCCCACGGGCATCACCACCGGGACGGTACTCTGGAGTAGTATCCACGTCCTACTCATGACTCATCATGGGACATCCTGTGAATACTCTCACGCTACCAATCCAATGGCCCTCATACTCAATGTTTTTCTCTTACTTTCATCACATCTTCACTATGTATCTAGTCCTTAATTTAATTGAATCATGAACAAAATCAATCCCTTAGGGTTAGCATTCCCACTATACCGGTCTTATTCATTCATTTCCCTTGACCCAAACTTGGTCTTTTCATTTCAATTATCGTTTCAACATTTGTTTCATTGTCGGTATTAGGCTTAGCTACACCCTAGTTCTTAATTTCAACTCATAATTGCAATATCGAGTTTTCATACTCAAATTCTTTTTCATGATTAATCATAATTCACATTTCATATTCACAGCATTCATGTAATCATATTCATAATTCATCATAAGTCATCATGTCAATTAATTTCAATTTCATATTCCATGTCAATCTCAATTTATTCAAACACACGAGTCTCAATAATTTCATTTAATTTCTTTAATATTATTTCTCTTTCTCCAAAATCAAAATCATATTCTCCCGATACGCCGGGGTTGTTTTATTAACGTCTTATTAATGAAACAGGGTGGCTTTATTCCACCTTTTCCCTAAAAAAAAAAAAAAAAAAAAATCAAAATCATATTTCATTTATCCTTCAAATAGGGAATAAAATTCATAAATGAACACACTTTCAAGTTCTTTTTATACTAGATTCTCCTTTATAATTTAGTATAACTCCTCATGGATAAAAATCACTTTTCTACCTATACAAACATCAATTTTATATAGTGCTACTCAAATTTTTACTTCTCAACTCTTTAATTTAAGTCAAAACAGCGAGCTCATATTTCTCGTGAAGTCCATATATTTTTATAATAATTATAATAATTTTTCCCGAATTTTTAAAGTAAAAAATCATCAAAAACCATTAAAAACCAAAAAAAGTTTTTAATTGCCGAGTTCAGGAATCGAATCAGCGACCCACAGTGAAGCCCACACACGCGCTAACCAAAAGGACAGAGTGCAACCACGTCACAGGGAAGGCTTGAATTCATATGAGTCCATTTTCCCGACTTCGGATTTTCTCAAAAAAAAATAGAAATAAAAGTCTCTTGTTTGGTTTCGAACTCGAAACCAAGGCCAGACCCACGCTACTGTAAGCGCGCCCAAATACACCCACTAACCAATATGGCTATATGGCTCAACTGATATGAATTTGGGTTTTTAGGGGTTTGTTCCTAGTTTTGGTCCATTCGAATTTTATAAAAATAACTAACTTTAAACTCTTTTCCTCTCCAATTTCATTCTAAAATTTCAGAACATAGTTATTAGGCATTTCTAATATATCAGTAATTAAAACTTAATTTCTGACATAGAAAGTTTAATTTTCCTCTTTGAATACAATTTGTCTACAATTTCGTAAATGTACAAACAAATGTTGTTTCTCATCAAAAATTCCTTTATAAAATTTCTATACTTACAAAATAAATATTATTGAGATTAGATCCTCACTTCTTTGCCACATTAGCATCAAAAGTCATTTTTCATATATTTGCATTATTTCAATTATTATTTTAATCATGCATCATACAATCACAACTTACCAAATGACACATATTTTTGCATGCAAATATTCTAACAATCATCATAACAAACTTTGGACAATAAATTTAGCAATTCACATCTATCCCATTAATTAAAATTTAGCGATCAATCTCTACAACAACTAGCATGTAATTTTCATCAAACCAATTCAAATTCAACGAATAAAATTATGTATTATCTACCATGCAATTTCTACTCCTATATTAGAAAGAATTTAAGAAACACCCACCCAACGTTGAAGAATTTGTGATTGTACTCAATTGAAATCCTAAAATAAGAGCTCCTAGAAAACTCTGATCTGCAAACTCCTCGAAATCCGTGCACCCAAAACAAAGACTCCAACTCCACATTCCCTTTCGGTCAGCAATAGTGAAACACTCAACCCATTTTCGGCAACACCAAAAGCAATACCCATTTTCGGCCATATGCATATACTATGTATATATATATATTTACATTAGTATAGGTATGTGGAATAGGTGATTAGGTGGCGAAAGGGACAAAGGCTTTGCTAGCTTGGGCTTGGAATTTTCGGAAAGAGACAGAGCAAGGGAGAGAGAAAGAAATGTGAAGAGGTTGAATTTGATATATATATATATATATATATATATATATATATATATGGGAAAAAGGGGTATGAGCAACTTGCTCATTTAGTAAATAAGCAATTGATGATGTGGCATACATGTGATTGGAAAATCATTAAAAGGGTTAGTTGTCCAATGTATCACATGCATGCCACATAATCAATTGCTCATTTACTAAATGAGCAAGTTGCTCATATCCCTTTTACCCTATATATATATATATATATATATATATATATATATATATATATATATATATATATATATATATATATATATATATAAGGAGATGCATCTAATTGTATAGTGGATAAATGGAGAAGGCAAAGTAGGAGCATGTCTTCATGCTGATGGGATATGAGGTTTTCAGCAGAGTAGACAAAGACAAGAGAGGAAGATAGAAGAGATGTGTAGAGAAAGGTAGGGTATTAGGGTGTTTTTATTGAAAGGAATTAGGGTAGTTATAATAACTACACACCCACTAGCAACACAACTCCACTCTCAAAATCAAAACTTTGGTTTTCCCTCCTCTCCAAAAATAGCCCGGTCCCAATTATTGTGTGCACATTGCACGTGTGCACGTGCTTTATGTACACCTCAAAATAAATTATTTATTCAATTCCTTTAAGACAATTATTTCTATATGTAATAAATATATAAAATTAACTTAAAAATTATACTTTTCATGCACGATAAAAATAGACAGACGCTCTTCAGGAAATTAATTTTGAAAAAGGACGCGCCCAAAACGCGCACCGAAACACGTGCGTTGCGCGTGAAATCTCGAAAAATACAAAATTGACTATATCGACCGAAAAATATTTATAAATAATTGGAATGTAACACAAGAAAATTATAATCAATATACACATTCAATATTGTAATTAACACGTATGTTGAAAATACATGCATTACACGTACAAAATTATTTTATAAAAAACAGACGAAAGTGAATTCCCGTTTATAAGATGAATTTGAACGCGTTATAAAAATAAATAATTGAAACTCATCGAAAACATTGCGCGTAATGGCAAAATACCGAAATTGACACGTGCATCAATAATACGCAAAAGCACGTAAAACACAAGGATTGAAATTTGGTAATTGAGTTGTTTCAAATGGGATTTTAAGAATACGAGAATGCATAAATAATCAGAAATCCAAAATACATATCGAAATATGTTACGGATATCACCAGTAATGATACAAAATGCACGTGCGTAATACCTGAGGGCAAAATTGTCATTTCTAATTTTGCGGGGTGTTACAGTACGTTTGTACGAAATCATGTATTATGTGATTTGTGAAAATGTCTTTTATTTTTGATCAATCATGATTAAAATGGAGGGTTAGAGATGAGTTTGGGTGTTGATTGTAATATAAAATTACAAATTGATTTCCAATTGATTAATCATGAGAAGGGGTGACAAGTGGCTCTCTTCTCATCCACAAACCATCTCCCCTTTACAAAGTTGTAGTAGATGTTCTCCTCTTTCCAGAAAGCGCAATTTTGTTAGATTCTGATAAGTGCAGCAAAAGTTATAAGGTTTACAAGTTTCAGTTTTTCCTGTGCTTTTTGTTATTTTAGAGTTGTGTTCAAAGAGCTGGATTTTGAGCTCTATAAGGAATCTGAAAAAGTGGTGAACTAGAAATTTGTAGTAGATGTTCTCCCCTTTCCAGAAAGCTCAATTTTGTTAAATTTTGATAAGTATAGAAAAAGTTATAAGTTTTACAAGTTTCAGCATTTGCTGTGCTTTTTGTTGTTTTTGAGTTGTGATCAAAGAGCTGGATTTTGAGCTCAATAAGGAATCTGGAAAAGTGGTCAACTAGAAAGTTTTAGTAGATGTTATCCCCTTCCCAGAAAGCCCAATTTTTCTAGATTCCGATAAGTATAGCAAAAGTTATAAGCTTTACAAGTTTTAGGTTTTTTTGTGTTTTTTGTTGTTCTTGAATTTTGTTCAAAGAGCTGCATTTTGAGCTCTATAAAAAATCTGAGAAAGTGGTCAACTAGAAAGTTGTAGTAAATGTTCTCCCCTTTCCAGAAAGCCCAATTTTGCTTGATTCTGATAAGTATAGCAAAAGTTATAAGATTTATAAGTTTTAGCTTTTGCTGTGCTTTTTTTTGTTCTTGAGTTGTGTTCAAAGAGCTGGATTTTGAGCTCTATAAGGAATTTGGAAAAGTGGTCAACTAGAAAGTTGTAGTAGATGTTCTCCCCTTTCCAAAATATAATGTTTTGTTAGATTCCGATTAGCAGAGTAGGAGTTAGGACTTTTACATGATTGACAGCAGCTAGCCTTTTTGGCTGAAGTCGCTATTTAGATTGTTCGAAGTTTTTGTACCTCTTACTCACTGAATTTGGAAAAGTTTTCAACTAAAAAGTTGTAGTGGACTTTCTTACCTTACCAGAATGTCCTATTTAGTTTGGTTTCGATAAGCGGAGTAGGAGTTATGACCTTTACAAGTCAAAGTAACTAGCCGTTTGGCTGAAGCTTCGTTGTTTAGATTGTTCTTTGTACATCTTACTTACTGAATTTGGAAAAGCTTTCAACTAGAGAGTTGTATTAGATGTTCTCACCTTTGTAAAATTTCCTATTTTGTTAGATTCTGATAAGCGGAGCATAAGTTATGACCATTACAAGTCACAGCAGCTGGCCATTTTTCCTGAAGCATCGTTGTTTAGATTGTTCGAGATTTTGTACCTTTTATTGACTTAATCTGAGAAAGTTTTCAACTAGAGAGTTGTAGTAGATGTTCTCACCTTTTTAAAAAGTCCAGTTTGGTTGATAAAAGTAGCAAGTTTAATTGCTTCTAGGTTGTTAGAAGGCTTTTTATGTTGTCCTTGTGTACAAAAGATCAGGTTCTCATTAGTGGTATGTTTATATTGGGCTATTAGAATATTCTTCTGTTGCTTCTAAATATAAAAGATCAAGTTTTGCTAGTAGAATGTTATTTTGCTTCTCGGTTGTTAGAAGACGTTTATGGTTGCGTCTATATGATTCATTTGTCGCATACATAGCCAGTTGCTCGTATGTAATTTGGTTGGCTCATACGTAGATAGTCGGCTCGTATGTAAGTTTTTTTTCTCGTATGTAGCTTATTTGCTTGTACGCAGTTATTGTGCTCGTCTAGGGTGATATCATTGCTCTAGGAGCCACCGACCATCAAGACGTGTATTTATTTTACTCGTGGACTGGGGATGAGTTACCCCTCGTGCACCGTTAGATCTTAACCAGTGTAGGTTGATCACGGGCTGGGAGTGTAGACGGAATCCAACTTCAAAGCAGTAGCATGCGAATATGTTCATATTGCCAGGGTCTTGGATCGATAGGTTATGAACAGAATCCTTAGGGATTCTGGTATGTCTAGGTTGAGCACCTAGTAGAGTTATCTTGCGAAATCTAACTTAAGACCCAGCATGTTGTGTTAGTACTGTTGTCATTCCTCAAATTGCTTAGGGTTAGTGACAATGTTAGGGTAGTAACTTATGGCTATTATTACTTAAACCTTATTTATTATCATTTTCGCCGAAGGGAAAGAATCGGTCTTAAGGGTGATTCCTTATGATTCGACCTGTTCTATAGGCCAACACTATGTGGAGTTATTGGTTGTACCCAACCTGTCTAGGGGATACGGTGTGTGCCTACTCACGAGTTGGGAGCATGGGATCTGTATCTCGTCTGTTAATTTCTGAAGTGCCATGATAAGGGCGGGAGAGATTCTTTTCGGAGCTAGGGGATGGATCCCCGGAACTCCATCATGCTCTATATCAAGTAAGGTGAACAAGCCATAGACTATGGTCTGTCTGCTAGGGGGCCACAGGGGATGCTTCAAGCTAACCTGTGCTGTGGATATCCTGCATTCGTCAGATTTTTCAGTGAGGTCCGGTGTGCCGGGCAATAGTGGCAAACAGGGACACCACTATGTGACTGTGAATGGCGGGATTAGACTGTTTCAGGACAACCTCTTCAGTCACGTTGTATCTTCAGAAACATGTTGAGTACAAGAGTAGAATTCATGGCGCGTGTTTAAATCCCTATATATGAAGAAACGGCTTGTTATGGGCGTATGTATTTATGGGATGCATACTGTCCGGAGACTCGCTTGCATTTGAATAAGAGCATCCATGCATTAGTTAATCGTGCATTAGAGTCTAAGTTATAGCATACAGTGACACATAAATTATATATATACATGTTTCTCTTTCCATCAATCTGTTTGTTTAATGTTGAGAATCGCTGCTAGTCATCAGCCTTAAAGCGTCAGTATATCTACTAATGTCTCCACTTCAATAGGTACTAGATTGCAAAACTACAGGTACAGAATTCAGGAGGACTCAAGGCAAGAGAAGCAAAGTATTGATTTTGTTTCATTTGTAATATATGTTGGTTACCATTGTTTCAATCGTAAATTTATTTATGTTGAGAAGTATCCAAGTGAAAGTACCAAGTGTTATATATCATTCATTGTACTCTGATGTAAATTTTATTGAAAGTTTGTAACTCTTGGGCTTGTATGGCATTATTGTAACACTGTTGTAACGTATTGCAGTTTTATAATATTCAGACTTGTAATATATTTGTGTTGAATATAAAGTTTTAAATTTTTCTGTTTTTCTATGTATTGTGGATAATTGAAGGAAAAGATTCTTGCTTATGTCATGGTTTCCCAGTGTATGGAAATCGGGGCATTAAAGAGTGGTATCAGAGCCGACTTCAATTTACAGTCCAAGAGATTAGGAAAATTAAACTTGGATGCCATATAGGAGTTAGGTTTTAGCTAGTTGTAGACAGTTATAATTCATATTGTTGTTTCTTTCAACTTATGTTTTATAATTTTTCTATATCTGGACTAATTCCAGTATATATGTGTTTTAAGAATGGTATTCGAGGATATCCTAACCAAGGATGTGTTGATAGAAGAGAGTGAGCCGATTTCAAGGGATGATCTAATGATCTTGAGCGGGGAGCCGAAGGAGATTTCACTACAAGCTAACCTCAAGATGGACTCGCCTTCACCATCGCAGGAGCAAAGTGTGGATCAACGCACAGTGGCGGCGGTCGGCATACATTCGGGAATTAAGAAGCTGAGGAAGTACAGGATCAGGAAAGGTCGTCGAGCTAAGCAACTGGGTGATGACTGCAGAGTTACATTAGCAAGCCTAGCGGAGGACCGAGAACACTTTAATTCCAGATTGGCATGACTACAGCATGAATGAGAGCAAGTCCAGGAGACCACCAAGTTTGTAGCATGCTATTTCTGTAAGGAGGTTGGACACAAGAAATCATTCTGTCCATGACTACAAAGAAAAAGATCTGCACTAGCATTAGGTTCGAAAATCGAGGTTAGAAGCAGAAGATTCAGAAAATGAAGGGCAAACTTGGAGGCACCAAGCCAGGAAGCTGTTTCCTATATGGTGAGCAAGGTCATTTCATGAGCCAGTGCTCGACGAAGAACCCTCAGGTGAAGATCCGTACATGTTACAATTGTGGGAAGATTGGTCATATCCGACCAGATTGTCCCCAGTTTCAGAAGAGTAGCAGCGGATCAGCCCCGAAGATGAACAATCAAGGAAAGAAGCCTGTTCACCAAGGGTAAGAGTTCGCACTTACTAAAGGCAAATTGAAGTAGGCAGGAGAGCCATTACCAGTATGTGCATATGGAGTTGCAACTAAGTAATATATGATGTAACACTTTTTGTAACCGAATGGATTTATATATATATATGAAATCCAGGCAACCATTTTGTTCAAACTTAGTTCATCCTATTCTTTTGTCTAAATTATTTTTTAAGAAGTTGAGATGTGTACGGGAGGAAACACTAGATTTAGTTTTGTTGATTACACCATCTGGAGCAATCCTCATTGCAGATTTATGCTATAAGGACAGTAAACTCCAAATTGGAGGAAAGACCCTAAGTATAAATTTATTAGAGTTGGATCTAGCAGGAACAGAAGAAGGGCACGCTGAGCATTTGACTGCAGTTCAGAGCAGCTACAGGAGCATCAACTTTGTGCAAATTGTCAAAGTGAATGCTGGAAGTCTAAAGTGGCATTCATAGGCCATGTCATATTCTAAGGAGGGAGTGGATACCGAACTGCAAAAGATCGAGGTAATAAAGAATTAACCTCAGCCAAAGACCATAAAGGAAGTAAGAAGCTAAATGATGAGATCAGGAAAGCCAGTATTGAAGTGATTACTCAAGATTGGAGCACAGTTTTGGCACGATGGAAGCTCCAACAGAGTCTAAGTAAGCAAGTCAGAAGCCCAGTTTTGGTCTTAGGCAGGAGATGTAGGAATCGAAGCACTAAAGCAGCAAGTTGATGAAGGAAAATCTCAGAATATCAGTAAGGACTTCATCTCATGATTACCCAGAAGTTCAAAAATGAATGACTTAAATTGCGTTATTGGGGATCAGTTAACGAAGTCTGTAGATTTTTCTTCCGATAAGGATGACTTAGTCGCTATAGAAATTAGCGGAAGTCCACATTTAAAGCGTAATGAAGCAGCATGGAGTGCCGGTATCAGCGATTCTCACCAAGATTCAAGAGTTACATCTCAATTTTTGTAGAGTCTGCAGGTAGCTTTGGGATCGAGGTCGGGTTCTTTGGACAACCAGTTCGTGGAGGTGCCACTTGGGAGCTATAAAGTCGTATAAACTTTCTTTGCCTGAGTTATTTAGTGTATGTATATTTTTCTGTTCTCCTGACTAAACGTAGTTCTGAGGACAAAACTATTCTAAGGAAGGAATATTGTAATATCCCGGTCGGATATTATATTTGCATTATTATTATTTTTAAAATTAAAATATTTTTATGGAAATTTCTTGGTTTTACTAATAAAAAGTTATCTATATATATTTACTAATAAGTATATATATGCATTGTATCGGTTTTGTGCACTTGTACCAAATTCTGTAAAATGCATTTTTGAGAAAATGTCTGTAAAATCTCGGGGTGATATTAAAAATTATTGTTCTATTATTATTTTATTTTTATTTTCAGAATTGAAATATTTTTGGTGGATATTATCCGGTTTTACTAATAGACATTATATATATATATATATATATATACCAGTCGGTATTCATCTATATTGTATCAAATTGGTACTGTAACCTTCCGAGCCAGTAATAAAATTATTTTTAATATTATTTCTGAATTAAAATATTTTTGGTAGAGATTATTCATTTTAACTAATAAAAATTATCTGTATAGACAGAAATGTACGTATATGTACTGTATCGATTTCGTATGTTTGTACGAAATCATGTAGTATGTGATTTGTGAAAATGTCTTTTATTTTTTATTAATCATGATCAAAATGGAGGGTTATAGATGAGTTTGGGTGTTGATTGTAATATAAAATTACAAATTGATTTCCAATTGATTAACCATGAGAAGGGGCGACAAGTGGCTCTCTTCTTTCCCACAAACCCTCTCCCCTCTCCTTTAACCCCCCCCCCCCCCCCCCCCCCCCCCCCCCCCCCCCCCCCCCCCCCCCCTCTTTCCGCTTTGGCTGGCCCCCAACCCTAGAGCAAAGCCCTCATTCATTTTGTGTTTAGTCCATCTCTTCTCATCTCATTCTCCTTCTTTTTCACTTGTTTTAATTTAGAAAAAAATAAAGAAAGAAAGAAAAGAAAGAGAGATCAAAATCAAATCAAAATAGAGTGGGTTCATTTCTTAAGGGTGTTCATGAAGATGAGCAAAAACAAGGAGCAAGGAAGGAGAAGGAAAAACTAGCAAGTTCTTCCCATCGTTGGGTGTGGGGTTCTCAACTTTTTTTGATTGTTATTATTATTGTTATTTGCTTGTTATGTTAAAAACTTGGACAAAAACCATGTGCATATGAGAATGGATGGACTAGAATAATTGGCATACAAGGATTGAAGTGGTAGACCACAAAATAACACTGTAAAGATTCAATCATATAGCTTAGACAGCTAGAATTAATTACTTGTGTTAAAGTTGGAATTTTGACTCCAAATTAATTTGAGAAGTTCTTTTATGTGTTAATACAATGCTGTAACTTTTATAGATTTTTGGGGTTAATTTGATTGGTCAAATAAACGTTTCCCTCAAAACAGCGAGCTTTTAAGCAAAATGTTGTTTTGGTTATTTTGAAACATGTTTAAGGGGCTGGATTTTTGAGTTCCTTACGGAATCTGAAAAAGTGTTCAACTAGAGAGTCGTAAAAGATGTTCTACCCTTTCCAAAATGGCCAATTTTGTTAGATTCTGATAAGTATAACAAAAGTTATGAGCTTTGGAAGATTCAGCTTTTGCTGTGCTTTTTGTTGTTTTTGAATTGTGTTTAAAGAGCTAGATTTTGAGCTCTATAAGGATCTGAAAAAGTGATCAACTAGAAAGTTGTAGTAGATGTTGTCCCCTTTCCAGAAAGCTCAATTTTGTTATATTCTGATAAGTATAGAAAAAGTTATAAGATTTACAAGTTTCAGCTTTTGCTGTGCTTTTTGTTGTTTTTGAGTTGTGTTCCAAGAGCTGGATTTTGAGCTCTATAAGGAATATGAAAAAGTGGTCAACTAGAAAGTTGAATTAGATGTTCTCCCCTTTCCAGAAGGCCCAATTTTATTAGATTCCGATAAGTATAGCAAAAGTTAAAAGCTTTACAAGTTTCAGCTTTTGC
Source organism: Hemerocallis citrina (assembly GCA_017893485.1). Taxonomy (NCBI): domain Eukaryota; kingdom Viridiplantae; phylum Streptophyta; class Magnoliopsida; order Asparagales; family Asphodelaceae; genus Hemerocallis; species Hemerocallis citrina. The sequence goes on from CM030368.1 coordinate 128,835,108, forward strand.
TGTGTTTTTTCTTATTTTTGAGTTGTGTTCAAAGAGCTGGATTTTGAACTCTATAAGGAATCTGGAAAAGTGGTCAACTAGAAAGTTGTATTATATGTTCTCCCCTTTTCAGAAAGCCCAATTTTGCCAGATTTCGATAAGTATAACAAAAGTTATAAGCTTTACAAGTTTTAGCTTTTGCTGTGCTTTTTGTTGTTCTTGAATTTTGTTCAAACAGCTGGATTTTGAGCTCCATAAGGAATCTGAAAAAGTGGTCAACTAGAAAGTTGTAGTAGATGTTCTCCCCTTTCCAAATAGCCTAATTTTGTTAGATTTCGATAAGTATAGCAAAAGTTATAAGCTTTTCAATTTTCAGCTTTTGTTGTACTTTTTGTTGTTCTTTAGTTGTGTTCAAAGAGCTGGATTTTGAGCTCTATAAGGAATCTGGAAAAGTGGTCAACTATAAAGTTGTAGTAGATGTTCTCCCCTTTCCAAATTATCCTATTTGATTAGATTCTGTTAAGCGGAGTAGGAGTTATGACTTTTACAAGATTGACAACAGCTAGCCTTTCTGGCTAAAGTCGCTGTCTAGATTGTTCGAAGTTTTTGTATCTCTTACTCATTCAATTTGGAAAAATTTTCAACTAGAGAGTTGTAGTAGAGTTTCTCACCTTTCTAAAATGTCCAATTTGGTTAGATTCCGATAAGTGGAGTAGGAGTTATGACCTTTACAAGTCACAACAGCTAGCCGTTTGGCTGAAGCTTCGCTGTTTAAATTGTTCGAAGCTTTTGTACCTTTTACTTATCGAATTTGGAAAAGATTTCAACTAGAGAGTTGCAGTAGATGTTCTCACCTTTTTAAAATGTCCTATTTTGTTAGATTCCGATAAGCGGAGCATAAATTATGACCATTACAAGTCACAGCAGCTGGCCATTTCGGCTAAAGCTTCGCTGTTTAGATTGTTTGAGGTTATTGTAACTCTTATTGACTTAATCTGAGAAAGTTTTCAACTAGAGAGTTGTTGTAGATGATCTCACCTTTCTAAAAGGTCCAATTTTGTTGAATTCCGATAAGAGTAGCATTTTTAATTGCTTCTAGGTTGTTAGAAGGCTTTTTATGTTGCCTTCGTGTATAAAAGATCAAGTTCTCTTTAGTAGTATATTTATATTGGGCTATTATAAGATTCTTTGGGTGGTTCTAATTATAAAAGATCAAGTTTTGCTAGTGGCATGTTATTTTGCTTCTAGGTTATGAACAGGATCCTTAGTGATTCTGGTAAGTCTAGGATGAGCACCTAGTAGAGTTATCTTGCGATGTCTAAGACCCAGCATTTTGTGTTAGTACTGTTGTCATCCTTCAGATTGTTTAGGGTTAGTGACATCGTTAGGGTAGTAACTTACGGCTATTACTACTTAACCCTTATTTATTATCATTTTTGTCGAAGGGAAAGAGTTGGTATTAAGGGTGATAACTTATGATCCGACCTGTTCTATAGGACAACACTAGGTGGTGTTATTGGTTACACCCTTCCCGTCAAAGGGATATGGTCTATGTCTTCTCACGAGTTGGGAGCACGGGATTCGTATCTCGTCTGTTAATTTCTGAAGTGCCCTGATAAGGGCGGGAGAGATTCCTGTCGGAACCAGGGGATGGACCCCTGGAACTCTGTCATGCTCTATATCAAGAAAGGCAAACAAACCCTAGACTACGGTCTATCTGCTAGGGAGCCAAAGGGAATGCTTCGAGCTAACCTGTGCTACGGATACCCGGCGTTCGTCAAATTTTTGAGTGAGGTCCGGTACGCCGGGCAATAGTGGCAAACGGGGACACTTCTGGAATTGTTTTCTTTTTATCTCGAGGTAGTGAAGTATTAGCCTCAGCCAAAGACCACGAAAGAGTTATGAAGCTAAATGGTGAGATCAGGCAAGCCAGTATTAAAGAGATTACTCAATGTTGGAGCTCAGTTTTGGCACGATGGAAGCTGCAACCGAGTTTAAGTAAGCAAGTCATAAGGCTTAGGCAGGAGATACAGGGATTGAAGCACTAAAGCGGCAAGTGATCTCTAAACATTAGTATGGACTTCATCACATGATTACCCAGAAGTTCGAAAATGAATGACCTAAGTTCAGTTATTGGGGATCAGTTGACAAAGTCTGCACATTTTCTTCCGATAAAGATCACTTAGTCGCTATAGAAATTGGCAGAATTCCACATTGAAGGCATAATGAAGCAACATGGAGTGCCAGCGTCAGTAGTTCTAATCAAGATTCAAAAGTTACATCTCGATTTTGGCAGAGTTTGCACATAGCTTTGGGAACAAGGTCAGGTTCTTTGGAGAACCAGTTCGTGGAGGAACCACATGGGAGCAGGAAAGCCTTATAAGCTTTCTTTCCCAGAGTCATTTTGTGTGTGGATATTTTTCTGTTCTCCTGACTAAACGTAGTTCTGAGGACAGAACTATTCTAAGGAGGGAGTATTGTAATATCCCGGTCGGATATTATAATTGTATTATTACTTTTTAAAAAAATTAAAACATTTCTGATGGAAATTACTTAGTTTTAATAAATAATCGTTATCTGTATATATATACTAGTAAGTATATATATGTATCGCATCGGTTTTGTGCACTTGTACAAAATCCTGTAAAATGTGTTTTTGAGAAAATGTCTGAAATATCCGGATCTGATATTAAAAATTATTATTTTATTATTTTATTTTTATTTTCAGAATTGAAATTTTTTTGGTGGATACCCAGTTTAGTTAATAAACATTATATATATATATATATATATATATATATATACACACCAGTTTTTATACATCTGTATTGTATCAAAATTTGTACTAAAATCATCCGAGCAGGTAATAAAACTATTTTTATTATTATTTCTGAATTAAAATATTTTTTGTAGAGATTGTTCGTTTTAACTAATAAATGTTATTTGTACATACAGATGTATGTACGTATAAGTACCGTATCGATTTCGTACGTTTGTATGAAATCATGTGGTATGTGGTTTTGGGAAAATACCTCTAATTTTTTTATCAATCATGATCAAATGGAGGGTAAGGATTGGATTAGGGTGTGATTGCAATATTTATTTGCAAATGAAACTCAAAATTGTTGAGCCACAAATGAGAGAAACACCTGTCTCATTCTCTACCACATCCCTCTCTCCCCTTCTCCTATACCACCCCCCCCTCCTATGGCCCGCCAAATCTCAAAGAGCAAGGAGCTCTTTCATTTTGTGTCCTCCATCTCCTTCTCATCTCATCCTTCTACTTGTTTTTATTTTAGAAAAAAAAAATTGAGAAGAAAGAAAAGAAAGAGAGATCAAAATCAAAAGAAAAAGAGTGGGTTCTCTTTTCATGAGGAGCAAGAACAAGGAGCAAGGAGGAGAAGGCTAGGCTAGCTAGTTCTTCCAACCGTTTTTGGGTGGGGGTTTCTCAACTTGTCTATTATTGTTTTGTTATTTTATTTTTCTTGTTATGTGAACAACTTGAAATAATTTCATGGGCATATTATTATATGGACTAGAATAAAAGTCATATAAAGATTGAAGTAGTAGAACACCAATAAAATACTAAAGAATCAATCTTAAACTAGTATGTAGTTTTTATTAATTACTTATGCTAAAGTGGGAATTTTGACTCCAAATTAATTTGAGAGGTTCTTATATGTGTTAATACCATGCTCTAATTTTTATAGATTTTTCTGGGTTAATTTACTTGGTTAAATAAGCGTTTCCCCCAAAATAGCGAGCGTTAAGCAAACATTGCTGTTTTGTTGATTTTTACATGTGTTCAAAGGGCTGGATTTTGAGTTCCACAAGAAATCTGGAAAAGTAGTTAACTAGGAAGTTGCAGTAGATGTTCTCCCCTTTCCAAAATATCCAATTTAGTTAGATTCCGATAAGTATGGCAAAAGTTGTGAGCTTCAAAAGTTTCAGCTTTTCCTGTCCCTTTTTTTGCTCTCTGTATTGTATTTAAAGGGCTGAATTTTGAGTTCCGCAAAGAATTTGAAAAAGTTGTTAACTAGGAAGTTGTAGTAGATGTTCACCCCTTTCCAAAAAGTCCAATTTTGTTAGATTCCGACAAGTATAGCAAAAGTGTTGAGCTTTACAAGTTTCAGCCTTTTGCTGTCTTTGTTGTTCTCTGAATTAAAGAGCTGGATTTTGAGTTCTATACGGAATCTGAGAAAGTTGTTAACTAGGAAGTTGTAGTAGATGTTTTAATATTTCCAAAAAGTCCAATTTTATTAGATTCTGATAAGTATAGCAAAAATTATGAGCTTTACAAGTTTCAGCCTTTTGATGTCTCTGTTATTCTTTGAATTAAAGAGATAGATTTTGAGTTCCATACAAAATCTGAGAAAGTTGTTAACTAGGAAGTTATAGTAGATGTTCCGAGCTTTCAAAAAAGTCCAATTTTGTTAGGTTCCGACAAGTACTGAAAAAGTTATGAGCTTTACTGTAGCGCCCTGAATTTCCAATATGATATCTCAGAAATACGTGGCACAATTCCCAGCACCAACTTCAATTGCAATAGTAAACATAGACAAAAACACAGATAATTTTTATTTCAAACTTTTTTTACATCACTTGTTTACAAAACACAGCGGAATACAAAACACCTTGAATTACAAATTTCTTTACAACACTTTCTTTTACAAATTTACATAAGCCATCACATCATTCTATCTCAAGTATCCAAATCCCAAAGCTATAAGCACCTACCTGTAAAACATGAGGCTAGAGATAACCCTAACCCCAAAAACTACAGGGGTCAGCCATAACGGTGTGAGTGACATAAAAAGAAAACAACAACATAAATAAAACATAAGTCATAGAGTCATCAACAACAAGTATTAACAGCAAGAATAAATGAAATGAGAAATAACACAAAGTAAAGCATGAAAACATTAAGGAATATAAGGTAGTAAATAGTAATACATGAAAACATCAAGTGAATCTAGACTAAGTGTCAAGTGTAGGGAAGACAGGAAAACACAAGCATAAAACTAAGTCAAGAAAATATCAATGTTATATGCTGACTCTCTAATGCATACTTGTCGGATTATATGCATTCCATAGTACATTGGTCCGATGCAATTCCTTATCGATCTCCACTTTATAGGGTTAAACCCCTCGTTATGCAACTAATCATACTACGGTGATGGAAACAAGATCCAGAATACTCCGCGAATAGGTACCACAGCCCTCGACGTGCAAACATCATGCAAGAATAGCTTTAAAACTGGAGAATCACCTCCCAACCGTATACCCCACGAATAGACTTGCAAGGCCTTTGACATGCAGATACTCTAGGTACATTCCATGAATAGACTTGCCGACCCTCGACACGCGAATGCACGCTGCATGCTTCGTGAATAGGCCTGCAGACCCTCGACACACGAACATACAAATTTTCTCTCGAGACAGGACAACAAACAGTCCTGGAATGCATCCGTTGGACTAAATAGACCAAGAGCATATACTCACGTTTTCCAAGTTCCATCACATCTCCACTAGTGCCTGTCCTTAAGTTGGTTATTATTAAAACACAAAAATCATCATCTCTAGAGTTAGTGTATCCTACCGGACTTAATTCCACAACAACAACCCCAAGACCCAACTGGTCTAAATCAACAAATTTCAACAGCCAGTTCACAGGACTCCCACTCAACTCCTAGAGATATCATCAAGACCAAAACTTACAAATCCCTCATCAAAACAATCATATGAAGAAACTTCTCCAATCAACAAAACCCAGATCTTATATAAAATTCCAGAATCCAAATAAATATTAAATATCTTGAAAATCATATTTTTAAGCTGTAGAATATCACAAAACATCAATTCCTTTGAAAGCACGTATAACTCAAATAAGGTCCAAAAGAAAACTTTTAAAGCTCCAATATAAATCTGTGTAAAACATTTTTAAGCTGTAGTAAAACATCTTTTAAAACAATATAATATTGAAGGAACAATCGATCAAAGAAACATCAGAAAAACTCAAGAAAACATCAGTCAGAGCAGTAACAGTCGACTGTAAACAGTAGTCGGTCGACTGTCCAGATCGAAAACCTAACACTTCAAGAAATAAAATTCTAAGTAGTAGCAGTCGACTGTAAAAGTCATCAGTCAATTGCCCAGAGCGAAATTCCAAAACTTCGAGAAAACATCAAAACAGAGCATAGACAGTCGACTGTAAAAATGGATCAGTCGACTGTTCCGCGCGAAATTTCGAAAAAACGAGAAAACATAGCAGCCAGGTAGCGACGGTCGACTGTAAAATTCAACCGGTCGACTTCCGACCTGCAGACTGTAGTTTTTAGTTGTGCACTTTTCAACCGATACGTAGTTTTACTTTATGAAAACGAATTCTGTAAAAATCATATTTCTGATATGATCAAATACAACTTATATGATATACAAAGATCCATAAAAACCAATCAAAACCACTTGAATTAATCAAAATAGCGAATTTGTTGATTCTCTTAAAAAAGAAAATGAATTTGTGCATACATCAAAAGTAGAGTTTTTATCAATCAATTACTCATCGAAATAAATTCGTATTTTTTTCCAAACCTTATCAATACCAAAATAAGTTGAGATATAGTCAAATCTTTCAAAAACACATAAAGACTCAATTTCTTCAAAAACAATGAAAGACGATATTCATGTAAATTGTTTGTGCATGTTTGTGCACCAAAGAAAACTTCACAAATCCATCGATTAGAAATAATAACATATTCAGATTTAATCTTAGTATTTGAAAATCCAAATTCAAATAAAACCTTTCACAAATCACAAAATCCCCAATTTAGTTGTATTACATCAAATCCAATTCAATTTATTCCAAATCCAATTCTCAAGACATGATCTCTTAATTCATTAGTCCTTCTCAAAATTCCTCAAACTAAATCACCATGATTAACTCAAGAACATAAACAAATTTAACATTTTCATAATCATGTTGCAATCATCCAAACTCAATAATAAGAAAAATCTCATCTTTAAATCAAATTATGGATAACATCCACCATAGTCAAAAAAATCAGCATAAATCCAAAGGAAATAGCCTACTCATGATTTAGATTAGTCTAAACAACAATCTCAAATCATCTACATGAAATTCTACTCATAAATAATTATGTTTTCATAAAAGATCCAATTTAAATTCACCAATTCATCCAATCCATCATATATATATTCATACCCAAAGCCTAGAATGCTTTCTCGTTGATGAAACACCACATACAACATTCAAAGAACAAAACAAAATAAATATATCACTCACCTTGTTGAAGAAATCGAACGAAGACAAATAGAAAATAAGAAAAGCCTCTCCTTCGCAAGAAATCCAAGATCTTCTCTTTAGAAATCAAAAATAATAAGAAATAAGAAATTCCTTGTGTTGTGCAGCAAAAGATGGCTTCACTCCACCTTTTAAATAGGCTGGAATTAAGATTCTAGGATTTTTGAATACATTTGCAAAATACTCCTTTTAAAATATACCTTTACATAAATAGATCCCCATACCGGGAAATTAGTTGAAACCAATTTAATCGAGTTAAAAAAATCAAGAAGACCCCCACTAGAATTAGCCGGCAGTGTAGGGAAAACCCAGAATTACGAATTTGCATTTTCACCCCTCTAAAAGGCAATTTTGCAAAAAGATCATCTTTTATCAGACTTGTAAAATAAATCAAATTCATCAAAACATGAAGTAAACTTTTTAACCCTGAGTTGACTAGGTATTATACCCAGACCAAAAATCCAAAAATCTGGAGTTTTCACTCCAAGTGGTAATTTTGCACAAAAGTCCTTATTTTCGTAATATTTGCAAATAGGTCCAATAAATATCAGAAAAATCCAGAAAATTCAAAAATAATATCTAATAATAAATAATGATTTTTAAAAAAATAATTTTTGACTTTGAACTTCCCAAGAAAATATTTGCACGTGTTTTACACGTGTAAAAAGATAAATTTTCAGAAAATATCCAAAAATCATTTTAATTTATTTATAACTCTTAAAAATAATATTTAAAAATACGAGGTACTAGTTTAACAATTTTCAGCCTTCTGCTGTCTTTGTTGTTCTTTGAAATGTGTTCAATGAAATGTGTTCAAAGAGCTGGATTTTGAGTTCCATATTGAATCTGAGAAAGTTGTTAACTTGGATGTGAAGAGGTTGAATTTTCGGAAAGAGACAGAGCAAGGGAGAGAGAAAGAAATGTGAAGAGGTTGAATTTGATATATATTGTCCGGAGACTCGCTTGCATTAGAATAAGAGCATCCTTGCATTAGTTAATCTTGTATTAGAATCTAAGTCATAGTATACACCGACACATCAATTATATATACACTTTTCTCTTTTCATCAATCTGTTTGTTTAATGTTGAGAATCGCTGCTAGTCATCAGCCTTAAAGTGTTAGTATATGTACTGACGTACCCACTTCAATAGGTACTGGATTGCAAAACTACAGGTACAGGATTCCGGAGGCCACAAGGCAAGAGAAGTAAATTGTTGATTTTCAATTGTAACATCTGTTGTAATTTATTTTATGTTGGGAAGCATCCGAGTGAAAGTACCAAGTGTTATATATTATTCATTGTACTCTAATGTAAATTTTATTGAAAGTTTGTAACACTTGGGCTTGTATGTCATTATTGTAACACCGATGTACTGTATTTCAGTTTTATAACATTCGGACTTGTAATACATTTGTGTTGAATAAAAAGTTTTAAATTTTCATATTTTTCTGTGTATTGTGGCTAATTGAAGGAAACGATTCTGGCTTATGTTACAATTTCCCGGTATAGAAAATCAGGGCATTATAGTACAGGCCCGCTCTGAAGGAACCCTTGAGGTTCGAATAGCTCTCCAAAGAGGAGCAGGTGGAGTTCGGCAAGATGTTTGGTGATAATATGAGTATCAATTGGTCCAGGGTGACGGTGATGTCGCTTGTGGTCCACGAGTTGAGTCTTTATGTCCCCGGTGTGTTTCTTTCCCTTGTAATGCATGTTTTTATTCGTTCGAGGTTCGGTTTTGACGTCTTTCTTTTCCAGCACCGAAAGTCGACGATGTTGATGTCCTTTTGGCTGCTCAGGCAGCACGACAAGCTGCTTTGGATAAGGGAAGGAAGAGGGAGAAGATGCCGAGTGCTGGAGGGTCCCCAAAGGGGTGACCCAAGAGGGCAAGGGGGACTAGGGCCCTGACTATTAGGGATCCAGAGGATCTTTCCAGGGCAGAGCCGATCGAGAGATCTCTCCAAGCCCAAAAACTGATGGAGTCTCTTGTGCCACCGATCCACCCACTCCTGGAGGAGGCTATCCTTGATAAGGCTCAGGAGCCCTTCACGGCCGATAGGCTGATAAATGGTTTCAACTCCATCATGGAGTCTCGGATGGCCATCAAGGTGGTGAATAACTTTGCACCTCCGAGGGATAGGAAGGCCCTCTCTATGGAGACGTTTAGCTCGGCATACCTTCCGTATCGTAGCACTCGGTGGCGGTACGTTCTCGATCTGGAGTGATGGTATCCCCCAGTTGGCGCCTTTCTTATTGCTTTTCATTTCCTTGTAGGCCACACTTTATGAGAGTGAGCTTATGATGCAATATGATTATGACTTGGAGTCTAACGAGCGCAGGGCCCTGTGGTACTAGTCTCAGTGGAAGAAGGAGAAGACTCGGGCCAATGGGTTAGAGAAGAGGGTGAAGGAGTTGAAGGCAGAGGTCGATGATGCATCCAGCCAGATTGCGCGAGGCCAAGAGGAGGGGTACGAGCGAGCGAGCTCTTCAATATGTCAGGGATAGCCATCCCGATGTTGATCTTGATGGCTTATGCTAAGCGCCCGAATCTGGCACTGACAACACTCCTCCGTGCGCTGACAACACTACTCCAACCCCGGGGGAAATCCCATTTGATATTAGCAACCCCATTGGGGTCGAACCCAATCAGTCTCCTCCTCGAGAGGTCTTCCCTTAACGTGTACTTTTCTTTTTCCCTCTTTTTTATAATTTTTTATAATTTTTTATTTTTTACATTTCCCTGATTTTGTATAGGTCGGGCGTGGACTGCCCATCACATACTGAAATTTTTTGTTAAAATGAACTTCACAACTAGCCATCACTATTCCATTCGTGTTTTTCTGAGTTGCGATGCATCTTACTGAACAAGTGACGAGGTGTGGACCTTGGGAGGGGACCTCGAGGATGAGGTTTGCATGCTCGGTAACAAGTTGGGCCAGGCTGAGGAGATGATCTCCCTTCTTCGCAAGGAGGAGATCGATCGGGAAGGAGTGTTTGGTTTCCACATCATTCAGTCGCAACAGGTGGCTGGGGAGCTTGCTCTTCTTAAAGTGTTATTTCCCAATGCTAACATAGCTCTCGCTCATGCTGATGCTTGCTGGCCCTCACGTCCCTTTGGCAGTCAATCTTCGGATTCTATCCTTAGACGGATGCTTGTGGAGAAGGACTTTGAGATTTTTTCATTGAGGGATTTACTGGGGGAAGTGAGCCAGACGTCCACCTTTTACAGTCCGTTCTCGAGGCTGGAGACTTATCCTGGGATCCGTTCGAGAGCAGCAGCTCCGAGTGATGCCCAGAGTGGAGTAGCGGGATCGACTAGTGTAGTCAACGTGAGGGGTTTGGAGGTGCTCCGCTTGGGCACCGATCCCTCGACAACCCAAGCGATACCACCTGGATCAGGAGTAGTCGATGACCTTAGGGCCCGGAACCTCGTGCCTTGAATTTGTGATTCCATTGTAATTATGCGAATGTACTCACTTTGTTTTTTTATCTATAATAAAGATGCTTCATTGAACTTCTTTCTTTGTCTCATGGGTTTTTGATAATTTTCTTTTCAAAAAACGTCCACGGGTTTTGGTGCGAGAGCAAGGAGAGGCTATGCCTCGAGTTCTTCCTTATAAGACTCAGCCTCGAAAACAACGCCAAGGGTGGTGGAGGAAGAATCTGACTCTTTGAGAATTTGCTGAGATCCATTTTTGAGGTTCGACCTCGAAAACCATGCCGAGGGGATGGAACTCTCTCTTTGAGGCTCGGCCTCGGAAGCCACTCCGTGGATGGGGTGAATCGGTGGTGCTTTGAAGTCTCATCTTGAGGTTTGGGCTCAGATTCCATGCCCATGGTGGAGAAAGGGTGCCCTTACAGTCTGCTCATGCATTTCCACATGGGATCATGCACCTGGCACAATTATCGATATTTCACTTCAATATATACCTCCTCAGTTCTTTGACTTCACTCATTCGTTCTTCTTCCACCTTGGTTTTCCTTGAATCTTATCTCTCTTTCAACACTATCGAGGATGGTGGCCCCTGAACTCATTAAGGAGAAGTGTAAAGTCATGAGGACCAAAAGGAAGGCACGGGAGGAGGCAGAGGACGAGGCGAAGAGGAAGGTCGAGGCCGATGCCAAGGCTTCTGAGGGGGAGATGTCGCAGAAGCGGATGCCCCAAGTTATGGAGGAAACCTCGAACAAGAGGGAAAAAGGGGCTGAGCCCCCAAGGCCAAGGTGGTCAGATTGAACATAAAAAAGGAGGGTAGGAGGCCTCCAGTACCCGCGGTCGGTGCCACAACCTCGATCAATCAACCCAAATGAGCAAATGTATGGGTCCCCTCTTGGTATGTGACCGAGACAGATGTGTCGATCAACCAGTCCGCTACATTGAGATGGTTTCCCATCTCGCCACTCCTTATGACCTTGCTGACTTCGAAGGCCGAACCGAGAAGGACATCTATGCCGGCTTGGCATAGGCTTCGATTTTTGTGTCTCTGTCTCCATATCTCTATTGTAATTACTACCTTTGTTCTTGGCTAAGTGTGTCCCGATGATCTTGTGTAGGTGACCATTCATGGGGCCGAGCTGAAGCGGAGGCCCGACCAGCTTCAGTGAGATGTGCTACGCACAGTCGAGGCTGAAATCCTTTCATAGGACGACGCCCTTTGGGAGTGCATAGGCCAGTTAGGGGCAGACTTGGCTAAGTAAAAGGGAGGCTCGGGCGGAGCTCTCAAAGGAAACAGACTAGCTGATATCCGAGAAGGGGACGTTGCAGGAGGAGGCAACGAGGTTGAAGAAGGAAAATAATGGGGCCCAGGACGAGATTGTAGAGGCCAAGGACAAGGAATACAGGATAGCCCTCAAAGATGTTGAGGTGAAGCACCCGGGGATCGACCTCGGCAGCATTCCCCCTGAATCGGCCGATGAAGTGGCTATCCCTAAGGTTGGGGAGGATTCAGTGAACCATGTGCTGACAGTCAATGTCCCCTTAACCAAGGAGGGGCTCATCTCCGACATAGAAAGCTAGGTTGCTTGCATTTTTTGCCTTTTTCGCAGACTAGCCACAGCATTTGTATTTGTTTGTTTGATGAATAAAACTTGTTTGCTCCCTGATCTTGAAATTTGGTCCTTTGCCTTAGATCCCCGGGTTGTCTCCTCGGGATCGAGGGTTCGACCCTTAATTTTTCCTATGTTTGACAGACAACGCGGGAGATCACGTGGCCCTGCTTGCGTCACGTTCTCTGACAATTGTGGTCACTGTTGATCTCGGGGATTGAGCATTGACCACAATAAATGTTGTGAATTTTGTGGCGGACTCCAACTGCTTATAAACCCCATTCCCCTTAAGTCGATTCTCATATCGCAAGAGGGAATGGTCGAGACGTTGAGTGGGGGATTCGTTGTCCTAGTGTTCGACCCAGAGGGGATCAGAACTTGTGCTTGTATTTTTGGGATGCTTGCCCCAGATTCTGAGAACTGAGGAATTACCTCTAAGACCAGATAGACGTGGCCTATTCGCGGTCAAGCTTGTCCATGGCTCGGGGGCATTTGGCCCGGCTGGGACTTCTCGCACTAGTGGCGCTGGTTCGTGGGAACTCGATAGGACCCGGGATCCCATTGAAGCCTCATCAGGTACATCTCAGATTTCAAGACCAGATGGTTGCGTCGGTATCTAACGGTCAGGACCAAATATCCACCCTTCGTTGCGGTCTTGAGGGTTCGTCAAAGAGGTGAGAGCGGCGATCTGGTGCTTGTTCATCGCCTGGGCATCTTTGGTGCGGTTCCCCGAACTTGCCACCTGAGGAACACTCATGGTAGAAGTGGGGTACCCATGTCTGGTCCGTGCGGTCTGATCAGAATATTTTCACAAATATTACTGCTGGGTTCCCGCTACTGGGGAGAATTGTATGAGCGTTTAACTGTAACTTCATTGTAACACCGCGGAGCCACCCTTGTAATTTTTATTTAATAGAAATCTGGTTGTTGGTTCGTGTAAACCGTTGAACTAGTTGGCTCTTTATTCAGGCGTCAACTCGAATTGTAGTGTCCGTGACAACGGAGTTCCTCATGGTGGTCAGCCTCGGATGCCATGCCGAGGGCAGAGCGAATTGAGACCATGAGTGCTGATCATGTGGATTGGCCTAAGATGCCACGCCGAGGGCACGGTGGAATTGCTTCTTAAAAGGCTCGACCTCGGATGTCATGTTAAGTGTCTGGGGATTTGGTAGTCTTTCGGGGTTGGGTACCACTTTAAGAGTAGTACTTAGGAGGATCTTTAGGCTTGACACCAGAGCTTAGTCTCGGATGACACATCACGGAACAGATCTGGGCATCACCAGTCACAAGATATGACACGTGTATGCTTATGTCACCCGTGGATGCATTCAATATGCCTAGAGAGTTGTAGTGTTGTCTACAGTAAATGCGGGAAGTTGGGGAGTTCTCCGTAGCATTTATAAGATCCTTGCCACTGGGTGGTAGACTCCCAACTTTCTTAAACTCCTTTGTTCAACTTGCAATGTCCTGGTGTTCAACGGGGCTTACGTCGAGCAGCCGAAAGATTCGTTCAGGGATTGAGGATGGTAGGAAAATGTTCAGAGGGACTAGGCTTGACCCCATCGAGATTGGTGTTCAGTTGGGGAACCCATCTTTGTCCTGGATTTTGAGATCTGAAGTACATTCCACTGGGTCCCAAGTGGCAACTACGTTGCTCTATTCTTTCCCCTTGGTACTTGGTGGGAGCTTCCCAACTAGGACTCCTCGTGCGGAAGCTAGTGCTTTATCGAGGCTCGAAGAGGAGCGGAGTACTCCTTCTTGGGGTTAGCAGAGGTATCCTGAATTTCCGGGATATAATGTCCATAGTCGGGGACGAGTATGAGAGTTCCCATCCTCAGAGAGGAATATCTCCAAATTAAGGGCTCGCAATCAGGGGACGAGCACGTGTATGATGCCTTTTTTGCACGGCGAGTTAATCCCCTGTATGGGGTTGTCAACCTACTCGGCCTGGCAGGCGCCCTTCATCATTGTCGCTTTCCATCTCGGGGGTGCTACCTCTGCGCTTATGGCATGTGTTGTAACACCCCGTAATTTAAAGAGATATAATATATATTTATATATATAATATGAATTGGAGGCTCTACCTATAGAACTTTCTATAGGAGGGGGGCTGTGCTCTGTCTGGTTGCCAACTAGGCGATGGGAGGGGCCCACATGCAGGCAGAAGGGGAGAGTGCTGTCTCTTTGTGTGTGCGATAGGTGGGCCCAGGGGGGCACTGACGTCAGCAGTGCAAGTGATTGGACGTTAGGTTGTGTATTGGAATTGTCCCATATCGGGATTAATACACGATTAATAATTAATAAATATATTTGCCTGGGATTAGAGGTCACCAATCAGCTATAGTACCTTTTATGAGACAGCCTGTGGTGGGCAGTTGTACAATAAATAATATTAAAATACAAAAATTGTCTGGGTATTGGGGTGGGGTGCTAGATTGGATGCCATGTACTCAGCAAGGATGCTAACTTCTTGGGGGGGGGGGATGTAACACCTTGTGTTAAGAATATATATATATATATATATATATATATATGTATATATATATATATATATATATATATATATATATATATATAATTAATTGGAGCTTGCCCTATAGAAATCCTATAGGGGGGGTTGTTTGGAATTTTGTCAGTCATGCCCCGCTTCCCAAGATACAGAATACGAGTACGTAACGTAGGCCCGGTGAATGATGTAAACACCACCCATAAGCTGTACCAGACTAACTCAACAATATGCAACAACAAACATAACCACACAGGAAGATACAATCACAAGATTCAAGATAACTTCAATAATAAATGAAATAATCCAACAATAATAATATCCAACACAAGAGAAATCCAAACATCTGGGAAAAACAAACTCCAGGAACATAAGCCCAAAACAAAGTACAAGTCATAACAATGTTCAAAACAATGAACTAGCAAGAAAGTAAATTAAGTAGTGAAAATCAGCCCCATCCCTAGAATCGTTGTTCACCAATTCCTTCTGGTATAGCTCCTTCAGTACCTGTAAATACTTGATCTAAAAAGAAAAAAAAGAGTGTCCTTAAACCAAGTCGTCGATAGCAAGTAGAGGAAAACAAAGGATAAAGGAAACATGTATATCAAAGGAAAGGGACATGATCAAAGTCAAATAGCAAAGCGAAGAGCAGACAATAGTATCAAAGGTTTATGTTTAATCAGTTATATACAGGATCAAGCATGAGATGATAAATGCAGGTTATTAATCAATTTATTAGCCTATCTAGTGCACGTACTACTGCATCCCATACTAAAGGTTATGCGCAAACACAGTGTACGCTTTAGACAGATGGTGAAATCACGGTTCGTGTACTCGGCCCAGTAATCAGTGTTTAATGTTCAGTGTCAATGTTTATCAGGCAGGGTTTTATGGCCATAGTACATGTCAGTACAGTAGGGCTCGACCGAGTATAGTTTCCGATTATTCACTACCAAGTCATCCCATATTTTCCCGGCTTGTTATCATTTTATTTCATCCTATGTGAGCATGCAAGAAGGTGTAAATATTGTACGAAACTAAGTGTGACTAATTCTATATGTTACAAACAAAGCATGAGGCAAACAAGTCTATCATATACAATTTACATAATCAGGACAGCATGACCTTGCTGTACTAAAACATGGATTACTGCTACTACAAAATAGCAAATCTTGATTTGTTGAAAGTTCTTGAAACTAGACTTCCAAACAGTTCCAGCGAATATATATAAGGCACATAAAAGATATAGAAGCTAGGGCGAAAACTCTATTCTATTCAGATTTTATGTTCAGGCAGCATGATGTAATCTGTGTTCACCTATTTGTTTCAGGTCAGAAAACTCAACAAATAAATCTATAAATATTCTGGGTCATTCCTACACATGTCTAGGTTCAGCCTAATTTATTTTAGATTTTTCTTTTACTGTTAGCATAGTCAATTAAATTATAGAATAGTGAGATACGCATGCATTTATGAATCTGAAAGTTCTGACATAGCTGTACTAAAATGATGATATCTAACAAACCACACATCGGAATTCAAATCCACAAAAAAGGTAGTAAACTAGACATTAGAGGCTAAGTTTCATGTTCAGAAAGTTATTTCAAAATATGACAGCAACATGGTTGGAACTGATTCAAAATGGACTACACAGCAGTCTAGAATTTATTTTAACATGAATAGGCAACAATTAAATTATACAATCATATTTTTCTTGCAAATTGGTAACAAAGTGTCAATAGATGTTTAATATACAAAACACCAAGAACACGGCGAGACACGTGCAAAACACCAAACGGCAACTCAAAACCGAACAGCAAACAACAACACACGCACACACAGCGGATCCAATAGCGGATCTCCACACCGGATCGGGGTATAACAGTGCACAGCAAACTTGGATCCACTGTGCCAAAACACCGAACAGCGAATCGGACCAATCCCCTCTCTCCTTCTTCCTTTCGACAGAGAGAGAGAGAGAAAGAGAGAGAGAGGGAGAGAGGGAAAGAGAACTCCGGTGACACTAGGGTTGGCGACGGTGCGGCACTTGAGGTGGGTGGACGACGAGTGACGGCGACAACATTGCGGTCGGGAAGCGACGGCAACAGTGAGACTCCGGCGCGATGCGGGCTCTGTTTTCCTCTCGAAAATAGGGGAAATGACGATGGGGGCTCTCGGGGCTTTGACGGCAGCAATGACGATGAGGGGGATCTTCGGTGGATGAAGGGGGCAAGTAGGGGACCCCGGTGGCAATGGTGAGGACGGGGGTTCGGCGGTGGAGCAATGGTGGTTCGGTGAGATGGGTTTGGGCGGTGGATGAACGCGATGAGGACGGGGAAGATGATCGGACAGCGATGAGGTAAAGGAGACGATGACGATGAGATGGTGAAGATGGTGGAAGTCGGAGGTGGCAAGGGTCGCGACAACGGGGGATGGCAATGGGTTTGGTTTTGGTCTGGGGTAAAACAGAGAGAGAGGGAAGTCGGGGAGAAAGAGAGCGGCGGAGAGAGAGATATAGAATAAATTTGGGTTATTAAATAGGGTATTTATAGGAGATTAGAAACTAGGGTTTTGGGTATCGGTTTTGGCTCCAAAAAGAGACGAACAAGCATAAAACAATGAGATGAACATAAAGCGGAACAAATCAAACTCAAAATAGGAAGAGCAAAATTTTGCGATGAATCAAGAATAGCAAAATCTCAACCAAAAGAGCACAGGAAATTAGAGAAAATAAAGAGCCCAAGAAAAAGCAAGAATATAATATAATAAAAGAATTCAGACACAATAATCAAGAAAAGAAATACAAAAATTCAATGAAATCAAAAAATAGGGGTTACAAATCCTACCCACCTTACAAAAAGAATTTCGTGTAACACCCCGAATTCCAAAACATACTGAATTCGAAGTTCCATAGAATCTTTACACTTCTTTCGTACAATTTTACAAGGAAATAAAAACTTTTTGTTACATCAGAGTTTACACTTACATTACATGTTTACAGCGGAAGCAATGTACAATAAATTACATGAATTGAAATGTACAATACTTGAATCATTCTTTAATCAGCATGCATTCTTTAGTCTTGTTAATCACTTTACCCTGCATAAAATGTGGGCGCGTCAGTTGCTTACAACCGACGGAATATTATACACGGCTATCTTCTCTATGCCAAACAGTACAACGATTCTCAAATACTTTAACAAATCACAAACTTTGTCACAAACAGAACTACAAGGGACTATCCTATTGATGTCATGTTGTGCGGTGCACTTAGTCCTTAATGCAGTTATTTATATTAGATAACACTAATGCGCACTTGTTCAGATTCAATGCATCCCATACTACATAGGTCTGAGGGTAAGCCCTTAACCGTTCTTCATCCTGTAGGGTTCAATCTCTCGTTATGACTTAAACTACTACTGTAACTAAAATAAGTATCCTAGAAGTTCTATGAGTTACGAGCTCATGTCCAAATAGCCTGGAGGGGAATCGCACGTCATGTCACGATGCATCGTGAAGAACCTATGGACAATTTAGCCTCCATCATGGGACATGACACCATCCACAGTCACCAAACACCCCACAGCGTTGCCTGCGGTACGGACTTCTAGAGACATATCCATGTCATGTCACGACACATCGTGAAGACAGCCTATGAATACTCTCACACCGTAGCTTCGAGTCCCTCATACTCGTGTTTTTTTCTTATTTTCATCACGTCTTAACTATGTATCTAGTTCTTAGTTGTTTGAATCCTGAAAAAAATCAATTCTCTAGCGCCCTTCCACTATACCGGTCTTAACCATTTATTCAACATGACCCAAATCTTGGTCTTTTCATCTCAAATTTCATTTCAACACATTTCTTTTCAACGCCGGTATGAGGCTTGACTACACTCTAGTTCTCAATTTCAATTCATAATCACAAAATTGAGTCTTTATAATCATAAGTTCTTTTTCATAATTAACATGATTTCTTTTCATTTCTATGAATCAAAACTCACATATCAAGTTCGCTTTCAATTCTTATACTTCATACTCACAAATTTTCTTTTCCATAAGCACAATAAATTCTCATACTGTAGTTACTTTCCTTACTTAATTCCATAAAGATAAAGTCGCATTTTTCAATATTCACAATAGGCAATAAAATTCATAGATAACCCACTTAAATTTTCTTTCATTCAAAAATTCTTCTTTTATAACTTAGTGTAATCTTTTCATGAAAATAATCACCTTTCATTTTATACGAATATCAACTTCATGCAATTTTACTTCTAAACCATCTTCATTTTAGTCAAATCATGTCCCAAATATTTTTCATTACGTCCATATAATTTTAGAATAAATATAGGATTTTTCCCAAATTTTTATAAACCACAAATCAATTTTTAAAACCAAAAAAATCAAAAAAAGTTAAATTCCTGCCGAAGCTAGGACTCGAACTCACAACCACAGGGTAACCAACTGCCACCGAGAGCTAGAACAGCCAAGGCATCACATCGATACAAACGGGGGTTAATTTTAGATATGGTGTGGATCTCGGTTTTCGGATTTTTGAAAAAAGAAAACAAAAGCTCATGCCAGGTTTCGAACCCAAGACCACCAAGCCCAAACCCGTTGCTACAGTAACTGAACCCACTGCACCGACTAACTAGTATGGCCATGGTGCTAAACTGATATGGTTTAGATTACTGGGGTTATAAGCGAGGTCTCTGTTATTTTCGAATTTTTACAAAAACAAATATTTTTTGAGTTCTCTTTTTCTCTAAATTCATTCAAAAACTCCATATTTAATTTTTCATCTCAGTACAGTATTTCAGTAAATAAAAATCAATTTTTGACACAAAAAAAAATTGCTCTCTAATTCATTTTACTCTTCAATTTTCGAATTTGGGGGAAAAATGCATATTCTCCTTATAATTTACTCTTCAAATTTTCCTAAATCACAAATAGTATTTTTGTTAACATTGTACAATTATCTCAGTAATAAATTACATTTTTCATGTCATTTAACATCTCATTAATCAAAATCACCCATATCCATAGTTCTTTATTCAATTGTTCAACACACAAGCGTGTATTTTTTTTCTTTCTAGCACATCACAATAAAATAGAGCAATAAAATAGAGCATGGTAGCATGGTAATCATTTAACAAATCATAATTTGGCAATCAATTTAACACTCTTTTAACATATATTCAAACTAGTAGCAATTTGTTTATTTTCATGATGCATGGCTACATTAATTAAAATTTCTTCTTAATTTGTCAACCACATCCTAACATGATGTCTAATTAGAAGTTTAAGAGAAACACCCATCTTAAATGGAGAGAAAATCAAAAGAACTCATAGAGAATCTCCTACAACGAATGAACAAAGCCTCCTCCTCCTAGATCAAGCCACGTAAGTTGCCTCCTCCTTGATCAAGCTAGAACCCGAGCCTCTCCCTTCTTGGTCCTTGAAATGCCGGCCTCCTCTTTGTTGTTGAACACACACAATACTCTCTCTTTTCAATCCCACAAAACTCCTCAATCTTTTACCTTACTACTTGTAATTTTTTTCCTCTCTTTCTATTCTTTCTTTTTAAAATTTTTCAACTGTGAGAATGAAGAGTGTGGGAGGAGGTATTTATACAATTTTCTAGGGTGAATGGAGGGCCAAGATTAGATCAAATGGTTAGAGATTAAGGGCCCTATGCATTAGGGAGTTATAGAAACTACCCATGATGAGCAACTCCTTCTCCACCACTTCCATCTCTCCCACTCCCTCCATCTAGAATCCGGCCTAGGTGAGAAGGGTGTGCAATGCACACTCCATTGCATGCACATGCCACCTAGTGTCTCTCATTTACAAATTTGTTCATATGACAAATTTAATTGTCCATGAAATGAGTTTACACTACAACTTAGACCATTTCAAAAGAAAATTAAAGTAAATGGGCTCACTAATGGGCCAAACTAACTATGGGCTTTAAATAATTAATTTAATGAATAAATGGAGTGGGATTAAAAAGACAATTAGGCATAGATTTTTAATTAGGTTTTTAAAGAGAATAATTTTTTTTGGAAAAATAAAGAGAACAAATACTATATAAAAATATTTTATACGAAAAATTATACAAATAAAATTACACGTGCAAAATACGTAAAATCACAAAAATCTCAGAAATCAAATCTAGGGTGTTACAACACTCCTTAGAATAGTTCTGTCCCTAGAACTACACTTAAAGAGTGAGAAAACAGGAATACAACAAAGAGATAAGAAAAGAAAAAGAAGATACAAATCACTCAAAGAGCTCAGGATGATCTTTCATCATCCTCTCCTCAGATTCCCAAGTAGCCTCTTCAACCGACTGGTTTCTCCAGACTACTTTGACCATCGGTATCGTCTTGTTCCTCAAGATTTTGTCCCGACGATCGACATTCTCAACCAGAAGCTCAATATAACTCAGATCCAACTGCAAACCCTCCGGTACTTCGGGAAAATGGTGACTAGGATCTGGGATGTACCCTCTCAGCATAGACACATGGAAGACATTATGCACCTGAGACAACTCCTCCGGAAACTCCAACCGATAAGCAGTTTTTCCAATCCTCTTCAATATCTTGTACGGGCCTATGAACCTTGGGGCTAACTTCCCACCTCTGTCGAAGAGAATCACACCCTTGCTAGGTGAAACCTTCAGAAAGACAAAGTCACCAACCTCAAACTCAAGGTCCCTCCTCCGGTTGTCTGCATAGCTCTTCTGCCTACTCTGAGCATCCACCAACCTCTTCCTGATCAGATCGATCTTTTCAGAGATCTCCTGCACAATCTCAGGCCCAAACATCTGCCGCTCCCCAACTTCAAACGAACAAACATGTGTTCTGCATTTCCTACCATACAAAACTTCGTACGGTGCCATCCCAATACTAGTCTAAAAACTGTTGTTGTAGGCAAACATCCATAAAAGCTAAATGACTTTCCCAACTGCCTCCAAAGTCTAGTACACAACACCGAAGCATATCCTCAAGAATATGGTTGACTCTCTCGGTCTGCCGATCGGTCTGCGGATGAAAAGCAGTGCTGAAATCCGTCTTGGTACCCAAAGCTGTCTGAAGACTCCTCCACAAATGGGAAGTGAACCGCGCATCCCGATCAGACGCAATGATTAACGGAACACCATGATCACGGACGATCTCACCAACATACAGCTCAGCCAATCTGTCCTTCGACGAAGTGAGTTTCATTGCCAAGAAGTGAGCGAATTTGGTTAGTCGATCGACTATGACCCAAATTGCATCATTGCCATTGGAACTTTTTGGCAAACCCGTGATGAAATCCAAGCTGATGTTATCTCACTTCCATTATTGAATAGGTAACGGTTGTAATAAACTTCTGGGTTTTTGATTCTCGGCTTTGACCTGCTGACAGATCTCACACCTCCCCACGAACTCGGCCACTTCTCGCTTCAAACCTGACCACCAGAAATGCTGCTTAATGTCCCTATACATCTTAGTACTCCCAGGATGTATGGACAAAAGAGTAGCATGTGCCTCCTGAAGAATACTTTCTTTCAAGTCCGAATGATCTGGAACACACAACCTCTCTCCAAACCACAACACTCCATCCCTGATCTGGAACTCGGATAACCTGCCAGCACCGACCTGCTCCTTCATCTTCTGAATCTCTGCATCTTCCTTCTGACTTGTGATAATCCTTTCATTCAGCATTGGTTGAAGCCTCAACTGAGCTAAAAACGATCCCAAGCCTTGCAGAACGACTTAAATAGCAGCCCGATCCAACTCTTTTGCAAGCTTCCTTTGAGTCGTAATCAAACTAGCCAGACTGCTCTTGCGGCTATGTGCATCAGCAACAACATTAGCCTTCCCAAGATGGTACTTAATCTCTAGACAAATGTCCTCAAGTACTTCCAGCCATCTCCTTTACCTCAGATTCAGATCCTTTTGCTGGTAGATGTACTTCAAGCTTTTGTGGTCCGTGTACATATTCAATTTATCACCATACACGTAATATCTCCATTGCTTCAAGGCGAAGATAATCGCAGCAAACTATAGATCATGAGTTAGATAATTCTTCTCATGCGGTCGTAGTTGGCTAGACCCATAAGTGATCACTTTTTCTTCTTGCATTAAGACACAACCAAGCCCACGATGTGAAGCATCACTGTAGACATCATACTCAACACCTACTCTAGGCAAAGCCAAAATAGGGTGCAGTAGTCAGCATCTCTTTCAACTCCTGAAAGCTTGCCTCACACTGCTCAGTCCACTTGAGTTCATATTCTTCTTGGTCAGACCAGTGAGCGGCACGGCTATCTGAGCATAGCCCTGGATAAACCTCCTGTAGTATCCAGTTAGCCCAAGGAAACTCCTGATTTCCTTCACTGTAGTAGGCCTTGGCCAATCCTTCATTGCCTCTATCTTCTGCGGATCAATTGCCACTCCCTCCTTAGAAAGGATGTGACCCAGGATTGTCACTTCAGATTTTCAGAAATCGCACTTGGACAACTTGGCATACAACTCATGCTCCTAAAGCTTCTTCAAAACTGCTGCTAGATGCTCTGTGTGCTCCTCCTCCGACTTGGAGTACACAAGGATATCGTCGATAAACACCACGACGAAAGAATCAATAAACAGCCTTAGAACTCTGTTCATCATATCCATGAAGATTGCAGGTGCATTCGTCACTCCGAACGGCATAACTAAGAATTCGTAATACCCGTGTCGAGTTCTAAACGCAGTCTTATGCACATCTTCAGTCTTCACTCGAACTTGATGGTAACCTGATCGAAGATCTATTTTGGAGAAAATAGGTGCTCCTTGTAGTCGATCGAACAGGTCATCAATTCGGGGACTCAGATACTTATTCTGAACAGTGACCTTATTCAGCTCCCAATAATCGATGCACATCCTCATCGATCCATCCTTCTTTACCAAAAGCACCGGCGCTCCCCATGGTGACGCACTTGATTGAATAAAGCCTTTCTCCAACAGTTTCTCAATCTACCGTTTGATCTTATCCTGCTCCACAGGCACCATCCTATATCAGATCAGCCCAGAACTCCACACCACCAATCAGTAATGGACTCTACTTGCTTACCCTAGAACAGACAATGACACCTCCACCTGTGGTGATGTCCCAATCTACGGGCATAGCATTGCTAGTCAAACCATGCTGATCAACAAACCGAAAGGAAATGAAAGAGTGGGTAGCACCAAAATCAAACAAAACATGAGCTAGAAGAGAGAAGACTGAAATCACACATAGAAGAAGAAGATCAAACAAAGAATAAGGTGCTAGCAGGATATATACACGAGTAATTGTATAATGAAGGAAAAAATAAATAACATGCAGAAAACAAAGAAAAGAAAGTACAACTCTTGATGACATACCTGCAACCACTCCAACAACATCCTCTGCTTCCTCAGTTGTCAGGTTATAAGCCTGACCACAACTCCCAGTCTGACCTCCTCTAGGAGTCACACACCTCTGCTCAAAGGTCTGCCTCTGCGGGAGAAGAGGCGGTCTAGCCTGACCATGAGCCAGTGCTCCCTGCTGAACGGTACCTCTAGCCTGAACAACTGCCCTACTCCTGGGACAGTCCTGAATCATATGATCACTGCTGCCACAAGCAAGGCATAGTCGATTAGCTACCCTGCAGTCCCGCTGTGAATGCCCAACCTTATGACACAAGTTTCGACATTCCTTGGAACAACAGGTGCGTACGGCGGTGCCCTAGCAGGAGGAGGTGGAACTGGCCTCCGAATAGGTCCTTCGGTAGGCCGGGCTGCAACAGGGTGTGAAACAGTCTGCTGAGGAACACTAGATCTTCTGAGGGTCTGCTCCTGAATCCGAGTAGCATCCGGAACATCGGCATAAGTACGAAGCCGAAGAGCAGCCAAATGATCCTAGATGGGAAAACTCAAGCCCAACAGAAATATGCTAGCTCGAGCTTGATCAGTGGCAACAGGGGCGGGAGCAAAGCGACTGAGTCGAGTAAACTCTACAGCATACTTGTCCACAGAATGGTTTCCCTGATGAAGACAATGCTCAGTTAATACTGTCACAGGTGAAGTAGGCAACAACAATGACATTAAGAACACTATCTAGCTGATCTGAGTTAGGGAAACAAATTGTCGCTCCATCTCTGCCTTGGTGACACTGGGAAAGAACTTTGCCATGAGCTCTAAGAGAAAGCGGCCCACTCAATGGGTCGTTCCATCCACCCGGATTCAACTCCCCACCAGATGTGAGCGAGATCCACCAATTGGTTGCGAATCACATCTACACGATCCGTCTCGGCAACACGAGCGGCGATCAGCAGTTGCTCCGTCCAGATAAGCTATTGCTCAGCCTCCAATGGCGACTCGACACCTGAAAACTTAGCCGGGTGCAGCCTCATGAAATCCGCTACTGTACCAGGCCTAGGTGCAGGTCCAGCGGCAGGTCCATCGGCCGTGGCTCTCATCAGCTCATTATGCTCCCGCTGAAGAGCCATCATCGACTGAATCATCTGGAGAATGGCAGCGTTGTCTTTCTGTTCATCCCTCAGGCGAGAAGAAGAAGGACTCCCACAATCCATAGCCTGAAACACGAACAATGATGGTCAGTACCCAGATGATATGTTGGTTGTTATACATGCATTCAGGTGATCATCGTGGTGTACACATTACTGAGTTAACCCAGCTAGAACCAAACTCGACTAATATACCAATCAAAGCCAAACTTCATAAAGATAGTCCTGTTTGATTGATATATTACTCAAACCTAGGGCTCTGATGCCACAGAAAACCTTGTCACGCTCCGCTTTCCAAGATATGGAATATGAGTACGTAATGTAGGCCCAGCGAATGATGTAAATACCACCCATAAACTGTACCATACTAACTCAACAATATGCAACAACAAACACAACCACGCAGGAAGATACAATCACAAGAATCAAGATAATTTCAATAATAAATGAAATAATCCAACAATAATAATATCCAACACAAGAGAAATCCAAACATCTGGGAAAAACAAACTGCAGGAACATAAGCTCAAAACAAAGTACAAATCATAACAATGTTCAAAACAATAAACTAGCAAGAAAGTAAATTAAGCAGCGAAAATCAGCTCCATCCTTAGAATCGTTGCTTACCAATTCCTTCTGGTATAGCTCCTTCAGTACCTGTAAATACTTGATCTAGAAAGAAAGAAAAGAGTGTCCTTAGTAGTCATGGACAACAGGTAGAGGAAAACAAAGGATAAAGAAAATATGTATATCAAAGGAAAGGGACATGATCAAAGTCAAATAGCAAAGCAAAGACCAGGCAATAGTATCAATGGTCTATGTTTAATCAGTTATATATAGGATCAAGCATGAGATGATAAATGCAGGTTATTAATCAATTTATTAGCCTATCTAGTGCACGTACTACTACATCCCATACTACAGGTTCAGCGCAAACACATAGTGTACACTTTAGACTGATTGTGAATTCATGGTTCGTTTACTCAGCCTAATAATCAGTGTTTAATGTTTAGTGTCAGTGTTTATCAAGCAGGGTTTTATGGCCATACAGTACAGGTCAGTACAGTGGGGTCCGACCGAGTATATTTTCCGATTGTTCACTACCAAGTCATCCCATATTACCACAGTTTGTTATCATTTTATTTCATCCTATGTTAGCATGCAAGAAGGTGTCAATATTGTATGATACTATGTGTGACTAATTCTATACGTTACAGACAAAGCATGAGGCAAACAAGTCAATCACATACAATTTACATAATCAGGACAGCATGACCTTGCTGTACTAAAACATGGATTACTGCTACTACAAATAGCAAATTCGGATCCGTCGAAAGTTCTAGAAACTAGACTTCCACAAGGTTCTAGCGAATATATATAAGGCCCATAAAAGATACAGAAGCTAGGGCGAAAACTCTATTCTATTAATATTTTATGTTCAGACAGCATGATGTAATCTGTGTTCACCTATTTGTTTCAGGTCAGAAAACTCATCAAATAAATCTATAAATATTCTGGGTCATTCCTAAACATGTCTAGATTTAGCCTAATTTATTTCAGATTTTTCTTTTACTATTAGCATAGTCAATTAAATTATAGAACAGCGAGATACGTGCATTTATGAATCTGAAAGTTCTGACATAGCTGTACTAATGATGATATCTAACAAACCACACATCGGAATTCAAATCCGCAAAAAAGGTAGTAAACTAGACATCAGAGGCTAAATTCGATGCTCAGAAAGTTATTTCAAAATATGACAGCAACATGGTTGAAAAACTGATTCAAAATGGAATACACAGCAATCCAGAATTTATTTTAACATGAAAAGGTAGCAATTAAATTATACAATCATATTTTTCTTGCAAATTGGCAATCAAAGTGTCAATAGATGTTTAACATGCAAAATTTTAGTTTCTTAGATGTAATATCACAGGCATGGTAATCAATTAAATTCAGTCTAACATGTTCAGTACATCAAACAAGTCTATGGTATGGATCTAGTTAATTTCATGTAATTGCGCATATGCAAGATACAACATGGATTAGGTTTTAGATCAAAGAGAGCGACATGATATTAAGAATATCTCGGGTTGGATTGTGTAAACCCTCAATAGACTTAACAGAATTGTCAATAACCGCATGATAACGACAGGGACTGGATCTACTTACAAAGATCAAATAAACTTGAATAAAACAAAAGATTAGTTCAAGGAGAGACTTGCTTGTTAAATTCCAGATTCAAATAATATAGAATAACGGAATAAGAATCCCGGACGACGATCCACAAGAACACGGCGAGACACGTGCAAAACACCAAACAACAACTCAAAACCGAACAGCAAACAACAATACACGCACACACAGCGGATCCAATAGTGCACAGCAAATTCAGATCCACTGTGCCAAAACACCGAATAACGAATCGGACCAATCCCCTCTCTCCTTCATCCTTTCGATAGAGAGAGAGAGAACTCCTGCGACGCTGGGCTGGCAATGGCACGGCAATTGCGGTGGGGCGATGACGAGTGACGACGACAACGTTGCGGTCGGGAAGCGACGGCAACGGCGAGACTCCGGTACGACGCGAGCTCTGTTTTCCGCTCAAAA
The DNA here is from genome assembly GCA_017893485.1 of Hemerocallis citrina. Lineage (NCBI taxonomy): Eukaryota > Viridiplantae > Streptophyta > Magnoliopsida > Asparagales > Asphodelaceae > Hemerocallis > Hemerocallis citrina. Next base: position 128,863,087 of record CM030368.1, read on the forward strand.
CAGGGAAAATGACGATGAGGTGGATCTTCGGTGGATCTTCGGCAAGTATAATAGTATGTGTCGAGTGTCAAGTAAACAAGTATCATGCATTAAGTAACCAGTATCAAGAATCATGTAATCATGTAGCATGTATCAAGTATCAAATCTCATGTATCATGTAGTCAAGTATCAAGTGGGTATGTATCTTGTTCAAGTGTCATGTATCAAGTCTTGTAGTTATTACTATCTAAGTGGCACTTCATGTGCCCCAAAAATATAACAAATGGTTGCTACAACAAACAGTTTCGCTTTAGATTTCGTAGGGGACCATACAAGGTAGTGTGCTCAAGGACAAGCTCCAAGTGTCATGTAATCATGTATCACGTAAACAAGCTCCAAAACCCAAACAAGCTCCAGTGTCATGTATATCATGTCAAGCTCCAGATGTAAACAATCTCCAATAACCACTAGGTTTTTCCGAGTACACATTTCTGCACTATCCATTACTAGATCTTTTCCTTAACCCCGACTTGGTTATTTTATTATTATTAGTGTCCAACAAGTATGTAGATGTGCAAAACATATAAAGAATAACATGGCATGATCATGTAACAAGTTCAAGTTGCCAGATAAACATGTGTGGGTACAAGATAACATATAACATGGTAAAACGACTAGTTTTCTAATTCAGGACAGCAAGGCAGCGATGTACTAAAACAGTGATTCTCGCTAATACAAACTTGCAAACCTGAATTCGTTGGAGAATCTGGAATTGTATAAACAAGTATAAACAAGTCATATGTTGTTTCACAAAATCATAACTCAAAAGTGGTTTAAATCCAGAAAATACATTTATGCAGAATTCAGTAAATCAATTTCTCAGTCAGGAAAATAGCATCAAAACTCAATAAATAAATCCACGAAAAATCTGGGGTATTCCCCTATCTTTCTAGTATCAAAATAAAAAGTTTCATAAATTTTCAGTAAAATTAGACCAGTCATCAAAAATCAGAAAACATCAAGAAACGATAGTTTGACAAATCTGGAATTCCCAACACAGATGTACGAAAACTTTAATATCTCACAAACCGTGAAAAGAAATCCAAATCCACCAAAGGAAGATGAAAATAGACAATATAAAATAACTTTCATATTTCACAAATATTTTTCATACAATCAAAGGAATCAAGGTGAAAGTACGATTCTTTACAGGGTAGTGAGTAAAATACAGCAAGTACAGTTTTTATAAATAAGCATGAAACGGCATATAAAGTTCATCAATAAAATCCACCGAAATTCTAGATAACCCCTAGATAAGTATAGAAAAACTGACCAAAGTTTTAGATCAAAATAATATGTGTAGCACAAGTATCAAAATAATTTAGTCATCAAAATCGCCAAGAAACGAAATATGGAAAAGATCTACACCTCTGTAGTAATACAGTCATATCTCACACATACAAAAATGAAATGAATCAAAGTCAGAGGGGTTGGAAAGAAGATGAGTTCCTCTACAAATCATGTTTTATACTGAAATTAAGATTCGGGTCTTAATATCGTCTAAATTACCGATTAAGACAAATTATCGACAAAACACAGAATTTCCTTTAGGAACAAAACCAACATGAATCACACGAAGCTTAATCGAAACATAACTAAACAGGAATTAGAGTCTACCAAGTGTCCAAACAACATAAAATAAGGTATACAACATGTCCACAACAAGTATATCACATGGATCTCAGCAAATAGTCAAATTCTCACAAATAGTTCACATACATGATCAAGTTAAGAACGGGCGAAAACCTAGTTGTTTCATGTCGAATTTGTGTCGTGAGTCAACTATGGTCAAATAGCACTATAGACACAAAATCCAACAAGAATAACACACAAGGATCGTCTATAGAACCTAACTACATTATAGGTGGTAATTTTTACTTGTATCATACAAAAAAATTTGTGTACAAGTTACTTGCCTTAACCGATGACGAAACCGAGAAAAAATCAAGAATAAGAATAATGGGAACGGATTCCCAGGCCACGAACAACGAATAACAACGAACCACGAATGAGAACGCGAACACACCAAAACCCACGATCACCAGACACAAAAACAACCCGAACAACTCTCGAACGAACGTGCGACCTCAATAAGGCCGACACGCACTCCACGAGAGGAAGAGATGGTAGAGAGAAGCAACCGCTGCAGTCGCTGTTGACTGCGGCGAGAGTAGGCGGGGTTCGGATATGACCGGGAGTGCAAAACAGGGGATGGGGAGAGGTGCACACTACGGGCTGTAGGGAGAGTAGAGGGAATTCTTTTATTTATGGCGGCCAGGTAGGAGTATACACTGCATGGGGGATCGGTAATTATATATGAGGGGAGATTAGGGTTTCTGTAATGATGGGGTTGAAGTGGGTTGAGTGGGTAACGGTTGTATGGGGATCGGGTGTGGGTGCTTGCAGCGAGTTGAGGGTGCAGTAGGGTTTCGGTAGATAGGTAACCAGGTAAAAATTAGGAGGAGGGGATTTTATGGTAAGTGGGTTTCATATTTGGTAATAATAGGTATGTGGTTAAAATATTTATATAGGTAACTGAGTATGGTTAGGGGGTGTTCCTGGGATTATTTGGTTGATGATAGGTATTAGAATATAAATGGGTTACGGAGTATAGATAAAACAGATCTGCATTGGGTATTGGTATAAAATTGGGTTGAAGTATCAAATGAGTCTTGGGGTTTAAGAGATCCAAAAAAAAATAATAGGGCAACCATGAACAAATTAAAAGAACAAAATGGAAATAAAAAAATTAAATTTAATAGTGAGAATAAAAAATAATGGCACGAGCAAAAGAGACAATTCAAAGGGAGACAACCAAATCAAGAATCCAAATAAAAGGAGGACAAAATAATAAAATAAACATATATTAAAACAAAACTCCAATATACGGTCCAAAAGAAATACAAGAGGAATACAAAGATAGAAAATACACCAAAACGAAAAATACACTCAAAATAAACAAAATGAGAAACAGGGGTTACAACGGGAATGGGGGTTACACTTATATATTACTGCCTGTGTGTTGTAGAATGATTTGGCCTGGGGAGGATTGATATATATTACAGGTATTTTGATTTATGTAATTGTTTGCAGAATTCCGTAAGGAATATCTATAAAAGGGCTAATATTTCAGGGGAAACTCTGCCGAAATATTAACTGAAAACTATGAATGTTTTCCTAAGTAAGAAATGGTGTAGATAAGAAATAAATTAAGTTAGAAAGCATTTGAAAATGGAACGGTTTAAAAAAATTATAAAAAAAAATCGGGGTGTTACAATTTACCACTTCAAAACATTTATAGGCCTTTTCATATTAATCTATATTTCAATCAGACTCATTTCTTTAATTGAATCATTACTTTTAGCACCAAACTTCTTTAAATCATCACACAAATTTCTTAACCTCCAATTAAAACTTTACTTTAATTTTTTTTTTAAAAAAATCATCTTTAATAACTTCAACCATATTTATTTCAAATTTGAACTCCAACATAACAAAGAACACAACATGCCTTTTATATTATCAAAATATCTTTAGGATAGTGTAAAATAACTCCAAATTGTTCTAATAATATTTTATGAATTTTTTTAATGAAGTTCTCACCATTTAAAATACTGAAAATCACAAAAAAATATTTTTTTAAAATCTCAAACAGCACATCCCCTGGCTCGAACTAGCGCCAACAACAAAGAAACCAAATGCCAACCAATGAGCTAAGCTCAGTCCTCGGTTACATAGGGTTTCGAGTATTTAAATGCTTAACCACCACAGTATATACCTTTAATTATTTTTTGAAAATAACCAGAGCCAAACCCCACTCGAACCCACAACCACACAGAGACCCCAGCGCCACGTGGCAGAGCCTAGCTCAAAGGCTCACGCGCTAGCCACAAAGCCAAACACCAACTCTGACTATATAGGAGTTAGAAACTTTAACAACCCACTCTCGATTCATTCCTCCATTTTAATATATACACTCAAATTGATTTCTATTAATTGTACCAAATTAATTTGCTCATGTCGCACATTTCAAACTTTCCAGTAATGAATTCTCACTGAGTTTACTTATAATAAAGTGATTCTTTACAAAATAAAATGTAGATAGCAAGTTTTGAGAACTTCCATACACTATGTGTCTTTTATAAATTATAAACACTACTCTACAAGCGCGCACACACACATACACACACACACACACACATATATATATATTCTTTCTTTTCAAATGTTATTTAACATGATGGGGAAAATTTTCCAAAATTAAAATCTACTCAAATCAATCACAACATAATTTCGTTTGCAATCCATCTACAAATTTACTCAAGTTATACCAAAATTTTACATGGCATCACATATGAGAATTAACACGACTTGAAATTTAACTACACATAAATTCTACATTAGAATTTTTTAACATGCAATTTCCACATTCATCAACTACTAGATTTCTAGATATCCATGCAATATGCATCACACAAAATATTAGATGATAAACAATGCAAACACATCTACAATTCTAACATAAATCTCCTAAACATGCATTTTAAACACAATTAGAAAGTAAGTAGAGACACCCACCGATTAGAGAGTGTACTAGTATCAATCCCATTCACAAAAGCTCCAAAAATTAACAAAAGTCACCCAAGAAATCCCACCAAAATCCACACAACAAGGTCACCCTGCAAGCACCTCTGCCTATTTTCTTTTTTTGATTTTTTTTCTTTAAGTGTCTGTTGAATGGTTTACATTGGGGGAGGGGGGGGGGGGTAATTATAAAGGTAATTAGGGTAGTTATTATAACTAATAGCCCATTAAGCAAACCACTACCCCACTTCTCTCACCCCACTCACCAAGTCAGTCGGCTGTTTCCCCTTGGGTGTGCACCTTGCACGTGTGCACGTGCATGTACTTTGTGTACACTCACCCATTTGATAATTTAAAATAAAAAATGGGTTTTCTCCATGACAAATTGTGGGCTCTTCATTTAAATAATTTTTTTGTGGGTTTAAAAGCAATTTTAGACCCATGGGTTTCTATAAAATAAATAATACAAAATTTAATACATAAAGTGAGAAGAAAATGTACATTATTTCATAGAATTTTAGAGACAGCCATGCATATAAAATTCTACGTGCAATGCACGTGAAAAATTATAAAAAAATTATTTGAGAGAACGAAAAACAGTCAAAATACAAAATATGTATATTTAATAATGTTAAATATATTTTACGTAAAGGAAAATATACGTAATCGACACGTGTATTTCAGCACGTGCAATGTACGCAAAAACACAAGGTTTAAAAATAAATATTTAAGTTGGCTCAAAATAGAATAAAATGAGTTTTGAGGAGATGAAAATCTATAATTAGTCGAAATACAGAAATACGTAGGAAAATACGTTACGACTATTACTCGTAATTGTACGAAATACACGTGTGTAACACACGTGGAGCAAAATTGTCATAACTCAATTTTGCGGGGTGTTACAGTAGCCCTCCTCCATTCTCCTCGCTTGATCACAACAGGGGCACAACTAATGTGGCAACCTGCCCCCGCCGACTTTGTCCTGACGTGACAGGGCCCAGTAGACATGCCAAGTCAACGGGCCTGATATGGCTAAAAATAGGGTTAAATCGGGACCGTCCAGATCGAGCACGAATCTTGAAGCACAGGGGTAAAAAGGTAATTTCACATACAGATGGATCCAAAACGGGTATTGGGTCTCCTTCTCACAGAACCAACCACCCGCAAATGGATCCACTTCAACTGGGCACGGGTCCCGACCCGATACAAGCCCAGTTCACCAAGAGGAGAATCAGGGCCACTGATTTGACTAAATCAAATCAACAAGCCTGATTGGCTCCCACCAGGGAATCAGGGGCTAATTTCCCAAAACAGAATAGGAGGATTTTCCTTCTGGCTGTTAGGCAGGAAATCAGGCCCCTAACCGTTCCAAAGGCAACTATAAATATCACCCCTCTACCACCATGACCAGGTTAATCACTTTTTCACCACTTAAGCTCTTTCTTAATCTTTTTCTGATTACTGACAAGAGCGTCGGAGGGTGCATCACCGGAATCAACCCCGGTGTCTCGCACTTCCTTGCAGGTCGCGGCAGGAGCAAGGAGGCTGAGTCAACTGTTCAGGTTTTTCTCGGATCCACAAATTCTATCTGTTTACCCCCACACCGAAATCAGCGGTAACAGATTGGCACCGTCTGTGGGAAGAACCACACGAACAGCCTCAGCCCATTCTCCGTCGTCCTCTACAGTCATGCCGCCGAAAAAGGTCAGATCCAGAGGGTCGAACCGTGTGGGCAACCTCACCGACCCGGCGAACGAAGTCCCAGTCAATCCTATTCCTCAGTCCGACCTCCCTCCGCCAACCCAGCAGGTCCCACCTCCTCCTCCCAAGCAGCAGCCCAACAATGGTCCGTCCGGTCATAACGGTCGGAAGGAGAAGCAGCCCCTCAATCCGGGCCATGTCTCGGTCCATAATGGGTCCTCGGACTCGATGGCCTCTCATCATCCCGACCTCCGCATCATACTTCTGAACCGCCAGAAGGACGACGACCTCCGCACCCATCTTGACGAGAGGCGGGCCCAAGAGGGAGCCTCCCGCCAGCGTCAAGGTGAGCGGTCCCCACGTCGCCGAGACGGCAGAAGGTCTCCGGACCGCAGAGGCCGAGCGGCGTCCCCCGAGCGCCGAAGGAGGAGGTCCCGTTCCCCCGGGGATCGGCGTCATTCGAGGGACCGAGATGTGCCTATCAGTCGAGCCGAATTCCTCCAGTTTCAGGAGACCGTCCTGCAGGCCCTCAATCTTCGGCAGAACGTCCAGAATGCTCAGAGGGCTCCGACGCCCCCCAGGGATCCCAGTCCTCGTCGCCGAACCCGGAGCCCTTCCCCGGCTCCCAGCCGCCAGCAGCGGCAACAAAGCTCTCGCCGGTCCCAGGACTACCGGCGCCGCAGTCCACACTCCCCTTCCTATGAAGAGGAGTCCGGGGGGTCCTACGATTACCAGCGGAGGGACGACGCCCTCATCCGCCGTCTCCATGAGGTGGAAAGGCGTATCGGCCGCATGGACAGGGAGGAAGAGTCCCGAGCAGGAACCTTCCGTCCCAGCCGACCCCCCTTCTCACGGTCGATCATGGAGGCCCACATATCGAGGAGTTTCAAACCGCCACAGTTTGAAACATACTCAGGGGAATCTGACCCGGTCGACCACGTCGAAAGCTTCAAGACCCTGATGCTGATCCATCAAGCTTCCGACGCAGTGCTCTGCAGGACCTTCCCTGCCACCCTTAGGGGGTCGGCTCGGGAATGGTATTCCAGGCTCGCCCCCTCATCCATCTTCTCATTCGAGCAGTTCGAGACGCTGTTCATAACTCATTTCGTGAGTAGCCGGCGAGCCGAGAAGACAAGTCTTTCCCTGCTGAACCTGCGGAAGGAAAGGGAAGAGAAGCTGCGGGACTATGTGAAAGGGTTCACCGCAGAGGTCAGGTCTATCGCCTCCTTGGACCAGTCTGTGGCCACCGTGGCGTTCCAGTCGAACGTCCTTAACGCCAACCTCCGATCATCCCTGGCGAAGAAGCCCCCGCATGACTTCGCCGACCTCCTCCTGAGGTGCGAGAAGTACATCCGAGCAGAGGAGGCCGAAGCCCTTCCAAGCTTCGGGGGGCCCTCCGCAGGGTCGAAGAGGAAGGCGACGGGGGAAGAGGGGTCCAAGAAAGCTCAGAAGGACATGGGCTGTAATACCCCGTATTTCTGAAGTATATATATAGTTTGAAATATATATAATGAAAAATGGATTTGACTTTGTCCTATAGAATATTTCTATGGGAGAGATTTATAAGGAATGAATATTTCTATGGGAGAGATTTATAAGGAATTAAATGGATTTGGTTTGAAAGGATTCTTTCAATCCGGTTGGTTTGAAATGGTGGGGGACCCACCGATTTATGGAAGCACAGCACTAAAGAGTGCTGTGTGTTTGTATGGGCCACGTGGCAAACCTGGGGATTAAATCCCTGGGGTGTGCACGGGTGTGCCAAGAGAAAAAACGGGTATGGGAGAAAGGGATTTGTCCCATATCGAAACTTTCAAGTAATAAAATATTATATAAATAATAATTGCCAATGATCATTAGTCACCAATTCGGTTAACCACCTTTTGAGAGGCAGCCTGTGGTGGGCAGTCGTACTACATAGTATCTAATTTGTCTATAAAATTGTATAAATTGTCTGAGCCCGGGGCAGGGGTGTTACAAATGGTATCAGAGCCGACTTTCGACACCGAGGGTGTAAGAGCACTGGGGATTAAATCCCTGGGGTGTGCACGGGTGTGCTAAGAGAAAAAATGGGTATGGGAGAAAGGGATTTGTCCCATATCGAAACTTTCAAGTAATAAAATATTATATAAATAATAATTGCCAATGATCATTAGTCACCAATTCGGTTAACCACCTTTTGAGAGGCAGCCTGTGGTGGGCAGTTGTACTACATAGTATCTAATTTGTCTATAAAATTGTATAAATTGTCCGAGCCCGGGGCAGGGGTGTTACATGGGCGGTCAGCGCCGCCCCCCCCCCCCCCCACGTTCGAGGAGTTCACTCCCCTCACCACTAATGTCTCTACTATCCTAATGGAGGTGGAGAAGGAGGGGGTCATCCCTCCAGCCCCGAGGATGCACACCCCGGTGAAGAGGAGGAACAAAGATAAGTGGTGTCGTTACCACCGAGACCACGGGCACGACACGAATGACTACCGGGCTTTGAGAGATGAGATTGAAGCCCTCATCCGGAGGGGGCAGTTGGCCAAGTTCATGAAGGCTAACGATCGGACAGATCGCAACTCTCCTCCGCCTCGGGGGGCTAACAAGCGCTCCGAGCGGCGCGAGGAGATACCCGAGTTCGAGGAGGAACGGGTTCTGCACTTGATCCACGGAGGCCCCATGGGGGGCTCCTCTAATTCCTCCCGGAAGGCCTTCGTCCGAGAGGTCAACTCGGTCCATAGTGCCCCTCCCCCGAAAGGTCTCGGCGTCCCTGTGTCTTTCTCCGATGCCGACCTCGAAGGGGTCCGAACCCCATACTGCGATGCCCTCGTCATCGACCTCCGCATGGCCAACTTCAAGGTGTAGAGGATTTTGGTGGACAACGGGAGTTCGGTCAATATCCTTTTCCTCTCGGCCTTCCGAGGCCTGCAGCTGTCCCGAGACCGTCTGAGGCCGGCCGGTTACACTCTCTACGAGTTCACGGGGGTCCCGGTAACCGTCGAGGGGGTGATAATCCTAGACGTTACTGCGGGAAGCACCCATACTACCCGGACCGAGCCGATGGACTTCATAGTCGTCGACGTCCCGGCAGCATATAATGTCATCCTAGGCCGTCCCGGCCTAGCCGCCCTGGAGGCTGTCCCCTCGGCATACCATTTGAAAATGAAGTTCCCCACTCGGTCGGGAGTAGGGGAAGTCAGGGGAAGCCAGGAAACAGCCCAGAAGTGCTACATGACTTCCACCGGGGGACCAGTGCTCTCGCTCGAGACACTGGAAATCCCCGAGCCGAACGCCCGCCAGACGTCCGAGCCGGTGGACGAATTGGAAGAAGTGCTCTTCTCGGACGAGGATCCGAGCCGGAAATTTCTCATCAGCAAATCCTTGCCGACCGCACTGTGTTCGGACCTGATTAAATGCATCCGGGACAACCGCGACCTGTTTGCATGGTTAGCCGCGGACATGCCCGGCATTTCCGAGGAGCTCCTCGTCCATCGCCTAAGTGTCGAACTGGGGTGCAAACCGGTCCGGCAGAAGAGGCGAAAGTTCGCTCCCGAGCGACAGCAGGCCATCAAGGAGGAGGTTGATAAACTTCTAAAGGCCAAGTTCATACAGGAGGTAAATTATCCCGAGTGGCTGTCGAACGTTGTGATGGTTAAGAAGTCCAATGGCTCGTGGAGGATATGCATTGACTTCACCGACCTGAACAAGGCGTGTCCGAAGGATCCCTTCCCGCTCCCAAACATCGACACCCTTATCGACGCCACCTCGGGCCACGAGCTCCTCAGCTTCATGGATGCCTTCTCGGGGTACAATCAAATCCGAATGTTCCCTCCGGACATTCCAAAGACCTCCTTCGTCACCGACCAAGGCCTCTACTGCTACCGGGTAATGCCGTTCGGCTTGAAGAACGCAGGCGCCACCTACCAGCGCCTCGTCAACAAGGTCTTCCAGAGCCAGATCGGCCGAAACATGGAGGTGTACGTTGATGACATGCTCGTTAAGAGCATCCGCGGCACCGATCATGTAGCCGACCTCCAGGAGGCCTTCGGCGTGTTGAGGAAGCACAGCATGCGGCTGAACCCGAACAAGTGTGCGTTCGGGGTCTCCTCGGGAAAATTCCTCGGCTTCATGGTAAGCCAGCGAGGAATCGAAGCTAACCCCGAGAAGATTAAGGCCATATTAGACATGGCCCCGCCTCGGAACATCAAGGAAGTGCAGAAGCTCACAGGTCGGCTCGCAGCTATCGGTCGGTTTCTCTCGAAGTCGGGGGAAAAGTGCCTCCCCTTCTTCAAAGCACTCAGGGGGGCTAAGGGTTTTGAATGGGGCCAACCACAATAGGAATCATTCGACCAGTTGAAGGCGTACTTGATGAACCCCTTCTACTCAGCAAACCTATTCCGGGCGAGACCCTCTTCGTCTATTAGGTAGCCTCCGAGCAGACCTTGAGTGCTGTCTTAGTGAGAGAGGAGGACCGAACCCAAAGGCCTATCTACTACGTGAGCAAGGTCCTCCGGGACGCCGAGCTCCGTTATCCGAAGATGGAGAAGATGGCCTACTCACTAGTCACAGCGGCGAGGAAGCTTCGGCCATACTTCCAGTCCCACTCCATCGTCGTCCCCACAGACCAACCTCTAAAGCAGGTCTTCTACAAGCCCGAGACCTCGGGTCAGCTAATGAAGTGGTCCATAGAGCTGAGTCAGCATGACATCTCTTATCAGCCCCGGACGGCAATTAAGGCGCAGGCCCTCGCCGATTTCATCGTGGAGTCCACTATCCCCGAGGTCGGCCACGTCCCGAAAGGACCCCCCGTCTGGACAGTCTTTGTGGACGGATCGTCCTGTAACGAAGGAAGCGGTGCCGGCATCATACTGAACGGCCCTGACAACTTCGTCCTCCAGTACGCAATCCGCATGAACTTCAAGGCCTCGAACAACGAGGCGGAGTACGAAGCACTCATCGCCGGGCTCGGACTCGCCCGAAGTGCTGGAGCCCAACGCCTCTGGATTCACAGTGACTCCCAACTAGTCGTGAACCAGGTCTCGGGCGAATATGAGGCCCGAGACGAGCGAATGGCGAAATACCTCGCCAAGGTCCGGGACCTCCTGAGCCGGTTCGAAGAGGCCACCATCGAACGAGTCCCTCGGGAAGAAAACTCACAGGCTGATGCCCTCTCAAAATTGGCTTCGTCCTCACTTCAAGGTCTCGAACAGACCGTGCTGATCGAAGTCCTCTCTAAGCCGAGCATCGAAGATGAGACGCCCGCCTCGGCCGAGTCGTTGCCAGTCATGCTACAAGACAATTGGATGAAGCCATTGATAGAATTCTTAAGGGATGGAGTTCTGCCCTCGGATCCCAAAGAGGCTCGCCGAGTCAGGACCCGGGCCGAGCGGTTTGTCCTGATCGAGGGTATCCTGTACAAACGCTCTTTCTCTCAGATAGACGGCCGACCGTACCTAAGGTGCCTCTCTCCGGATCAGGCCGAATATGCCCTGCAAGAGCTCCACGAAGGCATCGGAGGGGCACACTCAGGATTTAGGTCCTTGGCCCGAAAAGCTTTGAATTATGGGTATTTCTGGCCGACCCTCCTTCAAGATGCCGAGCGACACGTTCGGCAATGCAGTTCCTGTCAGAGACACTCTAACATCCGACGCCTCACTCAGGCCAACCTCGCCTCCCTATCAAGTCCCATCCCCTTCGCAATGTGGGGCATGGACTTACTACGGCCCTTCCCTCCAGCTCCGGGTCAGTTCAGGTTCTTGGTCATAGCCATCGACTACTTCTCGAAGTGGGTCGAGGCCGAGCCCCTCGCCACTATAACCGAGAACAAAGTGGTACAGTTCTTCTAGAAGAGCATCATATGCAGGTTCGGAGTCCCCCGTGTCCTCATAACGGACAACGGGACTCAGTTCACAGGCGCAGCGTTCCGAGCTCTATGCGACGACCTGGCCATTCAGCAGCGCTTCTCGTCCGTCTCCTATCCTCAGTCGAACGGACAGGCAGAAAATGCCAACCGGTAGATCCTCGCAGGTATCAAGAAAAGGCTCGACAAAAGTTCCAAGGGCTTATGGGTCGACCAACTCCCCAACGTCCTATGGAACTACCGCACGAGCAAACGGACCCCCACAGGCGAGTCCCCCTTCAACCTCACCTATGGGTCCGAGGCCGTGATACCTCTTGAGGTCGGAATACCTTCTCCTCGGCTCACAGCCTATGACGAAGCACAGAATGCCAGAGACCTCAGAGCAGAATTGGACTTGATAGACGAGTTGAGGGAAAGGGCATCGATTCGGCAGCAGATCTACCGAAGAAGAGTTGAATTGGCGTACAACAGGAAGGTCCGGCCCGCCAACCTTAAACAGGGAGATTTGGTCTTGAGAAAGCTAGCTATATCCCTCCCCAGTCAGAAGAACAAGCTAGCCCCGAACCGGGAAGGGCCGTACAGGATCACGAAAGTTGTTCGGCCAGGAACATATCGCCTTGAAGACCTGGAGGGCAGAGAGCTTCCGAGGACTTGGAATGCCGACCACCTCCTGAAATACCAAGAAAGCGCTCCGGCGCCGCTCTGAGTAACATGGAGTATCGAGCCATTCCAGTCCTCCGACTTGTAACCCATTTTTCACAAATTGTACTATGTAAACGATTCACCGTTAAATATCAATAAAGAAAGCTCTATTATGTTTGTGAATCCGCATGTTTTTTTCTCCCCTCTTATCACCTGCTTTTTTCAACCAATGGTTCGGAGTCCACGTTCGGCTCGGCCTCATCCCCTCGGATCGTCTCCGGACGGACCAGAGGTAGACCGCCGTTCCGAACTGCTCCCACAATCGTTGAACTACACCGATGGTTCGGAGTCCAACACTCGGCTCGACTTTACCTCCTCAGCTCGTTTCCGAACGAACCAAGGGGTAGATCGCCGTTCGGAATTGCTCCCACAGCCGTTGAACTACACCGATGGTTTGGAGTCCAATACTCGGCTCGACTTTACCTCCTCGGCTCGTCTCCGGACGAACCAGGGGTAGATCGCCGTTCGGAATTGCTCCCACAGCCGTTGAACTACACCGATGGTTCGGAGTCCAACACTCGGCTCGACTTTACTTCCTCGGCTCATCTCCGGACGAAACAGGGGTAGATCGCCGTTCGGAATTGCTCCTACAACCGTTGAACTATACCAAAGGTCCGGAACCCAACACTTGGCTCCCAGTCCCCCCAAACTCACTTCGGGCACATAATCCGAACTCTCCTAACTATTAGCCGAAGCCCGAAGACCCACGCCTTCGGTCGGCTACCGAGCAAGTGCCTTCCCGAGCTTGTAAACGGGGAAAACACACTTTCCCCTCAACTTTCGTGCATGATCTCGATCAGACGGCTCAGATCTTGCCACCTGCGCTAAACGACAAGATAACGTTTTCTTGGGAACTGAGCCTGCCTCGAGATTCGCACCTACGTTCGACGGCTCAGATCTTACCACCTGCTCTAAACGACAAAAAAGCACTTTCTTGGGGACAGAGCCGCCTAGGAATTCGTACCGTACCGTGTCAGAGTCGCTAAACGACAAAATACCGTACTCGTTGGAACACGTTCGGTTCAACACTCTCGCCGAAGAAAATAACGCGCTCGGCTCAAAGACCTCGGCACGACCAACACAGTTATAAACAAGACAAGTATGCAAAGCAATGAAAGGGAACTTTATTAATGGTCGGCGCATAATACAAAACATTCCATTACAAAGTGTTGGCAAACAAAACACACAACGCCCGACCTACTACACTTGTCTCTCATATGGAAACATCCTCACTAGACTGCTCGTCCTCCTCGGCTGGCAGCTCCCCTGCGCCCCCCCGGAGCTTCGCCATCACAGCCTGCAAGTGCCGAATCTCCGAGAGCAAATCATCCCGCTCGGCTATAATCTTCGACTGGTTGTGCCGAATGCATTTAACCCGAAGAGCGTTGCTGAATGCGGTTTGCGAGTCTTCATCCCCTCTTACGGGGCTCAGCTCGACGATCCTATTCTCCAAGCGTTGGATCTCGGCTTCGCGGAGATCGAGGACGGACGAAAGGTGGGCCCGCTCACTCTCAGCCCGGCGTAACTTCAGATCGGCGCTCCTAGGGCTCAGAACCACCGTCCCAGAAGTGGCCTCGGATTCGGAGTCATCATTCGAACGTTCGGAGTCCGAGCCATGGATCGTCACCACGAGCTGAAAGGAAGGGAAAACGAATAACACAATTTCAATACACTGCCGAAGTCTAACACTTGAAAATTTTCCAAAAAGATTCGCATTCAGACATAATAGTGTTACAGACAGCCGAACCGACCCCATAATTAGGTTTTTACAACAACCAACAAAAATGAAAAACGACATGATCAGGGTCTCTTCGGAAGGGGAATGCTTCGGTTTAGGGAAACGCGAGGACGACGAGGCCTGCCCTCCGAGCTCGACCCTAAACCAATGAAGCGCGATCCCCCTTCACTGCTGGTCCTAACAGCGACGCCGACCGAGGCACCGCTCGACGAGACAGCCGCGCTGCTCTGAGCATCGGCCGGACTCTGCCTGGTCATAGGCGAGCGCGTCGCAAGTTCGTAAAACGTAATCCCCCTCTCGCTCTCCTCGCGAGTGCACGAGGTGCTGCGAACATTAGCTCTCTCCGGCACGGGCTTGAGCGACGCGATCTCCTCCTCCAGTTCGATAATTCTATCCCTCAAGACGTCGTCCTTCGCCAACTTCTTCGGTCGAGGGGCCCTCAACGAGCCCGAGGCATTGGCACTATCAGTCGCAAGCCGTCGGTAATGGGTGACCTTAATCCCCCTATCTATTGTGATCCTTCTGAGCCCGTCGATTTCGGCCGATAGCCTCTTGCGCTCGGTTGACGCTTTCTCCAGTTCGGAAGTCAGCTTCTCTCCCTCCGCCGAACGTTCTTTCTCCGGTAACTCCAAGTATTGGACCTCAGCCAAGAGGTCGTCATTCTTCTGCTCGGCGGCAGCGAGCTCTCTACGGAGACTATCGACTTCGCCTTCGGGACAAGAAGCTGGGGGGTGCTTCCGCAGTTGCCACAGCTCGCGACAATACCTCCGCAGAGCTGCCTTCGTCTCCTCCAGCTTGCCGAGCAGGAGAAATCGATTATACCGGCTCTGAAAGAGCTCGTCCTTCGTTTTTGCCAGCTCCTTCCGAAGGTATACAACCTCCATGATCGGACCGAATCTCACCTGAAAAGCAGAGATAAATCCGAGGCCCAACACTTGAAGAAATTTACGCCAAATCAGACAGTAAATCCGAGACTCAACACTTGGATAAATTTCGGCCAAGCAAAACATTTTTCATTCAAGTTCAAAGAGAAAGTTCTACAACAGCGATGGCCAGTCCGCAGTTAGGCTTACAAAAAGAGACAAGATAACAAAAGACAGAAAAGAAAAAAGACAACCGAGTCAGGGGTCGACCTTTTTGTCGTTCGGGTCCGTCGATCCCCCGGTCTTGTCCTCGCCATCGCCCTCGCCTCCGCCTTCGCTCCTGCTCTCCTCCTCGGAGTCGTCCTCCTCTTCGCCCTCGGCCTCGGCCTTCCATGGGTCCTCGACAGGTTCCGTCTCCCCCTCAGGGTCGAGCAACCCCTCGGGGACACCCTCCTCCCCTTCCACGAGGTCGTAAAAGTTGTAGGAGGACGTGTCGAAGCCCGGGTTCTTGGCGGCTACATGTTGCAAGGCTCGACCACAGGCATCCATCATGTTTTGGAGCATGTGCTGCGCGGCCTCCTCCTGCACGGCCTTCTTCACCTTCTTCACCTTCCTGAGGTGTTTGGCCTTCATCTTCTCGGCCCTCTTCCGAGCCTCCTCTGCTTCCGACCGAGCCTTGGCCAGCTCCTCCTTCAGCTCGGCTGCCTCCTTCACCGACGCCTCGAGCTTGGCCGTTGTATCCTTCAGCTCGGCCGCCTCCTTCTCTGAGGCCTCAAGCTTGGCCGCCGTGTCCTTTAACAGCTGAATGGCATTGGCCAGCTGCTTCTCCAACCCTCCCACTTCGGCAGCCCTCTTCGTCGAGAGAAGCAGCTCGGCATCAAGCTGCTTCGCGACCTTGACGCGCTCCTGCCCTCTCCCGCTCCTTCTCCTGCTCCTTGTTCGCCAACTCCTCGACCAGAAAATTGAAGTGGCAGAGGGTCTAAAAGAGAACAACACGTTAAAATCCGAATCCAAGAACTTGGAGAAATTCTAAGGAAGAAATTTGGACGAAGAAGAGCTCGGCCTACTTACCGACATGGTATTCCGGGCAATCTGCATCACGGCGTCCCCTGCCATCCCGGCCTTCAGGGTCGCTCGATCCTTCGGGGTCGGCAGGTGCCTCACCGCCTCCATGCAGATGTTCCCGTCGCCCAAAAAGCCATCGACGTTCATCACCTGCCAGTCGGGGACGAAGATCTACTTATGGCGCTCGGTCAAGATCTTCTCCGCATCGGCGGTAAGGGTCGGAACTGGGAGGGACAGCGCATCCTTCACCCCGAACACGCTGCTCGACGAACCGGGAGCATCCGCCTTCGGGGTCGGTATAGGTGCATCCGAGGCGGGGGGATCGGAGACCACGACTCCCCTCTGCTCGGGGACCACGACCTTCGTCGGAGAGACAAGGACCTCGATCTCCCCCTCCTTGAGGACCGCAACCTTCGGTTGGTCGGCAGCCTTCACAACCGAGGGCTTCTTCGAAGCTCGGCTGTCCTGAGGCGCTGCCGACGGCCTCTTCTTCTTCTCCTGCTCTGCCCTGCCCTTCGCCACCAGAGCCTTGTAATCAAGCTTCATCGTCTCTGCAAAAGCCGAATGAAAAAACTTAGAAAAATTTTCATGAACTTTAAACAAAGAGTATAAATACCAGAAGCATACGAGGGTCGATCGGACTGAGACCCCCACGGAACAGATGCTCCTCTGTAATATCTTTCCAGCTCAGCGCTGGCAGAGCGAGGAGCTTCCTCTGGACCTCCGCCTCCTCATCACTCAGCGGCGCCTCCCTCTTGGTCCGCTTGGGCAGACCCTCCTTTGCCCAAACCGTCGGTATCACCCACGGCGTCAGGGCTCGGATGAGGAAGTACTTCTCCTTCCAATGTTTGATCGAGTCCGGATTCTCGATCAACTTCACGCCTGTCCGAGGAGAAAGGAAGAACCTCTGTTCGTCTCGCCTTGGCTGGCAAGGTCGGAAGAGATTCCGGAAAAGGAACATAGTCGGCTTGCCGCCGACCTCTTGGCATCGGAGGACGAACGCCACGACATGCCTCCATGTGTTCGGCATCAGCTGGGCGGGGCTCAAACCGTACCAGACCAGTACTTCAACCACGAACGGGTGGAGGGGAAAGCGAAGTCCGGCAATAAGGGAGTCGACCGGGAAGACGCATACGTTCGACGAGGACTTTGTGTTGGCTCGGAAACCCGGCCCGGGGAGGAGCAGCGTGTACTCAAGCGGGATCCGGAAGCCCTCTCGGATCAGGCGAAGGTCACCCTCGGTGAGAGACGAGATGGTATGGTCCACCTCGAATAGCTCCCTTGGCTCGTTCTCTTCCACCAACTTCGCCGTGCCTTGGGTCACTCTCTCCAAGGTGTCCTCGGCGTAGTCCCGCACGCCCCCTACACTCGACAGAGAAATGGGCTGCCGACCGAACGCTCCCACCGTCCTCGGCGTCTCCACGATAGTGACCACGGCCTTGCCCTCCCGGGATACCGCCGCAACCTCCTTAGGCAACTCGGCGACTTCACCCTCTCTATCCGGACGAACGACACTCTGATCGCTCGGACCCACTATCTCCTTCCCTTTATCCCCTCGGCCAACGGCTTGCTCTGAGACGGGGGTCTCATCCGTGATTCGAACCATTTTTTCTAAAAGAGAAGGGAAAGAGACTGACCTCGAAGTGACAGGTGCGGTCGGAAAGTTCGCCGGAAACAAGGAATGCTACCGCGACAGCTAGCAACGCCACCAGAGAGCTAAAAACTTCGAAGCAAAGTAAAAACTGAAGAGAGAGAGTAAAAGTGAAAAGTGAGACTTGGTCTAAGGGGGGGTGAAGATTTATAGTAAAAATGGAACGTCCCTTGGACTTCCAGACGAAAGTTCGCGACTTTTGGGCTGCTCTCGAAACGTCGCGAAGGCCCATCACCACTGTCTCCACCACCAAGTCAATTAGCTCGGCTCCAGGGGATCTGAAACCGAGCTACAAGCAATCCGAACGTGTCTGCAATAGGGCCCTCGGTCGGCTACCGAGCAAGTGCCTTCCCGAGCCTGCAAACGGAGAAAACACACTTTCTCCTCAACTTCCGCGCCTGATCCCGATCAGATGGCCCAGATCTCGCCGAGAGCACTAAACGACAAGATAGTATTTTCTTGGAAAATGTGCCCGTCTCGAGATGCGCGCCACCATCCAACGGCTCTGGGCGTGCCACGTCGCTCGGACGATTGAACCCTCGGACGCCCCACCTATGTCTAGTGGAACCAGGAAAAATTTTGATTCAAAGTTTTAAGGCACCGCCCTCGGCGAGCACCCCCCAGGTCCCGTGTCTCAGTCGGTATTCCGCCGACCCATGGGCCCCGGTCAAAAACAGATCGGCGCTCCCCTCATCTCTGACTCCTCTGGGATGACATCCAGAAGACATCAGCCCGGAAGGAAGACAGAGATGGGAGGGGGCCCATCAACACTCAGAGATCAGGAGAAGCGCACCATTCCGAGCTAGTTGGTAGCAACTGGAAGGCTCGGCTCGTCAGAGGACTCTGACAACAGCGCCTTCACAGTTGCTAACAACGAGCTCGGACGGTCCGGAAGCCCGAGCCACGACTCATGGTGGAGAAGCGCACCATTCCGAGCTAGTTGGTTGCAACTGGAAGGCTCGGCTTGTCAGAGGACTCTGGCAACAGCGCCTTCACAGTTGCAAACAACGAGCTCCGATGGTCCGGAACAAGGATTCGGACATGGATCATCACCTCTTCCACCAGGATCTCCGCCTACCTTGACACCCACTTCGGAGCAACCAAAGAAGGCCGAAGATCTTGGTGGAAGAACGACCACCCGTCCTCCCGAAGTAACTCATCCCTCGGGTCCGGACTACGGTTGTCACCACTACTGCCACGTTCCCCCCCGCTCCTGACATCCACTTTGGGGCCGTCAGGAACAGAGGGAAAACCAGTCAGAAGAGCAACCACCCCTCCGGACCTCAAGAGAGAAGCTACCCAAGGCAGACACCACCGAGGTCTAGAACTCAACATTGCTACGACTGAAATGACAAAGGGAGTGGAGTACTTATAGCCTACCCCCAAGAACCAGCCATTATGGCCCTCGAAAGTTGAAACACCGCATATTAATTGAGGGAGTTATCCTTAATGACCTTGGGAAGGCGGAACGCCGCGCAAGTCCCGAAGCACCATTAATACCCTTGGGAAAAGAGTCATCGCGGATTGCCAAAACCACAGGCCCTCGGTCGGCCACCGAGCAAGTGCCTTCCCGAGCGTGTAAACGGGGAAAATGCACTTTCTCCTCAATTTTCGCATCAGATCTCAATCAGACGGCCCAGATCCCTCAGAAGACACTAAACGACAAGATAGTGTTTTCTTGGGAGCTGCGCCCGTCTCGAGATGCGTACCAACATCCAACAGCTCAGATAGCGCCACGTCGCTCGGACGACCGAAGCCACACTTCCTCGGTCGGCTTCCGAGCAAGTACCTTTCCGAGCTGGTAAACGGAGAAAAAAGACACCGAGCTACTTAGACCGTTGGACCTCTCAGAAATTCGCGCTCCTAATGATGAACGGCCCAGATTGCGCCACGTGCGCTAAAAGACAAGATAGCGTTTTCTTGGGAACCGCGCCCGTCTCGAGATGCGCACCAGCATCCGAGATAGCGCCACATCCCTCGGCCTGCCAAACCCCCTTACCTCCGGTCGGCAGCCGAGCAAGCGCCTTTCCGAGCTCGTAAACGGCGAAAAACGCTGCCGAGCGGTGACAGCCATCAGATCTTTCCGAAATTCGTGCTCGCCCATAATCAACGGCTCAGATCGAGCCACGTCATCAATCGGTATTTAAATCATTTTTTATTTATTTAAATCGTTTTATTTATTTAAAAATTGCGAAAAAATTGCTAAAAATTCGGGAAAATTAACTAAAAATTCTGGAAAGTAATTGGAAATTTGGGGGCACATTTTCGAACCCCTGAACGAACAATTATTGCCTAGAATGTACTGTTAAAGGCCCCCGAACGATTAGCGAACACATCGCAAAATTAAATAAATAGTCCGAAAAAATAGATAAAAACCCTCAAATACCCGATGTGACCAGAGAACAGCAAGCGGCGTCAAAAAATTACCTCACTACCCCCTTTCTAGATTCAAGATCCCACATTTGGACTCCGATACAACTCCTCCAGCCACCAAAACAGTTAGACTACTCCTCAAAGTCTGATCACGCTCAGTCTTTAGGAGTGGGGGGCTCGTGATATGGCTAAAAATAGGGTTAAATCGGGACCGTCCAGATCGAGCACGAATTATAAAAAAATTATTTGAGAGAACGAAAAACAGTCAAAATACAAAACATGTATATTTAATAATGTTAAATATATTTTACATAAAGGAAAATATACGTAATCGACACGTGTATTTCAGCACGTGCAATGTACGCAAAAACACAAGGTTTAAAAATAAATATTTAAGTTGGCTCAAAATAGAATAAAATGAGTTTTGAGGAGATGAAAATCTATAATTAGTCGAAATACAGAAATACGTAGGAAAATACGTTACGACTATTACTCGTAATTGTACGAAATACACGTGTGTAACACACGTGGAGCAAAATTGTCATAACTCAATTTTGCGGGGTGTTACAGTAGCCCTCCTCCATTCTCCTCGCTTGATCACAACAGGGGCACAACTAATGTGGCAACCTGCCCCCGCCGACTTTGTCCTGACGTGACAGGGCCCAGTAGACATGCCAAGTCAACGGGCCTGATATGGCTAAAAATAGGGTTAAATCGGGACCGTCCAGATCGAGCACGAATCTTGAAGCACAGGGGTAAAAAGGTAATTTCACATACAGATGGATCCAAAACGGGTATTGGGTCTCCTTCTCACAGAACCAACCACCCGCAAATGGATCCACTTCAACTGGGCACGGGTCCCGACCCGATACAAGCCCAGTTCACCAAGAGGAGAATCAGGGCCACTGATTTGACTAAATCAAATCAAAAAGCCTGATTGGCTCCCACCAGGGAATCAGGGGCTAATTTCCCAAAACAGAATAGGAGGATTTTCCTCCTGGCTGTTAGGCAGGAAATCAGGCCCCTAACCGTTCCAAAGGTGACTATAAATATCACCCCTCTACCACCATGACCAGGTTAATCACTTTTTCACCACTTAAGCTCTTTCTTAATCTTTTTCTGATTACTGAAAAGAGCATCGGAGGGTGCGTCGCCGGAATCAACCCCGGTGTCTCGCACTTCCTTGCAGGTCGCGGCAGGAGCAAGGAGGCTGAGTCAACTGTTCAGGTTTTTCTCGGACCCACAAATTCTATCTGTTTACCCCCACACCGAAATCAGCGGTAACAGGGCCCAACTGGGTTCCCACACTACTCGGCAACAGTGGTCAAAAGCTTTGGGCCTCCCGCCGCCGTCTGATAGACTCAAAAAGCGTGCCAGACCATCTCCACTATTCGATCTGCTCCAAAATTTCCGCTTACGACGTCGTCAGGAAAGACAAAATTGCTTACGTCAGCGGCCTCCTCATGGCCCAGTAGACGTGCCAAGTCAACGGGCCCAACTTGGTCCCCACACTACTCAGCAACAGAGGTCAAAAACTTTGGGCCTCCCGCCGCCGTCTGATAGCTTAAAAAGCATGCCAGACCATGTCCACTATTCGATCTGCTCCAAAATTTCTGCTCACGACGTTGTCAGGAAAGACAAAACTGCTTACGTCAGCGGCCTCCTCAGCGCCAAAAACCAGTCGTCCGATTACTCCAAGATTCCCGCTCGGGAATTATCTTTTATTTAAAATTCCAATTAATAGTTATAAATTAGGAAAATTAAATATAAATTCCAAAAAATAATTATGAATTTAGAAATTTTAACTAAGAAATACAAAAAATAATTATAAACTCGAAAAATTTATTTAAAAATTGGAAAACATAATTTTTAAAATTTAAAAATCCAGGGAATTCAACAAAAATAGTAGAAAATTTCAGAAACATAGGTACTACCACCAGAAGCTCAAAACGAGGCTCCTCGCACCTCACATCATCCCTGAAAATTACGAAGCTCTCTAGGTCATATTGAAATGGACAAACTACTCCTCACGTGCCGCGAAATCCCAATTTTAGGAGTGGGGGGCTTATGATTTGGGTAAAAATCATAATAAATCAGGGCCATACAATTTGGGCACATATCTCAGACTTCCATAGGCAAGAACAGTAATTTCACAGCACCTAAACTAACATCCTGACTTGCTTGCAGCCTAAGATAAAGGGGATTTCTAGCCTATTAGGTTGTTAGTCAAATCACCACTAGAACAACTAACTCTATATCTTCAAGAAAAAGAATAACTAATTCAATCCCTTCGCAATGGGAAGTGGAGTTTAATATCCAAATATGCATTTTTAAATCAATCTTTAAGGACTAACTCCTAGGCTATAAGTACTCTCCACCTCCAATCATGATCAGGTAATCAATCTTTGGCCGCAAAAGTTCTAATTTTTTCCTAAGTTACTGACTTGAGCGTCTAGTGATCTTTCGCCATCTGATTGCTCCCACACTGAAAAAAGCAACAACAATAAATTATTAGCATCTATCCATCTATGAGTTTTGGGTCCTCATCCTAAAAACCCCATCAGCAGTTATCCAAATTAACCTTGTCATTTCTTTCAACAACTAGGTGCCATGGCTCCGTGTCAAAATCCACCTCCTAATCCCATTTAAAATCAGTGCACTTAAGAGAGATACGGTTCAGAGATCAGTTGGGCTCCCATCCAGCGGCCGTTCAGCCTGGGTTTTTGCAAAATGGAGAAGACCTAGGTATCTATACTATTATTTTACATATATATGTTTATATACTTTTATTGAAAAATTAGAGATTGGATTTCGTGGTTAGGTTGTTCAAGCTCTTCTATAAGAGAACCATGGTTCGATCCTCTTAAGTAGCAACTAATGTTTCATATTTTTTATGTATAACTTGGTTTTGGATTGTAAATGAACATTCATTAATGTCTTTAATATTGTTATACAATATATTTTTAAAATTTTAAATATTTAATTTAACTTTGAGAAAGTTCATTTTCATACTGAAAATGTAGAATTGAATTTAATCTCATTATTTATGTTCATAATTTTATTTATATACATATCATTTCAAATTAAATAAGTATCGAAAATGTATGAGTTTTTTGCCTTTTTTCTCATTAGCCGTGCAACTCAATCAACCATATGTTAGAAAATAGTACATATCATCACAAAATGTCTCATAGTTAAATAAATGATGGTTTCATATAACCAACAAATGCTAAAAGTAAAAACTCCTGTTCAACATGAAATATATATGCAATTTTTTTCATTAACATTTTATGATAAATAAATATAAATTTTAAAAAAAATACTATTTACTTATGACTTAAATTTCTGTGTTTGCTACTGCTCCCATATGATGTTGCAAATGGGTTATGCAACCTGGAGCCCAAGGGTTTTCCTTCCCACCTGCCTTGGCTCATGCTCCGTGGAGCCCAAAAAGATCAAGACGACAAGAGCATCCTGTACAGTCCACCAGAGTGCAAACTCTACCGAGCCTATCTTCCCAAGATACAAGGACAACAATGTGAGTTGGATTTCGAAACAGATGGATCATCACCCTAAATCACCTCACTTTAGGTCTTCAACTCCTTGACTTTCAGACTAATTCCACCACCCGCTTCCCTTCCATCACCACTTAGTTCGATGTGTTTGATACCCGCTTTGACAAGAGAAGATGCCGTCGGGTCGGGATACATGTGGAATGTTGCATGCCGTAGAATATAATAACATTTTCATTATTTTATTTTTGTCTACCAGTTTGTACATACAGCCCACGTGCATTAATATAATTCTATACTGAACAGCATGCAGTTTGGAAATATTTCAACTAGTTACATAAGCATGAACTAAGATACAGAAGTCATTAATTAATTTCACAAAAATTAGGGACTGTTCATAATCATATCTAAACTTACTCAGAAAAGTATAAAGTTCGAATTCTACTTTCAATATCATTTTTAAAATATTATTTCATACAGAATGCATATAGCTCAGAATCTGGAAAATACGATATGTCTGCAGTAAAACAGCAATAACTCAGCCATAAAAAATCAGAATTCAAATCCATTGAAAGTTCTGGAAACTACAAATCAGAGGCTATAAATCATGTTTACAAAATTATTTATTTTACTGAAGTTAACAGGGTCAAATTTACTGTACAAAATAAGGCAGCAGTAAACATAAGTTCTTTCATGCATTTTATCAAACTACTTAACTACAAACGGTCGAATCTAGAAGTCATACAAAACATGGCATATGTGGGTTACTCAAATCAGCATGGCATGTGAATAAACGATCTATAATGAGATAATACATCCTACAACCATCTATGCAACAGTAATCTACAACATAGAGTGTGTCACAAACAACATATAGTCAAGATGTCCACTAATCTAATTGTTTTCATGCAACGGTGTCAATTATTATAACTACTCATGATCATGAGATGATGTCAATAATTAACCTAACAATATGGATCATCATGAGAGTACAAATATTTTCATGCTAGATTACTTACGGTATTAACTTGTGTAATAAAAAGAACACATACAAGCTACTTGCCAGAAAATGAAGACGACGAGAATGAAGAATAAAATAACAGGAATGTATCCCGAACAACGAACAAATGAACGAGAGACAAGAGATGAGAACTCCAAGCCATTGAAACACGTGCACACAAAAGTATGTGCACAAACACAACCACAAGAGACAGTTGCCCGCAACAGCAAAAGTGGCGGCAGCAACAAGAGATGGCGACGGCGTCGACCGGGGTGGTGACGACGACGTGGCAAGGCGGCGAGCGGCGAGTGGGGGTCGCGGCGTCGCTCGAACAGGATGATGACAGGATGGGGAGGGGTCTCGGCCTAGGTTGGGTCGCTACCACAGCAAAAGGAAGAAGAGGAGAAGGAGTACGGGGTCGGGCGGGTTATGGTGCCAGCGATCAGAGACGACAATGGAGAAGGAAGTCGGTGGCTAGGTCAGGATCGGGAGAGAGAGAGAGACGTCTAAGAGAGAGAGAGAGAAGTAGTATTAGGGTTTTGTAATTAGGGTTAGGGTTCAATTAGGGTGTTTATATAAGGACAATATGGGTTTTGGTGAACTGGGTAGTATCCAATAGGGTAAAAAGAATCCAATGGGAGACAAATGACCATGAAATCGGTTTAAACAGTGAATAAGATCAAGAACAAATTCTAGGCCTAATAAATGGGAATAAAAAGCTGAATCAGTGCAAAATGAATCACAAGAGAGAGAAGAACAACGCACCATACCATGAAAAAAATTAAAATAAATACAACCAGAAATAAAATAAGAAATCAAGAATTTTATTAAAAATAATTTAAAATATAAATATGAGCAATAAGGGTTACAAGTAACAACAATGATAATAATAATAACAATAACAACAATAATAATAGTAACAATAATAATAATACGAATACTAAAATCAGATTTTAGTTCAACAGATTGATTAAAATCCAAATAGTAATAACATATTAGATTTGGGCTAAAATATAAATATTCGATCAATTTGGAATAGAAAACAAGTTCAAATATTCTATTGTTCGAAATGAATAAATCTTTTAATTTGAAAATACTTTAATAAAAGATCCGAAATGAATTTAGTACAAAATAATTTTATAAAAATTAAATTATAGAAAATATACGGAAAATACATATTAGCGAAAATGGGGGTTACAATCCTTCCCACCTTACAACAAAATTTCGTTCTCGAAATTTACTTAGACGGTACATACGACAGCGCAAAGGCAAACTGATGAAATCAAAACTGGGAATTAAAGGTGAAGAAACAAAATGGTGGCAACACCAAAATGAGAAAGAACATGGATATGAATAGGGTGATTAAGAATGATGTTGAATAAAGATCCATTGAATGGTAACAATGCAAATGTATGAATAGGGACGTAAACAATGCAAAGAAGAAGAAAGAACAAGAGAATCCTCGGACCTGTGGGTTATGGGCCCACCGCGCTTCCGTTGCACTACTCTGAGGATGAAGCTCCAAGCTGTAGACATGTCGAAGATTAGGCAATGCCGATCGACGGACCAAGCAGGAATGTAAAGTAAGGATAGCACCAGAATCAAAGAATATGGGTACAAAAGAATAAAATCATACCCAATAAGAAATCAAGGAATGAAAGGGACAATAGACAACAAGGAATGAAGGAACTGAATATGAAGGGATTAAAGAGGAATCAAATAGGACTAGTTTCCAGATCATAAGTTGGTTATCAATTGTTCATGTGATTCCTGTATAGTACATACTGTTGAGTTAAACCGATAAAACCCAATCTGATTAATATATCAATCAAAACCAAACTTTCTTTCGTTAGTCACGTTTGACTGATATATTATCCAAACCTCGGCTCGTATACCACTAAAAACCTTGTCACGTCATGTTTTCCAAAAATATGGAATACGAGCATGTAATACCCCAGATTTTTAAATAATGATTTTGAGATTAATAAATGAATTAAAATGATTTTTGGTAATTTAATAAATATTTTCTGAAATTTATCTTTTTACACGTGCAAAACACGTGCAAATATTTTCTAGGAAAGTTCAAAATCAAAAAGTATTTTAGTAAAAACCCATTATTTATTATTATATATTATTTTTGAATTTTTTGTATTTTTCTGATAATTATTTGACCTATTTGCAAATATTACAAAAAATAGGGACTTTTGTGCAAAATTACCACTTGGAGTGAAAACTCTAGATTTTCAGATTTTTGGGCTAAGCATGATTCCTAGTCAACTCAGAGGTAAAGATTTTACTTTTTGTTTTAATAAATTTAGTTTATTTTGCAAGTTTTGATAAAGAAGGGTCTTTTTGCAAAATTGCCACTTAGAGGGCAGAAAGTACAATTTCATTTTCTGATTTTTACAATATTGCCGGCGAGATATGGAGTGCTGGTTTTGTTTTTAAATAAAAATTTAATTGGTTTTATCTAATTTTCAAGTATAAGGATTTATATATGTAAAGATATATTTAAAAGATATATCTTGCAAATCTATTCACAAACCCTAAAAACTCTATTTCCTGCCAATATAAGGTGAGGTGCAGCCGTCTCTTCACTGCAATACACAAAGGGATTTGTTTATTATTATTTTCTTGAAGTTTCAAAGCGAGGATCTTGGTTTTCTTGCGAAATGAGGGATTTTCTTATTTTCTTTATTATCTTCGGTTGATTCTTCAAGAAGGTGTGTGACATGTGTTTGTTTTTTATTGTTCTATACATGTTGTATGTGATGATTTTTCTATTAGACAGCATGTTAGGGATTTTATGAAGATATAATAAAATTTTCATGAGTAGATGAATTAAAAATTGAATCTTTTCTTGAAAACTATGCTATTGATGATTTAAAACCCTAGTTGATGAGTTGAGACAGTTAAGAACCTAATAGAGATCATGAGTAAGTTGTTTTCTTTCATATTCTTACCGTTTTGAGTGCTTATTATGGACTGAATGATGATTATTGCGAAAAGTGCACAAACCCACCCTTTACTGTTGAACACACACTGTTGAGTATTTTTGATAACCACAACTTGATCATATGCTTGTTATAATTGCATGTATTCATGGGTAATTATTGTAATCAGTATAGTATGTGTATGATGAGTTATAGAAGAAGTTATTGGATTAAAAATATTGAATTTTAAAGTGAAGAAGGGGTTTTTGTATTCGGGTCTGAAGGGTATGGCCGAAAATTGAGTTTTTTGTGTTTTGCAAAGTTTTCAGTTAGATATTGATTGTTTTAGTACTGAGATGGTTTAGGACATTACACTATTCATATATGATGTTTTTTTTTATGATTTAACTGATGCTTAACTCACCAACACACACCTATATATATACTCATGTACACTATTTGTAAGATTGTCGGAGATTTAGTGTTTTGTGCAGTTTTTAGTTGGATTTGAGTTGTTTTGGTACTGAGATAGTTTTGAAAAATATATTACCTATATACGATGATATTTTGATGCATAACTGATGCTTGAAACACTTATATGAACATATACATACATACATTGCTGTTTTTGAGAAATTTTGATGGAAATTGCAATTTTGTAAATTGGATGTGGTTTTGATGTGTTTTATAAATTCCTATATGTTCTACAAATTGTATTAACTCATCTCAGGAAATTGGTTTTTTAAATTTGTGATTTTACAAAGTGGAATCGACGTATCAGTCGAAACATGCACAAAATTTTGAGACTGGTTGCATAGAAGCTAGCGGTCGATCGCACGGTTGACTGCCATTCTATTTTTTGGAGAAATTCAAAAAGGGACGGTCGATCGCCATTGTTCTACACTGTTCTGGAAATCGACCGCACCTGCTGTTTTTAGTTGTTTTATTGAGTTTTTTTCTTCGTTTCTTTAAACGGCTATTTCCTCGATATTATGGATTATTGATCTGCTGTTTTAGATGATGTTTTTACTACAGATTACAGTATTTTACAAAAAGTTATATTTTGTTTATAATGGAATTTAAATCATATTCATATGACCTCATAAAGAGAGTTATATGTGTTTTTCAAAAGAAATGATGTTTCGCGATATTCGACGACTTCAAAATATGATTTCCTGTTATTTGATGGGTTCAATATTTTATTTGAATTCTGGGATTTCATGTGTACATTAAATGGATTTGGATTTTTTTTTGTTTTCTTATTATAAACGTTTTGATGATGGGTTTATGAGTTTTATTGAAAATATTGGTATTGATGGTTGAGTTATGAGTCTTTAGAGATTGAGTCGGGCCCTAACTTTTGGTGGTTGAGATTTTGGTTGTTGTTCAGTTGAGTTAAGCCTGGTAGGGTACACCAACTCTAAGAGGTTCGTTGTCACTCCTCGCTTCCCAAAAAGAATACGGAATACGGATACGCAACAAAAGTCCAGCGAATAATTTTCATCATCCATAAGCTGTTCAGGAATCTTTAAATATCTCACAAAATAATCAGAGTCGGAAGCAAAAGAGTCAACCACACATGCATAACGAAATTAATAAACCAACAGAGTTTACTTGAAACAATATATAATATTCTCAAATAAATCAGAATCTGGACAAGTCAAATATCCTGGGTCACATTGCCAAAATACAAAAAAAATATTCAAGTATCCAAAATACATTGTTCCAAAACAACAATAATAATAATACTAATAAACAAGAAATCCAGCACTAATATCTCATTTTGCTAATACTGTCGGGCAGCTGACCATCCTGATCTGCAATTAATAATTGCAGG
The DNA here is from genome assembly GCA_017893485.1 of Hemerocallis citrina. NCBI lineage: Eukaryota > Viridiplantae > Streptophyta > Magnoliopsida > Asparagales > Asphodelaceae > Hemerocallis > Hemerocallis citrina. The sequence goes on from CM030368.1 coordinate 128,892,929, forward strand.
AGAAGGAAAGAGAAAACAAGTACCCTTCAATTGCAAGTTACGGGCCACTTTTAATGTAGAATACAAGCACATGGGAAAACCAACAAATAGCATGGAATAATGCATCAATAGTGATAACTAGCATGAATTAGTAAAACAAAGTCAACTAGCATGGTATTCTAACAGTACAGATGTTTTATATCAATTACAATGTCATATGGAAACTAACAGTGTCCAGTAACAATAAGCTCAGTACACCGGTGAATCAGGATAACAGTATAACAGTATCAGTCCAACAATGTCAATCTAACAGTATCAATCTAAAAGTATCAGTCTATGTTCTTATAGTCTTTGTGTGTATTACTAGCTAGGTAGCACTTCATGCGCCCCAAAAACATAACACATGGTTGCTACAACAAACAGTTTCGCTTTTAGATTTCATAGTGGACCATAATGGGGCAGTGTACTCAGGTATCAGTAACAGTAGCAGTAGCAGTAAAGTAACAGTAACAGTAATAGTAGCAAAAAAGTAATAGTAACAGTAGCAGTACGGAACACTAGTTCCCTTCAAAGTACATGTTTCCATATTTCCCACTACTAGAACTTCCCTTAAGAAACCCCGGCTTGGTTATTTTTATTATGGTCATCAAACAGACATGATGGTGCATGAAATAATGTCAAACCAACATGGTATAATCAGTATTAGGTTCAGGGAAACAATCAAGCATGCATAGATGATATACAGTCACATCAACGCGCAAAACAGTGTATGTTCATATTCAGGACAGCATAACAGTACTGCACTAAAACAGTGAATCTCGTCGCTACAGAAATGCAAATCTGGATCCGCCGAAGAATCTGAAAAATAGACTCCCAACCGAATCCAGAGAATATAAATAAGTCACATAGTAATTCACAAAATCATAACTCAAACTGGTTTGAATCCGAAAAATATGTTCAATCAGAATTCAGTAAAACGAATTCTCAGTCTGAAAAACAGCATCAAAACCTCTCAAATAAATCCAGAAAAAATCTGGGGTATTCCCCTATATGTCTAAAATCAAAATATAAAGTTTCATAATATTTCAAAAAAATTAGTTCAGTCATCAAAAATAAGAAAACATCAAAAACAATAGTTTGGCAGTTCTGGAATTTCCAACACTGCTGTACAAAAACTAAAATATCTCGCAAGCCGTGAACCGAAATCCAAATCCGCCAAAGTCAGATGAAAAAAGATAAAATAAAATAACTTTCATATTTCAAAAATATTTTCCATAAAGTAAAAGAAATCAGGGTGAAAACGCAATTCTTTACAGGACAGCGAGCAAAATACAGCAAGTATGGCTTTTGTAAACATGCATGAAACGACATATAAAACTCATTAATAAAACCTATCAAAATTCTGGGTAATCCCTAGATAGGTATAGAAAAACCAAACAAAGTTCTAGATCAAAATAATATGTGTCGCACAAGTATCAAAATAATTTAGTCATCAAAATCACCAAGAAACGAAATCTGGAAAAGATCTACACCTCTGTAGTAAAACAGTCATAAGTCACTCATACGAAAACGAAATCGAGCAAGGTTAGAGGGGTTGGAAAATAGACAAAATTCTCTAAACTCATGTTTTATACCGAAATTAAGTTGCTGACTTCAAGACAGTCCAAAACAGCAGCCAAAACATATCAGTGACAAAATACATATTTTTCCCTTTAACAACAACTCAACATATATCATACAAAACTTGTTCAAAGCACATCCAAATTTGAAATCGAGTCTACCAAGTATCCAAACATTATGAATTAGGGTGATTAACATATCTAAAACAAGTCTATCACATGGATCCAACAAATGCACAATTTCTCATTACTAACTCACATATTCGAATCATCTCAAATAAACGGTAAATCCTAAGTTGTACTCATGTCATAAATGTCGTGAGGCAACTATGGTCAAGTTTTCATAATAAAGACAAAACCCATCAAAGATAACACACACACAAGTTGTCTCTAGACCCAACTACACTATAGGTGGTATTTTTGACTTGTATCAAACAAAGGAATTGGAGTACAAGTAAATTGCCTTAAACGAAGATGAAAACGACGAAAATCAAGAGTGACGGGAGTGGATCCCGACAACGAACAAAATCCACGAATGAAAATCTACGAATCAACGAATCCAAGCAAACTCGTGCAAAATCACCACACGAGCAAAACTCCACAAAGTGAGAGAGAGATCAAAAGAGCGAGAGATGGCGGCATCGGCCTGGTGTCGCTCTGGCTGTCGCTGGCTTGGTTGATGGCGAACGGAAGCAAGGGATAGAGAGGGAGTCTGGTCGTTGTCGGTGGTCGGATGGATGTGGGGATGGAGTGCAAGCCGGAGGGGGGGTGTGCGGGTTGGAGTGCAGGCCAGAGAGAGGCTCGGCCTGGGGGATGGGCGTCGGGTGTGTGCACAGCGCAGCCAAGGAGGGGAGGCCGGGGGTAGGTTTAGGTGATTAGGGTTAGGGTTTTAGTAGGAGATGAGGGTTTATATATATAGTGGAGTTTAGGGTTGATGTGGGTATGGGTATTGGGTTGTGGGTAGTTTAGGAGTAGTAATAGGATTAATCCAATAAGACAAATGGGGATCAAATTGAATGGGATTCAAACTAGGATTGGGTAATTTGGCTTTGGTAATCAATTAGGGATCAAAATAATATGATTAGGAATGGGGTAGACCACCAAATCACCAAGAGTACCCAAAAAATAAAAATAAAGAGAACAAGGCAATAATAAAGAGCGAAAACAACAACCATGAACAAGAACAACCAAGAAATCGAAAATAACTAGCAAAAATCAAGAATGAGAAAAGAAAATGGAAATATATTGAAATAACTCAATATACGGTCCAAGGAAAAAAAAACAAGAGAGTACAAATACATAAGAAAAGAAAAAAAAATACACCAAAAATATGAAAAATAAAAAATAGGGGTTACATTCGTAATTTATTAAATAATTAATTAACTTAACAAGATAAGGACAGACACTAGATGGTGATATGACGGAATGAGAGCAAATATGAGTTATGGACTCTAGGATGATCAAAGGAGTGAGATATTCCCCAGTATTCCGAGGTGATGGATATAAAGGCCATAGAGTGATCCGCGGAATGGGATTGATCTCCAGTATTCCGAGGATGAGAGTGACGTTCATCGGATGTTTGTGCAATGAAGGTTCCACGATGACCTGCGGAGTGAGACAATCCCCAGTTTTTGGGATGATGGACGTAAGGGCCACATAATGATCCGAGGAGTGGGATTGGCCTCCAGTATTCCAAGGGTGAGAACCGATACTTGCAGAATGTCTAAATCTCGTAATAGTCATCGTAGTAGGAATAGTTGCATAACGGGGGATTAAACCCTATCAAGTGGAGAACGATAAGGGCTTGTACCGGACCTATATAGAGTGGGATGCATAGAATCCAACAAGTATGCATTAGAGAGTCAGCATATAGTTTTGGTGTTTTCTTGACTTGGTTTTATGCATGTTGTTTCGGGTTCTCCTATACTTGACACTTAGTCTAGTTTCACTTGATGTTTTCATGTTTTATTTATTGTCATTTTTTATTCCATTTGTTACTACTATTGACACATGATGTTTATGATTATACCTTATGTTTTATTTTATGTTGCATTTTTTTTATGTCACTAACACCGTTATGGCTGACCCCTGTAGTTTTGGGGGTTAGGGTTATCTCTACCCTTATGTTTTAAAGGTAGGTACCTATAGCATTGGGATTTGGATGCATGTGCTAGAATAATGTTGTGACTTATGCAAATTGTAAAAGCTTGTGTTGTAAAAAAAAGAATTTGTAATTCAAGGTGTTTATTTTTCCGCTATGCTTTGTAATGAATTAATATACTAAAAGTTGAAAATTTTACCTGTGTTTTTGGCTATGTTTACTATTACAATTGAGGTAGATGCTGGGAATTGTGCCATGTATTTCTAAGATATTATATTGGAAATTTGGGGTGCTACGGAGCACATGACATTGGCCCAGCGAATGACTAACGTCACCCATAAGTTGTTTATCTGATCAACTCAACAATATAATCAATATAGAACAATCGCGCAGGCAATAATAATAATCTCATGAACAATAATACTTAGAATGAAGCAATAAAAATATTCAAATACAATAATAATCCGAAACAGATTATTGCTATGTGGGTTATTTACTTATTTTAATAAATTTATATTTTGTTATATAATCTTATTATTATTATTATTATTATCGTTATTGTAATTATTATCCTTGTGATTATTATTATTGTTATTATTATTACTACTTTTGATTGTTTATTAAAAATCTATTTCTATTTATTAATTGTATTTGTAGTTATTTCAAATTATTTATATATTGTAAATACAAATTATATTTTGTTATATAATCATATTTTTATTAGGTTATTCTTTCCCCTATTGGATCTAAAACTCATTTATTATCCAAACACACTCTTATTGGATCTGACTAGTTAACCCATCAACCCTACATCTTTAAACCCCTATATATACTATACTAACCACCCCCCCCCCCCAACCTTACCCTAGCCCCTATTCAACCCCATCCGCCAACCCTTCACCCTAACCCCATATATTGTGCAACCCCTAGCCACCTTTACTGTTCATCTTCATCAACCCATCGCCCCGCTTACCCCCTGTTCTCCTCGCGCGCGCGCGATTCACACCGCAACCATCAACCTCCTCATTTCCATCCATTCCACCATCGTCAACCTCCGCATCCGCAGTCATCGTCAAACCACTCTCCTCCTCGACATCGAACCACACAATCCCCTGCCATGGCCTCAACCTCTCGCTCGTCTCCCTTCCTCTGTTTCGAAACAAAACAGAGCAACCTCATCCTCGCCATCCTCCAACACCACCGCGACCTCTGCAACCTCCCATCGCCATTGCCAACCCCACCTCAGCTCATCAACCCCTGCAACCGCCAGCCCCATAACCGAACCCATTGAAGCTCACGTTGTCGCAAACCTTCACCGCGACCACAGCCTGCTCTCCATTATCCTCCATCACAAATGTCATGCCCTGCTTCCCAAAAAGAGTTACGGAATACGGATACGTGACTAAGCCTAGCGAATGATTTTCATCATCCATAAACTGTCAGGATCTTTACAATAAGCACAATTATAAACAAGAGATATATAAGAGAAATAGTCAACCACGCATGCATAACTGAATCAATATAGTCAACATAATTACTTGAAATAAGAAGCAAGAATACTGAATTTCAAATAATTGTGTCTGGAACAAAAATACAAGTCTGGAACACAAAGCCCAATACAAAATAATCCATATAATCAAGTACAATTATTCAAGATAAGCACCAAGAAATAAATAAATATAGCAAAAATCTCAAATCAACTATAATCTCAGATCACCTACTCCATCGGGCAGTTGATCACCATAATCTGCAATTTAACAAATTACAAGAAGAGGAAAAACAAACAAAACACCTGTCAAAGCAAGTTACGGACCGCTTGTAGTGCAGACGACAAGTACAAGGAAAGATAAACAAGAATAGAGTAACAGCAGAAGCAAGAATAACATGGAAAGATGTAGTAATAAAATAGAGGAACTAACTCAAATCAAGAACAGAAACAACTAGCATGGCAAGATGAACGGAAGCAAGTGGCATGTAACAAGTGTCAAGTTTCAAGTAAACGAGTAATGAGTAACATGTGTCAAGAATCAACTATCATGTACAAGTAACAAGTAACAAGTGTCAAGTGATCATGTTCAAGTCTTGTATTTATTACTATCTAGGTAGCACTGCATGCGTCCCAGGTCTTTACCACATGGTTTCTACATTCAAACAATTTTGTATTAGATTTCATAATGGATCATTAAGGGCAGTGTACTCAAGGACAAGCTCTAAGTAATCAAGTATCAAGCTCCAAGTAACCAGATATCAAGCTCCAAGTTTCAAGTGTGAAAGTGCCATGTAATCACGTGTCAAGCTCCAAATAACAAAATATCAAGCTCCAAATAACCAAGTAGTATCTATGAATCCTCTTCCGAGTACAAGTTTCTGTATTTTCCACTATTAGATCTTTCCTTTTAAACCCCGACTTAGTTTCTTGTTATTATTATTCAAGCAAGCATGGATGTGCACAAACAAGTCGATAAGGAACAAGTACAAGTTGAATAAAGGACATGAACGAGTGAAGAAAGACTCAAAATATACTGAGACAATGGAAATTCTAATTCGGGACAGCAAGACAGTACTACACCATATCTGGAATTTCCATTACCACGGACATGCAAATCTGGATCTGTCAGAAGATCTGAAAAATAGAATCCTGGTCGAATCCAGAAAATATATATAAGTCATATGGTATTTCACAAAACATGACTCAAAACAGAATAGTATTCAGAAAACGTGTTCAGCCATAAATCAGAAACTTGTATTCTTAAATAGAATAACGGCATAGAAACTTACTGATTAAATCCAACAAAAATCTTGGGTATTCCCTACTATGTTTAGTATCAGAAAATAAGGTTTCATAATTTTTCAGTATAGATAGAATAGTCAAGTTAAATCAGAAAACAACAAGATACAGCAGTTTTGTAAATCTGGAATCATAAACACTGCAGTACTAAAACAGCGATATCTCACAAAATATAAATCGAAATCCAGATCCGTCAAAAGGATGATAAAATAGATACAGTAGGCTACAACTCTTATTCACAAAGTTGTTATAGAAAGCAAGCAGAATCAGGTTGTAATTTAGGTTCTTTACTGAACAGCATGAAAATTCTACAAGTAAAGTAGTTGTTTGCAAGTATAGAATTGTTCATAAAAGACATCAATTAAATCCAAAAAAATTAGGGGTTAATTCCAACCAAGTCTAGTTGTACTCAGCAAAATATTGAATCAAAATTTTATCTTCAGAATTAGTAGAAAAATAATTTACCATACAGAATTCGTATAAAACTAGATCTGAAATTTTCTACACATCTGTAGAAAAACAGAAATAACTTGCAAATCACAAATCGAAACTGAGATCTATCAAAAAATCTGGAAAGTAGACAGAATTCTCTAAAATTCATATTCATAAATAATTTTCATATACTGAACTTAATAGGGTCTAAAATACTGAACAAAAACGGGATACAATAAAAACTGAAATCTTCTTTATGCATAAAATCAACATATATCATATGAAACTCATCCAAGTCATAACAAAGGTGAAATATGGTGTACTAGATGTCCAAGCAACATGGTGTAGGGTATTTAGCAAGTCTACTACAAGTTATACTACAACTAACACATCAAGAATTCAAGATCATACAACACCTCATAAATCACCAACAACATGCATGTATATATCAAGAATCTATTAGGTCTAAGTTATTTCATGTCGTGTGTGTAACGAGAGGACTATGGGTGGATCAACAACTACAGGCAAGATCAAACAAAGGATCCATGGGGATAGATCTTGAAGCAACTACACTACAGGCGGTATTTAGTACATGTATTATACAATAAAAAGAATATAAGTTACTTGCCTTATAGACGACGACGGGAACGAAGCAAAAGCAAGAATAATGGGAACGGATCCCAGGCTCGAACTCAATGAAAGACTATGAGCAAACAAACCCACGATCACCATGAGATCACTCACGCACACCATGAGAGAGAGAGAGACTGGATGAGAAGGCGATGGCGGAAGCACTCGCTGTTGCTGCTGCTGGCTTCGCTCGGGAGGAGGTAGGGCCATGCGGGGGTGGCTTTCGGTGTGGCGTCGCAACAGGAAGGAGGCAGCACCGAGGAGACGGGGCGGCGCAATGGCTGCATGGCGAGGGAGGAGGAGACGAGGACCAGGAGGTTGCAGCGGTCGTTGCTGTCATCTACGACGCGATGGAGGAGGAGCACAAGGGGGAGCACCGGGGTGTGTATATATATATATATATATATATATTGTGCCCATCTCAATTTTTTTTTGATTAATCCTATTCTGTTGCTTAATGGGTCTTAATACCCATTAGCTTATTACCCTAAAACCCACTAATACCCTACAAGCCAACTAAACCCATACCCATTACTTTAACCCATCAGAACCCTACCCGAAACCCAAAATACCCATCTGCACCCCTAAACCCTAATATCTCACGTGTTTGTTTATAGGGTATTAGTGGGTTAAAGTAATGGGTATGGGTTTAGTTGGCTTATAGGGTATTAGTGGGTTTTAGGTTAATAAGCTAATGGGTATTAAGACCCATTAAGCAACAGAATAGGATTAATCAAAAAAAAATTGAGATGGGCATAACAGGATAATTAAGATTGGGCATGAACAATGAACAATTAATAATGGGGATCAAAAAGAAAGTTCGATAGATCAGAGATGAATTAGTATGTAGACAAATGAGTCAAGGAGATCAAATAAAGAGCGACAAATCAAAATTGATGAATATATTGGTAATGAAGATCAAATACACGATTCAAAAAGAGACAGAGAAACACAATATGAATAAATACACAAAAAAGAAAGAAAAAAATAAACCCAAAAATACATAAAATGAAAAACAAGGGTTACAAATCCTACCCACCTAACAAGAAGAATTTCATCCTCGAAATTCAAACAAGAGGTGCATAGGGTAACCCTGAAAGAAAAGAAAGAACAAAACAAATAGCTACTCAAACAGATGAGGAAACTTCTACTGAATCTCCTCCTCCAACTCCTAAGTCGACTCACCTGGCGAGTGAGGATTACAAGAAACACGAACCAGATTGATGACCTTATTCTTAAGCACTTTCTCCCGCCGATCCAAAATAGTGACTGGCGGAATCTTACAAGTCAAATCCGGCCGAACGGTCAACTCAGGATAGTCAATCACGTGTCTCTCATCTCGGATATATCTCCTTAGTTGTGAGACATGGAAAATATCGTGCACTAATGATAAAGCTGGCGGCAATGCAAGACGATAGGCCACCTTGCCTACTCTCTCCATAATATCAAACAGTCCAATAAACCTAGGGCTGAGCTTGCCCCCACCACCAAACCGAACGACACCTTACCAAGGCAATACCTTTAGAAAAATATAGTCACCAACCTCAAACTCCAAAGCTCTCCATGGACATTAGCCCATCGCCTTTACCTATCCTAAGTTACCTGCAAGTGCTTCCTGATCTGAGTCACCGCATCAACTATCTTGGTGATCAACTCCGGACCCAACAACTTTCTCTCACCAATCTCATACCAGCACACTGGTGATCTGCACTTCTGCCCATAAAGTTCCTCGAACGTTAGCTTTAAGACTGGCCTGAAAGCTATTATTGTATGAGATCTCTAAGAGATGTAAATGGTCCTCCCATGATCCACCGAACTACAGCATACATGACCTCAACATGTCCTCTAGCGTCTGGATGGTATGCTCTGACTGTCCATCTGTCTAGGGATGAAAAACTGTACTGTACTTCAATTTACTTCCCACACTACTTTGTAGACACTCCCAAAACTGAGATCTAAATCTCGTATCCCTGTCGAATACAATACTGACTGGAACCCCATGATGTCTGACAATCTTTTGCATGTACTTCTCAGCTAGGCTCTCATTAGACCATCCGACACGGAAGGAAATAAAATGAGCACTCTTTGTCAGTCGGTCGACAATCACCCAAATGACATTGTGATTCTTAGGACTCCTCGGCAAAGTGGTAACAAAATCCATAGTGATGTGTTCCCATTTCCACTTCGGAAAGGGAAGCGGTTGAAGAAGTCCGGCGGTCCTCTGATGCTCTGCCTTCACCTGCTGGCAGATAGAACAGAGAGATACAAACCGAACCATAGCCTTCTTCATACCGTGCCACCAGAAATGAAGCTTCAAATCCCGATACATCTTAGTACCTCCAGGATGAATAGAATATGATGACTGGTGGGCTTCCTCAAGCAACCTTTGACGAACTTTACCCTTCGGGACACACAACCTGGACCCAAAATGAAGCGAACCATCATCATGAATAACCATATCCGTTCTGGTACCAACCTCAACTTCTACTCTAAAATCCTGCAACTGCACATCACCAGCCTACGCTTCTTTGATTTGATCAAGAAGAGATGACTGAAGTTGGAGCACTAAAAAACTCCGATCAGAACTCGGCAACAACACATCCAACTCCAACCTCCGCATCTACTCAACCAAATCTTTCTGCTGAGTCAGGAACATAGCTGTCGGTCTCTTACTCAAGCATATGGCACCAAGTTCACTCTACCAGGATGGTATTGCAAACTGGTGTCATAATCGGCCATAAGCTCCAACCAACATCTTTGCCTCATGTTCAACTCCTTCTGGGTGAAGACGTACTTAAGACTTTTGTGGTCTTTAAAGATCTTCACTCGGTCCCCAAGTAAATAGTGTCTCTACAGCTTCAAAGCAAAGATCACTGCCGCTAACTTCAAGTCATGAGTCAGATAGTTCTTCTCATGCGGCCTCAACTGCCTCGATGCATAAGTAACGACTCGGCCCTTCTACATCAGAACTGCTCTAAGACCCTTACCAGAAGCATCACAGTGAACTACAAATCTACCTAAACCATCTGGAATAGTCAACACTGGCGTTGACGTCAACCTGCTCTTCAACTCAGCAAAAGCCTCACTGCAAGCCTCAGACCAACAGAAATTCTGATCCTTCCCAGTCAGCTTAGTCAATGGTCCTGCTATCTTCGAAAAACCTTGGACGAATTTCCGATAATAGCCAGTTAGACCAAGGAAACTCCTTACCTCTGAAACTGACTTGGGAACTAGACAATTCTTCATAGCCTCAACCTTGGATGGATCTATAGAAATATCATCGCCCGAGATAATGTGCCCCAAGAAAGTAACACTGTTGAGCCAAAACTCACACTTGCTGAGTTTCCTATAAAGCTGATTCTCCCTCAAGGTCTGCAGAACCAACCTAAGATGCTCAGCACGATCTCCCTGATTCCAAGAATACACCAGAATGTCATCAATGAATACCACCAAAAATCTATACAGGAACTGGGAAAAGACCCTGTCCATAAGGCTTATGAATACAGCTAGCGCATTGGTGACCCCGAACGGCATCACAAGATACTCATAATGCCCATATCTAGTCCTGAATGCAGTCTTTTGTACATCCATCGCCTTCGCCTTGACCTAATGATATCCAGAACGAAGATCCAACTTCGAGAAAACAGCTGCTCTGCTCAAATGATCAAATAAGTCATCGATCCTGGGCAACGGATATAGGTTCTTCATAGTAACATTGTTCATTTCTCGATAATCAACGCACAGTCGACGAATACCATCCTTCTTGTTGACAAAAAGGATTGGAGCACCCCATGGCAAAACACTGGGTCTGATGAACCCCAAATCAAGCAACTCCTAAATCTGCACCTTAAGCTCTGCTAACTCAACCGGTGCCATCCTGTAGGGACTCTTCGATATCGGTGCCATACCAGACTGAACTTCAATACCGAACTCCACATTTCTATCAGTGCGTAATCCAGGCAACTCCTCTGAAAAAACATCTAGGAAATCAAGCACTAATAGTGACGCAGCCTCACAGCCTGAGTGCAATTCCATCACACAAACCTCCTGATCAACTGCAGTCTTAGCTCGGCCAAGGGGCTACTCCCCGACATGGAACTAAAACTCTGCGCAACCTAGGATCTGGAATACATCTTTCTTGGCACGGAAATCTATGATGGTGTGGGATTCACCCAACCAATCCATACCGAGAATGACGTCAAATCCTGAATTCCCAATGACAATCAGGTCGGCCTTGAAATCTGCACCGCCAATAACTACGGGACTCTGCCTGCACTCCTAGGAACAAATGACAACACCTCCCTTGTCACAATGTTCCAAGCCTCTGACATAATGCTAATGACGAGCCACGAACCGAGAAGAGACGAAAGAATGGGTTGCCTCGGAATCAAAAGAACATGAGCAGGGAAAAAGCAAACAAGGACAAAGCCTAAGATAGAATCAAAAGCAAGAGGAACAGAATTGATGATCAAGGGTGAGGAAAACACAATGCAGAAGGACAATATGAAAGAATGATGCAAGAGAAATGAAAGAGGCAAAAAGGAAACACCAAAAACAACAAAACAACAAAATGCAAAATATACCTGGAACAACACCCTCTGCTGTCTCAACATCAGCAGCAGTCAGGTTGAAAGTCTGACCTCTCCTGGGGGCAACGGTCCTCTGACCAACAATCTGGCACTGAGGAGGAAGTGGTGGCCTGACTGGACCACGAGCTGGGGCCGCGTGCTAAACTGGACCCCTGGCTGGAAGAGCCATCCTCTGGTACGGACAATCCCGCAACGTATGAATAGGAGCACAACAACCAAAACAGCGGCGATTGGCTCGCCTGCAGTCGTTGCGCTCATGCCCAGTAAATCGGTAAAAGTCGCAAAACTAACCTTCTGAGGACCCGCAGAAAAGTAAGGAGTTGCCCTGACTAGATGGGCTGGGACAAGCCTCCGAATCGGCCCGCTAGAAGGCCTAGCAACAACAGAGTGCAGAACAGTCCGCCGGGGCGGAGTCAACCTGCCACGAGCTTGCTCCTGAGCTCGAGCTGCCTCAAGAGCCTCAGTATAAGTACGCAAGTGAAGGGAGATCAGTTGCACCCGAATATCTTGCTCAAGTCCCAGCGTGAATCTACGAGTTCTGTTTTCTTCGTTCGCCACAAGAACGGCTGCGAAGTGGCTAAGTCTTGTAAATTTTGCTGCATACTCATCCACAGACCTGGAGCCATGTTTCAAGAGAGTCTCATGTTACAACATTGTATGGACAATATGTAGAAAAATTTCAAAATAGAAATAACGACCAACCTATTTCTGGGTCAGGAACTGTTGCTCCATTTCAACTCGAGTGCTGTAAGGGAAGAACTTCTCCAAAAAGCTCCTAGTGAACGTGGCCCAAGCAATAGGCCGCACGAGCCTTTTGGACTCGGACCTCCACCAAATGTGGGCCAGATCAACCAGTTGTATGGTTACCACATCCACTCTATCAGTATGGGAAACTCTTGCTGCCAAAAGTAACTACTAGTCTTGATCAGCCACTAATCTGTCTCCACAGGCGTCTCAGTGCACGAGAGTCTGTCAGGATGCAGCCTCATGAAATCAGTGATTGTACCTAGATGAGGAGGGAGAGCTGCCTGCATAGGCACAGTGGGAGGCGGAACCCGGGCAGCTTCCAAAGTAGCCATTACAAGGTCACTTTGGTTTTGCTGCATATTGATCAACCGTTCCAACACATTAGTAACAGCCTCAAGCCCGGGCTGATCTTCTTGAAGATGAGAAGTGGAACCTCTACGAGACATGGTCGGCATAAGATCAAAAATAGTTAGCATGAAGACCATTGTTGATTATAATTCATTTATGTATGCATGTTATGTGTACTGTTGAGCCAATCCCCGATCGAACCAAGCTTGTCTAATATATCAGTCAAACTAATACATTAGCCAAATCTGGACTCTGATACCACTAAAAACCTTATCACGCCCCGCTTCCTAAAAGAGATGTGGAATACGGATACATGACTAAGCCCAGCGAATGATTTTCATCATCCATAAGCTGACAGGATCTTTACATCAAGCACAAGTATAAACAAGAGATATACAAGAGAAATAGTCAACCATGCATGCATAACTGAACCAATATAGTCAACAAGATTACTTGAAACAAGAAGCAAAAATACTGAATTTCAAATAATCATGTCTGGAACAAAAACACAAGTCTGTGACACAAAACCCAATACAAAATAATCCATGTAACTAAGTACAAATATTCAAGATAAGCAACAAGAAATAAATAGATATAGCAAAAATCTCCAGCCAACTAGAATCACAGATTACCTACTCCATCGGGCAGCTGATAACCCTAATATGCAATTTAACAAATTGCAGGAAGAGGAAAAAGAAACAAAATGCACGTCAATGCAAGTTATGGGCCGCTTGTAGTGTAGACGACAAGTACAAGAAAAGATAAACAAGAATAGAGTAACAGCAGAAGCAAGAATAGCATGGAAAGATGTAATAACAAAATAGAGGAACTAACACAAATCAAGAACAGAAACAACTAGCATGGCAAGATGAACGGAAGCAAGTGGCATGTAACAAGTGTCAAGTATCAAGTAAAAGGGTAACGAGTAACATGTACAAGTAACAAGTAACAAGTGTCAAGTGATCATGTTCAAGTCTTGTATTTATGACTATCTAGGTAGCTCTTCATGCGTCACAGGTCTTTACCACATGGTTGCTACATTCAAACAATTTCATTTTAGATTTCATAGTGGATCATAGAGGGCAGTGTACTTAGGGACATGCTCCAAGTAATCAAGTATCAAGCTCCAAGTAACCAGATATCAAGCTCCAAGTGTCAAGTGTGCAAGTGTTAAGTAATCACGTGTCAAGCTCCAAATAACCAAATATCAAGCTCTAAATAACCAAATATCAAGCTCCAAATAACCAAGTAGGATTTATGAGTCCTTTTCTGAGTACACATTTCTGTATTTTCCAGTATTAGATCTTTCCCTTTAAACCCCAGCTTAGTTTCTTGTTATTATTATTCAAGCATGGATGTGCAAAAACAAGTCAAGAAATATGGTAAGATGACAAGGAACAAGTACAAGTTGAATAAAGGACACGAACGGGTGAAGAAAGACTCAAAATATACTGAGACAACGAAAATTCTAGTTCGGGGCAGCAAGACAGTGTGCACCAAATCTGGGATTCCCGTTTCCACAAACATGCAAATCTTGATCTGTCAGAAGATCTGTAAAATAAACTCTCGGCTGAATCCAGAAAATATATATAAGTCATATGGTATTTCACAAAAACATCACTCAAAACAGAATACTATCGAGAAAACGTGTTCAGCCCGAAATCAGAAACTTATATTCTTAAATTGGAAAATGGCTTAAAAACTTATTGATTAAATACAAGAAAATTCTGGGGTATTCCCTAGTATGTTTAGTATCGGAAAACAATATTTTATAATTTTTCAAAATACATATAATAGTCAAGTAAAATCAGAAAACAGCAAGATACAACAGTTTTGTAAATCTGGAATCATAAACACTGCAGTACTAAAACAACAATATCTCACAAAATATAAATCAAAATCCAGATCTGTCAAAAGGGTGATAAAATAGATACAGTAAGCTACAACTCTTATTTACAAATCTTTTATAGACAGCAAGTAGAATCAGATTGAAATTTAGGTTCTTTACTGAACAGCATAAAAATTCTGCAAGTAAAGTAGTTGTTTGCAAGTATAGAATAGTTCATTAAAATCATCAATTAAATCCACAAAAATTAGGGGTTAATCCCAATCAAGTCTAGTTGTACTCAGCATCAAAATATTATCTTTAGCATCAGTAGAAAAATAATTTACCATACAGAATTCGTATAAAACTATATCTGGAATTTTCTACACATCTGTAGTAACACATAAATTACTTGCAACTCACAAATCGAAACTGAGATCTGTCAGGAAATCTGGAAAGTAGACAGAATTCTCTATATTTCATATTCACAAATAATTTTCATATACTAATCTTAATAGGGTCTAAAATACTGAACAAAAACGGGGTACAACAAAAACTAAAATCTTCTTCATACATAAAGTCGACATAGATCATATGAAACTCATCCACTTCATACCGAACATGAAATATGGTGTACTAGATGTCCAAGAAACATGGTATAGGGTATTTAGCAAGTCTACAACAAGTTATATCACTACTAACACATCAAGAATGCATGATCATACAACACCTCATAAATCACGAACAACATGCATGTATACATCAAGAATTTATTAGATCTAAGTTATTTCATATCGTGTGTGTAACGAGACGACTACGGGTGGATCAACAAATAGAGGCAAGATCAAACAAGGGATTCATGGGGATAGAACTTGAAGCAACTACAATACAGGCAGTATTTAGTACTTGTATTATACAACAAAAAGAAGTTACATGCCTTAAAGACGACGACGGGAACGAAGCTAGTGCAAGAATAACGGGAATAGATCTCGGGCACGAACTCAACAAACGAGTACGAGCAAAAGAACCCACAATCACCACGAGATCACACACGCACACCTAGAGAGAGAGAGACTGGATGAGAAGACGACGGCGACCAAGGGCGATGGTGGGAGCACTCGCTGTTGCTGCTGCTGGCATCGCTCGGGAGGAGGCAGGGCCAGGCGGGGGTGGCTGTCGGCATGGCATCACGACAAAAAGGAGGGAGCACCGAGGAGACGAGGCGGCGCGTTGGCTGCGCCGCGAGGTAGGGGGAGAAGGGGACAAGGGGGTCACGGCGGACGTTGTTGTCCTCTAGACACGATGGAGGAGGAGCAAAGGGGGAGCGCCGCGGTGTTGTTCTGTCGCTGGGTACTAGGGAGGCACTGCCAAGGGGAGTCGAGGGAGCATAGAGCCGGGGCAAGGAGGTTGGGATGGGTTTAGGGAAAGAGAAGGAGGAGCGGCTAGGTTTTGTGGGGGGGGGGGGGGGAGAGAACAGGATGTATATATATGTATATACAAACAGGTTGTAATATTAGGGTTTAGGGGTGCAGATGGGTATTTTGGGTTTCGGGTAGGGTTCTAATGGGTTAAAGTAATGGGTATGGGTTTAATTGGCTTGTAGGGTATTAGTGGGTTTTAGGGTAATAAGCTAATGGGTATTAAGACCCATTAAGCAACTGAATAGGATTAATCAAAAAAAAAAGTAATGAGATGGGCACAAGAAGATAATTAAGATAGGGCATGAACAATGAACAATTAATAATGGGGATCAAAAAGATAGTTCGATAGATCAGAGATGAATTAGTATGCAAACAAATGAGTCAAGGGGATCAAATAAAAAACATCAAATCAAAATTGATGAATATATTGATAATGAAGATCAAATACATGGTTCAAAAAGAGACAGAGAAACACAATATGAATAAATACACAAAGAGAAAAAAAAATACACCCAAAAATACATAAAATGAAAAACAGGGGTTACAGCAAATCCACCATCACCTGCACCCTCCTCGATGCCTCCACACCACAGTCACCCCCATCATCGCCTTTATCTCCTCTTCCTCTGTTTTTTGTCCAAAACAGAGGGGCACCTCGACCGCCACACTCGCCCTCATCGTCACCCTACTCTCCGCCGTCAACCACAACCGCTCCGCCGTGGAAGCACTGCCAGTAGACTGCCGTCGACTACCCCCACCGCCGCCCACCGTCGAAACCAAGACAGAGCCGAAACCCTTTGAGTTGATGTTGGTTTTTATCACTTGAATCATGGGCCATCCGATCAGCATCGCGATTGTGATCATCATTAAGATCTTGAGCTTGATCATGGCTTTGATCATCAGCCGTCCATTTGATCCAATCATGATCATTATCTTCTTGATCCTTTGATCTCGGCCGTTCGTTCGATCTTGTTATTACTGCTTTGCCGATCCTTGCTGTGTTGTTTTGGGTTGTACACGTAGTGTGCACATGTTATTATGGGTTCGTGTTCGTTGCTCCGGGATTCTCATCCCGTTATTCTTGGTATTCAATTTTACCGTCAATAAGGCAAGTCACTTTTCTCCTGAATTGTACATTGTATCAAATTCAAGTTTCATTGAAATTCTTGCAAGTAGATCCTATTCGTTATCGTATGATTGTATGATTATCCTTAGTTGGGTCTATTGAGGGTTTATACGAGCTAACCCCAATATTCTTGACATTGTACCACTTTTTACTCTAAAGATTGAATCTTTCATGCATCGATATAGTATTCATGATAGGGTTACTCATATAATCACGACAAAATTAATTATTGTAGAGAAAATTAATAGGTTGTATGTTATTTGATCGATTGATGTTTGATTGTTGATAAATTAATGTATGTCAGTGTTTTTAATTTTATTGATCATGTTTTGACACCCATCATGCTAATTATGAAGTTTATTGACTATTAGAATTGTTACCCATCATGTTTAATTAATTTATTTCATGAAAAATACCCAAAACCCTGTATGTTGCTTGTTGGGTGTATATTTTTTGTTATTTTCGACCCAGTAAATGATCTTAAAATGAATTACTTTCTGAAATAGAATTGTATCCTAATCTTTCTAGTTTCCAAAACATCTTGAATTTCTGAATTCCGAGTTGAGTAACAAAAATTATGCCCCTTTTACTACAGCTGTGCTTTTATTTCTAGATTTTCAGGTTCATGTATGTTTCATGTTTAAACTATTAAAAGGCTGATCAAATTATAAAATATTGCTCTGAAAATTTCTAGATTGTTACTTAACATGTTTAGGAGTCTAATAAATATTTTTAATAAATTTTATTTCAATTTTTTTCTGATTCTAAAAATATAACAACATGATGTCGAAATTCTACCTGAGCATGAAATATGTAAAGAATGTTGTGTTTGACCCAGCTACTGTTGTCGGATTTTGAACTTTAAATATGCGTTGGAACTGTGTGGAAGTCTAGTTTCTAGAATTTCTGAAGGATTCAGTTTTCGATTTTGTAGCAGCGGGAAATTATATTTTTGTACAGACTACTCTTGCTGTCCAGAATTTTATATTCCAGATTTTAATTGCTAAATTATTCCTATATCATAGTATTGCATAAATCGAAGTATGTATGTTGCATTGCATGATCCTAGTGTCCTATTTTCATCATTCTAAGTGTCTTATTCAAGTTATCATCCTATTGTTTTCCTATTGTTACTATCATTCGTCTAATAAATTGTAAAATGTATTGTTGCATTGATCAAATAATTAACAAGCCGAGGTTTAAGGGTTGACTCTAGTAGTGGACAATATAGCGACTGTACTCGGGGGAGGGGCCCGTGTTTCCATAAATATTGTTATCGGCTATTGTTTTATCGGTTGATTGTAGCTTACAACCGTAACCCAATCTATAGTGTATTGTATCGTTGCCGAATTATCGTATCGTGCATTGAATATTGAATCGTGACTATTGAATATTGATTATCGTTGCCGAGTACATAATCTATAAAATCCAACACTAAGTCTAAATGTAACTTGTTTGTATATAGCAACCATGTGGTAAAAATGGGACGCATGAAGTGCTACATTAGTTAGGATTAAAATATTTAATAGACTTAAGAATTGACACGGCATTAACACTGCATATTGTTCATCATTGTTCCTATTGATATCGATTATTAGCCGAGTATTATTGTTAGTGATCATTGAATATTGTTATCGATTATTGAATCATTGTTTGTACCCATTGCATTATCCATCATTGATATTGATTATTGCTATCGTCCCATCTTATTGATTCCTATTGATTCATTGAATTCATTGTTATATCGTTATTCCATTGTCCCTTGCTTTCTCTACTTGCTGTGCATGACTTGCTCTAAGGACAATTTTTCTCCACTTTTTAGATGAAGTGTTCACAGGTAATGGTGGAGAATTGCCTGCTGGAATTGGAGAACAAGCTTTCTGAAGACTTAATGTTTCCTAATTGCTTATCATTTTATTGAATTTAATGTATTGAGAAGTGTTATTAATTGAAATTGGATTTATTATTGTACTAGATCTGCCTGTGGCCACGTGCCTACGACACGTCTTTAGAACGATACAGCATATGAAAAGCCTTGTAAACAGTAAATCAACAATTATGTAGCTGAAGTTTGGGAATAGTATGACAATAATTAGTTGTAAATAAAATTCTATATTTCCATTAGTATATGATGAAAAATAATTATAAATTGGGGTATAAAAGTCCATGTTTCCATAATATATATATATATATATATATATATATATATATATATATATATATATATATAATAAAACACAAAGAAAGCTATCAAGTGGCTCTCCTTCAATCCCCCCAAAAATTAAAGGCCTAGATCTAACCTCACAAAACATATTTTCCCCCCCAAAAGTTTCCCTCCAAAACTCAAATTCAAATCCCCCCACCCAAAACAACACCTTTAATTATTTCTCTCTTTCTCTTTTTCTCTTTCTCCTATTCAAAAAATTAAGAACATAAAATTTAAATTTTAAAAAAAAAAAAACTTAAAAACTATAAAAAAAAATTAAAAACTTTAAAAATAATTCAAAAAATATCAAAAACTTATAAAAAAGTTTAAAAATTCTAAAAAATTTTTAAAAAAAAATTTAAAAAAAATTTAAAATTTTAAAACTTCTAAAATTTCTAAAATTTTTAAAATTTCTAATATTTTCAAAATTTTCAAAATAATTTTTTTTTAAAAAAATTTAAAGTCTCAAAGCAATTTCAAATTCAAATCCAATATCGAACCACAATCAATAGGTCGTCGCCGATATCTGACCTGATGCTGATTCCGTATTGGTGACTCCCCTCCGCAAAATCAAGTGCGAATATCAAGCGGGTCCGTATCGGCGACTCCCTTCCACCGAATTGAGAGCCTCTATACGCAATGCGATGACTCTAATCTTATCTCATTAATCAAATTCTCATTCGAATTTTAAATTTTGTGTGTGTAGGGGATTACTTAGTTTTTTGCTGACTCGAATTTTGTGTGTACATGGGATCTAAGTTTAGAGATATATGATTGTTTTATTTTTGGGTTTAAAAAATTTTAATTTAGTTATTTATTTGATGAGTTTTTTATTATTTTGATTTAAGATGTACGCAAGTGAGAGATGGATTATTTGGTGGCCTCAATTTGGGCTTCCAAACCATAACAGGATAGGTAAGCTGATCAGCAACCTAAAATAACTTGGCAAATATGCAACATTAATTTCTTTACTACAAGATAAAATACTATCGTGAAGTGTTCCCTTCACTGGTTATTAGAAACCATGGATAATATAATATATAAGAATTTTTAGTGTATGTTTGGATATACAGGATTGGGATGACTGGAGTTTTACAAGTGAATGGTGCAAACTCTCCACTCAAGAAAGACAGCTAAAGTAAATTTGTAATTTATCCATTTTGATTTTTTTTATAAAGGTGCAGTGGGGAGACAAAGTGGAGATAAAAGAAATGGTTAGCTTGGATTATAGTTTTGAGAACTTCATGTATTTCATTTTAGTTGAAATAATAATAAGAGGTATTTTAATTGCAAACTGGGTCTCATACAAACAAATATTTAGATTATTGGTATTGTAGATACCTTCACACCTGCACTTGCATTACTATTGTATTTAGACATGTTCATAGTGGTTATGAGATTAGAGTAAGCTTTATAAAACCTATATGATAATGTCCTTGCATAACGATTACAAGCATCTAAAAGTGATGATAAAGTTAAAAAAAACTCTATGCAGTGTTTCTAACAGACTATATACATTCCAAGTAAGTTCAAGCTAATGATCAAGAAGGCGATGGTTGAGCTTAAAAGTAGATATAATGCTTCCTCATATAATATGTTTGTTACTTCAATTAATTTGCTCGATCTCCAAAACTATTTTATATAATCAAACAAAGTGCACCATTCCGAAGATGTGCCATAGGCACGTGTCAACAGGCAAACTTAGTATATATATATATATAGAGAGAGAGAGAGAGAGAGAAAGAGAGAGAGAGAGAGAGAGAGAGAGAGAGAGATAATTAAATAAATAAATGAGTTGTTTTGGGGAGGGGGGATTTGAATTTGAGTTTTGGGAGGAAAACTTTTGTGGGGGAAAATGAGTTTTGTGATGTTAGATCTGGGCCGTTGATTTTGGGGGGATTGAAGGAGAGCCGCTTGATAGCTTTCTTTGTGTTTTATTATATAGATTGGGCTTATTTCCCGAATGTTGCAATTTGTTTCCAGACGTTGGATTATTGTATTTGGATATTTTATATTGCTTTATTTCAAGTATTATTGTTCATGAGATTATTATTATTTCCTGTGCAATTGTTCTATATTTATTATATTGTTGAGTTGATCAGATAAACAACTTATGGATGACGTTATTCATTCGCTGGGCCAATGTCATGTACTCGTATTCTGTATTTTTAGCAAGCGGGGCGTGACATGCAGTCGAGCTCCTCTTTTCAGCGAGTTTGTCTTGGCATGCAATCTTTCGACGAGCTCATTTTTGCCAAGCTACAGGCGAGCTTCTATTCCCTGCGAGCTACAGGTGTGCTTGTGGGTGAGCCACTTCTCGTCGAGCTGAGGTGTCGGCAGGCTACTTGGAGAGTCGTCAAGCTATGGAGTCTCGTCGGCGAGCTCCTACATCGAGCTTAGGTGTGGGCAAGCTCAACGGTACTTTGAATTTTTGAAGTCAGGTTTTGGATCAAATTTGTGAACTCAGGATTTTCATGTTTGGGTTTTTGGACTTCGGGTTTCAGGTTAGGAAATTGGGTTTCAACCCGACTTTCTTCTACTTGTACGAGTTAGGAGCTTTCGCAGTCGATGCTAGAGTTTTTTTCTATTGGAGTTCGGGATGCTTAAGTAGGGAGTTGATCAAAGCTTGATCGTCTCTTTTGGAGCTTCTCCTATTGCAAAGGTTGGTTGTTTGATAGGTTGTAGTTGATCATCTCCTATATCGAAGTTTTGAGTGGAGATTTTCCTGTTTACTAAGCTGGGAGAAGATTTGTAGTGTTGGGTTTGGCCAAAGTTGGGGGTGAAGCTTAGGAGTTCTTCTTTGTAGAAGGGAATTGATCAGAGATTGACTTGATCACCTTGGAGCCACGTTGTGTTGGGTTTCTCTTTGTTGATGTTGAATTTTATGCCTACAAAACCCGTTATGCCCACGAAGTGTTTGTTGGTTTGTCTTCCCCCCTTGAATTCAAGATTCGAGTTGGTTGGAGATTTCCCAAATTCTTTTCTACCAAGTGTTTGTTGAGTGGTCTATCCCATCAAACCATTCTTTTGTCAACCAAGTATTGTATCGTTCACTTGTTTCGTTGATCAAATGTTTTGTAGTTGGGATATTTCTCTTATTGATTTGGGCCTAGGGTGCTTCGACCGTCAGGTCTTGTGGATGGCTCAGATATTGCCACTTGGCAGTTTGATCTTAAGGGCTCTATAAATAGGACTTAATTCCACCCCTAACTTGCTCATTTACCTCCTTCACTTTCTCTCTGTAGAATTTTTTGAGAGCCATTTTACTCGAGGGGAGAAGGAGAAGAATGTAGTCAGCCATTCCACTGTTGTGGAAACGGTGGTTGAGCCTAAGAGAGATAGGGGATGTGCACTTAAGACACCGTAGTTTGTAGTTCCCAAATTGATTAGGGAATACCCTATAATCGATCCAGACTTACTTAGGATCAACATGAAGTATGCTGAGTCAGACCGAGTCTACACCACTGTGGCTTACTATGCCATCACTATTCTTACAAGGGAAGAGCTAGTTGTGATTAGGACGGCCTTCAGGATTCCCCCCCCCCCCCCCCAGTACGGGTTACTCATACTGAGTCTTGGAGTAATGCTTGATGCCTTCTATGGGGGGCTTCGTTTGCCTCTTCACCCCATTGTTACAAAGGTACTCAATTTGTACAGTCAAAGTTTGATGCAGCTTATACCAAATGCCTGGAGGCACGTGGTGGGATTCGTCCTACAATGTCGTAGGCTTGGATCTGAACCGAGTCTTACCGTGTTTAGGCGACACTTCATGATGTAACAACCCCAATTTTTTACGAATGCGTCCTGTAAACGAACTAGATTCTACTAGCTATAAAGTTATATTTTTGGTTAAAGAAATTATTTTTCTTACTAATAACCTACAACTATGCATATGAATGTATGTATATATATGCATATATGGATGTCTTTTTGAGTTGGACTTGTGAAGCCCAAATAAAACAAATGAGCTAAGCTACACTTGAATAAATCAAAATGGGACAAGCTCATGGTATGGCCGGCCAAGATTGGAGGGAAAGAAGGAGGGAAATAAGAACTAGGGTTAGGGTTTCTTGATGTTTGAATAAAGACATCATGATACCTTTGTCACATCATCTCCTAAACAACCAAATCTCTTGCATGATGGGATGTTATTCTCTTCCCCATGCCCATGAAAATCCGTCCAACACTCAACCCCCCCTCTCTTCTCTTGTGTTTTTAAAACCCCACCTCTTCTCCACTCTCTTTTACAACCCTATACGTTTCTACACCTCCAAACTCCACTCTTTACACACTTAGCTACTGATTTTGAGCAAGAGAAGCCAAGGAGAAGGAGAACAAGGAGCCAAAGCAAAGAGGAGAAGCAAGGAGCTCTAGAGGAGTCAAGAAGGAGGACCAACAAGCAAAGAGCTAGAAAGAGAACAAGCAACTAGCAAAGGTGGGTGTTTCCAATCTCTTGTTTTGTTTTTCGATGGTTGAATGGTGTTTGATGACTGAAAAAAATGACATGCATGCCTTAGGAATGAACTTAAACAACTCGTTTTGTGTTAAGTAGTCCAAAACAGAAAATCCTGTTAAAAAGGCTGAATTTTTGTTGTCAGTCCGTAGCTCATTGCATGAACACTAATTGGTATTTTGATCTGAAATTTTTTGAGGATGATCATATAGGTGTCGTACACCTTCAGTAATTCTTACGGATTTTTTTGACTTTTCCTGTTAATAAAATAAATTACGAACTTGCATGCTGATCAAAATAGAAAGAAGCAGTTTTTATTGTTATTGTTGTAGAAAGAATGACTTGTATCTCACTGCATATTTATGTGAATGATCTGAAATGTTAGTATGTCATTGTTCGATGTATCTAAGACCTACCTTTGTCAATAAAATCATGCAAACTGAGCTAGATATTTTAGTAAACAGAACTGTTGTTGTTACTGCCCTGTTTTTGGATGACATTCAAAAGAACATAATTGGAAATCTACTTGGTAGAATCACCTGATTTTTTAGAGTATTGTAAAATCATGTTTCAGGAACTAGATTGTAAAATTTCATGATGATCTGACACCATATGCTATTTTAAATAGATTTTATCCCATGACTGTGCTAATCTGATCTGTTGTTTTGGAAGTCTGTATACCTGTTAAAGATGGACCCGTAAGAGTGTCTAAACGACCTTATCTGAAGAGCCCCATAACTAGGAACATTTAGTAGACACATAGACCTTTTTGGAATGACTAATAAATCCTGATTTGGACAAGTATTCAATTTTATATGATTTTTGCAAGTGATGACAGAAACATAGTGAAACATAGAGCTCACTGGTTTGCACCATGTTCATAGAAATGGGTTTGAACTTGTACTTTAATAGCATAAAGTTGCTGTTTGAGGACAAGACTCATGTCATGGATTTGAATATGAGTTAGAACTTAAGTGATCAAAAGTTTCTTGCTAAGAGTAGTCCATAGTTGTTTGTAGACCCCAATATAGACAATATTGTTGAATGTTTCGAAGTGAAAATTGTATTTGGATATTGGGGTATTGTTGTAGAACACTGTGGGATGAGATTCTTGCCCATTGTGTGCTTGTACTTGCTGTATACTTTGAGTAGAATCATGGGGAGCGATCGATCGCAATTCCTCAAGGAAACAGGATCGGGAATAACTCCATTTTGGCATGAATGCCAAGTGTGTGCTTGCTGTTTGAAAACTTAAATTGTTGTTTTTAGGACTCTTAGAACCCCTTTTTGGGTATTCGTGGGTTGGGACTTTACTCCTAGTGTGGTGTATCTTTTTGGGGTACGTTGGTTGAGTTTTGAGACTCTAGGACTAAGTCTTGTTGACAAACCTAGACACGTAGATTAAGACCCGTGTCACATCGAACGCGTTGGAGGAGATGACTCGTGCGCCGACATACTCACCATGCATGGATGGATTCCATGGTTTGTGTTTGGAGCTACCACTTGTTGAGGACCGTGGAGCGTTAAGTTTAGTGGGAGCTACTTGTTGGTCGGACCGAGGTTGCAATCGAACTCAAAGTGTAGATGATGGTTGTGGCGATCGACGGAGTCGGCACGTCGTTGGTTCGTGCCAAGTGTGGGCCGATGTGGGTCAACTCTTGGGCCGGAATAGAGGGCTAGTTGAGTCCTAGTGTGAAATGGGTTGAGATCCACTAATGATAAGGGTGACTAATTAGAAAGAGTACGCAAATAGAACTGAACTAGTTGATCATAGCAAGCAAAGTTAATTTCCAAGTTAGGGATTGGTTATGGTAGGTAGATCGCCTAACTAAGGGAAAGGGTTAGCCTTGATACTTTTGTAGGACAAGATCAAGTCTTGTTTGAATGTAAGGACAGGCACTAGCGAGGGTATTCGCCTGTCAGGGGGACGCATGGCGTCATCGCCCCCGACCGAATCCTGGGTTCGTTTAATGCGGACAGTGACCCCGAGCTGCCCTGGGAGCGGTGACACTCTGTTGGGGGCTCTACTATCTCGACAGAAATACCTTTATGATCCGTAACAACTTTTGAGGAGGTTTGGAGTGTTCACGTCGTCTCGACTGCAAGTTCTATTCTAGTGTAAGGACGAATGTAGCGGAGTTAGGAAAACCCAACATCCGTCAGGTCCTTTGTCGATCAATGTAGACAGGCGAATTAGACGATGTCCCGGAGAGCTAGACTCTATCGGGAGTTGCTCTAATCACTCGGTAATGGAGCCCGTGTGCCCATATATCAGCTTTTGGTGAGGTCCTGGGAGATGTAGATACAACAACATATTGGGTAAGCCGATTTAATTACAGTCACGCAGGGTAAGCCTGCGACTGAGTCCTGGGCATACTGGATAAAACTAAGAGGATTGGACACCACTATTGATAGCAGTGACTGGAGTCACACCAGGGGCCTGCAGCCTCACCATCACTGCAATTAGAAACAGGAGAGAGCACATGGTTAGGATGCATAGCGGGGGATCGAGCCCCATTAAATGGAAGAACATCGTTTGGTTGGGGGGTGTGAAGTATGGGATGCATATTTTTCAACCAAGCATGCATTTGCTTTAGGAGGATGTGTGCATAGTGTGCATTAGATTAGGCCATGGCATACACTGACACTTGCTTTACACCACCTTTTTCTTTGCATCAAATATTATTTGTGGTTGTTGAGGTTGGAATCGTTATACTATGGCGTAGAGAGGACAGCTGAATATAGCATTTCGTCAGTTGTAATCAACTGACGTGCCCACAGTTATCGATGCAAGATTGCCGACTTGGGATCGCGGGAAAGCTCTAGCAGGGAAAAGCATCCAAGTGAAAGTTTCTATCAAACATTATTGTACATTCTTGTTGTAACAATTAATTGTAATTATTGTAATCATTGGACGTTGTAATAACAATTTGATGTAATAAAAGTTTTAATTTCCTATAATTTTTGTTGTGTTGTGACTCATTTGAAGAAAGATCCTGGAGAGTGTCACGAGTTCCTAAGTTAGGAATTGGAGGCGCTACACATGATCAGTTACCAAAAATGACAGAACGATGATATCTTAGCCCTCATCGCAATTGGGGGGTAATCGATGTTCCCAACTCGATTAAGTGTTGGAATGAGAAGTTTCTTGTTGTTCGAAGTGCTAAGCCGTGGCGAAATCCCACGACATGGAGGAGGACGGTTCTATCACTGTTGAGGGCGGAACCGGTGGTTACGGTGGCGGAGAAGAGTGTTAATGATGCTTTTCTCGCATTGAAGGTTTTGGCAAGGCGTGATATCACCGACGAAGTACTCTTCAAAGGTGGTCTTTGCCCGGTTAATCCCAGTACGGTTTTACTGCTTTTGTTTCCTTGCATTTCTTGTTGTTTCATTTATATCTTTGCTATTTCACATTGCTTCAATTTTGTATCACAAGTTCTCATATCCACGTGTTTCACTTTGTAGGGAAAGCAACTATGGATTTTGAAGAATTGTTTGCGGATACGGAGGCGCTTCACAACAAGAGGACCGAGGAGCCGAAGAATTGCAAGAGGTCAGTGAGCCGTCCTCCTTATTCCCATGACCCATTGGCCCCGATCCCTACTGTTCTGAATGAGTATGCTTGGGGGTGCCACCTAATTCTCCTACATTGCATTATTCCTTGGCGGCGATCGTGGCGAGTTCTACGCCTATCCCTTTGATTGCCCATGCTGTGGCCATTCTCAGCGATGAGAGGGAGATGGTTCACATTCCCGACTCGAACGTGAAGCAGCAGGAGAGTTTTCTCGGTAACTTAGCAGCTTGCTTTGAAGGGATTCGTCACCTTGAGAGGATGAAGATGGAGCCCCTCGAGAAATCATTCATGGAGATCGCACATGCACAGATGATGGAATGTTCTAGTGTTTTTTTAAATTTGATTTTTTTCCCTCCTATTTGAATTATGATATCTTGATCATTTCCTTCTTGTTTCAGATGGCGTGTCACTTCGGCCATTTGGTCGATTTTTACGCTGCCGAGGAGAAGAACATGAGGGCACCTGTTTTGCGTGTTGCGCGGGTAAAAAAGCCCGTCAAGGAGTTGAAGACGGAGGTGGAGACAATGAAGAAGAATGAAGGGGAGGCGTGCCTGGTGTTGGAGGCGTCGGTGATGAGGGAGGAGGTGTCGGTGAATAAGGAGGAGACTCGCCTCAAGCTTGAGGCGTCGGAGAAAAGAGTGGCCGACCTTTTGCTTGAGTGGGAGAAGGCTCGTGCTAATGCGGCATTGGAGTTGATGGTTTGAGTGGCCAAGGTGGAGGCCGAGGTGAAGGCTAGGATGAAGGGCGTGATCGACAAGTCCTATGCACGGGCTATCTATCTCTCACGTGGTGGAGCATGTTCCCGATTTCACTAGGAATTGCTACCACGTGATACTTCATCCGGGGGAGGCTCTTGGTGGTAGTGGAAGCAAGGAGGATGGCTTTGAGGGCATGTAACCCACGTTCCCGCAAATAAATTCTCTAAATATTTTCTGCATTTTGATTATTTATAAATTCATTCTGTTTTTGAATTCGTTTTGGATCTTTCACTAAAATCTTTTATAATCGAAAATTTTATTTATTTCGAATAATGGTGTATTTAACTTTATTTTCTATTCCTAATTGATCGACTAGTTATATTTGAACCCAATCAACTATATTATTACTATTTGGATTTTATTAAATTTGTTAAACTCAAATCCCATATATATATATATATATATATTATCATTATTCTTATTATTATTAATTTTGAATATTTATTAAAATTCAACTTTCATTATTTATTAATTTGTGAAAGTCTACTGATCTTAATCTATAATTTATATTAGAGTATGGATTTTGTATACTATTTGATTTAATTAATTAATATATAATACTATTTTCATCCCTATCATATTTTAGCTCAATTTTAAATCCAGTCTCATCTATTTTGTTAACCCATACATTCTACTGCATTTAGTAGTATTCGAGCATCAATTTAATGCATACGAATTAATTTATCTGTACTACTATATTATTATTGATGTATTTATTTATTTTCTAAAACCTGTAACCCGTTAACCCAAAACCCATACCCATTTCCATTGAATCCCGACCCTTACCCGCTAACCAAATATCCAAACCCGCAACCCATTAACCCACCTTAACCCTATATATACTAACCTCCCCCTAAACGCTAATTACCTTTTAATTAACCAAATCCCTAATTACCCAGCCGCCAAACCCCATCCCCTGTTCATCTTCTCCACCTCCTTCTTCTCCCATCCACCGTCACTATAACCCCCATTTCCGCCAATAAGTATTTTCATCGTATTTTCAATATTCTGATTATTTATAAATTTATTTTGTGCTAAATTTGTTTCGGATATTTTCTTAAAGCATTTCTAATCGAAAATTATATTTATTTCAAATAATGGTGTATTTTAACTTTAATTTCTATTTCTAATTAATCGATTATTTATATTTGAGTCCAAATCAAATATGTTATTACTGTTTGGATTTTAATAAATTTGTTAATCTCAAATCCTATTTTGACACATATCATCATTATTATTATTGTTATTATTATTATTATTATTATTATTATTATTATTATTATTATTATTATTTTAAATATCATTATTACTATTTTAAAGTACAAACCAAGTATATTATTTATTTGTGACTATTCTAATTATTTGTAAAAAGTTAAATGTTAATCTAATTGTATTCTTCAGTTAATTTTATTAAATCCTGCAAAATATTGTTTTGCAATCTATGAGAATTTGTGTATTGTATTTTATAAATCTTATTTTAATTACTTGTCCTTCTCCCTATTGGATTTAAACCATACAAACTGTTAACCTTATAACCCATCTTCCATTAGATTCCAACCTAAAACCCAATATCCCAATAACCCCTATAAATACTCTATTAAACCTACCTTAACCCTAAACCTAATTAACCCTAATCCCCTATTTACTCAGCCGCCTACTCCTGTTCATCCCCCCTCCTGTTAAACCCCCTACCCCCATCTCGCCCTGTTCAACCCTCCCCAATCCTTTTCGTCACCCTCCTTGAACCTGTGCACCCTACGATACCCTGCCACCGGCCAACCCCGTCACCTTCCTCCTCCCGATCATCCTTTCCCTCCACGACTGCTCGACTGCCGTCCTCCTGCCTCCACCTGCCTTCCTCCATCGACCACCGTCGAGCCGCGAATGCACACATCGCCCCAGTATCCGACCATCACTGTGTGCTGCTCTTCATCTTCCTCGTCGAGCGCAACAACTCGAGCCTTTGTCAGCCCCATTCCCTGCCTGGTCTTCCATCACCCGAGCAGCGCCTCCCGCTCCACTGTACCAACGCTCCAACCACCAACCCGAGCACCCCTCGCCATGCACGCCGCCACCATCGGAACTGAGCCAGAGCCGCTGTTGTTGTGGTTGAGCATCACTGGTTGCTTTCTTGGCCTTGATCTTGATCACCCTGATATCGATCTTGATCATCTTGATCTTGTTCGTCATGATCAATCAACATCAAGAACCGTGCTTGATCAAATTAGCCATCACCTTTCAATCAAAACCCGATCATCATCATCAAGATCTGCTTTGTTCGCGATCGTCGTCGTTGCTCTGGGATTCTCATCCCATTATTCTATGGTATTCGAACTAATTGTCCATAAGGCAAGTTACTATCCTCTTGAATGGAATATTGTATCAAATTCAAGTTTTTAATAAAAGTCTTGCAAGTAGATCCAATATCATCGTATCGTATACTATTGTTTCTCTTTCTTGAGTATATTGAGGGCTTACACGAGCTAACCCAAATATCCTCGACTTCGTGCCTTTATTGAATCTAAATATCAAATCTATCGTGCATTCATGTAGTATTGGTGATAGGGTTATTCATATAAACATCACATAAAGATACTGTTACCGCTGATTCTGGTGTGGGGGTAAACAGATAGAATTTGTGGGTTCGTAGAAAAACCTGAATAGCAGATCCAAACCTGTTCCGTCAGAATTAGGCTGCTGAATCCCGCCGTACACCTGCAAGAAAAGTGCAAAACACCGGGGTTGATCCCGGCGACGCACCTTCCGACGCTCTTGTCAGTAACCAGTGATGATTAAAAAAGAGCTTAAGTTGGCAAAAAAGTGATTAACCTGTAACAGTGTTAGGTGGGGGGTATTTATAGTCGCCGTTGAGATCAGATTAGGAATGTGATTCCTGTGATCTGATAAGGCATAAAATCCTCGTAATCAGATTAGGAATGTAATCCCTTAATTCCCGGTGAGAGGATAGTCGCGAATCAGGCCCGTTGATTTGGTTCAATCAAGACCCTAATTCTATCCTGTCGGACTGGGTTTGTATCGGGTCGGGACCCGTACCCAGTTGAGGTGGATCCGTTCGCGGGTTATTGGATCTGTGAGAAGGAGACCCAGTACCCGCTTCGGACCCGTTAGTAGGTGAAATTGCCGTTTTACCCCTGAGCATTAAGATTCGTCTCCGATGTGAACGGTCCCGATTTAATCCTATTTTTAGCCATATCACGAGCCCCCCACTCCTAGAGACTGAGTTTTTCAGTCTTTGAGGAGTACTTTTACTATTCTAATGACATACGGGATTTTATCGGTATTCTTAAGGGAGTTTTGGATCTTGCTTGGGGTGTAACGGTGTTATTTTTGGTTTGTAAAACGCCCAAAAATATTCTCAGAATTTTCTGGATTTTTGGTGATTTTTCCAGATTTTTCTGGATTTTTTCTCATTTTTTTGAATTTTATTCATTTTTCGAATTAAATCATTAATTATCGAAAATATTAATTAATTATTCTAATTTAATAATTATTTTTCCAGAATTTTAAAATAATTTTCTGAATTAATAATTATTTTAGAATTTTTAATTAATTTTTTTCGATTTTTTAAATATTTTTTCGGATTTTTTAAATAAAAAAAACAATTAAATAAATAAATTAATTAATTAAATATTACCTGACACGTGGCGCGATCTGCGCCGTCGGATCCCGGCACGAATCTCGAGGAGGCACAGTTCCCAAAAATCGTTATTTTGTCGTTTTGTGCAGACGTGGCGCGATCTGAGCCGTTCATCAATTTTTGCGCGATTTTCGCGAAGATCCAACGGTTGGAGTTGCTCGGTATCATTTTTCTCCGTTTTTCAGCTCGGATTGGGACTTGCTCGGCTAGCCGACTGAGAGGTGACTTCGCCCAACCACGTGGCACCACGTGGCACAAAAAAAAAATTTCTTTTTTTTTTTCTGCTCTGGCCTTCTTCTTCTTCCTCTCTTCCTCTCCGCCTTCGACCCATGCACGCCTTCGACCCGGCCTCTGTCTCCGTCCCTAAGCGCGCCACTGAAGCTCGGCGAGCTCGGCGAGAGGCGACGAGCGGCGTGGGGCTCGTCAAGGCCACGGCGGAGCTCGTGATGGACGGGATGCGACATGGAGCTTGGGAGTTCGGCGAGAGGCGACGAGCAGAGTGGGGTTCGTCGAAGATGGAGCTCGGCACTGTAGTGGAGACGAAGGTGGAGCTCGAGCTCGGTGGGGAAGAGCTCGTCAGTAATGGGTTCGTCACTGTAGGTTGGCGAGATGGAGCTCGGCCATGGAGGTGGAGCTTTTGGCTAGGAGAGCTTATGGAGCTCGTCGTACGCGGAGCTCGGGGGAACTCCATCGATGGGTTCGGAGCTTGGATGGAGAGCTCGGTGGAAGCGGCTCGAGCGTGGAGGCCGACGAGGTTGTGGTCGGCATTGGGGAGCTTGCGGAGAAGCGGAGTTCGAAGCTTCGGAGGTTGATGGGTTGGCGAGCTTGGCGATGGGTGCTCGACGTCGTCGGAGGAGCTCGACGCCGAAGCGCTCGTCGGAGCTTAGCTTGAGCTCGTTGGAGGACGAGGTCGGCGAGGGGAGCTCGTGACGAAGTGGAGGCATGGTTGAGCTTGGTGATGGAGCTTGCGATGAAGCAGAGTTCGAAGCTTCGGAGGTTAGCTCGAGCTCGATAGAGGAGGTCCGCAGTGGCTGAGCTTCGTTCGTTGGCTTCGGCGGATAGAGGA
Source organism: Hemerocallis citrina (assembly GCA_017893485.1). Taxonomy (NCBI): domain Eukaryota; kingdom Viridiplantae; phylum Streptophyta; class Magnoliopsida; order Asparagales; family Asphodelaceae; genus Hemerocallis; species Hemerocallis citrina. Next base: position 128,926,249 of record CM030368.1, read on the forward strand.
GCTTGGTGAGTGGAGTTCGGAGCTCGAAGGTGGTCGTCGGCACTCGCGACGTGGTGGTCGGCGAGGAACAGTGGTCGACCATGGCGAGGGGAGCTCGTGAAGGGTGGAGTTGTGAGCTCGGTAATGGGTTCGGAGTCGGAATGGAGCTTGGAGGTGAGAGCTTGGTGAGTGGAGTTCGATAATGGGTTCGGCGTCAGAATGGAGCTTGGAGGTGAGAGCTCGATGACGTGGTTGGTGCTTCTCGAAGTGGAGGTGGAGATGACGAGCTTGAAGTGAAGCCAGAGCATCGCAGAGGAGTTCGGTTGTTTCACGAAGAAGCTGGTTTTATTTTTTTTTGTTCTGATGGGTTTTTGGCGCCAGAATATGTTGAATGAGGAGATGGGAAGGGGTTCGAGTTGGATCCCCTTAACAGGTCCGAACCCGGCCCCTTGTGCCCCCTCTTTTTTTTTCTTTTTTTTTGTTCGGCGAATCCGAGCGCGAATTTTGAGGCAATTTTTTGGCCATTTTGCAGCTCAGTAGGGCAGTAGCTCGGATTTCTAGATCCGAGCTACGTGGCTCGATCTGGGCCGTTGGATGGTGGTGCGAATCTCGAGACGGGCTCAATTCCCAAGAAAACGCTATATTTTCGTTTAGCGTCGCTGGCAAGATCTGGGCCGTCTGATCGAGATCTTACACGAATGTTGAGGAGAAAGTGAGTTTTCTCCGTTTTGACGCTCGGATGGGCACTTGCTCGGTTAGCCGACCGGGCTCTTTGATGTTGGGGCTCGGATGGGAAGAGCTCGGATTCTTGCTCAGGTTCGGTTCGGATTTCTCCCTCGCGCGAGTGGCTCGGCTCGGATTTCCGAGCTATTCGGCGCAGCTGCGTTGAGATCCACTTTCCCGGTGCTACGGAGGTCCGATCGGGGCGTGCGACCCCCTCGTTTCGAAGCTGGTTCGAAGATCTACAACTTCTCGTTAGGAGTGGGATGAAGATTCACCCTCCTTCATGGTCAAAATAGCCCCGCAACATGCTTGTCTTCATGAAGTTGATAAGTACTTTGGTCTTGGGGATTTTGGAAGAGGAGTTCCACTCCTAGGGGCGGAGAAGATGTGCTAGGAAGACCCTTGTGCTTGGAAGACCCTTGGGCTAGGAAGACCCTTGTAAGGTGTGCTAGGAAGACCCTTGTGCTTGGAAGACCCTTGGGCTAGGAAGACCCTTGTAAGGTGTGCTAGGAAGACCCTTGTGCGTGGAAGACCCTTGGGCTAGGAAGACCCTAGGGGCGAAGAAGAGGCGCGAGTGGGTCGGATCGCTAGTCGCTCAGCTCGGAATATCGAGCGACGTGGAGCGATCTGAGCCGTCAGATCTCAACGCGGATCTCAAGGCGGGCACAGTTTCCAAGAAAACACTATCTTGTCGTTTAGTGATGCTGGAGCGATCTGAGCCATTGATCTCAGCGCGGATCTCGAGGCAGGCACAGTTTCCAAGAAAACACTATCTTGTCGTTTAGTGCTGCTGGAGCGATCTGAGCCGTTGATCTCAGCGCGGATCTCGAGGCAGGCATAGTTTCCAAGAAAACACTATCTTGTCGTGTAGTGGTGCTGGCATGATCTGAGCCGTTTGATCGAGATCTTACGCGAATGTTGAGGAGAAAGTGAGTTTTCTCCGTTTTGACGCTCGGATGGGCACTTGCTCGGTTAGCCGACCGGACTCTATGATGTTGGGTCGGATCGGCACTTGCTCGGCATCCGAGCGGAGGGAAGAGCTCGGCTCTAGAAAAGAGCTATTTGTGAGACGAGTGTGAGGAGGGACTCTATGAGAGAGTTGTGCTCCAAACTCGTTGAGAAGAGGTCCGCTTTGGAGGCGAGCGGAGTGAAGAGCTCGGCTCTGGAAGAGAGCTATTTGTGAGACGAGTGTGAGGAGGGACTCTAGGAGAGAGTTGTGCTCCAAACTCGTTGAGAAGAGGTCCGCTTCGGAGGCGAGCGGAGGGAAGAGCTCGGCTCTGGAAGAGAGCTATTTGTGAGACGAGTGTGAGGAGAGACTCTAGGAGAGAGTTGTGCTCCAAACTCGTTGAGAAGAGGTCCGCTTCGGAGGCGAGCGGAGGGAAGAGCTCGGCTCTAGAAGAGAGCTATTTGGGAGACGAGTGTGAGGAAGCACTCTAGGAGAGAGTTGTGAGCTCCGAACTCGTTGAGAAGAGGTCCGCCTCGGAGGTGAGCGGAGCGAAGAGCTCAGCTCTGGAAGAGAGCTATTTGGGAGACGAGTGTGAGGAAGAACTCTAGGAGAGAGTTGTGAGCTCCGAACTCGTTGAAAAGGGGTCTGCCTCGGAGGTGAGCGGAGCGAAGAGCTCGACTCTGGAAGAGAGCTATTTGTGAGACGAGTGTGAGGAGGGACTCTAGGAGAGAGTTGTGCTCCAAACTCGTTGAGAAGAGGTCCGCTTCGGAGGCGAGCGGAGGGAAGAGCTCAGCTCTGGAAGAGAGCTATTTGGGAGACGACTGTGAGGAAGAACTCTAGGAGAGAGTTGTGAGCTCCGAACTCGTTGAGAAGAGGTCCGCCTCGGAGGTGAGCGGAGCGAAGAGCTCGGCTCTGGAAGAGAGCTATTTGGGAGACGAGTGTGAGGAGGGACTCTAGGAGAGAGTTGTGCTCCAAACGCGTTGAGAAGAGGTCCGCTTCGGAGGCGAGCGGAGGGAAGAGCTCGGCTCTGGAAGAGAGCTATTTGGGAGACGAGTGTGAGGAAGAACTCTAGGAGAGAGTTGTGAGCTCCGAACTCGTTGAGAAGAGGTCCGCCTCGGAGGTGAGCGGAGCGAAGAGCTCGGCTCTGGAAGAGAGCTATTTGGGAGACGAGTGTGAGGAAGAACTCTAGGAGAGAGTTGTGAGCTCCGAACTCGTTGAGAAGGGGTCCGCCTCGGAGGTGAGCGGAGCGAAGAGCTCGGCTCTGGAAGAGAGCCGTTTGTGGGACGAGTGTGAGGAGGAACTCTAGGAGAGAGTTGTGAGCTCCGAACTCGTTAAGAAAAGGTCCGCTTCGAGAGCGAGCGAAGTGAAGAGCTCGGCTCTGGAAGAGAGCCATTTGTGAGACGAGCGTGAGGAAGAACTCTAGGAGAGAGTTGTGAGCTCCGAACTCGTTGAGAAGAGGTCCGCCTCGGAGGTGAGCGGAGCGAAGATCTCGGCTCTGGATGAGAGCCGTTAGTGGGATGATTGTGAGGAGGAACTCTAGGAGAGAGTTGTGAGCTCCGAACTCGTTAAGAAGAGGTCCGCTTCGGGGGCGAGCGGAGTGAAGAGCTCGGCTCTGGAAGAGAGCCATTTGTGAGACGAGTATGAGGAGCAACTCTAGGGGAGAGATTTGGCTCCGAACTCGCTACTTATGTGAGAGAATCAATGGTTGTGGGAGCAATTCCGAATGGCGAACAACTTCTAACCCGCTGAAGAGCAGGTTATTTGAAGAGGAATCGAGCCAAGTGTTGGACTCCGAACCATCAGTAGAGGTATTCAACGGTTGTGGGAGCAATTCCGAATGGCGAACCACTTCTAACCCGCTGAAGAGCAGGTTATTTGAAGAGGAATCAAGCCAAGTGTTGGACTCCGAACCATCGGTAAAGGTAGTCAATGGTTGTGGGAGCAATTCTGAATGGCGAACCACTTCTAACCCGCTGAAGAGCAGGTTATTTGAAGAGGAATCGAGCCAAGTGTTGGACTCCGAACTCGTTGTGAAGAGCTTAGTAAGTCGTGGGAGCAGCCATGTAGAAGAAGCTGGACTCCGAACTCAACTTTCAGCGAGTCATGACTCGGAGAGGTAGAGATGAAGCAAGAGCAACAATTTCCAATGAAAAAATGCAAGGTTTTATTGAAATAAACTAAGTGGCTGCTTCAATAGGGCGAGCCATTATTACATGCCGTTGGCCAGGTTACAAGCATCGGCCTTATTGAAAATCAAGATCCTACTTCTACGATGAGGTGAAGACCTCTTGGGAGGAGCTGAGTCTTGAAGCTCGGCGGGCCTTTCTGTTCGTTTGTTGGCTCCTCAGGGGGGAAGCTCGGCCCCCTCTTTTCGGACGAACTTGGTCAGGTGCCCCCGCTGTATGAGTTCTTCAATCTCCTCCTTGAGAGCCCGACAATCATCCGTGTCGTGGCCGTGGTCCCTGTGAAAGCGGCACCACTTATCTTTGTTCCTCTTCTTTCCAGGTGTGTTCATTCTAGGGGGAGCACGGAGTAGCCCTTCCTTGTCCACTTCCATAAGAACTTCTGATATATTGGCAACGAGGGGGGTGAACTTCTCAAACCGAGGAGTCGGGCGGCGCTGGCCATTGCCGTCCTTCTGAAGCTTCTTAGCCTCTTCTTCTTCGGTCAGCTTTCGTTTCGTCCCTGAGGTAGACCCTCCGAAGCTTGGAAGGTAGGCGGCCTCTTCGGCACGAATGTACTAGTCACACCTGAGAAGGAGGTCGGCAAAGTTCTGTGCAGGCTTCTTAGCAAGAGAGGAGCGGAGGCTGGAATTAAAGACGTTGGATTGGAAGGCGGCTGTTGCGACGGATTGGTCGAGGGAGGCTATGGACCTGACCTCCGCAGTGAACCTCTTCACATAGTCTCTCAACTTCTCTCCTTTCTCCTAGCGGAGCTGGAGTAACGAGATGTTAGTCTTCTCCGTGCGTCTGCTACTCACAAAATGAGTGATGAAGAGGCTCTCGAATTGCTCGAAGGAGAATATGGAAGACGGGGCGAGGTGGGAGTACCACTCCCGAGCCGAACCCTTAAGAGTGGCAGGGAAGGTTTTGCACAGCAAAGCATCGGAAGCTTGGTGGATTAGCATGAGGGTCTTAAAGCTTTCGATGTGGTCCACGGGGTCCGACTCCCCCGAGTAAGTTTCGAACTTTGGGGGTTCGAAACCTCTTGGGATAGGAGCTTCCATGATGGTCCGGGAAAAAGGGGGTCTGCTCGGATGGATGGTTCTGCTGTTCGACCCCTCCCCCTCGTCTATCCGACCGATTCGCCTCTCCACCTCATGGAGACGGCGGTATAGGGCATCGTCCCTCCCACGGTAGTCGAACGAGCCTCTGGACTCGTCTTCGTAGGAGGGAGAGCCGGGGCTACGACGATGGTCGTCCCGGGAGCGGCGAGGGTTAAGATCATGCTGCTGGTGGTTAGGAGCCGGCGGAGGAGAGGCGGACCTACGGCGAGGACTGGGAACCTGTTGGGGCGAAGGAACCCTTTGGGCCTCATTGTTGTTGGGTCGGAGGTTAAGAGCCTGCAACACTGTTGCTTGAAACTGCAGGAACTCGGTGCGAGTGTTGGGCACCTCATTGTTCCTCGGCTGATGCCGACTGGTAGGAGAGTGGCGCCTCCTCCTGTAATGCTCGGGTGACTCTCTTCGCCCTCTCCTGGTAGGAGACCTTCTACACTCACGGTGGTGAGGATTCCGCTTATCTGGACGTTTTAGGCGGGAGGCTCCCTCTCGGGACCGCTTTTCGTCCAGACGGTAGCGGAGATCCTCATCCTTCTGCCGGTTGAGGATAGTATTTTGAAGGTCAAGGGCCTGAGGACTATGGGAGGCGTAAGAGTCTGTAGAGGCATTGTGTACCGATATATGGTCTTGATGGAGAGGTTGTTTTTGCTTCCGTGGATCGGGACCGTTTGGGGTTGTTGGTTCGGAAGAGGAGGTGGGTCCTGCTGGACACGGTCCTCGGCCGGAGGAGGAAGTTGCCCCTGCTGCGGAGCGGAATGGGCGGGGACTTCCTGCTGTTGATCAATAGGGTTGGGTCCACGGTTGGACCCCCTGGATCTTACTTTTCTGAGAGGCATGGCTGGAGAAGAGCTAGTCGACGAGGAAGAGGCGGAGGCTATTCGTATGGTTTTCCCACAGACGGCACCAATCTGTTACCGCTGATTCTGGTGTGGGGGTAAACAGATAGAATTTGTGGGTTCGTGGAAAAACCTGAATAGCAGATCCAAACCTGTTCTGTCGGAGTTAGGCTGCTGACTCCCGCCGTACACCTGCAAGGAAAGTGCGAAACACCGGGGTTGATCCCGGCGACGCACCCTCCGACGCTCTTGTCAGTAACCAGTGATGATTAAAAAAGAGCTTCAGTTGGCAAAAAAGTGATTAACCTGTAACAGTGTTAGGTGGGGGGTATTTATAGTCGCCGTTGGGATCAGATTAGGAATGTGATTCCTGTGATCTGATAAGGCGTAAAATCCTCGTAATCAGATTAGGAATTTAATCCCTTAATTCCCGGTGAGAGGATAATCGCGAATCAGGCCCGTTGATTTGGTTCAATCAGAGACCCTAATTCTATCCTGTCGGACTGGGTTTGTATCGGGTCGGGACCCGTACCCAGTTGAGGTGGATCCGTTCACGGCTTATTGGATCTGTGAGAAGGAGACCCAGTACCCGCTTCGGACCCATTAGTAGGTGAAATTACCGTTTTACCCCTGAGCTTTAAGATTCGTCTCCGATGTGAACGGTCCCGATTTAATCCTATTTTTAGCCATATCAGATACTATCGTAGAATCAAATACTAGGTTGATTGCTTGAATAATTATTGATGAATTGTGTGGTTAATTTAGCGTATGTGTGTATTCTTAATGATTCTTACCATGCTACTATATCTAGCATGCTGATTATGAAGTTTATTGACTTATTGAAGTGGAACCCATTATGTTAGATCGCTTTATTTTATGAAATCTATCGAAAATCAGTATGTTTGTTGTATGTCTAGAATTTGTGAGATGTTTTCGACTAAGTAATTGACATCAAAATTAATAACTTTCTGAATAAGAGTTGTAGCTCTATGTCTCTAGTTTCCAGAACATCTAATATCTTTAAATTTTGAGTTGTATTGCAAAAGTTATGATGATTTTACTATTGGTGTGTTTTATTTCCAGAATTTTAGATTCATGTATGTTTTCAAGTTTAAACTATTAAAAGGCTAAGTTAACATTAGAATAATACTCTGATAATTTCCAGAATGTTAGTAACATGTTTAGGAGTGTAATGGATATTTTTGATGATTTTATAATTGATTTTTGCTGATTCTAAAGATGTAACAACTTGATGTCGATTTTTAGTCAGAACATATAATCTGTAATGAATGATGTATTTGACCTAGCTACTGTTGTCGGAAGTCTCGTTTCTAGTATTTCTTACGGTTTCAATTTTCATTTTCTATAGCAGTGGGAAAACTGATTTTTGTACAGTGATATCTTGCTGTCCAGAATTTAGTTTTCCAGATTTTCTTATCATAAGTATATATATGTCATTTTATTGAATGAATTGAAGTGTATGTGTTGCATTGTATGATCCTAATGTTCTATTGGCATCATTCTATTTGTTCCATCCAAAGTTATCATCCTATTGTTCTCCTATTGTTACTATTGTTCATCTAATGTCTCTAAATTTTATAATGTATTGTTGCATCGATAAAATAATTAACAAACCGGGGTTTTAGGGGATTAATTGGAGTAGTTGATGATATAGTGACTGTACTCAGTAGTGTGGGCCATGTTTTCCAAAATAATATGTGCCGGTTAGTGCTATCGTTATCAATTTATTGTTGGATTACTGATTACAGTATTCAAATTCATCGTGTATTGTTTTAGTGTTGTTGTGCTGACCAATGTGCACCAATGTTGCAATTAATGTTATTTTGCCGTGTACATGATCTATAGAATCTTCCACTTAAGTCTGAACGAAATTGATTGTATGCATCAAAACTATAGTTATGGGATGCAGTAGTACGCGGATTAGTTAGGATTAAAATGATTAATAAACTTAAGAATTGAAACAACATCGATATTGCATATTGTACATCATTGTTTCTATTGATATCAAATATTGTCTAAGTATTATTGACATCGACCATTAAACATTGTTATCGAATATTTAATTATTGTATACAACCATTGCATCGATTCTCATTGATACTGATTATTGCTATCGTCCCATGTTATTGATTCTATTGATCCATTGAATTCATTGTTATATCGTTATTCCATTGTTTCCTTGCTTTCTCTACTTGCTGTCAATGACTTACTCTAAGGACAATTTTTCTTCTCTTTCTAGACGAAGTGTTCATAGATGATCAAGGAGAATTACCTGCATGAATTGGAGAACAAGCTTTCTAAAGATTGAATGCTTTCTAGTTGATTGTTAATTCATTGGACTTATTGTATTGAAACGTTGTATTATTGTGTTTGGATTAACTATTGTATTGGGCTTATGACCCGGATATTATAATTTGTTTCCAGATGTTGGATTATCGTATTCGGTTATTTCATATTGCCTTATTCCAAGTATTATTGTTTATGTGGTTATTATTATTGTTTGCACAATTATTTTGTATTGTTATTACTGTTGAGTTGAATGGATAAACAGCTTATGGATGATGCAAGTCATTCGCTGGGCCAATATCACGTGCTTGTGTTCCGTATTTTTGGCAAGCGGGGTGTGACAATCACCTTTGTCAACCCCCATTGCCGTTGCCAGCGTCACCGCAGTCCCGTCTTCCTCCCCTGCTTCTTCCCCATCGCCCCTGCCCTCGTCGCCATCTCCACCTTATCATCTGTCTCGTCCTCCATCCACCAACTGCACTCTGCCCTCCTCCTACAACCCTTCTCCTCTGCTCTGCATCTCCTTCGCTGCTTGCTACTTAACCAACACCCATCCACCCTATTCTCCTCGCCACCTCCACTCGACCCCACAGCCACCTCCTTCTCCTTCATCAGCCTGTCGTCCTCTTCGTACTCGTGCGCCCACCCATCACCGTAAGCCCCGCGCCAGCATTGGTCGCCGCCTCCTTCCACCTCAAGCACCGCCAACTTCCCCTCACCCTCATTGTCAGCACCTTCGTCACCAGTCTTCACCTCACAAATGCAGTCGTCCTCCTTCCTCTGTTTTTCTCTCGAAAGAGAGCACCAATATTGAGTCACCATCCTCCATCCCCTGCATCCTACCGGTGCCGCCATTGCCACAACCTCTTGCCCAGTTCCCGAGCACCCCTTGAGCCCACTGCCACTCGCCGTCCAGTTCGCCCCCGCCGCCGTTGAAGTCGAGCTATAGCCGCAATCTACGTTGTTTGCTGTTGCAGGTTGCTGCTGTCTGATCGAGATCAGCTGTGGGAAATGGCTGTTTGATGTTGTGTTGGAGTCTTCGCTGTTTGCTATGTGTCCCCCCTCACTGTTTGATGTTGTGGAGACCCCATGTATACTATTTTGCTGGTTGATCGATGTTGTTCTTTCTGATCTTGTGCACGTAGTGTGCGCGTGCTGCCGCTTGTTGTTGTCTGTGCGTTACACGTGTTTCTGCCGTTGCTCGTCCCGCTTTCGTTCATCGTCTGTAAGGTAAGTATCTTTTACAAATTTTTCTTGTTTCTTCGTACAAGCACTTTTTTTTGAAATACCGCAAGTAGAGCTTCGTCTCATTCTTCATGTTTTACCCATTAATGACCTTGACCCTAACCGTTTGATTTGTTTCTTTCAATTCCTTAATCGTAAAAGGATCACAAACATTTTTTCATTTTGCCCATCACATAAACATGAATTAGATCTAGTAATTTATCTATATGAATGCATGTCCATGAATCACTATGAGTTATAGATATTTTGTTGTATGCTAAACATGCAAATATTGTTTTTGTCTTGATGAGTTTGAGAGTAGACATGGTTTGCTGATTGAATACCTGTTATATTTTGATTTACATTATACACCATCTTGGATCCTTCGTAATTACTATTGATGTCATAATTCATGCAAAAGTGATTTCATTTACTGTTGTCTTGGTTTGGCACGACAGATTAAACCCTGTTAATGTCAAAATAATAACTAAGTTTTTGAATATGAAATGTAGGCCCCTATTTCTAGTTTCCACAACTTTTGACGGATCTAAATTTCGATCTATAACTTGTGAGATATCACACTTTTAATACTTCTGTGTTGAAATTTCCAGATTCTGATTACAAGATTATTGGCATGAGTTATTCACTAAAATAGATGCTAATGGTAAAACTTAGACTTGATATTAATTTGGATACGACTAGACATGATTAGGAGTCCCCCAAAATATTTTAAGAATTATTTGATAATTTTTCTGACTTAATATATTTATGCAAACATGATTATATAATTGCCGCGTGCATGCCTGTTCAGTAAAGAACCTCAGTTTTGACCTGATTCTGTTTTTTATTGATTAAAATTTATTGAATGAGAATCGTAACTTTGTGTGTCCGAAATTCGAACATCTGACGGTTTTGTAATTCGATTTACGAATTACATTATATTCAGATTTTCGTGCAATGACATCTTAATTCCAGAACGCAGTTTAAAATATACATCACCCTGCTTAACTAGTTGAAACAGTAAATTAATTTAAATATTAAAATCTCAGATTAATTATACTGATATTTAACACTGTTAGGAGTTTAAATATAATTTTTATGAAAATTTTAAATGATTTTACAAGTTACTTTTGTTTATAAGTATCCAACTCTTACCTGCTGCCTAAACATGTAATCTATAAAGAATAAGAATTTGAACCTAATTTCTATTATTTTATATATCGTGTGCATATGTGCTGGAACCGGCAGAGAGTCTAGTTTCCAGAACTTTTGACGGATCAAGATTTGTTTTTTTGTAGAAGCGGGAATTCCAGTTTTGGTGCAGCAATGTCCTGCTGTGCAGAATTGGAGTTCTTGTTGCTTCAATGTTTATAATTTTGTTTATAGCACACGAATGTGTTTCTCGCCCTTTCTGAACCTATTTTCTGTCCCTATCATGTTTACCTGTCCCTGATTGTGCATGTTGATGTCTGTGTTGGTAAAAAGAATAAGTAATCAAGCCCAGGTTTAAGGGAAGGACCTAGTAGTTGAATATATAGGAAATTGTACTCGGCAGGGCCCCCGTGTTTCCCAAGATGATAATGTATGATTACAGGTTAGATGGAACTAAGTGCCAGGTAGAACTAAGTACCGAGTCATGGGTGATGGGGCCACCTCTAGCCTCCATTACCTGAACAGAAGATTACAAGATGTATGGAACTAAGTGCCATGTAGAACTAAGTTCCGCGTCATGGGTGATGGGGGCCATCTATAGCATCCATTACATGAGTACAGGATTCCTGTGTACTTGATCATTTATAATACGCCACTAGAGTCTAAACGTAACATGCTTTTATGCACCCGACCTGTGGTATGGGACGTAGGATCGGGTGCATTAGCTAGGATGGATTAAATGAATAGGCTTAAGTTGACACCGAACACTTGCATATTCCTGTTACATATTTAATATTCACTTACAAGTATATGATCCATGTTTACCAGTTCATGATTCTTGTTTACATGTTATATGCTCAGTACCAGTTTTCATGATTTCGTTTATAAGTTGAAATTGCATGATCCTCATTTGCATGTTGTATCTTCCTATTACATGATAAATTCCTTTATACTTGATTCTCTTGTTATATTCCTATCCTTGTTCCATACTTATACTATGTGCAGCCCGTTGCTTGCACTAACGGGTAGATTATTTTCCTGTTTCCATGTTTCTTTCAAACAATAAATGTACAGATTTTGGAGACGACTTACCTGCAGGAGTAAGCGATCAAGTGTTCTAAGCTCTGACTGGGATCTTTTATCCTTTAGTTTATTTCTGTATTGAATTTATCAATTTCCCATGTTGCTACTTGATACTTTGTATTGGGCTTGTTTGGCTCGATGTTTATTATTTTGTTTCCAAATTTTGTTTTATTTGAGGATTACGTAGTTGATTTCAAATAATTCTTTGATTATGAAATTTGTTTCATGCATGTGTGATTGTACCTTTCTGTTTAATGTTGAGTTGATCCTTACAGCTTATGGATGATGAAATTCATTCGTTGGCCTTTGTCACGTACTCATATTCCGTATTCCTCTAGGAAGCAGGGCGTGACAAGGTTTTTAGTGGTATCAGAGTCCAGGTTTGGCTAATGTGTTAGTCATGTTTGGCTAATATGTTAGCCATGTTTGAGCTTTAGCCGAGTTTGGCTTTAGCCAGGTTTAACTCAACAATAAGCAGGCCATGCGAATCACATGAATAATTGATAATCAACTCGATCTGGATGCTAGTCTTATTCCATCCATTTGACCCCCTTCTTATTCAATTCCTTGATTCTTTATTTCCTTCCGTCTCTTACAGTCATCATCTTTGATTGATTCCTTATTGGGTATAAATTCATTCTTTTCGTACCCATTTTCCTTTGATTATGGTGCTATCATTTCTTTTTATTTCTACTTGGTTCGTCGATTTGCCTCACTTGATTTACAATGGCATGTCAGCAGCTTGAATCATGACCAAGAGAGGAAGTATCATCTTTAGCTCCAAGATGTGCATGCAAAGTCCAAGGATCTCAGGAAGTGTTCAGAATCAAAAATTGCCAGGAGTTCGAACTTCATTGTAGAGGGATATCGTTTGGATGCGTCAAGGATATGGTGAGTCACGAGACAGATCGCTAGAGCTAATGGACGCTGATGACAGATTCTTCCCGATCAGAGTGGCACAGCGAAAGCGTGGTGGCCGACAACCCACAGGTCTGGGATCCTCATGTTGCTTCTTATTCCTTGCATTGTTTACTTCCTTCTATCCCTTGCATTCATCCTCATCCATTTACTCATTATTAGGTTCAATTCTCCCCCTTCCATTCTCTCTTCGATTCCAGTTCTACCACTCCTTCATCTTCTTGCTTCGTTATCCCACAAGTCTTGTGTTGTTTCTTTACTTCTGATATTGTTTACTTCCTTCCATGCATTCTATCCGCCATCATGCATCAATTCATTATTTGATATCATCCTCATCCACTTCTTCATTTCATTTTGGTGTTGCCACCATTCCGTTTCTCTTCCTCAAATTCTCTATTTTGTTACCACAGAAGTTTGCTTTTGCCTTGTCATACGTTCCGCCTAAATTGAATTTCGAGGAGGAAATTCTTTTTGTAAGTTGGGTAGGATTGTAACCCCCTGTTGCCGCAAATAAGTTTTATGAATATTTTCTGTATTTTGATTATTTATAACTTCATTTTGTTTTTGAATTCGTTTAGGATATTCTATTAAAATCTTTTCTAATCGAAAATTATATTTATTTCAAATAATGGTGTATTTACCATTATTTTCTATTCCTAATTGATCGACTATTTATATTTGAACCCAAATCAAATATATTATTACCATCTGGATTTTAATAAATTTGTTAAACTTAAATCCCATTGATATATATATATATATATATATATATATATATAAAATAAAACACAAAGAAAGCTATCAAGTGGCTCTCATTTAATACCCCCAAAATCAAAACCCAGATCTAACCTCACAAAACACATTTCCCCCCAAAACTAAAATTCAACCCCCCCCCCCCCCCCAAAAAAAAAAAACAACTCATTTATTTATTTAATTATTTCTCTCTCTCTATCTCTCTCTTTCTCTCTCTCTATATATATACTAGATTTTGCCCGTGGGCACATGCCTACGGCATGTCTTTAGAACGATACAGTATATGAAAAGCCTTGTAAAAAGTAAATCAACAATTATGTAGCTCAAGTTTGAATAGTATGACAATAATTAGTTGTAAATAAAAGTCCATGTTTCCATAAAAGCCCAGTATTTAAATTTGAGTTTTTGGGGGAAACTTTTAGGGAGGGGGGGGGGGGGGAATGTGTTTTGTGAGGTTAGATTTGGGCACTTAATTTTGGGGAGATTGAAGGAGAGCCACTTAATAGCTTTCTTTATGTTTTATTATATATATATATATATATATATATATATATATATGGAAACATGGACTTTTATACCCAAATTTATAATTATTTTTCACCTTATACTAATGGAAACATGGACTTTTATTTACAACTAATTATTTTCATACTATTCAAACTTCAGCTACATAATTGTTGATTTACTGTTTATACGACTTTTCATATGTTGTATCGTTCTGAAGACGTGCCGTAGGAACGTGGCCACGGGCAAATGTAGTATATATATATACTACATTTGCCCGTGGCCACGTTCCTACGGCACGTCTTCAGAACGATACAACATATGAAAAGTCGTATAAACAGTAAATCATATATATATATATATATATATATATATATATATATATATATATATACTACATTTGCCCGTGGCTATATATATATATATATATATATATTATTTTCGTTATTGTTATTATTATTACTTTTGAATATTTATTAAAATTCATCTTTCGTTATTTATTAATTTGTGAAGTCTTTTTATCTGAATCTATATTTTATATTGGAGTATGGATTATGTATACTATTTGATTTAATTAATTAATATCTAATAGTATTTTTCTTCTTATCATATTTTAGCTCAATTTCAAATCTAGTCTCATCTATTTTGTTAACCCATACATTCTATTATATTTAGTAGTATTTGAGTATTAATTTAATACATACTAATTGATTTATTTGTACAACTATATTCTTATTGATTTATTTATTTATTTTCTAAAACCAGTAACCCGTTAACCCAAAACCCATACCCATTCCTATTGAATCCCGACCCGTACCCGTTCACCCAATATCCAAACCCACTACCCATTAACCCACCTTAACCCTATATATACTAACCTCCCGTAAACCCTAATTACCTCTTAATTAACCTTATCCCTAATTACCTAGCCGCCAAACCCCATCCCCTGTTCAACTTCTCCACCTCCGTCTTCTCCTATACGCCATCACCTTCGTCAACCCCCCACTGCCGTCGCCAACGTCACCGCAGTCTTGTCTTTCTCCCCTGCCTCTTTACCGTCGCCCCTGCCCTCGTCGCCATTTCCACCTCATCATTAGCCTCGTCTTCCATCCACCAACAGCACTCCACCCTCCTCCTGCAACCCTTCTCCTCTGCCCTGCATCCCCTTTGCCGCTCGCTGCTTCACCATCACCCATCCACCCTATTCTCCTCACCACCTCCACTCGACCCCACAGCCACCTCCTTCCTCGACGTCAGCCTGTCATCCTCCTCCCGCTGGCGTGCCAACCCATCGCTGCAAGCCCCACACCACCATTGCTCGCTGCCTCCTTCCACCACAAGCACCGCCCACTGCCTCTCACCCTCATCGCCAGCACCTTCATCGCTAGTCTCCACCTTGCAACTGCATTCATCCCCCTTCCTCTGTTTTTCTCCTGAAAAAGAGCACCACCATCGAGTCACCATCCTCCATCCCCTGCATCATGCTGACACTACCATTGCCGCAACCTCCTGCCCAGTCACTGAGCACCCCTTGAGCCCACTGCCATTCGCCATCCAGTCCTCCACCGCCGCCATCGAAGTTGAGCTGTAGCTGTAATATGCACTGTTTGCTGTTGCGGGTTGTTGCTGTTTGGCTGGGATCGGCTGTGGGAAATGGTTGTTTGCTGTTGTGTTGGAGTCTTCACTGTTTGCTGTGTGGTCCCTCTCGTTGTTTGCTGTTGTGGAGATCTCGTGTTTGCTGTTTTGCTAGTGGTGTTGATCCATGTTGTTCTTGCTGTTCTTGTACACGTAGTGTGCGCGTGCTACCGCTTGTTGTTGTCCGTGCGTTGCACGTGTTTCCACCGTCGCTTGTCTCGCTTCCGTTCATCGTCTATATGGAAAGTTCTTGTACGAAATTTTTTTATTTCTCCGTACAAGCACTTTTTTTGGAATACCGCAAGTAGAGCATCGTTGTGTCTCATTCTTCATGTTTTTCCTATTGATAACCTTGACCCTACACGTTTGATTTGTTTCTATCAATTCCATAATCTTATAAGGATCACAAACATTTTGTCATTTCACCCATCACATAAACATGAATTCGATCTAATTATTTATCCATATGAATGCATGTCATGAATCACTATGAGTTATAGATATTTTTTTGTATGCTAAACATGTTAATATTGTTTTCCTCTTGATGAGTTTGAGAATAGACATGGTTTGCTGATTGAATACCTGTTATATTCTGACTTACATTATACACCATCTTGGATCCATCGTAATTACTATTGAAGTCATAATTCATGCAAAAGTGATTTTATTTACTATTGTCCTGAATTGGCACAATAGATTAAACCCTATTAATATCAGAATAATAAATAAGTTTGTGAATATGAAATATAGGCCCTATTTCTAGTATCCAGAACTTTTTACGGATCTGAAATCGGATCTACTACTTGTGAGATATTACACTTTTAATACTATTGGGTATAAATTTTAGGATTCTAATTACAAGATTATTAGCATGAGTTGTTGAATAAAATAGATGCTAATGGTAAAACATAGACTTGATATTAATCTGGATATGACTAGACATGATTAGGAATCACTCAAATTTTTTGTAGAATTAGTTGATAATTTTTTGACTTAATATATTTATGCAAACATGATTATGTAATTGCTGCCTACATGCATGTTCAGTAAAGAACCTCAGTTTAGACCTAATTTTGTTAGTCATTGATTAAAATTTATTGAATGAGAATCGTAGCTCTTTGTGTCTGGAATACAGAACATCTGATGGTTTTGTAATTCGATTTATGAATTGCAAGATATTCCGATTTTCATACAGTGACGTCTGAATTCCAAATGGCAGTTTATAATATACATCACCCTGTTTAACTAGCTAAAACAGTAAATCAATTGAAGTATTAAAAATTGAGATTAATTATACTGATATTTAGCACTATTAGGAGTTTAAATATAATTTTATAAAATTTTTAAATGATTTTACAATTACTTTTATTTATAAGTATCCAACTCTTACCTGTTGCTTGAACATGTAATCTATAAAAAATAAGAATTTGAACCTAGTTTCTTAGATTTTTATATATTGTGTGTATATGCGCTGGAACTGGCAGAGAGTCTAGTTTCAAGAACTTCTGACGGATCCAGATTTTCTTTTCTGTAGCAGCGGGAATTCCAGTTTTGGTGCAGCAATGTCCTGCTATCCAGAATTGGAGTTCTTGTTGTTTCAATGTTTATATTTTTCTTTTGCACCCGAACGTGTTTCTTGCCCAGGTTGAACCTATTTTCTGTCCCTGTCATGTTTACCTGTACCTAATTGTTCACGTTCATGTCTGTGTTGATAAAAAGAATAAGTAATCAAGCCGGGGTTTAAAGGGACTTTTTTTTCTGTATTATTGAAAATGAAGGACCTAATAGTGGAATATATAGAAAATTATGCTCTGCAGGGGCCTGTGTTTCCCGAGATAATGATGTATGATTACAAGTTAGATGGCACTAAGTGCCACGTAGATTAAGTGCCCCATCATGGGTGATGGGGGCCACCTCTAGCCTCTATGGGGCCACCTCTAGCCTCCATTACATGAACACAAGATCACAAGACGCATGGAACTAAGTGCCACATAGAACTAAGTGATACGTCATGGGTGACGGGGGCCATATCTAGCCTCTACGGGGGACACCTTTAGCCTCCATTATATGAGTACAGGATTTCCGAGTACTTGACCCTGTATAATTCGCCACTAGAGTCTAAACATAACATACTTCTACGCACCCGACCTGTGGTATGGGACGTAGGATCGCGTGCATTAGCTTGGATGGATTAAATGAATAGATTTAAGTTGACACCAAGCACTTGCATATTCCTGTTACATGTAAAATGTTCTGTTACAAGTATATGATCCATATTTACAAGTATATGATTCATGTTTATATGTTATATGCTCGTACTAGTTAAAATTGCATGATCCTCATTTTCATGTTGTGTCTTCCTGTTACATGATTCATTCCTTTATACTTGATTCTCTTGTTATATTCCTATCCTTATTCCTTGCTTCTACTACTTGTGGCCCGTAGCTTGCACTAACAGGCAGATTGTTTTCTTGTTTTCCTGTTTCTTTCAAATAATAAATCTACATGTTTTGGAGACAAGTTACTTGCAAGAGTAAGCGATCATGTGTTCTAAGCTTTGACTGCGATCTTTTATGCTTTAGTTTATTTTTGTATCGAATTTATCAATTTCCCTTGTTGCTACTTGATACTTTGTATTGGCCTTGTTTGACCAGAAGTTTTATTGTTTTGTTTCCAGATCTTGTTTTATTTGAGGATTACGTAATTGATTTCAAATAATTCTTTTATTATAAAATTTGTTTCATGCTTGCGTGGTTTTACCTTTCTGTTTACTGTTGAGTTGATCCTTACAGCTTATGGATGATGAAAGTCTTTCGCTGGGCTTTGTCACATACTCGTATTCCGTATTTCTTTGGGAAGCAGGGTGTGATAGGGCAACAGTCCTGCAGGGGGCGTGAGGAGTGGTTCAGGGAGGAAGGGTAAGGGAAGGAGGCGGCCAAGGCCACCTTGCGCTTGGTTCCGCCAAAGCAGGTGGATGCTTGATTCACCCTCTTATGTTTTGTTTTTTCTTTAGTTGCTTTTGATTTAGAGTTTGCATGATGCCTTATTGCAGACTGGACACAACACTCCTGTATCTTCATTTCAGTAGATGAAAGACTATTTTCTTGCTTTGTCATTGCCTATGTATTCTGTCAGTGTGCTTTGGAGTGACCCTTGACTATGATGCTTACAACTCTCGATTGTGATGCTTAGTTGTTGGTCTCTTTTGTGACTGTGCTCTTCACCTTGTTGATAGATGAGTGCGAGAACGAGGGAGAAACCACGGGGTGATGAGGTTGAGCAGCTTCATAAGTCGTTGCGTATAATGGAGTTAGCTCTGAAGAAGTTAGCCTTCATGCGCATCAAATGCCTTGTCAGCATGCCCTTGACTCCCAAGGTAACAAAATACAGTGTTGGGGAGTATGTTATCCTTAGAGAAGTGCTCGTTGAGAAGGATTTTGAGTTATATCGTCTACAAGTGAGGCTTGGTGGGCTGCGAACGGCTAGCACTTCACACACTCGGTGTGAAAAAGGGGTTAACGGCTGGTGCAAAAAATGGCGCAGTGGTTGGTGGGGCTGGATCGACTGTTCAAGGAACTGGCTCGACTGCATAGGTAGCCCCTCATCATTCTGGCGATGCTCAGAGCGGGATGACTGCATTGCCGAGTTTGCCCTCTACCCGTGGAGGATCGCTTGCAATGGGTCATGGTCCACAGACTCAGTTCACGGGATCGGCATATGTAAGCGGCCCTGGGAAGGTGGTGCCCATAAAGAAACCCGCAACGAGGCTTGTGTCCCTTAGGAATAACTTTCCGCACCTACGTAGCCAAAAGGACAATTTTTAGATCGTATTATAGGATTACTATGCCGCTTATTTGTTTTGGCATGCCTTTGTAGTGGTGCTTTTACTTGCAGACTCATTGCAATTCAATACTTGTAATACGGCCCATAGTTTTGCACTTGTAAATTTTGTTAAGTACATTGGATCTGAACACAGATTTGTGATAATTCCAAGACTTGTAAAGGATCTTGTCTTTGTGCAATAAAGAACTCTTTTATAAGCTCGATCCTTGCTTTGTAATTTGCTGTGTGAAATCGATGAGCCGTTGACTAAGTTTCTGTAAAAATAAAGGCCTCACACTCGTTCTTTGTAGTTAGCGAGTTGTTGATGGAGCTTGAGCGGTAAGGAGTGTTTAACGGAGTTAGAACTCGTAGAACTCGTCCGTCTTGTACCTAGCCAGTTGTAGGAGTAGACTCTAGGAAAGAGCTGGACTCTGAACTTGCTGTACGGGTGTTTAGCTAATTGTAGGAGAAACTTTGAGGAAGAGTTATTCTCTGAACTTGCTACATAGGTCCTCCAACAAATTGTGAGAATAACATTGAGTGGCGAGTTTGTAACGCCTCGTGTCCCGCTCAGCTGCGCACGCACCAACGCGTCCAGGAGTTGCTCCAAAAAACCTGTAAACAAGCAAGATTGGAGCTCAACTCGCTATTTGATGCGACTCTCACAATTTGCAGAAGGACATATACAGGAAGTTCGGAGTCCATACCCACGGGTCGGAGTTGCTTTATCAACTTGCAATCAAGCACGTTCAGAGCTCAACTCGCCATTTGACCTGTTCATGAAACTCGTTTAAAACTCTTAAAGACGGATTAAAAGTCGAAAATCATGGATCGCAGTTGCTCCAGCAAACCTGTAAACAAGCAAGTTTGAAACTCAACTTATCATTTGATCCGACTATCACAATTCGTTGAAGGACACATACAACAAGTTTGGAGTCCATACCAATGGCTTGGAGTTTTTCAGCAACATGCAATCAAGCCCATTCAGAGCTCAACTCACCATTCGATCTACTCCTGCAACCTATTGAGCCCCCTAAACTAACAAGTTCGGAATCCATACCTATGGTTCAGAGTTGCTTTAGCAACTTGCAATCAAACATGTTCAGAGCTCGCCATTCAACCTGTTCCTGAAACTCATCAACATTCCTCAATGATAGATTAGAGATTCGAAATCAGGGATTGTATTTACTCCAACAAACTTGCAAAATAGCAAGTTTCGAAGATCAACTCTGTAACACCCCAAGCTTTGCTCAGCTGCGCACGCGCCTACGCATGAAGCACACAACCAGCAACTATATCACCCAATTTAATAACTCCATACACTATAACCCCGTTTCTGTTTATACAAAAATTTTCACGTATTCTTGTATCCGAATTATCTATAATTCTTCTGCTCTTTTGAACCCAAATGTACAGACCGGAATATTCAAACTATTGTTAAACAAATTTCTAATTAACAATTATATTTATTTCAAATGATTGTATATTTTAACACAAATCTTATTCCAAGTTATAAGATAACTAGGTTTGCCCGTTGACACGTGCCTACGGCACGTCTTTGGAACGGTGCACCTTGTTTGATCATATAAAATAGTTTTGGAGATCCAGCAAATTAATTGAAGTAGGAAACATAAAGCAAAAAACATATTTTTTTTAAATTATTTTTTTAATTTTTTAAAATTTTATTTTCTTAATTTTTTGAATAGAAGAGGGATGGAGAGAGAGAAAGAGGGAGAGAGAGAGAGAGAAATAAAAAAATATAGGAGTTGTTTTGGGTGGGAATTTGAATTTGAGTTTTGGGGAGAACTTTTGGCGGGAAAATATGTTTTGTAAGGTTAGATCTGGGCCTTTGATTTTTAGGGAGATTGAAGGAGAGCCACTTGATAGCTTTCTTTGTGTTTTATTATATAGATTATCTATTCCTAATTGATTGATTATTTATATTTTAGCCCAAAACCAAATTCTATTTTTGTTAAATAATCTTATAAATTATTATTATTATTATTATTATTATTATTATTATTATTATTATTATTATTATTATTATTATTATTATTATTATTATTATTTGATTATTATTTTTCTTTGTCTTCTTTCCTTGATCGTTTATTAATTTGTGAAAGCCCGTAGAACTTAATCTATCTTTTATTATTTATTAATTTGAATCCCCACCATTGCCGTCATCTTCCCCCTCACCTCGAGCACTACCCTTATCGACTCCACCATCACTTGACCTCTTCTTCGTCGACCTCCACCGCACTAGCCACCGTGCTTCGTCCCTCTCCTCCGCTGTGCCCTGATTGCAGTCAGCCCTCCATTGCAGCCTTCCTCGCAGCTCCGAGCTCCTCTACTGCCTCCGACCAACTCATCCCCTCGCCACTCGAAGCTGTTGCTACCGATCGCCATAGGCTTTCTCCTTGCCGCCCTCAGCGACCGCCATCACAGCACCACCTCCAACAGCCGGCCCCACCTTCTTCTCCGTATTCACTACTGCCGTTCCCCACCATCGACAGCAACCCTACCTCGCTGCAGTCATCGTCCTCGCTGTCGTCGTCGTCCTCGCTGCCGTGTCACTGGCGTCGCTATGTTGCTGTGTTGTCGTTGCCCGCTACCATTCTTGCTGTTGTCGCGTCGTTCTTGCGGTTGTCACTGCTCTTCTTCTATCATAAATGTCATGTGTTAAGGCAAGTAATGTCACACCCCGCTTCTCAAAATACGGGAATATGAGCACGTAACAGAGGCCCAACGAATGATTTATACATCATTCATAAGATGTAGCAGATTAACTCAACAATATACAAGAGAATACAACCACACTAGAAAAGAACCACCACATGAAGAATGAATAAACTCAAAAATAATCATGAAATAAATTTACCATATAATATCCAACATCTGAGAAAAAGTAAACTTCAGGACACACATGCCCGGAATACAAAAATACAATAAGAATAACAATGTTCAAAGGAAAGATAGCATAAAAGATAATTCTAGCAGTCTATTATTGGGCTCCATTCTAAAAAATTGTTGCTCACCAATTCCTTCCGGTATCACCGCCTTGGTACCTGTAAACTCGTGATCTAAAAATAGAGAAAATAATGTCCTTACAGCAAGTCACGGACAGCAAGTAGTGGGAAACAGAGAACAATACAAAGCATGGTATATCAAGAATGAAGAACTGGATCAAAGTCAAGAACAAAGACAAGGATTGGCAATACTGTCAAGGGTCTATATGTAATCATGCTTTATCAATAATTTCAATTCAAGTTCAATATTGATGACAGTATACTGGGATCAAGCATGAAATGTCAAATGAGGGATATTATTAATTTTATTAACCTATCTAATGCACGTAGTCTAGTGTCACTTTCCACAGGTTTGGTGCATACAATCAAGTTATCGTATAGACTCTAATGGTGAATTCTATAGGGCCATGTACTCGGGTCTTCTCATGACTATAAAACTTTGTCGGTAAACTTGATCGGTAAGGTCGTTCGGTAAACCTGGTCGGTATACTTGGTTGGTAAACTTGCTCCGTAACTTGGTCGGTAATTTTTGTCGGTAACTTGGTCAGTAAATTTTGTCGGTAACTTGGTCAGTAACTTGGTCGGTAAACATGTAACACGGGCCCTCTTCCGAGTACATTCTCCTATATTGTCCACTACTAGGTCAACCCTAAATACCCCGACTTGTTAATATTTTATTTTATCCTATGTGAGCATGTAAGAAGATGTCAAGGTTGTGTAATGTAAGGTGTGACTAATTCTACTAATTACGGACAACACAAGAATCATTTATACTAAAACAATGCAAATCATACAATCTGGATAGCAGGACATTATTGTACAAAAACAGGTATTCCCGCTGCTACAGAAAAGTAAATCTGGATCCTTGAGAAGTTCTAGATACTAGACTCTCTTTCGGTTCCAGCGCATATACACACAACATATAAAAATTACAGAAACTTACAGATTTTACGTTCAGGTAGAAACTTAGAGTCATCTTTGCATGTACATATTGGGTCCGAATACTCATCAAATAATTCCAAAAAAATTCAGGATGATTCCTACACATGTCTGGTATTAGCCAATTTAATTTCACATTTTAATTTTACTATTAACATGTTTTTTTTTGTTTATAGATCGGGGTGATACACATAAAATTATGAATATGGAAATCCAAACCTAGCAGTACTAAAAGTCAGATATCTAGCAGATTATATATCGGAATTCAAATCCGTCAAATATTCTGGAAACAGACTCATGGAGTTACAATTCACGTTTACAAAGATCATTCAAATTACTACAGTAATATGTTCGAAAGTTTGATACAAGAAGAGGCAGACAGTTGCCAAAAAAGTAAATTTACATGAATAGACAATAATTCCATCATGCAAGCATACAATTTCATAAAAATAAATTAATACAAGTTCTATTTGGTTATCAACATGCAATTTCAGGATTAATGATGCAAATTACAATCAGGGTAATTAATTCTCGAAAATCAAATTCAATCGGGAAGATTCAATTCATCAATCAATTCTATAACAGGAATATACTTATTTTCATGTATAACGTGCATATACAATGTGTAATAGGGACTAGGGTTCGAGTCAAAGATAATGGCATGAAGTCAAGAATATCTTGGGTTACCTCGTATAAACCCTCAATATACTCAATGGAAGATGAACAGTATAACAATACGGTAAACAATCAGGATCTACTTGCGGTAATCAAAGAATTCTTGAACGAGAACAATAAAACTAGTTCAAGAAGAGACTTGCCTTTTAGACGGTCAATCTGAATACAATAGAATAATGGGATGAGAATCCCGATGTCGACATGTGCAAGACACGTACAACTCACGTACCGGATAAGCACGTGCACACTACGTGCAAGCGAACACAACAGCAACTCAGCAAAAGCCACATAGCAGCAAGCAGAAACTCCAACAATCCCCAAACACAACATCAAATGACAACTCAACCCAAACAAAAAACACAACAACGGTGCTGTGCAACACTGGCGGGGACATCGGCTTCAACGGTCGCATCGGTGGACTAGACGGCGATGGGTTTATGGCGTGGTTCTGACGACGAGGTCAGCAACGATGGAGTTACTAGAGTCGACGGGGAGGCACTGGCGACGAAGAACGCTGTTTCGGAAGGAAACAGAGGAAGGGAGGACAGCGAGGTGAGTTCGTCTATGACGATAGTGGGATGGATAGTAGAGAGTGGAGGGGCAGGTGGTGGAGGAAGGCAATGACAGGGTGGTGGTGCACGGGGTTGGACACAAGCGACGAAGACGAGGAGGAGAGGGCGATGGCGGCACTCAGTTTCGGAAGAAAACAGAGGAAGGAGGGGAAGGCAATGGCGATGAAAAAGGGTGCAGGAGGTGGGCGATGCGAGGTCGATGATCAGATGTAGGGGACGAGGGCGAATGCGATAATGAGGTGGAGAAAGGGCGATGGCGGTTCGATGAAGGTTGCAGGTGGCAAGGTGATGGGGGCAACGGGAAGACAATGGGGAATAGGGCTCGACTAAGGGGGTTGCGGTGATGGAAGGTTGAGTGGTAAAGGAGGCAATGGCGGGCAATGCAGGCGGTAGGAGGAGAAGAGACTGGAGAGGCGATGGGTTTCCAGATCGAAACAGGAAGAAGATGAAAGGCTCAGGTAAAGTTGAACAGGAAGAGGGTAGAACAGTAAGGGGGTAGGTGGCTGAGAATAGTAAGGTTAGGGTTAGGGTAGGTTTGAATTGTATATATAGGGTAGATTAGGATAGGTTCTAAGTTAGAATCCAATAGGAGATGGGTTATAGGGTTAGCGGTTTTGGATCCAAAGAGAAGAAGACTATAGGGTTTTTTTGGGTTTAAAAAAATAGGATAAACAATTAGGATATTAATAGATTGAATTAGAGTACTCAATACATAAAATATTCGAATAAGTTGTACAACACAATTTTACAGGGTTCAATAGAAAATAGAATTAATTGAAAGAATACAATTAGATTAATATTTAGCTTTTCACAACATCAATAGATGGATTTTTTAATAACTAATCAAAAGTAATATTAATAATATTAATGATAATAACAATGATCATAATAATAATAATAATAATAATAATAATAATAATAATATATGTATCAAATAGGATTTGAGTTGAACAAATTTATCAAAATCCAAATAGTAATTATACATTTGATCTGGGCTAAAATGTAAATAGTCAATCAATTATGAATAGAAAATAAAGTTAAAATATGTCATCAATCGAAATAAATACAATTGTCGATTAGAAAAGACTTTGATAGAAGATCCAAAATGAATTTAAAACAAAATAAATTTACAATTAATCGAAATACAGAAAATATTCAGGAAATGTATTTGCGGGAACGGGGGTTACAAGTATCTTGTACACTTTTATTGTTCCATACAAGAATTTTATATGACCTTCCACAATTAGTATTCATATTTGATTATAGTGTTTTGAAACCCGTTACCGTTCATGTTCATGAAAAGTGTTCTGTATAAGTTTCAATTGATTGAACCATAATATTTGAAATCCTTCCATGTTTAAATCAGTTATTATATATTGCATTGAATCAATCCATTTGCCTCTGTGATTCGATGCCATCCAAAGATCGTAAATATCAATTTGTATGTTTCGTCCCCTACTGTTTGTGCTTACTCCCGGCGAGATTTTGACCTAGTTACCCTTTAAATAAATTTTAACTTCGTAAATGAGAGTTGTATCTCCCGAAATCTAGTTTCTGGAACTTCTGACAGAACTCGAATCTGATATGTATAGTTCAAGATATACTGCTTTTAGTACTGATAAGTTTTTTATTCCAGATTACCATTTTTGAAGCATATCTACTCGATTAATTAATTAAAAAATGACGTTAAAAGTAGAATAAGGACTTGAAATTTACCAAGTTATTACTAGACATTATTATGAGTCACTTTATAATTTTTATAATATTTTTAAATGAATTTACAGTTGGTTTATATATATAATAATCTTGCATTGAGCTACGGCCTAAACAGTGGTCCAGTAGAGAACTGTCTGGTTAACCTAGCTATTTTATCTATATGTATCGTGCGAATATGCATTGGAACCGGCAAGAATTCTAGTTTCTTGAACCTCTGACGGTACCTGATTCTCTTTACTATAGCAACGGAAAAGTAAATTTTTGTACAACAACATATTGTTGTCCAGAATTGTAACTTCATGCTCTTGATTATAAATATGTTTATTTTGTATTTAATTTATTGAACATGTATATCATGCATTGCATAGCCCTTGATACCTCCTTGATCCTATTCTGATACCATTCTCATTGTTGCATGTTCATGTTTAATTATTGCAAAAGTATAACAAAACTGGGTAATAAGGAAAAGAATCTAGTAATGGACAATATAGGAGAGTGTACTCGGAAGGGGGTCATGTTTCCCGTAATAGTGACTCTATATATGTTTACATGATGTGATATGATTCTGGTTACATGATATGATACTATTCTAGTTACATGACATGATAGGATATAATTTTTGTTATTGTCACTGCAAGACCCAAGTACATGATCCTATAGAATTCACCATTAGAGTCTAAACATTAACATGATTTTATGCACCCAATCCTATGGTATGGGACGCAGGGTTGGGTGCATTAGTTAGGATTTATAAAAGATTGCTAGACATAAAATTAATACTGAGCATGTGCATGATTCTTGTTTACAAGATTACATCATTCCTGTTTACATATTACATGTTACCTGTTTACAAGTTGCATGGCTCCTGTTTATACGACATATTTTCTGTTACATAATTCATTGTTCCCGATTGATTATATTCTGAGACTTATTTTTGTTACTTGCATTACACTTGATCATGCTATATTATTTGTCAATTCTTGTTTTCCTTGTTCAGTTTTGTTTCCTTCTTGTTATATATATTGTTTCTTGTTATCATGCTTGTTCCAAAATTGAATTGCCAGTTCTTATTGCTTTTCCTGTTATGTCTGCCTCTTGTACCTATTTCTTTTGTTACTACTTGCAGTCCATGGCTTGCTCCAACGAACCTTTTTCCCCCAACTCTAGATGTGGAGATTGCAGATACTGAAGAGGGAATGACCAAAGGACTTGGTGAACAACTCCTCTTGAGAATGAAGTCCATCTTTGCCTGCATTAATAAACTTAATTCATGCTTATCCTAGTTACTATTGTTACTGTTTTATACATTGTTCCGGGCTTTTTTTTACCCGAAGTTTATTTCTTTCCATATGTTGGTTAGATTGTGAGACATTTCTTTAATTATTTATGTTTATGTGATTATTCTTTCATGCGTGGTTGTAATTGTATTTTATATTGTTAAGATTATATTTGTACAACTTATGGATGATGTGAGTTTGGAAACATATGTCAATCACTGGGCCTCAGTAACGTGCCTGTGTTTCCGTATAATGGGAACCGAGGCGTGACATACACCAAGCCCATAATCCATTTTCTATAGGCCCATCTAATTAATATTATATATATATATACTCTTAAGAATACGGGGTTTTACATACAACCCACCTTAAGATCATAGCATTCTAACTAAGCTCGGAACATGCAACCTGATCCAGGATCGCCTTTCTAGCCGATGTGGAGTGCAGTACCCTAATTTTGCTAGCATACTACTCCTGGTCTCTCTACCAGCACACTGTCCTAGCTCCATCTCAAGCGTACCTCCAACCCATTCCTATCCATGATTGGTATCGAGAGTCAACTCTAATACCATTAGTAATGCCCCGAGCTCGGCTCAGCTGCACATGCATTTACATGTGCGCACACGCGTAGGCACGTACGGAGCTGAGCTGGGCTCGGGGCGTTACAAATGGTATCAGAGCCAACTTTCGACACTGATCCTGGGTAGGAGTGGGTTAGAGGTACATCTGAGATGGAGCTAGGACAGTACGCGGGTAGAGAGACTAGGGGTAGTACGCTAGCAGAATCAGGGTACTCCACTTCACGTCGGCTAGAAAGGCAATCCTGGAACAGATTGTATGTCACAAGCTTAGCGAGGACGCTATGTTCTTAAGGTGGGGTGTATGTAATACCCTGTACTTAAGATGAATATATATATATATATATATATATATATATATATATATATATATATATATATATATATATATATATACGATAAATTCTTGGGCCTATAGAAGTATATGGGTGTTGTTGCTTCTATGGAATATTTAATATATTGGTGTATGGGCCTAGATTGTATGTTGGCTTGAAAAAGTGGCCGATTTGTGTATTTGGTTTTCATGCACGTGCATGGGAATGTGGTTGGTTGTGGGTGTGGGATTTGATTAGTCCCATATCGGTGGGAGTAGTGTGAACTTAAGCGTGTATAATATAGAGCCTATGAACCAAAAAGTACCTACATAAGCTAGCTCTTTTTTTTTAGGCGATGTCTGCGGTGGGCAGTAGTTATGATTTATTTTTCACGTGTGCGTGCACAGCTGAGCCGGGCTTGAGGTGTTACAACTGCGATCCATGATTTTGGACCTCTAATCCGTATTTAAGGGTTCTAACAAGTTTTACGAACAAATCAAATAAATAGTTGAGCTCTGAACCTACTTGTATGCAAGTTGCTAAAGCAACTCCGAGCTATGAGTATGGATACTGTCATGCCCCGCTTCCCAAAATACGAGAATACGAGCACATAAAGTAGGCCCAGCGAATGATTAGACATCATTCATAAGCTGTACCAGTCTAACTCAACAATATACAAGAGAAACAAGCACGCAGGCAAAGAATATAATCACATAAACAATGAATAAACTCAAAGATAATCATGAAATAAAATCACTAAATAATAATCCAACATTAGAGATAAAAACAAACTTCGGATCATAAATCCCAAGAATACAAAGTATGATGAAAATAAATACAATAAGCAAAAAGGAAAAGATAGCTAAGCGGTCTAACAATCCAGCTCCAATCTTCAGAGAGTTTGCTCACCAATTTCTTCAGGGGTTGCTCCTTCGGTACCTGTTAATGCTAGATCTAAAAAGAGAGAAAAAAGAGCCCTTAGAGCAAGTCGTGGGAAGCAAGTAGAGAAAAATAGGGATAAAGGAAAGCATGAATATCAAAGAATACGGACATGGTCAAAGACAAGGAACAAAGCAAAGGCAGGCAAAATATCAAAGGTTTACAGTAAATCACACATGTAATGCGGGATGTCAGGATCAAGCAGTAAATGAAGGTTATTAAGTATTTTATTAATCTATCTAGTGCGCGTACTACTGCATCTCATACTACAGGTTCCGCGTAAACACATAGTGAACGTTTTAAACTGATGGTGAATTTTTGGTCTGTATACTCAACCTAGTAATCAGTATTTCATGTTCAGTGTCATTGTTTCTCGAGCAGTGTTTATCGGGCAGTAGTTTATGGCCATCAGTATCGGTCAGTGAGGTTCAGGCTGCAGGGCCCGACCGAGTACAGGTACTGTTCGTTCACTGCCAAGTCTACCCACGGTACCCCGACTTTTAATTAGTTATTTTAATCCTATGTGACCATGCAAGAAGGTGTCCATGTTGTATAATACTATGTGTGACTAATTCTATGTGTTACAGGCAAATCATGAAGCAAACAAGTCATTTACACACATCATATGATCAGGACAGTACGACCTTGCTGTACTAAAACATGGATTAAGGTCACTACAAGATAGCAAATCTGAATCCGCTGGAAGATCTGGAAAGTAGACTTCCACACGGTTCCAGCGAGTATAATTAATGTATATAAAAGGTATAAGAACTAGGGTGAAAACTCTATTCTAATCAAATTTTAAGTCCAGGCAACATGCAGTAGGTTGTGTTCTACTAATTGTTTCGGGTCAGAGAACTCTTTATTAAAATCGATAAAAATTCTGGGTGATACCTATAGATGTCTAGGTCCAGCCTAAATTATTTCAGATTTTTCTTGTGCTATTAAAAGGGTCAAATTAATTATAGAACAGCAAAGAATGCATGAAACTATGGGTCTGAAATTAGTAACACAGCTACAGCAAAATGATGATAACTAACAGATGACAACTTGGAATTTAAATCCAGAGTAGGGAAAAAATTATCTAGACATCAAGGGCTACATTTTATGTTTAGTAAGTTCTTTCAGAATATGTCTCTAGTATGGTCAAAAATCTAATTCAAAATGAAATATATAGCAGTCCAGAAATTGTCTAAACATGAATAGCAATTAAATAAATCATATGGTCATATAAAGCATGCAAATTTGTAATCAAGTGAATCCACGGTGTCAACATGCAATTTCTAAGGTTCATGGTACATTCATTACAGTCATGGTGTCAATTCATCAATTAAAACCGAATCAGTATATTCATGTCCATTTCAACAAGTAGTTCTAAGCATAAATCTAGTTGTTTTAATCGTCATATGCATGAAACATTGGCGACTGGGTTAAAGATCAAAGAGATAGCACGAAGTTATGAGTATGTCGGATTAGCTCGTATAAACTCTCGATAATCTTAATGGAATTGTCAAAACAGATTTTTGATAATAAAAGGATGGATCTACTTGCAAGAGATCAAAGGAATCTTGAACACAAATAATAAAAAGGGTTCAAGAAGAGACTTGCCTGTTATTGCAGATATAATTAAATAGAATAATGGGATCAGAATCCCGGGCAAAATCTCCCAAAATCTCCCAAGAACTCCAAGCAAATGAAGCAGCAACAGGAACTGAACTCCACACCAGATCCGGGCAGAACACAGAACACCGAAACCGGATTTGGCGCGCATAGAACATGAAACACCAAACCAGCCAATAGAATGCTCTACCTCACACCGGATCCGACCCAAAACAGGGAACAGCAAAGAGGGATCGGGTGTGGCAGAACACGAAACAACGAGATCCGACCAATAGGAAACCACCCACATAGCGGATCGGAGGCAAACAGCGAACAGGGGTTTGGGATCAGTCGTGCCAAAACACAGAACACCGGACTAGACCAATCACGATCCGTCTTCTACCTTTGACCAGAAAGAGAGAACGGCGCGACCTCTGTGACGACTGCGATCATGATGGCGCGGCACTACGGCGGGGTGGAGTGGCATCGGCACCACGGTCGGGAAGCGGCGGCGGCGACGGCAACAACAGCCTCGATGAACTCCGACGAGCAATCTCTGTTTTTGCTCAAAAACAGAGGAAGATGATGTGACTGGCTTCGATGGGGCTTGGACGGTTATGACGGCATGCTAGGGATCTTCGGTGGCTGTAGGGGGGCGAGCGGAGAGGGTCGAAGCACAGAACGGTGCGGCGGTGGTGAAGTGGTAGTAATGGCTTGCGGTGGATTGCTGGCGAAGACGATGATGGTGATGAGGCGGTCGAGGTGACGATGGTGAGGGGACAGTGATGACAATAGGCGAGGTGGTGACGGGGGCGATCGGGAGGTGACAGGATCGGGTTCGAAGTAATAGAGAGAGAGAGAGAGCGGGAGATGGAAATGGGAATTAGGAACAGTAATGGGGGGATTAGGAGTTTAATGACAGCTGGGGGTTTAAGAAATTAATTAGGGTTAGGGTTAAGGGATTAAAGTATTTATAGGGGAAAATAGGATATTGGGCATTTGGGTATTTGGGTATTAGATCCAATAAAATAAAATGCATTGTATATAATAAAATGGATAAATACAAATCCGAATACAAGGAATAGGCTATCTGATAAAAATACAATTTGTATTGCATAAATTATTTGGAATAATAAAAGAAGTACAATTATTAAACAAAAACGGATTTGTTTTAATAATCAAATACAACAAGAAATAACCATAGTAACAATAAGAACAGAAATAAACATGTAAATAAAAATAATAATACTAATATTAACAATTAGTAAGAATAATAACACAAAGAATAAAATACTGACAATAATAATAATAGTGACAATAATAATAATAATAATAATAATAATAATAATAATAATAATAATAATAACCCTAACAATTATCATAGCAA
Source organism: Hemerocallis citrina (assembly GCA_017893485.1). Taxonomy (NCBI): domain Eukaryota; kingdom Viridiplantae; phylum Streptophyta; class Magnoliopsida; order Asparagales; family Asphodelaceae; genus Hemerocallis; species Hemerocallis citrina. The sequence goes on from CM030368.1 coordinate 128,958,433, forward strand.
TATCTATATATTAAAAATAGAAATTTGTTGAAATAGCCCAAACAGTAATAATAATAATATTTTTGATTTGAGATTAAAATGCAAATGGTTGATCAAGTAGAAATAGGGACAAGTTTATTCAAAATAATCACAACTATTGTTTAGGAAAAGCTTTAACAATAAATTCAAAATGAGTCTGACAATAACAAATTTATAAATATAAAAATACGGAACAATACCCAGAAAAAACGTATTTGCGGAAATAGGGGTTACAAATCCTACCCACCTTATAACAAAATTTTGTCCTCGAAATTTACTCAGCCGGTATATAGGACAGGGCAAAAACAAACTGGGGGTAACAAAACAGAGAGTTAAAGGGAAAGGAACAAGCAGTGGCAACACCATGAAAAGAAGTAGATAACAATGAGGTCAAATGGAGTGTATCGAAAAAGAATAAACAGTATCAAAGGGAAAGAACCAACACAAGACTTGCAAGATAGCAAGCAAAGAGATGAAGAAATAAATACAGCTAGAATCGAAGAATGATGGACAAGGAAGAGTTAGACCAAGCAAATGAGTCAATAGGTGAGGATGAATGCAAAGGATAGAGGGAAACAAACAACAAATGCAGGAAAGGAGAAACAATAGGAGAATCTTGGGACATGTGGGTTATGGGCCCACCACGCTTCCGCTGCGCTACTCCGATGGTGATGTTCCAAGCAACATACATGTCGCTATATGACACCAATCGACGAACCGAGCAGGAAGACAAGAATGAGACACCAGGATCAAATAGAGTATGGGCTCAAGATAGATATAAGCAAATAATGCAAAAGGATATAAAGTTGAGCTTCAATTTAAATAATTAAAAGATATAATATAGATCAAAACTAATGGCTTTACAAAATAATGATAACAACAAATATCAATGATAATAATATTAATAATAGTATAATAATAATAACAATTAATAAAATTAGTAATAACAGTAATAATAACAACACATATTAACAGTGAAAATAATAATAACAATAACAGTGATAATAAAATAATAACAATAAAAAACAAAAATATTAATAATAATAACAATAACATTAGCAATAAAAATAATATTATCAATAGTAATAACAGTAGTCAAAATCATCATAATTATACTAGTAATAATATAAAAAAATGTTAACAATACAAATAATAATTATAACAGAATAGGATTTAACACATTCATGAAAATAAATTTCATTAAAATAATGACATTAATGTTGGATCCTGTAGGCAAGGCAAGAAACACTAGAGGAGGAGGAGGAGGAGGGGGGGGGGAATAGTGTTCTATAAAAATAAAAAAGCAGAATTAAAATTACTTTTCTTAATTGTTCAGTCAGTCGACTTATCGCACAAATTTTCAGAAAGTAGTACGAGTCTGACCAGTCGACTTACAGGAGTACACAGTCGACTGTCCAGACAAGTTTCACAGAAAAGGTACAAAGTAAGAAAATGAAATGCAAGTTCAAAGAGATACAACCACAGAGTGCACACGATGTATCCTGGTTCGATCCTCCCGACCTACTTCCAGTCCCCAAGCAACCCACTTGAAATTTTTCACAATTCTTGAAAAAGATTACAAGAATACCCTACGGCGTTAGACAACAACCTTGTCCAATCCGTAGTCAATTCTCACAACTTGAGAAAGCAACCCACTCTTCCACCAAGAGTGACAGACCTGACTCTACACCCTAGAGTCCTACTCTCCAACGGAGAGGAAAAGAAAATAATAAAATTGTTTACAATCAACCTATAGCCTTGTTGTGATTGTAATTTTGTACGTGGCTATTTGGTCGACTTCTAAATTCAGTCCAAAACGAAATCGATGTTATGCTGGACTGAAAACAGAGAACCAAGACTTAGTGAGTTTGAAAATTTTTCTCTCTTGTATGCACAATACTTAAACTTTTTCTCAAAAAATGCTTGGAACTTTTCCACGGTGATTCTAAGGCTCTATTTATAGATTAGAATCCCTGGACATTAAAAAATAGTTTATACACCTGTTAAACAACGGATAAGAGTTTTGAATTCGAAAATTCAATTTTTAAAATCAGTAAACTGTCGAAATCACTTGAACAGTCGACTGGGTTGCCTTTATGAGTCGACTGACCAGAATTTGAATAAGATCCGACAGTTTTGTACAGACTCAATCGACTAGTCCAAGACGGCAGTCGACTGGTACTCAACAGCTGATCTAGTTCAAGCTGTTTTGACCTCTAGATTTTGTAAAACACACAGTTATAAAAATTATGTGTGAGTGTGTGTGTGTGTGTGTGACAAGGCTGTACATCAATCTAAGACTCAACAAAGAGAAAATTACATTTTACAAGACACACAAAAATATAAGATATTGAAGCTTTTGGTCTTGACTTGAGTCTTGAGTCTTGAGTGAAGCTTTAGCTTGATCATTGTCTTTATCTGGAGCTTTTGCTTGATCATTGTTCAGCTTTAGAATATTGTGACTTGCTTGATCAATTTGCTTTAAGGCCTTTGTGTATCTTGATACAACCTGCAATTATATGAAGCATAGCACAACAAATTTTGCATTGTGTTGTTATCATCAGAATCAAGAATCAACATTCTCCCCCTTTTTGATGATGACAACACAATAGCTGATAATAAAAGAACCTGAAAAAATACAAGTGTTCATATGCTCCCCTTATCAAATATACATCATGCATAGGTAAAAAAATAAAATAAAAGGCATCAACAAAAAAAAAATTTAACATAAAGAGACTGATATATTGATATAAAGAGACTGATATATTGATATTGATGATATTGATATTGATGGTCTCTCCCCCTTTGTCATCAACAAAAAAAACAGAAAAAGGAAAAAAAAATACACCACACAAACAAAATAACACAAAATTTATTCATAAAAACTGAGTCTTTAGTTCAAACCAGTACAAAGAACAAAATGCAATAATAATAATAAAATAATAATAGATAAGAAAATAGAGACTCATTAATCTTCATCTTCGTCATTTTCATCATCTTGAGAGGGAGGAGGAAATTGAGCAGTGAACAAGTGAGTAAGATGGGAAAATTTGGGATTCAAGAGCATCTTGACGATCCATGAGATAATTGACAGCATTATAAATACTGCGTGGATCATCAAAATCTGCTCAGGGGCGAGAAGAACTAGAAGCAGAAGATGGACGAGCTGAAGTGGCTAAAGGAACTTGGGCTTGGGGGAAAGTCCTAGTGGTAGACCTAGGTGGAGAAGCAAGAAGCTTCATGCGTGTTAAACTTGCACGATCAAATCATTCATAGTGCTTGACAATATTTGTCTCTGAATCGAGATCGACATCATCAGCACAAAAGACACGAGTAAGTAGGGCACCAAAAGGAAGAAAAGTGGAATGAGACTTATGAAGTCTAGAAAAAATAATGCGACCCCAATTGAGATTGATTTTGCCAAAAATTGCATAGACAGCTTGTTGTAATTCCATGGAATACTGATCATAACTCCCTGTTTTAGGGATGATATTATATGATAGCATCCGTGCAACAAGTTTTGCAACAGGGGTAATGGACTTATTTGTCATAGGGGGTCCATGGTTTGGCAAATAAATTTTAGATAAAATGGAGGCATCGTCCATTAAGATTTCTCCTAAATCAAGTCCCTTATCGTCTATACCCATAATACGATTAATTCTCTCGGATGTGAGTTTTATCTTCTTATTTTTGACAGAAGAATAAATTATAACTTCACCATCATCCGATTGAGCAACCCTCATATTTGTATAAAATAAGGAAATGAGTTGAGGGTAGTAGTGGGGTTGATTTTCTAAGGACGAAATCAAAAAAAACTGCAATGTTGAAATAATGCCACAATGTTAAATCTATCAAGGTCCGAAAAGTTAACAAATCGACCCGGAAAGATAACCATAGAACAAATTATAAACCATTTCTCTACTAGATCTGGACTTCTAAGATATTGAGTGTAATCTTTAGAAGAAGAACCCTCATCTATGTGAGAGGTTTTTGATCTCTTGGGTGCCATAATACGAGAGAAAAGAAATGGATGAAAGTATATCAACAAGAAGATGCAAAGAACAACGGCAAGGGAACTTGAAATTGACAAGATAGCAACCGGATTAGATCCTCTCAAGACGGCAGCAGCACTGGCAGTCGACTTCTTTTCTCTTCTCTTCTCTTCTCCAGATCTGGGAAAGGTTATGGTAAAAGTAAAAAGAAGAGGGTAGAGTTTTAGGGTTTTTACTATGATAGCAACGGCTGTGATCAAGGAAAAAAAAGGATATCAACGGTCGAGAATGGTCAAAGAAGAGTACCAAGATGAATAGTCACCTCAAGAAATGTGCTAAGATTCAAATCGGGAGATAAATGAGTTGCGACAGTCGACTGGTTTTAGTCTGCAGTCGACTTAGTCGAGAGTTAAAAAAAAATGAACATTTTATTAACACAACTGGTCGGTCGACTAGTTTAGAATCTCAGTCGACTGTCCAGAACACAAAACTACAGACAATTTAAAACAATACTTAGCAGTCGACTGAACAACATGTGTAAGTCGACTTACAAAAAGAAAATTCAAAAAATATCATAAAAATCACAAATCCCTAATTCTCTTCTTAAAGTTATAAAGGTGTCTTCTTTAAGGGGTTTGGTAAAAATATCAGCTGCTTGTTTATCAGTAGAAATAAAGTCTAAAAAAATGTCTCCCTTTAAAACATGATCACGTAGAAAATGATGTCGAATATCAATATATTTCGTACGTGGGTGTTGAACCGGATTCTTAGATAAGTTAATGGCACTGGTATTATCACACATTATTGAAGGTTTTTCAAAAGAAATACCATAATCTAATAAGGTTTGTTTCATCTACAAAATTTGGGCACAAGCCAAACTTGCAGCGATATATTCGGCTTCTGTAGTAGATAGGGATACCAAATTCTGCTTCTTACTGCACCAAGAAACTAGTGAATGTCCCAAAAAGTGACATGTCTCACTAGTGCTCTTGCGGTCAGTTTTACTGCCAGCAAAATCAGCATCACTATACGACAAAAGTTGAAAATTTTCGGTGCGTGGATAAAATAGACCATAATCAGATGTGCCTTTAATATATCTTAAAATTTATTTCAAAGTTTTCAAGTGGGATTCTTTAGGACTTGACTGATATCTAGCACACAAACATACACTGAACATAATGTCTGGTCTACTAGCAGTTATATATAAGAGTGAGCTAATCATACCTCGATAGAGTTTCTGATCGACACTCTTACTTAATATATCTTTGTCAAGGATAGTGGTAGTAGCCATAGGTTGGCCTTACTACTTGTGCTATCCATGTTAAACCGTTTGAGTAATTCCGTTGCATATTTTCCTTAATTAATGAATATGCCATTTTGTGACTGCTTAATTTGTAGTCCAAGAAAATAATTGAGTTCACCCATGTGACTCATCTCAAACTCGTTTTTCATGGTGTTAGGAAACTCTTGACATAGATTGCTATTAGTATAACCAAAAATTATATCGTCAACATATATTTGTATGATTAAAATATCATTCTTAATTCTTCTAATAAACAAAGTAGTATCTACTTTACCTATTTCAAAACCTGTTTCTAAAAGAAAAGTCTTCAGTCGATCATACCAAGCACGAGGTGCTTGTTTAAGACCATATAAAGCCTTTTTCAATTTAAAAACATGGTTTGGGAATTGTTCATGTTCAAAACCTGGTGGTTGTTTAACACAAACATCTTCCTTTATAAACCCATTAAGGAATGCACTTTTAACATCCATTTGAAAAAATGTAAAATTCATAAAACAAGCAAAAGATAATAAAATACAAATTGATTCTAATCTAGCAACAGGAGAATATGTTTCATCAAAATCTATGCCTTCTTCTTGATTATATCCTTGAGCAACTAGTCTAGCTTTGTTTCTAACAACTTGTCCTGATTCATCTATCTTATTCTTGAATACCCACTTGGTACCAATTATAGTATGATCAGGAGGTCGTGGAACTAAATCCCATATATCATTCCTTATGAATTGGTTTAACTCATCTTGCATGGTATTCATCCAAAATTCATTCTCACATGCTTCTTGTATATTCTTCGGTTCAAAATCCGACAAGAAAGCTGTGTGAGATATCATATGAATATGTGATCTCGTTTGAATATCATGTGAAATGTCACCAATTATTAAGTCATGAGGATGATCTCTAACTTCAACAAAAGATTTTGGTAAAGTTGGAGATATCACAACAGGATCAGTCGACTTGACAAGTTCCTCAGTCGACTGTTTCACATCAGTCGACTTGACTTCCTTATCGGTCGACTTATCAGCAAGACTAGTTTGTTTTAAAGATGTAATTACTTTATTCAAAGGTGATGATTTAGTTTCATCATCTTCAATTAAATGCGATGAAGGCAGAGATTTGTCAAATGTAACATGCATGGACTCTTCAATAGTCAATGTTGACTTGTTGAAGATTCTATTTACTCCTATTTGAGTATCCTAAAAAGATACCCTCATTAGATCTATGATTAAATTTATCTAAATTATCTTTAGTGTTCAGAATAAAACACTTGCAACCAAATATTTTAAAGTAAGAGACCTTAGGAATTTTATTAAAAAATAACTCATAACAAGTCTTCTTTAGCTTAGGTCTTATCAAAATTCTGTTTAAAACATAACAAGCTGTAGCAACAGCTTCAGCCCAAAAATACTTAGGTAAATTGCTTTCAACAAGCATGGTACGTGCACATTCTTGCAAAGTCCTATTCTTCCTTTCAACCACTCTATTTTGTGGTGAAGCTCTAGGAAATGCAAATGAATGAGTTATACCATTCTTGTTGGCAATATTCTGCAAATGTTTCATTTTCAAATTCTCCACCATGATCACTTCTAATAGTGACTATGGTTAGAGACTTTTGATTTTGAATTCATTTATAAAAATTTCCAAATTCTTCAAAAGCATCATTTTTATGTTTTAAAAAGAAAGTCCAAGTGAATCGTGAAAAATCATCTACTAACACAAATACATATCTACTTTTATTTAAAGAAGCAACTCTAGTAGGGCCAAATAAATCCATATGAATTAATTCGAGCGGCCTACTAGTAGAAATTACTTCTTTTGTTTTAAAAGTAGATTTAATTTGTTTACCTAGTTGACATGCATCACATAACTTATCCTTTTTAAATGATAGTCTTGGCAGCCCTTTAATTAGGTTGTACTTAGACAATTTAGAGAGACTTTTCATATTCACATGACCAAAACGTCTATGCCAAAGCCAAGAATCATTATTAGAAGCTACTAAACAAAAATCATTTGAAAATTCATTTGCTTTCAAATATAACTCATAAATGTTATTTTTTCTAAAACCTTGAAAAATTATATTTTGCATGGTAGAATCATAAATTAAACAAGCATCTTTTTCAAACATGATTTTATAACCTTTATCACAAAGTTGACTAATACTTAACAGATTATGCTTAAGTCCACTAACTAATAAAACATTTTCTATATAAGGGTTAGTGTCTTTACCGACCATACCAATTCCTATGACTTTTCCTTTATTGTTTTCGCCAAATGTAACTGTTCCTCCATCAATGTTTTGTATGATAGATAGGAGGTTGGCATGACCAGTCAGATGCTTAGAACATCCGCTGTGAAGTATCCAACGATCTTTCTTAGGTACCTATAAAATATCCAATGTAAATATGGTACCCTTTTCATTGGGTCCAAAAAATATTAGTTTGTGGAAAACCAAATCCACGATGAGTTTGATTTTCCACCATAAGCAGAAATGAAATTAGCAGAATTACATATATTCAGCATATATGAATTTATATAAGCAATTCTATCTTTCGAACTCAAGTTGACTGGAACTCATACATATTTGCTCTGTCCAGTCGACTTTATAACACCCTTTAGTCGACTTTTACTATCTGTCAGTCGACTGAGAGGTAGTATAGGTCGACTTATATGAGGTTTTAGTCTTGTTGAATAAGACTCAGTACCTCTGGACAGGCGGCTGGTAGATGGATGCAGTCGACTTGGCTGAATTTTAGATTTGCTTTTATCAGTAGGACTCACATATTTAGGCTTTTCAAAGAACTCATAAAGTTTATGTTTAACACTAGAAATGGATATAGGCTTATTTATACTAGTGTTCTTAGAAGAATAATCTTTTTGAAGTGATTTTTTAATACCAAGTCCAAACTTTTGACTAGATTTTACTTGATTCTGAAGAACATCATTTAAATTCTCTTTTCCTTTATTAAACTTAGATACGTTCTTGGATATCTCTTCATAATTTTTCTTTAGAGATTCAAGATCCATATCTAAACTTGAAATACAAGAATTTAAAGATTTTACTTCTTTATCAAGGTTAAGATTCTCTTGAGAAAGTGTTTGATTAACTTTCTCTAAGTTCTTAACTCGAATCTTTTCCTTTTTAAGTTCTTGAAAAATTTTATTAAAGGCATCAAGTAAATCATTTGAATCATACTCATTACTTACTTAATTTTGTGATACCATGAACCACACGTTTGCAACCACGTTGGTCTCATCAATTTCTTCTTCCGAAGAACAATCGCTATCATCCCAAGTTGCTTGGTATGCCTTTTTTGTTTTTGATGAACTTGTTCTTTGTGTACTTATCCTTCTTGAAGTTGGATGTCTTTTCCTTGGATTTTGTGTTTTCTAGTAGACAATCCTTCTTCATATGGCCTGCCTTGTTGCACCTGAAACAAGTTGGAGGATCATTAGAATCTTTAATTTTTGAATTAAACTTACCTTTTCTTAGGAACTTTTTGAATCTCCTTGTGAACTTGGCAATCTCTTCCTCATCTTTTTCTTCATCTTCGGAGTCTGACATGGCTTTGAATGCTAATGTCTTCTTCTTTGATTATTGTGGTTCGGCATCCTTCTTGCGTTCTTCAATTTGTACCTCATAAGTCATAAGATTTCCCACAAGATTCTCAAGAGAAAGTTGTGATAAATCATTGGCCTCTTCTATGGCGGTGGTCTTCTTCTCCCATTCGGGGGTTAGTACACGGAGTACCTTTCTCACCATCTCTGCTTGAGTGTATGTCTTCCCAAGTGCCACAAGTGAGTTTGTAATGTCTGTGAATCTAGTAATCATCTCAGACACATTCTCATTCTCCTTCATGCGGAACATTTCAAACCTGTGAACAAGAACAGATATTTTAGATTCTTTCACTTTGTTTGTTCCTTCATGAGTTACCTCGAGTGTGTGCCAAATTTGATGTGCGGTTGTTGCATTGGACACACGGTTAAACTCCTCCTTTGTAAGGGCAAAGAATAACGCATTCATTGCTTTTGCATTGTTCATTGTTTGATTTTTCATGTCGTCGTTCCATTGTGCATATGGAATAGTAGGAGCGGTGTACTCTATTTCCATCATGTTCCATATTTCATAGTTGATGGATTGTAGGTAGATTTTCATTCTACACTTTCAATAATTGTAATTTGTTCCATCGAAGAGGGGAGACCTTTGTGTAGATTGGCCTTCATGGTACTGATTTGCATTTGAAGTGTAGCGCCCCGAATTTCTAATATGAGAGCTTAGAAAATACGTGGCACATTCCCAGTGATCTAATTCAATATAACAATAAACACAACCAAATACCACTAAAATTTTCAACATTTATTACAACAAAACTTTTACATATCACAGCGGAAGACTAAAGAACTCAAAATTAACTCAACAGTTCTTTACAAATTAACACTACACCCTTAATAGTCCATTTATCCCAAGAGCTAACTCAAGCATCCAATCTCCAACTTCAAGCAATAACCTGCAACATGTGAGGCTAGAGTTGAACCCTAACCCCCAAACTAAAGGGGTCAGCCATATATGGTGTGAGTGGCATAAAAATCAAATAACAACATAAATGAACTTAAATCATAATGTTCAACAAGTAATAACCAAAATACCAAATAGGATTATGGGTGATACCAAAACCAAATGTCAAATGTGGAAACAGGAAATCCGAATGCATAAAGATGAGTCAATAAAACACAAATGCTATATGCGGACAACGATGACTACTAAGAGATGAAGATAAACTATGAGAATTTGCCCATGCTTGATAATCCCGGAAATAGATCCCACATCTCAGGTATTTTCCCTGGATAATTCAGGAGATCAATCCACATCTAAACATAGACTCATCGTCACAATAATATCCCAAGAGTGTCGCCTCGACTCTGATCATTCCGTAGGTCAATCCCGCATCTCAAGATGATTACTTGGATAATTCAGAAGAAATATCTCACATCTCAGGTTGTCTACCTGGATAATTCAGGAGATAAATCCCACATCTCAAGTTAACAACTTGGATAATTCAGGAGATTAAATCCCACATCTAAAGCCTTACTGAGGTGCATAACTCATGTCCCCTTCGTCATGACACTACTAGTGCAAGTCCTTATTATTTTTGGTTACTGAACAAATCTCCTAGAGTAGTGTACCCCACCGGACTAAAAATATGAATAACTGAAAATTCGCCTCAATGGGCCTCAACAAATAACTCAACACCGGTATACTAGGGTCACGTACCTCTAGAGACGAAAAATCAAATATCTAATCAAATTCCCACTAAACCAGTGGTTCAACTGAATATCTCAAAATCACTTTCTTAACTGAATATCTCAAGATCGATCACTGAACAAATTATCTCAAAATCAAGTACTGAACAAAATATCTCAAAATCAAATACTGAACAAAATATCTCAAAACCAAATACTGAACAAAATATCTCAAAATCAAATACTGAAAAAAATATCTCAAAATCAAATACACTGATCCCTCAGTACCAGTCGACTTATGCTGAGGTAAGTCGACTGTCCAAGGGACAATTCTTCAGAATTTCACAAAATAATCTAAGGCACTATCAGTCGACTAGGAGAAGTCATCAGTCGACTGCCCCGAGACAAATTCCAATAATTCTCAAGGAAAATATTCTAAGTATTCAAGTCGACTGAAAGGTTCATAGGTTGACTGTCCAGAAAGGACTGAACAAATTTTACAATCAGCAGACCAGTCGACTGACAATAGCCTAAGTCGACTGTCCCGAACAATTCTCAAAAGACTGAAGACAATCAGTAGAGTCGTATCAGTCGACTGTACGGTAGGCCAGTCGACTGTCGGCCTACAGTTTTCAAAAATAGGTCTGAATACAAAATCAAACTGAAGATTTTCTAAAGAATCATGGTTCCTTATTTATCTAACAATAGTTTGTACACAAGCCAATGTTAACTCTCAAAACAATATCCAATACGGATACAATACTCATCAATCAATTCCTCAAATCTCAACTTCTCATAATCTAAATCACTAATCTTCTATTAGGGTTTCTCAACTAAACTTCTTCCTCGACTCATAATCAAAATTCTGATATAAATTCATAAGATCCAGATGTCTATCATCCGATCACAACCCAAATCAATTCTTAACATGCTTTCCAACAATACGATCCCATAAATCAATATTTCCTCAACAAATCTTGATAATTTCTCATACATGGTCCAAATATCCACAAGTGTTCTCATCATCCATATCAAAATAAAAGATCCACATTATGCATACAACGAGACAAACAAAACAATATCATACTGATCCCAAACAAAGCGTAACTAAGATCTTACGTCATTCATCAATCAAAACAAACAAAACAAAACAAAGCAAAACAAAAACCAAACCACTCACACTGATTTGAAGAAAATCCACGAAAAAGCTCTCCTCCTTGCTAGATCCAAAAAGCCTCTTCTTGCTCCTCAAACAATCTCCAAAATCTGTATATTTTGTAAATGACGGCTGGGAAAGAAATCCCTTATATATGCCGGATTAATATTAGGGTTTTACTCACATTTTGCAAAACAATCCTTCCCAAAAAATACAACTTACATATATATACATTAGTCTTGTAAATTCAATAAAACTCCTTTAAATTAGGATCTAATAGAAAATATACTTCTTAACCTCAGCCAATACTGCTCAAACCGTCCACAATGCCAATTTTGCATTTCAACCCTTGAAAATGTCGATTTTGCAAATAAGTCCTTCTTTTCTCAAAAATTGCAAATAATATCAATTAATTTCAGAAAAATCTGGAAAAATACTACATAAATTCTAAATAATAAATAATAATTTTTCATAAAGAAATCTTAAATTTTTCAAACTTCTAAAAAGTCATTTGCACGTATTTTGCACGTGTACAAAAGATAAATTTCTTAGAAAATATTAATTAAATCTCCAAAAATCATTTAAATTCATTTTCAAATAATTAAAATAGTATTTGAAAATATGGGGTTCTACATCACTCCCTTCTTAGAAGAGTTCTATCCTCAGAACTACTACTAATGAGTCCAAACACATACCAAACAAAAGGAAACAGTGTTTCATATATATAGAACATAATCCAACCAATTTCTTATAACATCACAATCAAAAGCAAAAGAATACATCATATATCAGTCAATAGCACAATCATCCAAAGAATTCCAATCACATGCAAGAAATACACTCATACAAACAATTCAGGAAATTCCTTCTGCGTGCGATCCTCTGGCTCCCAAGTAGCCTCCTCGAACTGTTGATTCCTCCACAACACTTTGACCATAGGTATCACCTTGCTCCTAAGGACTTTCTCCCTACGATCAACGATCTCAACAGGCTATTCCTTGTAGCTCAAGTTCACCTGTAGATCTTCGGGAACCTCTACCAACTGATGATTCTGATCGGCCACATACTTCCTTAATAGCGACACATGAAACACATCATGTACTTGCGCTAACTCCTCTGGAAGTTTCAATCTGTATGCTGTCTTGCCAATCCTCTCCACGATCCTGTACGGTCCAATATACCTCGGCGCCAACTTGCCTCCCTTACCAAATCTGATCACTCCCTTGGTCGGGGAAACCTTGAGGAAAACTGCATCCCCAACTTCAAATTCCAAATCTCTTCGTCGAGTGTCAGCATAACTCTTCTGCCGACTCTGAGCCTCGACCAACCTCTTGCGAATCAGCTCAATCTGCTCTGACGTCTGCTGCACGATCTCAGGACCATACATCTGCCTCTCGCCAACCTCATACCAACAAACAGGTGTCCTGCACCTCCGCCCGTACAAAGCCTCATATGGTGCCATCCCAATACTTGCATGGTAACTGTTGTTATAAGCAAACTCAACCAATGCCAAGTATCTCTCCCAACTACCACTGAAGTCCATAACACAAGCTCTCAACATATCTTCCAGCACTCGATTCACCCTCTCCGTCTGACCATCTGTCTGCGGATGAAATGCTGTACCGAAATCAGTTCTGGTGCCTAAAGCTGCTTGTAGGCTCTTCCAAAACCTCGAAGTAAACCTTGGATCTCTGTCAGAAACAATTGACACAGGAACTCCATGAAGTCTCACAATCTCTCCAATGTACAACTCAGCCAATTTCTCCATTGACCAAGTAACCTTCATGGCTAGAAAATGTGCCGACTTAGTCAATCGATCCACAATAACCCAAATCGAGTCATTGCCCTTCGAACTCCTCGGCAAACCCGTGATAAAGTCCATACTGATATTCTCCCACTTCCACTCCGGAATGGGTAATGGCTGTAACAAACCTCCAGGTCTCTGATTTTCTGCCTTGACCTGCTGACAAGTCAGACACCTTGCCACAAAATCTGCTACATCACGCTTCATACCAGACCACCAAAAGTGCTGTTTGATGTCCCTGTACATCTTCGTACCTCCTGGATGAACCGACAACAATGTACTGTGTGCTTCCTGCAAGATACTCTCCCTCAACTCTGCATTATCTGGAACACACAACCTCTCACCCAACCAAAGAATTCCATCTTGAACACGAAATTCTGATAACTTGCCTTCTGAAACCTGCTGCAACATCTTCTGGATCTCTGAATCTGATCTCTGACCTTCCACAATCTTCTCTCTCAAAGACGGCTGCAGCCTCAACTGAGCCAAAGATGCCCCTAAACCTCGCAGTACCACCTCGATACCTGCCTGATCGATCTCTGCTGCCAACTCCTTTCGAGTAGTGATCAATCTCGATAAACTACTCTTCCTGCTAAGTCCATCAGCTACTACATTCGCCTTGCCCGGATGATACTTGATCTCAGGACGAATGTCTTCCAATACCTCCAACCACCTTCTCTGCCGAAGATTCAAATCCCTCTGCTGATAAATATACTTCAGGCTCTTGTGGTCAGTGTACATATTGACCTTCTCACCATAAACATAATGCCTCCATAGCTTCAAGGCATAAATGGTAGCTGCTAGCTCCAAATCATACGTCGGATAATTCTTCTCATGCGGACGCAACTGCCTCGAACCATAAGCAATGACCTTGCCTTCTTGCATCAAGACACAACCCAAACCTCTGAGAGATGCATCACTGAAGATATCATAATCCTTCCCAGCTTGCGGCAATGCCAATATAGGTGCAGTAGTCAACCTTTCCTTTAACTCAAGGAAACTCTCTTCGCACTTATCGGTCCATACAAATGCTACATTCTTCCGGGTCAAACCTGTCAATGGAACTGCAATCTGTGAATACCCCTGAATAAATCTCCTGTAGTACCCAGCTAATCCCAAGAAGCTTCTGACTTCCTTCACTGACGTCGGCCTGGGCCAATCCTTCACTGCTTCCACTTTCTGAGGATCAGTAGCCACTCCCTCCTTAGAAAGAATATGACCAAGGAAAGCTACCTCAGACTTCCAAAATTCACACTTCGAGAATTTGGCATACAAACTGTGCTCCTGCAATGTCTGTAACACTGCTGTCAAGTGCGTCGAATGATCCTCTTCTGACTTCGAATATACCAAGATATCATTGATGAAGACCACTACGAAGGAATCAATGAACGGTCTCAACACCCGATTCATCATATCCATGAAAACTGCTGGAGCATTTGTCAACCCGAATGGCATCACCAAAAACTCATACAGCCCATGACGAGTCCTGAATGTTGTCTTACTCACATCATCCTCCTTGACTCGAACCTGATGATATCCCGATCTCAAATCAATCTTCGAAAACACCGCTGCTCCTCGAAGCCTGTCGAACAAGTCATCAATCCGCGGTAGTGGATACTTGTTCTGAATAGTCACCCTATTCAACTCCCGATAGTCAATGCACATCCTCATCGACCCATCCTTCTTCTTGACCAACAACACTGGTGCTCCCCACGGAGAAGAACTCGGTCTGATAAGCCCTTTGCTCAAAAGCTCCTCAATTTGCTTCTTCACTTCATCTTGCTCTACAGGTGCCATCCTGTATGGAGCCTTGGAAATCGGCGCACTCCCCGGCTGAACATTAATGCAAAACTCTACATCTCTCTGCGGCGGTAATCCTGGAAAGTAATCCAAGAACACCTGAGGGAAATTTCGAACAACCGGAATGCCCTTGACTTCATCTGAAATAACCACCTTAGATACCATTGCAGCCACCTTCGGGATCTTCTTCTTCCCTTGGAAAGTTACTGCAGGTCCACCTGGTGCTTTCACCAATACCTCCTTGTGCTTGCAATCAATTGTGGCATCATATATAGCCATCCAATCGATGCCTACGATGACATCCACTCCCAACACTTGTAGTTCGATCAAGTCGATGCCGAACATCCTTCCACCAATCTCAATATCACAGCCCTCGTAATATCGATCCGCAATCAACTCCTCACCTGACGGCGTTGCCACCGACAAAACCCTGCCTGGAAATAACTTAGGTTCCAAACCTAAGATCCTTGCAAAATTCGGCGATACAAAAGTGTGCGATGAACCAGTGTCAAACAAAACATTTGCTTTTATTCCATTTATTAAAACAACTCCTGTTACAATAAGAATGATACTCAATCTTAAATTGTTCTCGAATAAAGGTTTTATTCATTACATTGATTCAAAATGAAAGAAATCAAAATTCCTTGCATACCCTGTATTACATCTTCCGAGTTTCCCGCATCCTCCTCGGTCAATGCAAATACTCGCCCTTGCCTCTTCGGGACTTTGCTTCCACCCGAACCATCTTCCTTCAATTTTGGACAACGGAGCTTGGAATGTCCAGTCTGCCCACACTGGGAACAAATATGCTCTGCCAACTTCGGACATGCTGACCTGTAATGTCCTACCTCCTTGCAGTAGTAACAGGTCACTCCCTGAGCTGCAGGTGCCTTCTGCACCGATCCACTGAACTTTGCCTGCTTCGCGGGGAATCCCTTCCCACTCTGGCCTGATGCTGGCCTCTTGTTCCAGTTCCATGTATCCTGCTTCTTCTGAAATAGGTCCATATCCTCCTCAGTCATCGTTGCTCTTCTGACCAGCTTGTCGAATCTTCTGATACCCAACGGAACCATCCTTGACCTCAAGTTTGGCCTCAAGCCCTGCTCAAACTTTTTGGCCTTCTTCGCTTCGTCCATGACCAACTCTGGTGCATACCTCGAAAGTTGAGCAAACTTGGTCTTATACTCCCGAACAGTCATGCTGCCCTGCTGAAGGTTCATGAACTCGGTCGCCTTCTTCTCTTGAACATCCAGAGGAAAGAAGCGATCTCTGAACTCCTCCAGAAAAGCTTCCCATGTCAACTACTGATCTCCCAAATTCCTCTTCAGTGACTCCCACCAGACACCAGCATCTTTCTAATCCAATCATCTGCTGCGGTTGGATCAGCTTGCCCCTCAAAGACTGGCGGCCTCATCCTCTTAAAGGATTCAATCTGCTTGATGGGGTCGGCATTCACCAATCCATGTCCAGCTCCATGATTGGGCTGCGGATTCTGCTGCTGCTGAGCTTGCTGCTGTTGCACCACGTTGAATGCCATCAACGTATTCAGTGTTTGATACACCTTGGCGAATTCAGCCTCTAGGTCAATCCCCGTTCCTCGAGAACTACCTGATCCATCCTCATTGTTGCCACCATTTCTGCCCCTGGGTGCAACCATTTTGAATACTGCAAAACGAGGGTAAAGTTAGAGTAACACACACGATTCAAACTCATATCAATGCCCTATGATAGAACCATAACCATATCTCAAACCATAATTTCAAACCAACATCATATTTCAACTCTATGTGATACTCACACTCTGATGTCCACACCTAGGTACTCACTCTCTAGTGTCCACACCTAGGTTGGTTTTCTTACTATGTCTATTATTACCATTGAAGCAGAGCTCTGATACCAATCTCTGTAGCGCCTCGAATTTCTAATATGAGAGCTTAGAAAATACGTGGCACATTTCCAGTGATCCACTTCAATATAACAATAAACACAACCAAATACCACTAAAATTTTCAATATTTATTACAACAAAACTTTTACATATCACAGCGGAAGACTAAACAACTCAAAATTAACTTAACAGGTCTTTACAAACTAACACTACACACTTAATAGTCCATTTATCCCAAAAGCTAACTCAAGCATCCAATCTCCAACTTCAAGCAATAACCTGCAACATGTGAGGCTAGAGTTGAACCCTAACCCCCAAACTAAAGGGGTCAGCCATATATGTTGTGAGTGGCATAAAATTCAAATAACAACATAAATGAACTTAAATCATAATGTTCAACAAGTAATAACCAAAATACCAAATAGGATTATGGGTGATACCAAAACCAAATGTCAAATGTGGAAACAGGAAATCCGAATGCATAAAGATGAGTCAATAAAACACAAATGCTATATGCGGACAACGATGACTACTAAGAGATGAAGATAAACTATGAGAATTTGCCCATGCTTGATAATCCCGGAAATAGATCCCACATCTCAGGTATTTTTCCTGGATAATTCAGGAGATCAATCCACATCTAAACATAGACTCATCGTCACAATAATATCCCAAGAGCGTCGCCTCGACTCTGATCATTCCGTAGGTTAATCCTGCATCTCAAGATGATTACTTGGATAATTCAGGAGAAATATCTCACATCTCAGGTTGTCTAACTGGATAATTCAGGAGATAAATCCCACATCTCAAGTTAACCACTTGGATAATTCAGGAGATTAAATCCCACATCTAAAGCCTTACTGAGGTGCATAACTCATGTTCCCTTCGTCATGACACTACTAGTGCAAGTCCTTATTATTTTTGGTTACTGAACAAATCTCCTAGAGTAGTGTACCCCACCAGACTAAAAATATGAATAACTGAAAATTCGCCTCAATGGGCCTCAACAAATAACTCAACACCGGTATACTAGGGTCACGTACCTCTAGAGACTAAAAATCAAATATCTAATCAAATTCCCACTAAACCAGTGGTTCAACTGAATATCTCAAAATCACTTTCTTAACTGAATATCTCAAGATCGATCACTGAACAAATTATCTCAAAATCAAGTACTGAACAAAATATCTCAAAACCAAATACTGAACAAAATATGTCAAAATCAAATACTGAACAAAATATCTCAAAACCAAATACTGAACAAAATATCTCAAAATCAAATACTGAAAAAAATATCTCAAAATCAAATACACCGATCCCTCAGTACCAGTCGACTTATGCTGAGGTAAGTCGACTGTCCAGAGGACAATTCTTCAGAATTTCACAAAATAATCTAAGGCACTATCAGTCGACTAGGAGAAGTCATCAGTCGACTGCCCCGAGACAAATTCCAATAATTCTCAAGGAAAATATTCTAAGTATTCAAGTCGACTGAAAGGTTCATAGGTCGACTGTCCAGAAAGGACTGAACAAATTTTACAATCAGCAGACCAGTCGACTGACAATAGCCTAAGTCGACTGTCCCGAACAATTCTCAAAAGATGAAGGCAATCAGTAGAGTCGTACCAGTCAACTGTACGGTAGGCCAGTCGACTGTCGGCCTACAGTTTTCAAAAATAGGTCTGAATACAAAATCAAACTGAAGATTTTCTAAAGAATCATGGTTCCTTATTTATCCAACAATAGTTTGTACACAAGCCAATGTTAACTCTCAAAACAATATCCAATACGGATACAATACTCATCAATCAATTCCTCAAATCTCAACTTCTCATAATCTAAATCACTAATCTTCTATTAGGGTTTCTCAACTAAACTTCTTCCTCGACTCATAATCAAAATTCTGATATAAATTCATAAGATCCAGATGTCTATCATCCGATCACAACCCAAATCAATTCTTAACATGCTTTCCAACAATACGATCCCATAAATCAATATTTCCTCAACAAATCTTGATAATTTCTCATACATGGTCCAAATATCCACAAGTGTTCTCATCATCCATATCAAAATAAAAGATCCACATTATGCATACAACGAGACAAACAAAACAATATCATACTGATCCCAAACAAAGCGTAACTAAGATCTTACGTCATTCATCAATCAAAACAAACAAAACAAAACAAAGCAAAACAAAAACCAAACCACTCACATTGATTTGAAGAAAATCCACGAAAAAGCTCTCCTCCTTGCTAGATCCAAAAAGCCTCTTCTTGCTCCTCAAACAATATCCAAAATCTGTATATTTTGTAAATGACGGCTGGGAAAGAAATCCCTTATATATGCCGGATTAATATTAGGGTTTTACTCACATTTTGTAAAACAATCCTTCCCAAAAAATACAACTTACATATATATACATTAGTCTTGTAAATTCAATAAAACTCCTTTAAATTAGGATTTAATAGAAAATATACTTCTTAACCTCAGCCAATACTGCTCAAAACGTCCAGAATGCCAATTTTGCATTTCAACCCTTGAAAATGTCGATTTTGCAAATAAGTCCTTCTTTTCTCAAAAATTGCAAATAATATCAATTAATTTCAGAAAAATCTGGAAAAATACTACATAAATTCTAAATAATAAATAATGATTTTTCATAAAGAAATCTTAAAATTTTCAAACTTCTAAAAAGTCATTTGCACGTGTTTTGCACGTGTACAAAAGATAAATTTCTTAGAAAATATTAATTAAATCTCCAAAAATCATTTAAATTTATTTTCAAATAATTAAAATAGTATTTGAAAATATGGGGTTCTACATGAAGTAATTGCCATTGCACTCAACCAGGCTTTGATACCAAGTGTTGGATCCTATAGGCAAGGCAAGAAACACTAGAAGGGGGTGAATAGTGTTTTATAAAAATAAAAAGCGGAATTAAAATTTTCTTCTGCTCAGTCGACTTGAATAGATAACCCAGTCGACTGACGGAACAATTTAGAAAAGTAATTTTGAAAGCGAGTCTGAAGAGTCGACTTAAAGATGAGACAGTCGACTTATCACACAAATTTTCAGAGAGTAGTACGAGTCTGACCATTCGACTTACAGGAGTACACAGTCGACTCTCCAGACAAGTTTCACAGAAAAGCTTCAAAGTAAGAAAATGAAATGCAAGTTCAAAGAGATACAACCACAGAGTGCACACGATGTATCCTTGTTCGGTCCTTCTGACCTACATCCAGTCCCCAAGCAACCCACTTGAGATTTTCCACTATTCTTGAAAAAGATTACAAGAATACCCTACGGTGTTAGACAACTACCTTGTCCAACCCGTAGTCCTTTCTCACAACTAGAGAAAGCAACCCACTCTTCCACCAAGAGTGACAGACCTGACTCTACACCCTAGAGTCCTACTCTCCAACCGAGAGGAAAAGAAAATAATAAAATTGTTTACAATCAATCTATAGCCTTGTTGTAATTGTGATTTTGTACGTGGCTATTTGGTCGACTTCTAAATTTAGTCCAAAACAAAATCGATGTTATGCTGGACTGAAAACAGAGAACCAATACTTAGTGAGTTTGAAAATTTTTCTTTCTTGAATGCACAATACTTAAACTTTTTCTCAAAAAATGCTTGGAACTTTTCCTTGGTGATTCTAAGGCTCTATTTATAGATTAGAATCCCTGGACGTTAAAAAATAGTTTCTTACACTTGTTAAACAACGGATAAGAGTTTTGAATTCGAAAAATCAACTTTTGAAATCAGTAAACTGTCGAAATCACTTGAACAGTCGACTGGGTTGCCTTTATGAGTCGACTGATCAGAGTTTGAATAAGATCAGACAGTTTTGTACAGACTCAGTCGACTGGTCCAAGACGGCAGTCGACTGGTACTCAACAGCTGATCTAGTTCAAGCTGTTTCGACTTTTAGATTTTGTAAAACACACAGTTATAAAAATTATGTGTGAGTGTGTGTGTGTGTATGACAAGGCTGTACATCAATCTAAGACTCAACAAAGAGAAAATTACATTTTACAAGACACACAAAAATATAAGATATTGAAGCTTTTGGTCTTGACTTGAGTCTTGAGTCTTGAGTCTTGAGTGAAGCTTTAGCCATTGTCTTTATCTGGAGCTTTTGCTTGATCATTGTTCAGCTTTAGAATATTGTGACTTGCTTGATCAATTTTCTTTGAGGCCTTTGTGTATCTTGATACAACTTGCAATTATATGAAGCATAGCACAACAAATTTTGCATTGTGTTGTAATCATCAAAATCAAGAATCAACAATTAATAATAATAAATAATAATAATAATAATAGAAATAATAATAATAGTATCAATAATACTAAAATAACAGTAACAATAATAGAAATAATAAAAATAAAGATAATGAAAACAATAATAATAACAGCAATAGAAATAATAATAATGATAACAATACCAAAAATAATAACGAAAACAATATCAATAATAATAATAATAATAACAATAATAACTTTATACACAAAATAGAGTAAAATCAACTATGCTAGTTCAAATTGTATGGAAACATAAAGTGTAATTGTGTTAAGAAAATGTTATATGGAAAATACGTCTTTACCATTAGTTTCATTAAATAAATAAAAAGTCTTGAAATTTCATTTAGCAAATAGGTAGAAAATCTTGCCTCCTTAACATCGAGTTGCATGTTTGCCTTCATGACATCAGGTTGCAGGTTGTCGTTTGGATATTCGGTTGCACATTTTGCTTCCCCGACATCCAGTTGCAATTTGCCTCCATTAACATCGAGTTGTATATTTGCCATCTCGACATTAGGTTGCACCGAAATGGTGAAATGCATATAAAATTGAGCATGTTCGGGCTCAAAACAAAATAATAATAATAATAATAATAGTAACGATAAAAATAATAATACCAAAATCAATAATAATAACAAAATATCAATACCAATAACAATAAGAACAACAATGATAATAACAATGATCATAACAATAATGATAACAATAATCGCAAAAATGATAATAATAATAATAATAAAAATAATATTAAAATATTAACAACACTAGTAAAAATAATAATGCAAGACAAAATATAGTTTTGGGTTCAACATTTTTTGTGGAAATAATTCAATATTAACAACAACAAAATAATGAAAACAACAATAATAATAGCAATAGTGGTAACAATACTAATAATATTAGTAATAATAATGAAAACAATAGCAATAATAATAATAATAGTAATAATAGCATTATACAACAAAATAAGAATTTTTCTTATCAAAATAATCCAATAAAAATATATAGTCGATCAAAAATAAAAAGTGAAGTTAAAATACACTATTATTCGAAATAACATAATCTTTGTTGAGAAGCTTTTTTATAGAAGATCCAAAATAAATATAACAAATAATAAGCAAAATATAGAAAGTATTCGGAAATATAAATATAAAGAGAAAAATAGGTAGGAGAAAAATGAATTCATAACCAATAAAGAGCCAAAGAAGAAGATGACTACAAGGGACGAAAGAAAATCAAAGAATTGAATACGAAGGAAAAGGATAAAGGGGCAAAATCAGAATTGAAGAGAATATAGCAGGGAAAAATAACTAACATGATACTCAATATTGAACTGACAAAGTATGATAGATGCAAGCACAGAAGAATCAAAAGGCGCAAGAACTGAAATGCAACAAAATAGCAAAATACCTGCAATCGCACCTTCAACAGTCTCTGCTTCTTCTGCAATCTGGTTGTGGGTCTGACCACGTTCTCCAGCCTGTCCTCGACTGGGAGTTGATCCTCCAGTTGGTGCATTCCTCCTGCTCCTTAGGCAGTCCCGAACCTTGTGATCAATTGCTCCGCATACAAGACATCGACCATTGGCTAGCCGGCAATCCTTGCGTATGTGACCAATCTTGTGGCAAAAGTTTCATGTCAGGCCCTTCCTTCCATGGGTCTGTCCTATGATAGCGAAGGCATGATGCTGGTGCGCAAATATACTCAGTCGGGTGAGCTTCGCGCTTTCCTGGGCTCTTTCTAGACTAGCTGTCATCAGCTTATTGTGCTCTCGCTGTAGCTCCATCATTCATTGCATCGCCTGGAGAATGGCAGAATTCTCTGATGTCTCAGCCTTGGGTGGGGGAGTCAAAGAATCTTCACGAGCCATAGTCTACAAAACCATCCAGTTGGTGAGCACCCAGACATATGTGGGTAGATTGACAAAGGATAATGAATGCAAGGGACAGAAGGATACAAGGAATCAAATGATTGAATGCAAAGGAGTCAGATGAGGATCGAATAGGATTAATATCCAGATTACATTAAAGTTATTACATGTTCATGTGATCAACGTGGTGCGCATATTATTAAGTAAACCTGGCTAGAGCCAAACTCGACTAATATATCAATCAAAGCCAACCTCCGTAAAGATAGTCATGTTTGATTGATATATTACTCAACCCTGGGCTCTAATACCACTAAAAACCTGTCATGCCCTGCTTCCCAAAATACGAGAATACAAGCACGTAACGTAGACCCATCGAATAATTAGATATCATCCATAAGCTGTACCAGTCTAACTCAACAATATATAAGAGAAACAACCGCGCAGGCAAAGAATATAATCACATAAACAATGAATAAACTCAAAGATAATTATGAAATAAAATCACTAAATAATAATCTAACATCAGGGATAAAAACAAACTTTGGGTCATAAAGTCCAAGAAAACAAAGTATGATGAAAAGAAATACAATAAGCAAAAAGGAAAAGATAGCTAAGCGATCTAACAATCCAGCTCCAATCTTCAGAGAGTTTGCTCACCAATTTCTTTAGGGGTTACTCCTTCGGTACCTGTTAATGCTAGATCTAAAAAGAGAGAAAAGAGAGCCCTTAGAGCAAGTCGTGGGCAGCAAGTAGAGAAAAACAGAGGATAAAGGAAATCATGAATATCAAAGAATAAGAACATGGTCAAAGACAAGGAACAAAGCAAAGGTAGGCAAAATATCAAAGGTCTACAGTAAATCACACAAGTAATGCGGGATGTCAAGATCAAGCAGTAAATGCAGGTTATTAAGTATTTTATTAATCTATCCAGTGCACGTACTACTGCATCTCATACTACAGGTTACGTGTAAACACACAGTGAACATTTTAGACTAATGGTGAATTCTCGGTCTGTGTACTCAACCTAGTAATCAGTATTTCATGTTCAGTGTCAGTGTTTCTCGAGCAGTGTTTATCTTGCAGTAGTTTATGGCCATCAGTATCGGTCAGTGCAGTTCAGGCAGTAGGGCCCGACTGAGTACAGTTTTCGATCGTTCACTACCAAGTCTACCCACGGTCCCCCGGCTTTTTATTAGTTATTTTAATCCTATGTGAGCATACAAGAAGGTTTCCATGTTGTATAATACTATGTGTGACTTATTCTATGCATTACAGACAAATCCGGAAGCAAACAAGTCATTCACACACAAATCACATGATCAGGATAGCACAACCTTGCTATACTAAAACATGAATTAAGGTCACTACAAGATAGCAAATCTGAATTCGCCAGAATATCTGGAAAGTAGACTTCCACACGGTTCCAGCGAGTATAATTAAGGTATATAAAAGGTATCAGAACTAGGGTGAAAACTCTATTCTAATCAAGTTTTAAGTTTAGGCAGCATGCAGTAGGTTGTGCTCTACTAATTGTTTCGGGTCAGAGAACACTTTATTAAAATCTATAAAAATTCTGGGTGATACCTAATCATGTCTAGGTCTGTTGTGCTATCTAGATGATCTAAACTAGACACAAGTTAAAACCTCGCAAGTGTACGAATCGTTTGGAGAAGCGTAGTGACGAGCAAGGGTCGATCCCACAGAGATTGTAGAAATTAACTTACTAATCAATAAAAAGAATAAGAATCATAAAGAGTTGTTCTAAAAGTCTAAAAGAAATGAAAAGATGAAAATTAAATCAAGAAGTGCTAAATCACAAATATCTATTAAGTAGTTGGGTTTTGATCTCCACCAATAGTCAATAGTGCTAAGTCGCCTTCTGTACTTCGTCTTATTACTCATGTTTGTTCTCTTTAAGGACATGGTATCTACTCCTTAAAGTTAATGTTTCCCTAAGCCAAGAATTAGGCATGGTATCTACTCTAATTCGTTTCTTTCATTAAGTATTTAGCATGGTATCTACTAAGTTGCACTTAAAGAAAACATAAGAACAATGGAAACGAACAAAGACTTGAAGTTCTAGAAATTGGTATCAGATCTAGATCCTTCAAGTTGATTAAACCAAGAACCCCTAAAGATTCCCTTGTTACAAGATATGAAGATGAGATACGGGTCGTCTCAATATGCTCATATAACAGATTCAGATCTACACTGCACAACTTGATAATCTCAAGTTCTGTATGTCAGTCGACTGGCTATCACTTCAGTCGACTGTCCTTAGAACTCCAAACAAGTTTGATTCATGTAAATTTTTATTCTTTCAATCAGGTTTAATCAATAAGTAAAAGAGTAACATTCAGAAAAACTTAGCATTTCATAACTACGATTTCAATCTACCCAACTATGAAATTAGTTCCACATAATAAGACTTTTACTGATCAACAAGTTCGAACACATGATTAACATAAAAGAATTAGAAAGAGAAGGAATAAACTGATGTAGTTCGGCCAGATGGGTCGGCTGGCTGTCACACAGTCGACCGGCCGTTCTCTTCTTAGTACTTGATCTCCTTTCTCCTTCTTTAATGCTGATAAAGTATTGCTCTTTGTTGATTACTTGACGATTCAGAACTCTTGTGATTTCGTGATTTTGGGGTTGAGAGAGAGTGCGAAGGAGGAGACGAAAATAATGCCTCTTGATTGATATTTATAGACACGGCATAAGAATTAGGGTTTGCCACTTTTTCAGGAAAGTCCTCCTCTTTCCTTCTTTATTTGATCGACGATTTATTTCTTTCTCTTTTTCGCTTTTCTTCCTTATCTGCTAACCACGTGCTCTTGCCAATTCCCTGTATCTAGCTTTGATTTGTTGGAGAAGTTGTTATTGCATATAATCTGGGTTCAGATAGATTTGGATCTAGATGCGGATGGATCTTATCTTTTCACTCTGCCGCATACCAGTCGACTTATATTGGGTATGAGTCTACTGATGCTGAGACTTTTGTGGCTTCATGATTCCTCAGTCAAGTCGACTGTTGCACTGCAGTTCCCTGTATATCATCCTCTCAGTCTGGAATCTGCTTCGTTTTGCTGCTTTTGGTTGTTTCCTATGGAAAAGAAAAAAGAAGAGTAAAATACCACATATAGAGCGTTTAAATGTCCAATTACAATAAGATTATTACTCTTAAATGTGAATATTCTTGAGTTCATCAAATACCCCCAAACTTAGCTTTTGCTTGTCCTCAAGAAAAAAGTGAAATTATGAACAAGGGAAAAAATAATAGTCTCAACCCATCACTCCAAGAAAATGTCTCATTGCGCAAGCATCAAAATTTTGCAATCAAAATTATAAACAATTTGCAAATAAAATAAAAACAAGCATACCCACTTTCTCTAGTGCAATTGTCTATTCATAACTCCAAACTCAACCACACTTGTCATGCAATTAATTATAGTTATAGTATGTAACTACCCAATCTGTGATTATCCCTTTTCTCTACTACAAACTGAGTAGCAAACTAGAGTTTTTTTATTATTATTTTTTTTTTTTTGAGCCTCTTCTTTAAGTCGTCACTTGCCTTTTGACGCGAGTGCAAGACATTTGTGATGAATCCACCCGGTTACTCAACAAGTCACAAACTTTTAGTGCTTTGCATACTCATATTTCAAGTTGCCGATTGACGTAAAGGTAAACATTGGTGATGAATACTCCTAGTTACTAAGCACTCAAAACATTGGAGTAGATTGACTTTATTCATATATATATTCTTTTCATTTTTACTCTATTTACTTAAACTCTGTTTAGGACTAGATCAAAGGGAATAATCACTAGAAAAAGCATCACAATTGTTTTTTTTTTTATGTATAATCGCATGACTCATATAATTTTGTAAGGAATTATGAAACTCAACAATCCTAAAATAAATAAGTATCCTTACTCTTACTTTATGAGAAATTGTTTATCCTAAAAAAAATCAAAAGACTCCAAATGTAATTAGCTAATACCCCCAAACTTAGATGGAACATTGTCCTCAATGTTCGCACAAAACTTAAAATGTAGGCATGTGTTACCAACTAGTTTGAAGGAAAGAAAATAAGGAAATAAAGAAATGATTAAAGAAATAAAATAAATAGAGAGTGTAAGTACTCCCCTGAAAAATTGGGTTGCCTCCCAATAAGTGCTATGTTTTCTGTCTTCAGCTAGACATGATGAGTTCATGCAATGTATTGAATGGTTTGAAGATTCACATCTTCCTCGTGCGGCTCTAAACCCATCTCAATGTATGGCTTCGCCCTATGCCCATTCACCTTGAATGTTTGATTTTTCTCTTTGCTATGAACCTCCAATGCACCATGTGGGAAGACTTTTGTGACAATGTATGGGCCATACCATCGTGACATAAGCTTGCCTGGAAAGAGTCTTAATCTTGAGTTGTATATTAATACCTTCTGTCCTTCATAAAACTCCTTCCTTGCTAACTGTTTATCATGGTACAACTTGGTCCTTTCCTTGTACAATTTTGCATTTTCATATGCGTCGTGCCTCAACTCTTCAAGCTCGTTCAGTTGCAATCTTCTTTTGTCGCCTGCTTGTTTCATATCAAAATTGAACCTTTTAATGGCCCAATAGGCTTTGTGTTCCAATTCCACTGGCAGATGACAGGCTTTTCCAAAAACCAAACGGTATGGTGACATGCCGATGGGTGTCTTGTATACTGTTCGGTAGGCCCATAATGCATCGTTCAAGCGCAGCGACCAATCCTTTCTCCTTGTATTTACTGTCTTTTCCAAAATGCTCTTGATTTCTCTGTTGCTAATCTCCACCTGCCCACTAGTTTGAGGATGATATGGGGTGCCCACTCTATGTGTGATACCATATTTCTTCATCAAAGAAGCAAATGGAAAGTTATTGAAGTGGCTCCCTCCATCACTAATTATTGTCCGTGGTGTACCAAACCTAGTGAAAATGTTCTCCTGCAAAAACTTGACAACAACTTTGTGATCATTAGTTTTTGAGGGGACAGCCTCGACTCATTTAGACACATAATCCACACCCACAAGGATATATAAATAACCAAATGAGTTAGGAAAGGGACCCATGAAGTCGATTCCCCAAACATCAAAAAGCTCGATTACTTGGATGTTTTGCAGTGGCATTTGATTTCTAGAAGAGATGTTGCCTGTCCTTTGGCATTTGTCACAAGTCCTGCAAAAAGAAAAAGCATCTTTGAATACGTTAGGCCAATAAAAACCAGATTGCAATACCTTAAGTGCTGTTCTTTTTGGTCCAAAATGTCCTCCACATGCATATTGATGGCAATGTTGTAGAATACTCATTTGCTCTTCCTCTGCCACACATCTTCTTATAATTTGATCAGGGCAAAATTTGAACAAATAAGGATCATCCCAATAATAGTGCTTGCACATGGCCACCAGTCTCTTTCTTTCCTAACTTGTCATACCTGGAGGGAAAACATGAGCAGTGAGATAATTTACAATATCTGCAAACCATGGAAAGTATGAGCAGTGAGATACCAGTCGACTGGTTCTGTTACCAGTCGACTGCCCCCGTTGTATGTTTATTTCAAATAAATGTTCATCTGGGAAATTTTCATTAAGTGGGGGCACAATTCTTTCTTTCTCATGTAGTAGTCTGGACATGTGATCTGCCACAACAATGTCACTACCTTTCTTGTGTCTAATCTCAAGATCGAATTCTTGAAGCAAGAGCACCCATCTGATCAACCTAGGCTTAGCATCCCTTTTAGCAAACAAATATCTCAAGGCAGCATGGTCAGTGAAAACATTAACTTTAGAACCAATCAAATATGATCTAAACTTCTCTACAGCAAAAATAACAGCTAACATTTCTTTTTCAGTAGTGGAATAATTAAGCTGTGCATCATTTAAAGTTCAAGAAGCATAGTAAATAACATGGGGTACCTTATTGATTCTCTGACCTAAAACAGCTCCTAAAGCATAATCACTTGCATCACACATAAGCTCGAAAGGATGGTTCCAATCTGGTGCCATGACAATAGGTACAGAAATGAGAAGATTTTTCAATGTTATAAAAGCATTTGTGCACTCTTCTGTCCATGCAAACTTAACATCCTTAGCCAATAATTCACAAAGGGGTTTGGAGATTTTTGAGAAGTCTTTTATAAATCTTCTATAAAACTCTGCATGTCCAAGAAAACTCCTAACACCCTTGACTGTAGTGGGAGGGGGTAGCTTTGATATGATGTCAATTTTTGCCTTGTCCACCTCTATGCCCCTTTTTGACACCACATGTCCCAAGACAATACCTTGTTGTACCATAAAATGGCACTTTTTCCAATTCAGCACTAAATTGCATTCTTCACATCTCTTAAGTACAAGCTGCAAATGGTTAAGGTATTCATCAAAACAAGATCCAAAAACACTAAAATCATCCATAAATACCTCGATGAACCTTTCCACCATGTCTGAAAATATACTCATCATGCATCTCTGAAATGTAGCTGGTGCATTGCACAATCCAAAGGGCATCCTCCTGTATGCAAAAGTACCAAAAGGACATGTAAAAGTGGTTTTTTCTTGATCTTCTGGAGCAATAGCAATTTGATTATAGCCATTATAACCATCTAAAAAACAATAATGACTATATCCTGCTAATCTTTCTAACATTTGATCAATAAAAGGAAGAGGGAAGTGATCTTTCCTGGTTTCGTTATTCAGTTTCCTGTAGTCAATGCATACCCTCCATCCTGTAGTCACTCTAGTAGGGATAAGCTCATTCTCTTCATTCTTCACCACTGTGACTCCACTTTTCTTAGGCACTACATGTATAGGGCTCACCCACTTGCTATCTGAGATAGGGTAGATGATGCCCACATCTAATAGCTTCAAGACCTCTGTTCTTACCACTTCCTTCATGTGTGGATTAAGCCTTCTCTGTGCTTCCCTGATTGGTTTTGCGTTGTCTTCAAGAAGTATTTTATGCATGCATTTGGATGGACTTATTCCCTTGATATCTGCAATGGTCCATCCTATTGCACCTTTGTGTTCTCGCAGTACCCTCAGCAACTTCTCTTCTTCCTGTGCACTCAAGTTTGCAGCAACTATCACTGGTAGTGTCTGGTTCTCACCCAAATATGCGTGCTTCAGGTGTTTAGGCAGTGGCTTAAGCTCCACATCTGGCATCCTGATAGCGGTCGGGACAGTCGACTTATCTAGTCCACCAGTCGACTTATCTGCAGAAACACAAGTGTCATCAGTCACAATATTTTCAAATGCAAGTGCGAGTTTACCTGAATACGACTTTGGAGTTTCAAGGTGATGTACTGTTTCTGCTATCCTCCAGTCATTGTGTTCCTGTTCAACATTAGACAATGTTAGAGATTGTGTAATTGCAGCTTGTAGTGGTTCAATGCTATGTACCTGAAATGTTCGATCAATAATCTCCTGTACCACATCAACATTATAGCATTCATGATCATCATGTGGTAATTTCAGTGTATCAAATATTTTAAATTCAACCTTTTCCCCATTTATTTTCATGCTTATAGTACCCTTTTTAACACAAATTTTTATATCAACCGTACTCATAAAGGACCTACCTAGGATGATCGGTAAAGAAGATGGCATTGAAGAGTCCTCCATGTCCAACACAACAAAATCTGCAGGCAAAATAAAATCATTTACCTGAACTAGGACATCTTCCAAAATACCTCTAGGTCTTTTGATGCTGCGATCAGCCAACTGCAAAGTGATGGATGTTGGTTTGAGTTCCCCCAATCCTAGCTTTTCATAAACAAAGTAAGGGAGTAGATTGATGCTTGTCCCCAAGTCTAGCAGTGCCTTTTCAAAGAAGTGCTCACTAACCCTGCAAGGAATGGTAAAACTACCTGGGTCCTTTAATTTAGGAGGTAATTTCCTTAACAAAACAACACTCACTTCCTCTGTCAAAGCCACATCCTCCCTAACCTGAAATGTTCTTTTGTGAGTATAACATTCTTTCAAAAATTTGGCATAAGAAGGAATTTGTTTAATAGCATCAAGTAGGGGGATATTAATTTCTACCTTTCTGAGAGTTTTAAAGATGTCAAATAAATGTTGTTCTTTCTTTTACTTGACTAACCTTTGAGGGAATGGTGGCAAAACTGTTCTTTCTTTTTCACTTACCTTGTTGGAACCCAAAACTTTTGATGGTTGTGTTTCTTCTTCTTCTGTGTGTGTTCCAACCTTGTTTTCAATTGTCTTACCACTTCTCAGAATTGTTACTGATTTGAGCTGTTCTTGGCCTCTAGGGTTTGGTATGGTTTTTGAAGGGAGTTCTCCTGCCTTTCTCTCACTCAACTCCTTTGCGATTTGGCCGATTTGAGTTTCTAATTTCTGAATTGCTTGCCCTTGCTGGTTGCTTGTTTGATGTTGTTGTTGGAGCAATTAAAGAACGGTGGATTCAAAATCCAACTTCTTCTGTTCTTGAACTGGCCTATCAAACCCACTTCCCATTTGGAAGTTCCGTGCCTGTCCTTGCGAAGATTGAGTTCCTTGATTGTTGCTCCATGAAAAATTTGGATGGTTCCTCCACCCTGGGTTGTATGTGTTCGAGAATGGGTTGTTCTTTGGTAGAAACACTCCTTGTCCCACATAGTTTGCATGCTCCTGATCTGTGAAAGAAGACATGGGACATGTGTCAGTTGTATGATCAAAATGAGAACAAATTGCACAAATTTCTTTTGTTTGATTTTTTACACCGCCCATTGTTGTCATTGCATTAACAAGCATATCAAATTTTTTGTTCATGTTTGCCATTTCTAATTGTATGTTATTACTACCAGAAATTTCATAAACTCCCTATTTTTTTAGAAATGCCTCTTCCCCTTGTTGAGAATTGCTATGAGTTCTCACTAAGTTCTTCAAATAATTCGATGGCCTCCTCACCACTTTTCCACATCAAGATCCCGTTGCAAGTTGAATCCACAATTGCCTTGTTAGTATCATTCAAACCCTCATAAAAAGCTTGTACCTGATCATCTTTAGGCATGTTGTGTGTAGGACACTTGAGAAGCTTGTTCTTGAAATCCTTCCATGCTTCGAAGAATAAATCTCCATCTTTTTGTTGGAAGAGTTGAATCTCCCTCTTTAGTTGTTTGGTCTTCTGGGCTGGAAAGAATTCTTTCAAGAATTTTATTGCCAATTGCTCCCATGAATTAATTGATCCTGGTTCCAAAGAATTATACCACAATTTAGCATTAAGTTTTAATGAAAATGGAAACAAGATTAATCTGATTTGTTCGGGGGTAAGCCCTTGGACACTTTGTGTTCTGCAAAGATCAGAGAAGTCTTGCAGATGGAGGTGAGGCTCTTCGTTTGGTCTGCCACTAAAGTGGGGAACCATGCTAAGTAATTGGGGAGAGAGATGCATATTCCCTGTGACATTAGGTTGATAAGAAATGCAGGAAGGTTGCTCAATATTCTTATGCGTGAATTTGTCCTGCATTGGTACTCGATTTGGTACTTCCTCAGCCATTATTGCTCGTGAATTGGGTCTCTGTGCAGTCGACTGATTCCGTGTAGCAGTCGACTGGTTGGTCGCAGACAGCCGACCTAGTCTGTGCAAAGTGCGTTCTGTTTCCGCGTCAATAGGTAGTAGCTCTGGACGAAGTGATCTCCTTCCGTGCATCCACCAAAATCCTGTAACCTAGAAGAAAATATTTATTATTGAAAGAGAAGAAAATAAAAGAAAAGATTTACTGATTTGTAAGTTAAAATGCTAACAATCCCCTGCAACGGCGCCAAAAACTTGTTGTGCTATCTAGATGATCTAAACTAGACACAATTTAAAACCTCGCAAGTGTACGAATCGTTTGGAGAAGCGTAGTGACGAGCAAGGGTCGATCCCACAGAGATTGTAGAAATTAACTTACTAATCAACAAAAACAATAAGAATCATAAAGAGTTGTTCCAAAAGTCTAAAAGAAATGAAAAGATGAAAATTAAATCAAGAAGTGCTAAATCACAAATATCTATTAAGTAGTTGGGTTTTGATCTCCACCAATAGTCAATAGTGCTAAGTCAACTTCAATACTTTTTCTTATTACTCATGTTTGTTCTCTTCAAGGGCATGGTATCTACTCCTTAAAGTTAATGTTTCCCTAAGCCAAGAATTAGGCATGGTATCTACTCTAATTCGTTTCTTTCATTAAGTATTTAGCATGGTATCTACTAAGTTGCACTTAAAGAAAACATAAGAACAATGGAAACGAACAAAGACTTGAAGTTCTAGAAATTGGTATCAGATCTAGATCCTTCAAGTTGATTAAACCAAGAACCCCTAAAGATTCCCTTGTTACAAGATATGAAGATGAGATACGGGTCGTCTCAATATGCTCATATAACAGATTCAGATCTACACTGCACAACTTGATAATCTCAAGTTCTGTATGTCAGTCGACTGGCTGTCACTTCAGTCGACTGTCCTTAGAACTCCAAACAAGTTTGATTCATGTAAATTTTTATTCTTTCAATCAGGTTTAATCAATAAGTAAAAGAGTAACATTCAGAAAAACTTAGCATTTCATAACTATGGTTTCAATCTACCCAACTATGAAATTAGTTCCACATAATAAGACTTTTACTGATCAACAAGTTCGAATACATGATTAACATAAAAGAATTTGAAAGAGAAGGAATAAACTGATGTAGTTCGGCCAGATGGGTCGGCTGGCTGTCACACAGTCGACCGGCCGTTCTCTTCTTAGTACTTGATCTCCTTTCTCCTTCTTTTATGCTGATAAAGTATTGCTCTTTGTTGATTACTTGACGATTCAGAACTCTTGTGATTTCGTGATTTTGGGGTTGAGAGAGAGTGCGGAGGAGGAGACGAAAATAATGCCTCTTGATTGATATTTATAGACACGGCATAAGAATTAGGGTTTGCCACTTTTTCAGGAAAGTCCTCCTCTTTCCTTCTTTATTTGATCGACGAATTATTTCTTTCTCTTTTCTTCTTTTCTTCCTTATCTGCTAACCACGTGCTCTTGCCAATCCCCTGTATCTAGCTTTCATTTGTTGGAGAAGTTGTTATTGCATATAATCTGGGTTCAGATAGATTTGGATCTAGATGCGGATGGATCTTATCTTTTCACTCTGTCGCATACCAGTCGACTTATATTGGGTATGAGTCGACTGATGCTGAGACTTTTGTGGCTTCATGATTCCTCAGTCAAGTCGACTGTTGCACTGCAGTTTCCTGTAAATCATCCTCTCAGTCTGGAATCTGCTTCGTTTTGCTGCTTTTGGTTGTTTCCTATGGAAAAGAGAAAAGAAGAGTAAAATACCACATATAGAGCGTTTAAATGTCCAATTACAATAAGATTATTACTCCCAAATGTGAATATTCTTGAGTTCATCAAGGTCCAGTCTAAATTATTTTAGATTTTTCTTCCAATTTTTTTAGATTCCTATAAGTATAGCAAAAGTTATGAGCTTTACATGTTTCAGCCTTTTATTGTCTTTGTTGTTCTTTGAATTGTGTTTAACGGGCTGGATTTTGAGTTCCATAAGAAATTTGAAAAAGTTTTCAACTACAGAGTTGTAGTAGATGTTCTTAGCTTTCCAAAAAGTCTTATTTTGTTAGATTTTGATAAGCGAAGTATGAGTTATGACTTTTACAAGTCACAACAGCTGGCCTTTAAAGGCTGAAGCTCGCTGTTTAGATTGTTCGAAGTTTTTGTAGCTCTTATTGACTGAATTCGAGAAGGTTGTCAACTAGAGAGTTGTAGTAGAGGTTCTCACCTTTCTAAAAAGTCCAATTTTGTGGAATTCCGTTAAGAGTAGCATGTTTAATTGTATCTAGGGTGTTAGAAGACTTTCATGTTGCTTTTATGTATAAAGGATCAAGTTTTGTTAGTAGCATGTTTAATTGCTTCTAGGGTGTTAGAAGACCGTTTATGTTGCCTTTGTGTATAAAAGATCAAGTTTTGCTAGTTGCATATTATTTTGCTTCTAGGTTGTTAGAAGACTTCTATATTGTTTCTATGTGATTCATTTGTCTCATACATAGCTAGTTTGCTCGTATATAATTCGTTTGGCTCATACGTAGCTATTTGGCTCGTATGTAAGTTGTTTTGCTCATACGTAGCTTGTCGGGGTCATATGTAGTTGTTGGTCTCATACGTAGCTTATTTGGCTCGTATGTATATTGTTGTCTCATACACAGCTTACCTAGCTCGTATATAGGTCGTTATTTCATACGTAGCTCGTTTAGCTCGTATGTATTTTGTTTACTCGTATATAGCTTATTATCTAGTACGCAGTTTGTTGTGCTCGTTAGGTCTTAACCGATGTAGGTTGATCGCGGGCCGGGTACGCAGTTTGTTGTGCTCGTTAGGTCTTAACCGATGTAGGTTGATCGCGGGCCGG
Source organism: Hemerocallis citrina (assembly GCA_017893485.1). NCBI lineage: Eukaryota > Viridiplantae > Streptophyta > Magnoliopsida > Asparagales > Asphodelaceae > Hemerocallis > Hemerocallis citrina. The sequence goes on from CM030368.1 coordinate 128,994,215, forward strand.
GAGCATAGACGGAATCCAAGTTCAGGGTAGTAGCATGCGAATAAACTCGTATTGCCAGGGTCTTGGATTGATGGGCTGTGAACAGGATCCTTAGGGATTCTGGTAAGTCTAGGTTGAGCACCTAGTAGAGTTATCTTGCGAAGTCTAACTTAAGACCTAGCATGTTGTGTTAGCATTGTTGTCATCCCTCGGATTGTTTAGGATTAGTGACATCATTAGGGTAGTAACTTAAAGCTATTACCACTTAACCTTTATTTATTATCACTTCACCGAAGGGAAAGAGTTTGTATCAGGGGTGATACCCTATGATCTGACCTGTCCAGACCAGCACTAGGTGGTGTTATTGGTTGTACTCTTCCTATCAAAGGGATACGGTCTGTGCCTTCTCACGAGTTGGGAGCACGAGATCCGTATCTCGTCTGTTAATTTCTGAAGTGCCGTGATAAGAACGGAAAGTTTTCCTGTCGGAACTAGGGGATGGACCCTCGGAATTCCGTCATATTCTATGTCAAGAGGCAAACATACCATAGACTACGATCTATGAGCTAGGGGGCCACAGGGGATGCTTCAAGCTAACCCGTGTTGTAGTTAACTCCGAGGGTTCGTCAGATTTTTGAGTGAGGTCTGGTACGTCGGGCAATAGTGGCAAACAGTGACACCGCCATATGACTGCGAATGGCGGGATCAGACCATTTCAGAGCAACCTCATCAGTCACGCTGTATCTTCATAAACAGGTTGAGTACAAGAGTAGAATTCGTGGTGCGGGTTCAAATCCCTATATATGAAGAAACTGCTTGATATGGGCGTATGTATTTATGGGGTGCATACTGTCCAGAGACTCTCTTGCATTAGAATAAGTGCATCATTGCATTAGTTAATCCTGCATTAGATTCTAAGTCATAGCATAAACTAATACATCAATTATATTGTATCACCCCAAATCCCCATACTGGAAATCTGAGACCCTACTCCAGGAGTCGAATTTCAAAATAGCCACAATCACAGAAAGTACAGGAAAATTTAAAACTTTTATTCCATATAAATGTTACATTTACAAGTGTTACAATATCCAAATAAGAATTACAAAATTTACAACAATATAATAACACTTGCATAGGTCCCTTGGATGCTTGGACCAACTCGGGCTCTGTAGTACCTATAAATCGGCTTCGGATACTTATAAGGTGGGGAACGTCAGTACTTCGACTGACGCAAAGTTGATAATAAAAGCAATTCTCTAAACTACAATAAAAGCCATAATTTTATGCAAAGAAAAAAGTGATGTGCCAAACAAGGGTTTAATGGATTTGAGTTCTAGTGCAGTAGTATGCCATGATCCTAGGACTAGATGCAACAAATCACATGCCTGACTCTAATGCAAGTAAGACTTTGGAGAACAAATGCATCCCATACTACATACATTCCCAAATCTAGCCGTCTTTCTCTATAGTTTAGGGATTTAAACCCTCACCATGCATCCTACTCTTGTACTTAACATGTTCCCAATAGATTATCCGTGTCCTATGAGGTTGCAGTTGATCGGTCTAGTTCCGTCACTGTAGTGCCTGAGTGGTCGTCGCATTTTCCCATCAGTACCCGCGAACGGACCACACTTAGAAAGCCGTGTCAATTTCCGGTATCAAGACCATGTACCTCTCTAGTAACAAAATGATATCATAATTTATAAAATAAATCGCATGCAAATCCCCCTACCTGACAGGGGAGAGGCAGGGGGTTTCGGGTTTTGGGTGTGCCGGGCGTCGACGGGGAAGGTGGGTGGCGACAAGGGGGCGTTGGAGGTCGGGGGTTGTCGTCGGGGAAGATGGCAATGGGGTAGGGGATTTCGCCGGAGTTCGGGGGGTCTGATCGGAGAAGAAGGCAGTAGTGTTTTAGGCGGAAACAAGGTCGGGGAGAGAGAAAATTAGAGGAGAGAGAATAGACCGCTAATTAGGGTTTCAAATTATGTGATTTTAGGGTTTGCAATAGGATTGTATTTATAGATTGCAATTAGGATGTTGGGTTAGTGGTTTAGGATCCATTAATAGCGGTTTGGGTCAAAAACAACTGAAATTGTGCTTTAGGGTTCAATAAGAGATGGCTAGACAATAAGGTTCGAATAAAAATACCCACAATTAAATAAAGGAAAATAGGATCAACAAGAATAGCTCAATCAAGAAGAACGAAGAATTTCATGAGAAAATTTAATTAAAATAATCAAGGAAGAGAAAATAGAATATTTTATTTAATCGAAATTAAAAATATTACAAAAGGGGGGAAAATGAAAATAGCAGAAACGGTAGTTACAGATTCAGTATGTTTGAGTCAAATTTTGGAGATAACCCTAGAAAAGAGCTGGTCTCGAAGTTGCTTGTTGCAATATTTAATCAGTAGTGGGAGTAGTTTGAATGGTTGTTTCGATCCCCGATACTGAATATTGCAAACTATGAGGGCAATTTCGAACCATGATTGTGAACTTCGAACCAGCTGTTTTGGAGTTATCAACGAGTTGTATGAGCAATTCTGAATGATGAGCCACTCCGCACTTTCTTGTTTGCAAATGACTAAAGCGTCATCGAACCAAGTTTTGGACTCCAAACTTGTTGTTTGAATGTTTCAACGAGTTGTAGGAGCAATTCCGAATGGTGGTCTGCTCCTCACTTGCTTGTTTGCAAGGGCCTAAAGCATCGTCGAACCAAGTGTTGGACTCCTAACTCGTCTTTTAAGCCTAAGCAAGTTGGGGGAGCAGCCCTGGGGGACAAGCTGGACTCCAAACTTACTGTTAAATGAGTCATAGATGTGACTAAGGGAGATAGACATGAGGCCAATGCAATGATCTTTATAAGAAAAAAAATAAGTTTTATTGAAACAAACTAAGTGGGTTCCTTGAGAGAACGAGCCGTTATTACATGCTTTGGTTGTATTGCAAGCGGCGGCCTTAATGAAAACTAAAAACCTATTTCTAACCTATTTCTACGATAGGGTGTTAGGCACCCTCGTGGTACTTCATTTGAGGCTCTGTATTTCAAGTATGCCTTCCTCGAAGAGGGGGATCTCCTTGAGTTCATCAACTTGTTCGAGAAGGACCTTTTTATTCCCTTGGGGGAGCTTTAATGCATCAAGTAGGAGAACTGAGCCCTCCATTGTAGTTGTGTAGCACCTCCGAGCCGTTTCTCGGTTTCTTTTGACGTCCTTTACCCCTGCTGAGGTTGGGAATTTTATTTTCATGTGAAAGGCAGATGGATAACAAGAAGTACCGCTAGGCCTGGTTCACCTAGAATAACATTGTAAGTGGTCTTCACATCGACGACCATGAAGTTCATTGCCTTTGTGCAGGTTGTCGGGGCTTTCCTTACGGTCACATCAAGAGTGACTATTCCTTCACTTGAGACTGGAACCCCAGAGAACCCGTGGAGTGTGTATCTGACAGGCTTGAGACGATATCAAGAACGCTTAAGGTCTTGGAAGGCTTCCAGGAAGATGATATTGATGGAACTGCCATTCTCGACCAGGATCCGGTGCACTTCGTGGTTGACCATGCAGAGACTGACGATGAAGGCATCACAGTGGGGCGTTCGGATGCCTTCTAGATCCTTGTCTGAGAACGTCACCAGAATCCCGAGGCTTTTAGGCGGTGAGAATTCTGTACTGAATTAACTTCTCGGATGAAGGCCTCTCGGGAGGAGTTTGATTCTCCCCCCTCGGCCCACTATGGATTGAATTGAGGACTGCTCCTGGCTCCGAGTCTTGGGACTCAGAGGGCTTCTCGGCCTGCTTGTTCGGACCCCAGGGTGGAGGAGGATTGGCTCTGTCTATTCTGATGAACTTGGCTAGGTGCCCCCGCTGTATAAGCTATTCAATTTCCTTCTTAAGAGCCCGACAGTCATCCATGTCGTGACCATGAATCCCTATGGAAGCGGCACCACTTGTTTCTATTTCTCTTCTCTACTAAGGTATTCATTCTAAGGGGAGCACAAAGTAGCCCTTCTTTGTCCACCTTCATGAGAAAACTGATACACTGGCATTGAGGGGGTGAACTTCTCAAAATGAGGAGCAGGGCGGCTCTGACCATTGTCGTCTTTCTGGAATTTCTTGGATCCTTCTTCGTTCGCTCTATTCCGTTTGTTCTCGCAAGGGAGATCTTCTCGACTGGGGGGGGTTGAGAGCTTCTTCAGTTCGGATGTACTTCTCACTCCTAAGTAGGAATTCTAAGAAGTGTCGAGGAGGCCTCTTGGAAAGGGATGCCTTGAGGTCGGCATTATTGATGTTATGTCTGAATGCTACTGAGGCTACTGATTAGTCGAGAGACGCAATAGACCGGGCTTCGGCAGTAAAGCGTCGAACATAATCTCTTAGGCGTTCACCTTTCCTTTGACTGAGGGCTAGTAAGGATGCACTTGTTTTATCGGCTCGATGGCTGCTAACGAAGTGGGTGAGGAAGCGCTCCTCAAACTGGTTAAATGAAAAGATGGAGGCTAGGGATAAATGGGAATACCATTCTCTCGCTGGTCCCCTCAACGTTGCTAGGAAGGCCTTGCATAGAAGCACGTTCGAGGCTTGATGGATCATCATGAGGGTTTTAAAACTCTCAATATGATTAGCTAGGTCAGACTCCCCCTTGTAGGATTCAAAATGAGGCGGTTTGAAGGTCTCGGGGACACAGGCTTCCATGATGGTCCTGGAGAAGGGGGGTCTGCTCCTCTATCCTGGTGAACCCTTGGTGCTGATCGGCTCGTAGCAGTGTGGCTTCTTCGTTGTCGATGGAAAGGAGACCCCCTTTACCGCCTTGGGGAGGCGGTCCTTCTGGATCTCGGCCTTCAGAGAGAATGACTCCTCTGACTTCTCTGGTGTTCTGGATGAGGGACCTCGTCATGGGCTCGTCTCTCATTCAAGCGGGTTCGGAGGTCGATCCCTTGTTGACCGTTTACGATGATTTGACGGAGGTCTCTTGACCCCTGAGGACCTTATGAGGCCATCGAATCGGTGGAAGGATAGTGGACCAAGACAAGGTCATGGAGAGGGTGATGTTCTTGACGGCTTCGATGAGAGCCCCCCGGCGAAGACCCTCTGGACATGGGGCGAGCTTGTTGGGGAGGCAGTTGTTCAGGTTGAGGCTACTGAACTTGTTGATCTTGTTGAGGGGGAACATCTGGAAATGGAGGAGGTGGAGGAAGAGGGGTGGCTATTCGGCTTGACACTGTCTCATTCTCTTTTCCCCTTAGAGGTATAGCTGGAAACTACTTTCATCGGTGAGTATGGTCAGATTGCTTTTTCTGGTTCTCATAGACGAAGCCAATCTGTTGCTAATAATTTTGGTGTGGGGGCAAACAGATGACTTGTGAATTCTTCTAGAACCAATAAAAGCTAATTTTCTTACTACTTGTCAATGTTGACTGTTGTTCTAACTTTACTGCTAGCCTGCAAAAAGTTGGAAACACCGGGATTGGTCCCGGCGATGAACCCTTAGATGATCAATTCAGTAATTGGAAAGAAATATGAAAGAGCATTGCTGAGAAAGATACTGATTACATAATTCTGACTAGGGTATGGGGTATTTATAGTCACCTTTGGGACCAATTTCGAGATAATTTATCTCTACTTCCCGGTGTTTTTGGATAAGAAATAGAGTTTAAATTCCTTCATGATAAGAGATTTTGGTTTAAACTGTCTCTTAAGGATAATCATGAATTCAAATCACTATTTAAATTATTTGTATTTATTTATAATGGTCTGTCACCCTAGCCTAGTAAGGCAGACCCGTTTTTTGGTTATTAGGCTTGGAAAAGACCCAGTTCCCATTTTCGGACCAGTTTGTAGTGTAAATTACCGTTTTACCCCTCAGAGTTTTGAGATTCGTGCCTGATTTGGATGGTCCCGATTTGATTCTATTTCTAGCCATATCAACGTGCATTATAATTAAAAAAATTATAGTAAATAACAAGAAGTAATCTAGCCTCGAACCTGAGACTTCCCTTTACTCATCACATATGCTTTATAAATTATCCCTAGTGGCACAAACTTTTAGTTTATGTGAGTCATTTTTGTAAATAATTATGTCGTAAACAAATTTGAACTTTGAGGGTATTATGGTAACTAACAACAGTTGAGTAGATTAATGGTTAATATAACTCCCACTTAAAAATGAATGGTTGGGATTAGATGGTTGAATGAATATCTACAAATTTCAGGTTGTCTACAAATGACAACCCCAACTCTCCCATTATAATATTAGAGATGGTTGAGATTTGATGGTTGATTGTCTACAAATTACAGTTTGTCCGCAAAATACACAATCTCAACTATCACATTATAGTATTACTAGTATTTTCCACATGCGATGCACGTTTTGATAAGAGTTAGAGGTTTTTCACATTCAATGTACGTGTTAAGAAATAGTTTTGGAGTTGGACGTATGATGCACGTAATTGGAAAAAATATTTTGATGGAAAAGATATGATTTTTATGTGCGATGCACTATTCATAAGTAGAATTGGACTTGTACGTGAAACATATGTATTTGTTTGGTGTTAAATAAATATTGAAAAATTATTTTGCATGTGCATTGTAGTTTAAATAAGTGGAATTTTTTTGTTTGTTTGTTTTTGATATAATTAATAGGAGAGTTGGAGTTGCACCTACAACGCATGGGTTTGTGTTATATATATATATATATATATATATATATATATATATATATATATATATATATATGGGAAAAAGGGGTCTGAGCAACTTGCTCATTTAGTAAATAAGAAATTGATGATGTGGCATAAATCATTAAAAGAGATAGTTGTCCAATGTATCATATGCATGCCACATAATCAATTGCTTATTTACTAAATGAGCAAGTTGCTCGTATCCCTTTTACCCTATATATATATATATATATATATATATGAGAAATGCTCCATTGAAAGCGAGTCTGTTTTCATAGACCCGTGAAAAAAGACCCGCTTTGGTTGTATGAACCTAGGCCGTCGTTTGAAACGACGACCTAGGTTATATATTGTAACCCCTGTTTTCCTAAAAACGTTTTTTTGTGTATTTTGGGTATTTTAAAAAAATTTCGCAAATTATTTTTCTGGTTTTCAAATTCCTTTTGTCAAAATGTATTTTTATATCTCTTATACTTTTTCGGAATCATATATTGGATTATTTTCAATATATTTTCGTTTCCTTTCATTTTTGACCTCCTTGTGCTGATTGTGCGTCGTTTGTTCGTTCTTTGCCATTTTGAGTTCTTTTTCCCTTTTTCTTGGTCTCGTTCATTATATTTATTTATTTTGGGGTTGTGGTGGATTTTTAGAAGTGTTTTGATCAATTTGAGTTTTGGGCCCTTAAGGAGATTTTTAGGAGCTTTAGGATTCATTGCATTTTGTATCCCCATTTGAAATCTACCCAATACCCATTACCCAATTGTATACCTATTAATTCCTAATCATACCCACTACCCATTAACCCACATTTAACCCATATATATAATCTCTAACACCCCCCTTAACCCTAACCCTAATCTTCTTTTCCCTTCTCTATTAGAAACCGGCCTCCCCTCCTTCCTTGACTCCCGGCCTGCATAAACCCTCTCCCAATCCGACCTTCATCCAACCACATATCCGGCCACTTCTCCACGACAAACCCTACTCCATATACAACCCTTCAAGCCCTCCACCTTGTTTGATCTCCTCCATTAGCCGGCCCCTTCTCCAACAGCCCCACCACCTCCAAAACAGCCCCTCAACCTTCCTCCTTCGCTGTTTTGAGAAGTGGGCATCACCCACTTTGAGTTCGCGCATCAAGGAATCGATCGTAGGCGCGTTTCGGTTCGTGGGTTCGCTTGGAATCGCGTGGAAAGGCTTCTCGCTCGTGGGTTTTTATTGCTAGGCTTCGTAGTGTCGCGTGCATCGTCAAAGAGGCAAGTAACTTGTACATAATTTTATTAGGTTGATACAAGTCAAAAAGTTCACTAATAGGGTAGTTGAGACTAGAGACGGCCAAAGATTGTATTTTTATTTGTGAGTTTCATCTGTATTGTTCAAAACAGGCCATAGATGACTTAGAACATGAGTTTTAATAGGTTTATGCCGTAGGTTTCACCCAAAGCGCGATTTTGATCGCATAGGTCAAATAGCGCATGAACCATGTTTGATAGATTGTCCACATGAAAATATTAGGTTTTGACCTGTTAGAAACCCTTAGACATGATATTTAGATGATGGGTATGCAGCGTTTCGAATCTGGAAGAGTTTGGATCAATTTTGTAGAAGTTATGACGTTTTGAAGTTTAGTTGTGAAATCTGGAAATTTGGGTGGTACTGAATAGATTGCTGTTTTTGACTGGGTTAGAGTCCGAATCTCAACATAGACATTTCTGAGTATTTTGTAGAGGACTGAATCTATTTTCTGACCCCACTGGTTTCACCCCGTTTGGAGTTATTATGAATTAGTTATGATTATTTTAGTGACTGTATGTCGGTAGTTCCAGATTCAGTACGGGGTAAATTTTATTATCTATTTATTTTCAAGATCCAAGTTATACATGATATCATGCCACAATATTTTGTCCAGTGTTTCACCATGATGTTAGGTAGTTCCCAGATTTATGTGGTATTTTAAAGATAAGTTTTGAGCGATGTCTTGTATCCTTTTCTATAATGCACTTTTGCTGTAAACTGCGTGTTGCTCTATATTTAATGCCGTTTTCACCCTAGTTATAATTGCTTTATGAAGATTTTATGTGAGATATGAAAGTTGGAGAATTTTATCTACTTTTACCCCGTTTTGGCGGAACTGGATTTTGATTTGCTGTTTGCAAGATATGTTTGATTTTGTACAGCAGTGTTAAGAAATTCCAGATCCATCAAAACCATGTTTTGTGTTACTTTTCATTTTTGATAACATATCTATATTTTCTGGAAAATTATGAAAATTATTATTTTGAGTCTACATATGTAGGGGATTACCCCAGAATTTTCTGGATTTATTTGATGACTTTGCATGCTGTTTATATGTGTTGGAAGTCATTGCCCTGTTTTCTGGCTGTACAGGAAATCTGTGTTAAAATGACTTTTAAGCTGAGATGTTGTGAACTAGTATAGGTCTTTATTATACTCGTTAGAAGCGGGTGGATGTCTAGTTTCCAGATCCTTCAACGGATCATGATTTGCATGTCTGTAGCTCTCTGAATTACTGCTTTAGTACAGGCTGGTCTAGCTGTCCTGATTACAAACATACACCATTTTGCTCGTATTTGTGAATGTATAGTATCTATACTTGCTGATCTGATTCCCTGAGTCTAAACCTGATTATAACCTGTTAGTTTGACATTATTTAGTGTACTCTCATGCCTGTTGATGACCTTAATAACAAAAGTAACTAAGCCGGGG